>CM052439.1:87815199-87843866 GCA_028533085.1 Varecia variegata | reverse complement strand
ATTTCCCTGGCCTTACTAGAAATCTAGATAGCCAGATACAAGAAGCTCAAAGGGCTCATGGGAGATTCATTGCAAAGAGGAAAATACCACAAAACATAGTCATCAGACTGGACAAAATAAACACAAAAGAGGCCCTCCTATGAGCCATAAGGCAAAAGCAGCAGATAACTTACAAAGGAAAACCCATCAGACAATACAAACTTGTCAGCTGAGACCTCACAAGGTAGAAGTGACAGGGGGCCCATTCTCAGTCTTCTCAAACAGAATAACGCCCAGCCCAGAATTTTTTACCTTGTGAAACTATTAATAAGTTTCATATATGAGACAGAAATAAAGTCTTTCCCAGACAAGAAACCTCTGAGGGAATTTGTCAAAACAAGACCTGCCCTGCAGGAAGTACTCAGAACTGCATTACACATCGATCAGCACAATAGACACTCACCAGTGTAAAAGCATCCAAAAGGTAAAAGTCAAAGACCAGATACCACAATGGCTCAAGACATAACACCAGGAAACAAAATTCTACTCAACAGGATGAGTAGAAATCCACCCCACTTATCAATTCTTTCAATAAATGTGAATGGCTTGAACTGCCCACTGAAGAGACATAGGATGGACAAATGGATAAATATACATAAGCCAAATATCTGCTGTCTTCAGGAAACACATCTAAACCCCAAGGATGCATTATGACTCAAGGTGAAGGGATGGAAAACAATATTCCACATAAATAGAAACTAAAAGAAACCTGATATAGCAGTTCTCATATCAGATAACTTAGTCTTCAAGTCAACAAAAGTAAAGAGAGACAAAGGTGGTCATTATATAATGGTAAAGAGAACAATTCAACAAGAATACATAAAAATTCTAAATATTTATACACCCAAACAAGTGTAACCAGGTTGATAAAGCAAATCCTACTTGATCTAAACAAAATGATAAACAACAGCACTGCAATAGCCAAGGACTTCAACACCCCACTGACAGAAAAGGACAGATCTTCCAAACAGAAAATAAACAAAGAAACAATTGAACTAAGAAGAACTCTAGAACAAATGGGCCTAACAGTCATTTACAGAACTTTCTACCCCCAAACCACTGAACATACATTCTTCTTATTAGCTCATGGACATTCTCTAAGATTGACCACATCCTTAGACACAAAACATGCCTCAATAAATATTAAAAATTAGAAATTATATCATGCATCTTCTCAGGCCACAGTGGAATAAAATTAGAAATCAACTCCAGCAGAAACACTCATGTCTACACAATGTCATGGAAACTAAACAATGTACTGCTGAACGATTATTGGAACAAGTAGTAAATTAAGACAAAAACCAAAAGATTATTTTAACTAAATGATAAAGGGGACACAAGTTACCAAAATCTGTGGTACACAGCTAAAGCAGGCCTGATAGGAAAATTCATAGCCTTAAATGCTTATATCCCAAAGATAGAAAGATCACAAATCAACAATCTAATGAAGTGACTCAAAGACCTGGAAAAAGAAGAGAAAATCAATCCCAAACCTAGAAGAAGAAAAGAAATAACCAAGAGCAGAGCAGAACTAAATGAAATCAATAATAAAAGAACTATATGAAAGATTAATAAAACAAAAAGCTGGTTCTTTGAAAAGATAAACAAAATTGACATGTCTCTTACTAGATTAACCAGAAGCAGAAAAGAAAGGCCTCTAATAAGCTCAATCAGGATTTAAAAAGGAAAAATTATAACTAATACCACAGAAATACAAAATACCATCTCTGAAAACTATAAAAGTCTCTACGTGCATATACTTGAAAACAGAGAGGAAATGGACAAATTCTTAGAAACACACAGCCTCCTTAGGCTCAATCAGGAAGACATAGAACTTTTGAACAGACCAATATCAAGTATGGAAATTGAAGCAATAATAAAAAACCTTTCTAGAAAAAAAAGTCCTGGAACAGATGGTTTCACACCCAAATTCTACCAGACCTAAAAGAAGAACTGGTGCCTATCCTGCACTAATTATTCCACAACATTGAGAAGGAAGGAATCCTCCCCAACATGTCTTACAAAGCCAACAACACCCTGATGTCAAAACCAGGAAAGGACTCACAAAAAGAAGACTACAAGCCAATATCCTTTATGAATATAGATACAAAAATTATCAATAAAATCCTAGCAAATCAAATTCAGCTGCTCATCAAAAAAATAATCCATCACGACCATGTGGGCTTCATCCCAGAGAGGAATGGATGGTTCAACATACAGAAATCTATAAATGTAATCCACTATGTGAACAGAAGTAAAAACAAAGACCATATGATCCTCTCAATAGATGCAGAAAAAATGTTTGATGAAATTCAGCACACTTTTATGATAAGAACACTTAATAAAACAGATATAGATGGGACTTAAAATAACAAAATCCATATATGTTTCACAGCTAACATCATATTGAATGGGGAAAAATTGAAAGCATTTCTGCTTAGAACAGGATCCAGACAAGGTTGCTCTCTATCTCCACTTCTATTCAACATAGTGCTGGAAATCCTAGCCAGAGAAATCAGACAAGAAAAGGAAATCAAGGGCATCCAAATGGAGGCAGAAGACTTCAAACTATCACTCTTTGCTGACGATATGATCTTAGATCTAGAAAACTCAAAAGCTTCTGCCAAGAGACTACTGGAATTGATAAATAAGTTCAGAAAAGTCTCAGGTTACAAAATCAATGTACTCAAATCAGTAGCATTCCCATAAGCAAACAACAGCAAACTGAGAACCAAATCAAAGACTGAATACCTTTTACAATAGCAACAAAGAAAATAAAATACCTAGGAATATATTTAACTAATGAGATGAAAGACCTCTACAGGGTCGACTACAAAACACTGAGGAAGGAAATAGCAGAGGATGTAAACAGATGGAAAACCAAAACATGCTCATGGGTTGGCAGAATCAACATTGTTAAAATGTCTATACTACCCAAAGTGATCTATAGATTCAATGCAATCCCTATTAAAATGCCAACATCATTTTTCACAAATCTAGAAGAAATAATTCTATTCTTTGTATGGACCCATAGAAGACTCCCTATGGCTAAAGTAATCTTAAGCAAAAAGAATTAAATGGGAGGCATCAATTTACCAGACTTCAAGATATCCTACAAGACTATAGTAACCAAAACAGCATGGTACTAGCACAAGAACAGAGACATCAACCAATGGAACAGAACTGAGAACCCAGAAATAAATCCATCCTAATGTAGCCATCTTATCTTTGACAAAGCAAACAAAAACATATACTGGGGAAAAGAATCCCCATTCAATAAATGGTGCTGGGAAAATTGGATAGCCACATGTAGAAGACTGAAACAGGATCCACACCTCTCACAAAAATCAACTCACAATGGATAAGAGACTTAAATCTAAGGCGTGAAATCTTAAGAATTCTAGAAGATGTTGTTGGAAAAATTCTAGACATCGGCCTAGGGAAAGAATTTATGAAAAAGATCCCAAGAGCAATCACAGCATCAATAAAAATAAGTAAATGGTACCTGATCAAATTAAAAAAGTTTCTGCACAGCCAAAGAAAGTATCACTAGAGCTAATAGACAACCTACAGAATGGGAGAAAACATTTGCATGCTATACATGTGATAAAGGGCTGACAACTAGAATCTATATAGAACTCAGGAAAATCAGCAAGAAAAAATCAAACAACACTATCAAAAAGTGGGCAAAGGGCATAAACAGAAACTTTTCAAAAGAAGGCAGACTAATGGCCAACAAACATATGAAAAAATGCTCAACATGTCTAATCTTCAGGGAAAGGCAAATCAAAACCACAATGTAATATCACTTAATCCAGTGAGAATGGCTTTTATCAAAAAGTCCCAAAACAATAAATGTTGGTGTGGATGCAGAGAGACAGGAACACTCGTACACTGCTGGTGGGACTGCAAACTAGTGCAACCTCTGTGGAAAGCAATATGGAGATATCTCAAAGAGATACAAGTAGAACTACCATTTGATCCAGCAATCCCACTATGGGTTATTTACCCAAAGGAAAAAAAGACATTCTATAATAAAGACATCTGCACTCAAATGTTTATAGCAGCACAATTCACAACTGCAAAGATTTGGAATCAACCCAAGTGCCCATCAATACGTGAGTGGATTAATAAAATGTGGTATATGTATATCATGGAGTTCTACTCAGCCGTGAAAAAATGGTGAATTAATACATCTTATATTATCCTGGATGGAGCTGGAGCCCATTCTTCCAAGTGAAGTATCACAAGAATGGAGAAAACAAGCAACATACGTACTTACCATTAAATTGGTACTAACTGATCACCCTAATGTGCACATACAGTAATAACATTCACTGGGTGTGGGACAGGTGGGAGGGGGAGGAAGCGATGGGTATATTCACACCTAATGGGTGCCGTGCACACTGTCTGGTGGATGGGCACACTTGTAGCTCTGACTCAGGAAATACAAAGGCAATATATGTTACCTGAATGTTTGCTCCCTGGTAATATTTTTGAATAAAAAATTACATGCAGTGGATGGGAAAAGTCCTGAAAAGATATACACCAAAATAGTAGATAAGGCAGAGATCACTGATACATGTTATTTTTATCATTTTTGACATTTTATATTTTCTTTTTTTTCCCTTTTTTTTTTTTTTTTTTTTTTTGGTATGTGTTTTTAGAGACAGGATATCACTGTGTTGCTCAGGCTGGAGTATATTGTGCAATCATACCTCACCATAACCTCAAACACTTGGACTCAAGCGATTGTCCTCCATCAGCCTCCTGAGTAGCTGGGAATAGAAGTGTGAGCCACTGCACCTGCCAATATATCTTCTAAATTATATGCATCAATTATACTATTTAATAAGAAAATTTTAGAAAGTGGGAGATAGTTTGTGAGTCTTGATTTTCAATGTATGGACTAATTAAAGCCTTTCCCAAAAAGCAAAACTAACCAAAACCAAGTTAAAGTAGACCAAACATGAAAGAGTCTAGTGCCTTCCTTTAATAGTTACTTTTAGGTTATATTCCTGTCCTATTTTTTTTTTCTTCAGGTCCTCCTCAAATAACCTAACCTGATCCTTTCACAATCATCTCCTGTACAAACATGTGACTGATCTCTACCTTTCTGCCTTTCATCAAGACCTAGCATAAATCTCACTGCTCTTGCCTAACACATCTGTGGCCATCCAGGAGATCCACAAATGATCTCTATGTACTTTTAATGACCAATTCACCAGCCACGGTCTGGTTGAGGGACTTGTAGTTTGTCAAACGAGGGTTTGAATTCCAGATTTGCCACTTAATTCCTTTCTGACTCGAACAATTTTCTTTACTTCTCTGAGACTGTTTTCTTGCTTATAAAAATGGAATTACAGATATACTTATCTTCTCTAATAGTCATAGGTATAATGAGATGATGACTACACATTTCCCAGGGGGATTCTTTGCATATAATAGATGTTCACTAAATTTCAGTTTCTTCCTTCATCCCCCTCTACCCTGAGCTTATGCTCAGCAATCAATCCTTATATGTTAGCATGTTGTATTTATGTCTAACATGGTATCCTTTCTGTTGCTTATTACTACTTTCTTAATAAGAAATTCAGTTCTGTCTTACTGGGAAAAGGTAGTCTAAAGTTATTGTAAGTGACAAATCAATGCAAGTGTACATGGAGAAAAACTTTCATAAAGACCTTCATTTCTTCCTCCCATGAAACAATGAAGTAGTCCATGTTAACAAGTCTGAGTGCGTGCCTGTTCAACTTTCTCCAGGCACATACAAATAACATTACACAGGTCTAGAACATTTGTTATTGTTTTTGTTTCTCTTTTACAACTCGCCTTTCTCAGTTTTAAGGAACTCCTTAACAAACAATAAGTATTAACATAGATCTATACCTTTAAGTAGTTTTATAAAATTTAACTCAATGTGTATGTCCTATTACTTTAATCATTATCTCTTTGGTAAGCATTTAGTTTCTCATTTGTGCACTTTCCATTGCCTAAAGAAGAGCCAGTTCCCGCCTTCTCCATTGTTAACATTACCCCAATTTTGTAGCTAGGTGAGCATCCTTAATCTAAGGGAATGTAGTTCCCTTCTGCACCTTCAAAGGATGTTATGAGTGGCCAAGGTTGGTAATAGCTGCTTCATTCTCCTTTGCCGGTGACTCACCAGGGATGGGAATGTGCCTACATTCTCTCCAGTGAAACAGAAGAGGAACTCTAGAGACTACTTCCCTTCCCAGATTAAAAAGCCACAAATTTGGGTGAAGGAAACATCTTTGCCCTATCCCTCTCCTGTTACTAGGACCCTGTTATATGGGACTTGTGACCATGAGGAAACAACCCATAAAATGTCAACAATTTCAAATAAGGCACCGGTGAGCTACTCAATCAAAAGCCTTAATTGTAATCAAAAGCCTTCTAACATACACATACTTAATAGGAAGTTGGAATTGTCAATATTTGTAGTGCTCAAGTGAACGTAAGAAGCTTACATACGACAGTGTGGTGAGCACTGCCTTCTTCAAGTCTGTGTTATCACCCGGCCTCTTCAGTGAATGGAGCCCAGTTCTTTAGGATCATCCCGCATATTGCTGAGTATGGAGGACCTATAGTTCACAGAGTTGCAAGCCCATGCAATCTGTTTACAGAGCTACACAGGCATCCCTCAGAGCAAACGTGGAACTGACACTTGGTATAGCATACATGATGCTGACAAATTGGTTTTGGAAACCTACTAGTACATTAAACTACCATTTTAAAATATTAGCTCATTATGCCTTAAACATATTTTAATTATTTTCCCTTTCTTTCTCATTAACCAGGTTTGAGGTCCATCTTTCCTGAAGATCTTGATGACAGATGATAATGGACACAGGAGAGTTCAGGAATTCTTAAGTTTGTTGGTTTTAGGAACAATCTTATGTCAAGTGCCCCTGGAGAAGTGGTCACTGAATAATAAAGATGGATGAGTGATGTCTTTTTAATTGCTGTTTAATTTGTAGTTTCTTTTTCTCTGGATCTGACCACAGAAACTTTCCAAGAATCAAAATTTAAATTATGATACAGCTTTGAGTTTATTTCTGTGAAGTTTATTTTTCCCTCTAACCATAATGTTTTTATTCCCTTAGGGATAGAAGGGAATCTGTATCATACCCTTTGGTTTGAAGTGAGCCTCCACAATGTATTGCACCTGCTGAAGCAAAACATTTAGACAGGGAGTTGAAATAAAACATCCAGATCCCCATGGCTACGAGGCACTCATGGAGGGTGAGCTCTCACAAGGCGCAGTGTGAGTGGAGCTCCTTGGATCTCCCAAGCATTCCAAATTGCACACAGGCGTGGGCACTGCTTGCTCAAGGATGCCCAGTGAGACTTGAAGCATCCCTTGCATACAGAATGGGAAAAAATAATGAAACAAAAGTGAAAATAAAAGTCAGAAAAACAGACCCTGGAAACCACTGCCCTTTCTCTCTCTGTGAGTGGTAATACCAAGAAAATGGCTTCCAAATTTGTGAAAGAACAAAAGAGAAGAAAAAACATTGAAAAAACTTTGTGACTTTTGAAGAATAAGAGAGTATTTTCCTGAAAACTTTTGTTTATAGGTCAAAGGTCTCTAGTTACATTACTTCATTCATTCATTCATTTCTTCATTAATTGTCCTATTATTTGTTTACTTCAAGCAAGCCTGGGGGGGAACTATACCATGAACTCTAAAAAAAAAAAAATAAGGCAAAGTGTTTGTCTTCAAAATACTGTTAATGATATTTTCATTTTCAAATCAAGTATTAACTTTAATGATCTTTACTCAGTATTTATTTTGGGCAGGATGCTATGATTTATGCCAGGTATAAATATAAACAGATGTAAAACAGTCCTTTTAAAATTCATTCAATAATTTATTCAACCAGTATTCTTTAAGGATCTTCTACTGATAGGCCTTTTGCGAGATTCTGAGATAAAGCGTTGAGTCAGAAGTCAGAGCATTCACAGGGCTTATAGGAAAGCGGGTATTACTGAGCAGAACTATGCAGAGGAAGAGAAAGACAAAGGTACAAACTCTATATTGGTGAACGCAAACAGGAGAGTGTGAAAGGCAAGTGCTGAGTCTGGGAAGGACATTTGGAGAAGTTGCTGGGCACCATGTCCTGGTTTCTATCACTTGATTGTGCTATACAGGTTATGATCGTGGAGGAATTGCAAGTCCAAATGGTCTCTCCAGCTGCGCCGTGGCTTGGAAGCAAGGCATTCTTAAAAATTGAGAAGGAAGAAACCTCTCTGAAAGGGGAACAGCCTGAGTTTATCCATTCACTATTTATGGTAAACACGTTTAAGAGGGGTACAATGGCCAGGCACAGAGTGCACAAGTCCGTCTCCCCTCTCTGCACGAGCTGATGGTCCACGGAGGGAGCGAGAACGACAGTGTGAGGAAGCAGCACACAGACAAAACTGAAAGAAGGAGCCACGCGCCGAGAGACCTCTCCCCTCGTGAGTGTGGTGGATTCTAGGTGGTCAACTAAGATTTTTAATATGATAGGATTGTGGGGGATAATAGAACTGGCTCAGCAAACTACGGCTGGTAAATCAAATCTAGGCCACCGCCTGTTTTTTTTTTTTTCCTTATTTGAAAGTATTACAGGGTTGTAGGTATTTTTTGGTTACATGGATCACTTTTATAATGCTTGATTCAGGGTTATAAGTCTGCCTGTCACCAAGATAGTGTTCACTGTAGCTCTTAGGTAGGTTTCCACCCAATCCCTTCTCCCCCCTCCCCTACTTGATTTCTGTTGAGTTTTATTTATTTTCCTCTTTGCACATGCATGCTCATCAATTAGTTCCAATTTAATAGCGAGTACATGTGGTGTTTGTTTTTCCCTTCTTTAGATACTTCACTTAGGAGAATGGTCTCCAGTTCCACCCAAATTGTTGCAAAAGGCATTAAGTCATCCTTATTCCTGGCTGAGTAGTACTCCATGGTGTACATATACCACATTTTGTTAATATACTCATGAATTAATGGGCACTTGGGTTGATTCCACGTCTTTGCAATTGTGAATTGTGCTGCAATGAACACCCAAGTGCAGGAGTCTTTTGATAAAATTACTTGTTTTCCTTTTGGTAAATACCCAGGAGGGAATGCTAAATCAAATGGTAGGTCTACTTTTAGCTCTTTGAGGTATCTCCATACTGTTTTCCATAGAGATTGTACTAGTTTGCAGTCCCACCAACAGTGTAGAAGGGTTCTTCTCTCTGCATCCACACCAGCATCTACACCCCTTAAGCTAAGAATAAGTTTTGCATTTTTAAATGGTTCAAAAAAAATCAAAAGAATAATACTTGCATGATGAAAAAGCACATGATAGTCCAAATTTAGTGTCTATTAGGTGTCACTGGAACATAGCCATGTTCTTTTGTATATGGGTTAACATGTGACTGATTTTGCATTAAAATGCAGAGCTTGATAGTTGCAACTGAGACTGCTTGCAAAGCCCGAAATGCTATCTGGTCTTTTACCGAGAACATTTTCGCAACTCTGATAGAGGGTAATCCTAACTAGCTAGTTCAGTCTTTAAGTGTTGGGGTGACTGTCCAGACAGGGGTAGAGGTTGGGGGTGCCACCTCTCCAGGCTTGCATTCTGCCTAGACTGTCCCTGAACATCCCATTCCAGCTCAGCTCGAGCCGTGGCTCTTCCTTGCTGGTCTCCTGCTCTGTCCTTCACTCAGATGAAAGCCGAGGCTCCCTTGGTCCTCTGGAGATGACTTTCACTATTCCAAAGAAAAGGTAAATTCTTACCATTCTGTTGAAAGTGTTTAATCACAGCAGTGCTTTAGAATCAATGCATTACAAATTAAAGGAAAGAAGTATCACTTTATGTCCCAGTGTGCTTATATAAGCTGAGTGACAGAAGTGCCCCGGTGGGGATGGGAAAACAAAATCACACCGTTCTCTTCCAGAACTGCCATGGCTATTCAGACTTCACGGCCTGTTTCTGAATTCATCGTATCACTGAAAACGCTCTTTCCTCTGGATGGTCTGTCCCTCAGATCAGCCCTTATGTGCAAATTCTTTGTGAGTCTGTCTCCTGCCCATTTTACTCATGCGCCAGTGGCTGTCACAGTGTACACAAATTGGGCTGTTTCCCCAGGAGGTTCCTGACGCTCCCTGTTACTCACCAAACAAACACAAATACAGAGAAGGTGAAGTCTCCTGAATTCAACCCCCTAATAATGTAGGTAACTTTGCTTCTCAGAGTTTGAAACTTAAAAAAATGTATTTCCTTTAAAAAATAGAAATAAAAGAAAATGCTCAAAAATAGAAGAAAATTAAGAGTGTGGTTTTCCTAGGAAAGAAAAGGGCAACCAGGTTCATAACAATGTTTCCTCTAATAAAGGTCGGGGTGATTTACAGCCAGTCTGACCCTTTCAGTAGGAGTTTATATTTGAAAAGACAGTTGATAATTATAACCCTTTGCTCAGAGACCCGATTGTGCTCAGCAAATTTTAGCCAAGCACTGGCTAAAGTAATATGGCTTGACATCAATAATAAATTTTGCAAATTCCTGCAACCTTCATCCTTCTTATTTTGTATTCGATGTCACCCCGTTTGAAAGGTGTGGATGCATGACACGGGATGACGGATGGCGTGGAGAGCTGTCCGCTAAGGCGCACGTCCACTCTGCAGGTTGGGCCTTGCACATTGTATCTTCCTATCGCTTCAAAAGCTCGTGGCAAAGTCAACTTTGATTTCATCAAGCTGCCCATTTGTTCTTGTTTGGATTCCGTATATTCTGGAATGAATATTTACTTCCATTCTGGCGTTTCTACTCTCTCTCTCATTACCACTATCACACTTCAAATCAACGTGAAGTTTTTACTGTTTGAAGCAGTGGTCTCCTAAGAATGTGTCACTGTGAGGGCAAATGCTCTTAGAGTAGCTGGGACCGTACTGTGGCTTTGCTGTGCTGTCAGACCTGAGGGAAAGGGATTTTAAAAATGTTTGTCACTTTTAACCGGTGCTGCTGCAGGAAAGGAGAAAGGAGGGGGGTGCCCTGCACCTCAGTCCTGCTGGGGAAGTCAGCTTGCAAAAAGTTTCCTGGGTCATTCTACCTCGAGAAACGAGGATCTGGGGGGACCCTGGAGATCCCTCAGCAGCCAGGACTGTGCCGGACACCAGTGGGGGCTTTACAGGCATCGGCTCTTTAGGCATCTAATCCACGTGGTAAGGTGGGTACTAATATCCACGTCCTGTTCGCGCCTGACGTTCAGATAGGCAGGTGCCTGCCCGGGGTTGGAGAGCTTGTCCAAACCTGAGGCAAGGCTTGGTCTGACTCCAGGGTCAATGTATTTTCCCCAGGCAGCTGCTAGGTCTTTCTTTGCTGAAGCCGAGGTGAGCAGCCCATGCTAGGCCCTCCGCAGACTGTCTCTCCCGGCCCTGACTTCACCCCACCCCAGCCCCGGCATAGAAGGGCCAAAGCTCCGTGGGCCTCCCAAGGCGCCAGAGCAGCACAAGTCTTATCGGAGCTGCCCTCTCGTGCCGCCTTCTATAGGGTCCACATCTCGGTGGCGCCTGAGCCCTGTCGCGCCTGACACCCATTGGCAATTTACCTACTTCACTGCACCTGTCTCTGATTTCACGTTAGGTTCGCATCCACCCTCCTGTAGAAATGTGGTAGACGTGATGTTTTCCTGTTTGCCGGATGATAAAACCAAAGCTTAGAAACATTGTTCAGTTTATCCAGGCTAAATCCATCCCTCTTCATTATCAAATCAGACCCCTTCCACCACTCAGGAAAGTTCCCTAAATGGCTAAATCGTCAGTGATGGGAATGCGACTCTGCCAGGAGGTACTGGAGAAATGAGTTTATAGAAGGAAAGGCGGGGGGAAGGGGGGCTTCCCATCTGGACCCCCTGAGCACTTGCCATACTTTGCCCTGGAACCGGGCACCCTAGAGATTATGACCTGATCCCTGCCCTCTGGGAATGCTGATGAGAAGAAGAAAATCGCTCCATGGGGTGTTGTGAAATTTAAATACAGAAACGTACATTAAATTCCTGGGGCAGCCTATGGCACGTTGCCAGCATTTTAAATAGTCTTCGGGCTCCAGTGCCTCTTGGGGGTGCGCGCCAGTGAGTCTCTCTATCTGTGGTCTGCGTGGTGCCTCCTTGTGGGGTCATGATCATCCATCCTTTGCTTGTAAGCTGCTGGTCACTCCTTCATTGTCCTCCCCCATGGGCGGACGCCTCTGCCCCCAGGTCCCCTGTTCACGGCTGGCTCTTGTACCTCATGAACTCATCTCTATTAGTGCACAGGGCCGGGGATCAGAGCACGCGTCCTGCTCCTGGACTCCACCGCTCAAGAGCCTCCTCCTGTCTCCATCACAGCTCAACCGTAATTAGCTGTTTTGTCTTTGGGTAAAAGCAGCACATTGGCATCTCTGTCCTTCTAATCAGACTGTGCTCTTCAAAATTGTATGTTTAGAACATTATAAAAAACCTCCTGGGAACATTTACCAGTTCATTTATTTTCATTTTCTTAGGATCTGGTGGAGCAGGGGAGACTCGATGGGCCTGGATTCTCTGGGTGACGACTAGAGAAGGTTTGAGGCCACTGAAGCCCACTGCGATTTTGGTTCATTCACTCCCCCGCGCAAGTGTACGCAGCGACCACTCCCCACCAGCCTGGGCCGCACAGTCGGGAGCACGGAAACACACGGCCACAGCGAGTCACGTTACAGACAGGGAAGACAGAAACAAACGCGGACACTGATCCATAAATGAGGCACTTTCACACAGTGAGAAGTACTGAAGGGGCAGAGCTGGACGGCGGGTGAGCAGGAACGCGGGTCCTGCGGGGACAGGGAGATGGGTGTGCCTTGCGTGAGGAAGGTCCCCGTGGGAAAAGGACGGTGAGCGAGGCTGATGGCGACGAGAGCCAGGCTCGGACTGCAGATGCGGCAGAGGGCACAGCAAGGACAGAGGCCAGGAGGGAGGAAAGCTCTTTTCAAATTTCAGGAAAGGAGGACGTGTGGCTTCTGCGAGGGAGCCAGAATGAAGCGGGGCCAGAAGGTTGCAGAGGCCAAGTCATTCGGAGAAGCGGGCGAGAAACAAGGACACAAAAGGGGAGACCTTTTCCTCATTCTTCACGACCACTCGGTGTGGGGAACCGCGCTCCCCATCCATCTGCTCCCATTGCCCCTTCTGCACACGCTCAGAAAGTCACCCTGAGCTGGGACACATGGAAACAAGAAGAGGTGTCTGCACCTGCGGCCCGGGCTGCGTCTCCTTCCCGGGCAGCTCCACGCGCAGCACCACCAGCACGACCCGCCTGACTGGAGAACTGACGTTTTCTCAACCTGCTCTTCAACTGGGGCTCTTTGTGGCTTTGCCTGTGATTTCCTAGGTGTAAAATCATTTCTTCTCTACTCCACACACAATATTCTACTCATCCCTTGGATGAAATGTCAGTTCTCTTGTGAGATTTACCCTAATCTTTAGAATTAGATTCAGTTTCTGTCTCCGCATTGTAGCTTCACGTTTCCTTTATTAGTATCACTGTTCTTATTTTATTCTCCTTGTTATCACAGCTAGGTTCCTTTATCTTTGTTCCATCTTAATTATGAATCTAGAAGTCCTGAGACTTCATAGGGCCATATCCTTTTCCCTATTTCCTCCAAAAAGCCTCACGTGAATCCCCAAGGGGGCTGGGCTCCACAGTGCCCACCTTGGCACCAGCCAGAGAACCTGACAAACTGTCCCGCAGTTGCTGATATGCGCTACTTCCTCCTCTGTTCACCTGGCAGCTGAACGCGGGGCCTGTGCTTCGTTCCTATTTACATCCCCAAGGCCCAGCTGAATTTCTCACAACACGTAAATGCTCAATAAATGAATAGAGGTTAGGCATTTAATAAAACTTTATTGGTTAAATTTAATTTGGAAATTCATTTAAAGTCAAGAGGTATTTTTGAATACCCAATTCATACAAAAGAACTTTAGTAGGTACTTAAAGCCAAAAGTAATTTATTATTTTGCTTTCACTTCTGGAATAGGTTATTATGGTATCTCTTCCCCCAAAAGTCTTAGAAATGAAAAGATAATTAACGTTTGACTCCCACCCCAGAAAATGAGATTCAGCCAGAATATAGAGAAGTCTTATCTGATCTCATGTTTATGTCAACATTTTTTTTAAAAATAAAATTAGCAATGCTAAAATATTACATACGATTATCACTACATTTTTTCTGAACACTTGCTCAAAACCTTATTGATAAAATGCATTCTCCACATTGGTATTATTATGAACTGGATGATAATTCATATTTTTGTTCAATTAAATTATTTTAAAGATAAATCATGTTAAAATATTATTATTTAGGACATCAACAAATTATTGGTTGATTTAATCATATAAAAATGCAATTACTCCAGGTTTATGATGAGAAGTCTGCTGGTGGTTGACTAAAATTAGAAATAATTTTCAGCTAGAAATGAAATATCAGAGTTGGGGGATGTACTAAGTGTTGAATGCAGCTAAGTGTCATTATGACACTTCACAATGACAGCCTTGATGAACCTGCTCGAGGATAACAGCATTGTGACAGGTGGAAGTGGGTGCATATGTATCTATGTATCGCTACCATGAAATATGAGTGGAGGGTTCCATGTACATCTTAGTTTGCCTCAACATTATTCTTTATACAATACGCACTATCATCCTGCCTGTGCCATCCTATCTTAAATCATTGGAAATAGTTATCTCTGATGCTTTGCCAAGGGACAGAATATGTGTCTGCTTCCTGTTCTCATTTGTCCTCAAGGAGCTCCACATTCATGCTTTTGGCCACCTTATGCTTGTGAATTCCTTCAGGAAAGAAGTAGGAGAGGCCCAGTGGGAACTCCAGAGAAGGGCAGTGGACACTGAGTGCAGAGAGGGATGCCACGTCATCAGCTGGTGGCACTGCCAGTAGTAAGCATGGTCTTTCCCTCCTTCTCCCTGCATTTTCCCTTGCAAGATTAGTGATAGACGGGTATCTGTGAACCTGTTTCCATTCTTTAAAACATCCAGCTCATAATGTATAATAAAAATATGTTTATGTTTTCCCTTCATAAGATTAAACTGTTTTCTTCACCTTTCTTTACAGAAAACACATTTCAGACTCAATGCGAAAGGCTTCTCCAATTCCTCTCATAGCTCAAAAAAGCCATATTGAAAACACTGATCCATTTATAATACAATATACTTTATATAATGTGATATGAATCATATTTTTGTACCAAGTAGAAAGATATTTGACAGTTTGAGATGGATTCCACAAAGCTGATGCTCAGAAAATTTCTGTAAGAAGAAATATGTTTCCTTAATCACTTCTCTTATAGCTGGGATGTCCTTGAACAGTAAAAATGGTAAAATTGATGAAACTGAAATTTAGCTGGGAGTGGAGTGGGAGCTTGCTTTTGGCATGGGGGGTATTATGGTAATGAGGAATTTTATTGCATTTTTCTTGCTTTGTGAATCCTTCTTCTCTATCATCTTTTCCCCATGAAATTTGCAAATGAAATTCCATTTCCCTCTCCTGCCACCTCTGTGCAAGACTCCATATTTATACTCACAACTCCCAGAACTTTACCTGCCTGGAGAAGTAATCACTAAAACCAAATCTCTCTAATAAAAGCATATCTTATACTTCAGTCTCTTTTTTGTTTGTTTTTGTTTTCACAGCAGGTTAGAAGTTTGGTTTATCAAATAACAAAAGTTATATTTTTCTGTACAGGAACATGGCCCCAGATTTGGGAACAGAAGAGGCCATATTACATCTTAGCGCTGGAGGAGGGGACCACATAGCTGGATTTTAGCACAATATCTATCCCTGAGTTTCTGTGTGACCTTGAGTAAGTCACTACAGATTTCTGCACCAGTGCCTTCAAATCTGAAATGAAAGGCTTGTGTTAGATATACAACATTCTTTCCAGGCATAAAATTTTAGATTCAAAAGTGAATGTTGAAGCTGGGAAAACAATTTAAGAATTCTGCTAACCTGTTCAAGGTATCACCAAAAAACCTATTGATATCAGACTGCCAGCAATGTCTATTTTGAAAATATCCCAGTGGAACGGGAGGACATTAATAAGCCTTGGGAGTATAACACTGTTAGGATGAGAAATCTTTCATAGAAGCAGCTGAGGTAAAGAGGCACTTTTGCAGAACACATTATCATTTAAATTATTTTCCATTCCCGTATCAAAATCACCCATTAAAGAAAAGTCCCAACAAATCAAAAATCGAGCAAAAGGAGGTAATTGTGAGAATGGTTCCTGATATTTCCTTTTACTCGCACATGTGGATGCATGCTCTAAGCTTATGACTGAATAGCATGTGTATGAGTGCGCTAAGCTTATGATTGAATGCAGATTGCTTTTTAAAAAAATTTTTAATGGCTTGAATATCTTTGTAAAACAGCAACAGCAAACTCCTGAATTTTCTTAGGTGCTTCCCTTGCTTAAAAAACACATATTTTCAAATTCCACTTTTATTACCAGGCAGCTGTTTATGCTAAATATTGTAAAACATATTCTACACATTTACATTTGTTTCACTGCTGATATTTATCAGTTAAATTCCAAGATATATCTCAAAGCAACCAGGCTCCTACCTATTTTTTTCTCCTAGAAAGTCAACAAACATACGTCATTTGGATCAAGGGTCTGGCCAAGTTTAGACAAGGACTTAACAGTGAGAATGGCTTGGCCGAATGGTTACTCCTATTGGCTTCTCATTTTGCTATGTTAAAGTTGTCACTGGGACTATTGTCATTCTATAGCAATCACTATGCTATATGTGATTTTAAAAGCATACGATTTTAAAATTTATATGCTGTATCTACTTTCCAGCCCTGCAACGCTTGAAGTTATCCTGAGCTCCAGTCATCATTCCTTTAATCCTGATGATTGATTTCTTTAAATCCCAGATTAGCATGAATTAGGGATTAGAGTGATAATGGTAAAAGTATAGATGATGCATCATACATTTAAAGAGGCAATGGAAAATTATAATTTATTTGAACTTTTGTGTTTCTGTTGTTGTGGAATTTGAAGAGGAATAGCTAAAAGGCAGATCAGATAAAATAGATCCTGTATTTATAAAAAATAAATAATAAAAATATAACTCTTACAGATTGCCCCACTATTATGAGAGAGCGGAAGCTCAAAGACATAGGGGAAAAAATCATTAATCGAGAAGCTCTTGATGACACAGGTTAAAGGAAGAGCCAGAGAATCATGTTGAGGGAAAATTCAGTGTTTAGAAGGATTGTGGAAGCCAGTATGAAGCTAATGTCAGATTGCAGCTGAGCACAGCATTCTTGGAGAAAGCATGAGTGCCCAAGTCACCCAATAAACACCTGAGTGTTAACAAATATTCCTGCCAACCTTCATTGAATTGGTCTTTTTTTACATTAATCTATTGGTGTTTTTAAGTTTTATTCAGTTAAACAGACTTAAATAAACATTAAAAAATAAAATAAACATACAAATATTACATCTAGCTGTCTAATGAATATATTTCCTTGAATATGTGTTATAATTAATGTGTGTCCCATTTTATTGTCCAGAGATATAAGGTCACAAATCTTTGCATTTTAAAATTAAATGTCTCTGACACCTACATCCACCCTCTGCAAGAGTGCCTTTCTTCCCTCCTTGACATCTTCACTGCGGCATAAAAGGGCGCATCTCAGGCAGAGGGAAAAGACCACCATCACCCAAGGCTGAACCTGTCCAGCTGCAGTTGCTCTCCCTGCCACAAGGTGCCGGTAGTGAGCCACAAACCATCATTTCTGGTGGCCCTGGTACCCTGTCCGAGCACACAGCTCTTCACCATTGCAAATTTAACTGCTGCGACTTGAGCACTCCCTACAGAAGCCCTCCAAGACCTGTCAACCTTCTGTTACCCTGACTGAAGAAAAGAGCTGTGCAGAGGAAGAACAGCTACACCTTTCAGAAAGAGAATATTTCTTCCAAGAGTGCTTCCATTTAACCAAATTCCTGGGGTGGGGGGAAGGTGAGGTGGTAGTAATGCTAAATTGATTAATTAATAACAATTATTATCATAGTATATAAAATTTACTATGTGCTAAAGAGCATTTAATACAATTTACATGTAGTCATTTCACTCCCACAGCCCTGAGCCCCTCACTGCACAGGTGAGGAAACTGAGGGTGAGAGGAGGGCGGCCAGCCTGCAGCCGCACCCCTTGCCCGCACAATGGGCGAATTGCAGCCCCGACAGCGGGGCGTTAGACATTAGGGGTTGTGCATTTACTGAACAGGGCAATTCTCTCACCTGGTGTGAACGCCTTTCCCCAGGGCTGGGTGCTGGCTGGCTGGGTGTGGAGGGTCCTGCTCTCAGATCTCCTGACTTGACCTCAACATGGAGGAGTGCCCGCTCACTCTCAGGCCCGCATCTGGGGTTCCTCTCTTGCCAGGTACATGCAAAGGCTTATGTTTTCCATTCCCTTGCAGTTAAGCAGGCTCACATGACTGGTTCTCACCAGCGTGGAAGTGACCTTGGTTAGTTCAGGCCAAAGCATTCGCAAGTGGGGATCCTCTAACCCTCTCTTCCCTGCCAAGGCCCTTGAGGTGGGTGTGACTTCTGGGCGGTGCAAAGCCTGGTGGGAGCTCCTCTGCCAGGGAGGCTGCGTGACTGTGAGGGGCTGAATCAGAAGGGACAAGAGAAGTAAATCGTTATCGTGTTGAGGGCTATTAACTTGTTTCTGGCTTAGCCTACCTTAATCCATGCAGCTAGCTCCCTGTGCATAGACCAGACAGCTTGTGGGAACACCTGGTGACTCCCCGCAGGACAGCTGCAAGTCCCTGGCTGACTCAGAAAGAAAGGCAGAAGGCACGTCACAATCATAACCAGGTGGGAACATGAGGAAGCAGGGGTTTGGCAAGACTAGGCTTGAAGAAACTAAGTAAATGGAAAGACTGTCCTTTGACAAAGGTGGCCAGACAGCTAATACAGTGTGCTCAGAAACCAGAGCTGAAATTGGACCTGACTGCAGCCAGGTTGCCTGTCCCAGGCCTTTGATCTGGTGAGTGGGCCGTGAGGAGTCTCCTGACCACGAGATAGCCCTCTAATCTTCCTTACACCTGAGAAGGGTGATACCATGATGCCTACTTATGAATGGTCAACTCAGCAGATAGACTCTAATCATGGCCAAGAGAGCAGGGCTCTCTGCACATTAGGCAGGCGTGGCATGAGGTCAGCCCCCTCTCTGATGTGCTGAGATCCAGGGGTTTGCTCTTCATTTTAAAATCACTTGTTAGATTCATTAACATGGGGGGAAATTACACAAAAAAGATTGAATCATGCATACTTTTCTCTGCTTTTGAAAAAAATATCATTTATGTGTAAGACCTTACATATTGGAAAAATTGCAACAGTTTAACAGTATTTCATTATATTTACATACCATAATTTCAGAAGCCTATTGATTCACAATTTAATAGTTTCCATTTTTTTGCTGCTACATGCAATGCTATAAGGAACATATTACATTGGTAATATTGTGTAAGGTAAATTGAAAAAAATGCATTCCTAGCAATAAGATTTCTGAGTCAAAATTTATGTGCATTTTTATTTTAATAGGCATTGCCAAATTGCCCTCCAGAAATTTTGCTCCAACTTACACTCCCATCAACTGTTACGAGAGGCTCTGTCTCCCCACACACTTGCTGGTGCTGGGAATCATTAAGTGTTTTCACTTTCATTTTTCCGATAAGAGAAAAATCCTTATTTCATTGTTGTTATGATTTGCATTCCTTAGGAGGCAGCTGATGCAGAACATCTTTTCATATGCTTATTGGTCATTGTTCTGAAAATGGTAAAGTGCCTGTTTACATCTTTTAATCATTTTTTATCTTGGATTGTTCATATTTTTTTTCTTATGGCTTTACATATGTTATTTTAAGTTAAGGAAATTAGCCTTTTATCTACCATTATTCTGTGATTACAATTTCCCATTTTGTTAGTTGCCATTAGTCTTTGAATTTGTTTTATATTGTTTTGTGCCATACAAAATATTTGACAGTAACATACCTGTCAGACCATCTAGGTTTGAGTTATAGCTATTTTACTAGCACTATGATCTTGGACAATTTATTTAATTTATTTGTGCCTCAATTTTCTCATCTTAGTGGGTATAGTACCAGAAACAACTCAGGGTTTGATGTGGATAAGTGAGTTTACACATGTAAAACTGTAGCGTAGTGTAAAACCTATGTTATCAAAACTGCAAGGGGGTTTTGGTCTAGGTCCAGCAGCTCATTGCACGAAGATCCAATTACGGAGACAACTAGGATTGCCAAGGAGGACATTTTTAATAGGAAAGATGTATTGTTGGGAGAGCAAGAGAACCTGCCTCAAATCCCTCTCCCCCACTAACAGAGATCGTGGGCTTTTTAAAGAGGGGCCACATGCCTGGGGCAGGTCAAGGAGGATGGTGAGTGTTGGCATCAGGAAGTCTGCCCTGCGGCTTTCAGAATCTCAACTCCTTTGTCTTACAGAAAATCAATCATTTCTGGAAAACAACTCAAAAGGTCAAGTAGTTAGTTAAAGGAGAAGATTATAAAAACCACACAGTGGTCATTGGAATTTACTCATGGAGCCAGTTAAGCTTATAGTAGTTGCTGTTTGTTAGCTTCTATTTTATTCTTCCACGGTCAAATTTGTCCAAATTTGTCAATGGTTTCCTTTACGGATTTCAGGTTTTAAATTCTGCTTGGAAATCAGAGAATTTTTAAGACATAAATTCTAAATTTGTCTGCAAAAGCAAGTAATAAGAAAAATAACTATTCAGAGATGTATTTAATTCAGGATTTTATCCAAGGCTAATTGTTTAAAAGCCTGAATGCCTGTCTGGGGCTGGGCTCTTGGATGTCCCAGCAACTTGGAGTGTTTCAGACTTTACACACATAGTAAAGAAAATGCAAAAATTATTCAGAAATCTCAGTTATAGTGATTTATGTGCTGAGACTTACATTCTTTACACTGGGTTTGAAATTTGTAAGGGACCTTCTTGCCCATGAAGTTCTTTTCATGATTGGCCCCAAATAATAGGGGTAAAGGGAATGGCCTATCTTGGAGAGGACTTTGCCATCTTTCCTTCTAAAGGAGCAAGCACGTCTGGTCACGTCCTTTCTCTTTCTTGTGGTGCGTTCACGTCTTGCGTGTGGAGGCTGCACTGTGTCCTTGGGGTGTTTTACACAAGGCACAGTGAAGGAAGTACATTTCATACCTATGTTAAGAGCTCTTGGGAAAGCAATACCTGAGTTGTAGACACAGTGCAGATCTGTCTGGCAGGGAAATAAGTAGATGCCCCAGTGTCCCGAGTGGACCAATATCTCAAGAAGAGTAGAATTTGGCTCGTTTGCCGGTGGACACGACTTCACCTGCTGGTGTAGCTGAGGTTGTTAAAGCTCTTCCTATGCAAATGGTGACTGGGTTCATGAAAAGGGCAAACCTGAACATAATGCCAGGGGGCTGCACAGGGCCTGACTTTTGAGTTCTGTGAAAGTCCGGGGTGGGGAGCACAGAGCCCTTCATTCTCCCTCCTTTACCTTGAGTGTTTCTCTCAGTAGCACAGACTTGAAAGTGAAGATAGAAATGGACTCAATTTCTGGTTCCATCATTTAATTTTAAGTTTCCTTTCCTGTAAATGTGGGTGCTGATAGGAAACATCCAACATTATTAATAGGATTAAATGACAGAGGTAACATATGTCAATGACATAGCCTGTTGACTACTACTAGTGTTTGTATTATTGTTGTCATCATTAATCACTCTCTGCAATGTCAAAAAAAAAAAAAAAAAGATCACATCGTAGATGCAACAGAGGGAGGTCTCTACCCTCAGAGCATATTTTAAAAAATATTTTTAAAAGGCCGGCTCAAGGTCACAGTAGTCCTACAGGGATTCCACATGCCGTTGTTCTGGTTCAGGGAAATCTTAGGGTTCTCCCAGAGGGAGGGAGAGAGCAATGAGGGTTGACTAGAGCTTTGTCTGAATCCTCGTGCTGACATAACCCTCTGCTACCAGCCCATCCTCCCCTATAACAGCAAGTCACACCCTGGTTCTCCTTGTGCCCTGAAACTGCCATTTTCATTCTTTCAAATAGTACAGTTAGTTGGTACTCCTTGGGAGATTTTATAATGATATAGCAAAAGAATACAGAAATGGAGACAGCTAGTCTTGCCATCAAATCCCAGCACTTTTGGTTTTTGATTTAGCAAATATGTATTGGACATGTATTAGTGCAGGGCTCTGTGCTAAGCACTGCCAGTTGCTGACTTTGTGATGCTGAGCAAATTAATGCTTTTACCTGTACTTAGAATTGTAACAGTTATATTAAATGAGATGATGTGTTAGAAAGCCTCTCATGGTGCCTGGAAGAGAGTATGTCAAGCATACTCAAGAATATCAAGCAGATGTCATTGATACCGTGCAATGGAACACATAATGATATATTTGAAAGTCCTGTTAACTTAAATAAGTGACTGAAAAAGAGAGTCACACTCAATTGAGTCAATTGAGGTTTAAAGATCTGAGGATGTGCCTGGGAAAAGCACAGCCCACAAAGCCTCCGTTGTGGACTGGGCTCTCCGCAGAAGGGTTTGAGAATTTCCCATCTGAAGGACAAGGGTATACAGAAAGAAAAACAACGGGAGGGGAAAGGTGAGCAGTGAGGCAAGTGTTTGCATCCTAGTGAAGTTCTTCTACTCAGTAAGTCTATGTAAGATGGAAAGAACATTCAAAAAGGGGTAGAGGAAATAAGCAATGTGATCTTCTCAGGGTGGGTAGAAGAATGATTGATCTTATCTCTTCTTTGGTTTGCATCTGTGAGATAAAATTATAATCCACATTCAAAAGTTTATTTAGGCTACAGTCCTAAGGTTATCATTGACATGTAGCAGTTTTCTAGGGGCTATATATCTTGAAGGGTTTTTTAAGGCTGAAAAAAATCAGAAATATTTTCCCCCAAAATACATTTCTTTGATGTGTATTAAGATGACTGTGGGCAAACAGAAATAATACTCAAGGCCTTCTTTTTTGGGGGGAGGGAGTGTTAGAGGAGAAATTTACATCTGTAGAGAATTTCTGCCAAAGGCACCCAGCCCTTGCTCTTCAGTCTGCGGAAGATTTGCTAAGACTCTGACATCCTAGAAGTTCTGAGTAAAAACATTTACCATCTCTTCTCCCCAGGGGTGTTATCCTGAGGCTTATCTACAAACAAGACCACCTTGCCAAGCAGTATTCTTTTCTCTCTCCCACACCCTGTCTACCAGAAAACCCCCTGCTTCATCATTTATTCAAACCCCTCCATTTCTTAAAAGAAAGCCCCTGAAGCTCACTGGAGAGGGATGGCTGTGCTCGCGTGATTCAGTTTCTGTGCTTGGTTCTCTATTTTGGCATATAATGAGTTTTTGCAGGTCCTGAGACTTTTATTTTTCCTTGACAGTACTTAGTGCTGTGTTGGTCTGCAGTAGGTGCTGTTTATGGATGTGCTGAGTATTAGTAGTGTGTAGCCTCTACATGGTGGGGCCTTCAAAGATGGCAGAAGCCTTATACACAAAGAAATCTCCATTTTAGTATGGCAAAGTACTTAAACGTTCTAGCAAATTGTTATTCTCCAGGTCCTACCATTCACTCTTCTTAAATATCACAGCCTTGAGAGGATGCATAAGAGAAGGGATTGGTAAGAATATTGGAAAAATGAAATTCTAAGGGGGAAAAACAAATAGAAAAGGGGTATTTTTTAAATGACCCTTCCAGGCAGTTATTAAGAGTCTGTATACTTGACTCTCATTAAACCTCCTGGAATGGATAGTATCTCCATTTTCCACAAGAAAAAGTGAAGCTTGGACAGGTCGTATACATTGCCCAACATTACCCAGCTAATATAAGGCACCGCTGGCATTTGAAATCAGGTCTGTTAATTTAAAACCCAACAAGGATGGAAAACCATATTGTCAGGGTGAGAGAAGCTGGTTATGGGTGGGAAAATGGATGTTTCTGCCTTTAGAGTGTGGTGCTGTGAAGGGGTTTACATATAGTAAAATCAGGGTTTCCTAGAAGTGTGTCATGAGCAAAAATAATTAATGGTATAAAGGTCAATGGCAAAAGAAGTAGGCATAGAGGATATTGGACAAAGGGAAGGAGAGTAGAAAGAAGACAGTGTGTGAAGGACCAAGAGACTGGGAGGGAGGATGATGATGATAACTTGGCCACCGAGGACCACTAAATATAAGAAGCCTAGTGGGAAGCCACTCTTCCCAGCACAAACCAATGTTGGGAGAAGCTGTTACGATGCCAGATTTGTCTGGAAGTCACTGTGGTGTACAAGACACTGAGCTGGATTCTCAAAGATTTGCTGGAGGATTGGGGCAGGCCCAGCAGGACCTCCAAGGTGCTGCTGGGTGAATGGGGATGGAGCACCAGGCAAGGGCTGCAGAGAGGTTGCAGGAGACCATGGCTGCACTTCACCCTGAAGGCTCTGCAGAGAGTGGAGGCCAGGAGGAGGACCAAGGCAGATTTGACATGCAAAACTTCAGGCATTTGAAAACATGTCCATTTAAAAACCTGGACATAAATGTTTATGCAGCTTTAATCATGATCACCAGATATTGGATGCAACTAAGGCATCTTTCAATAGGTCAATGAATAAACAAACTGTGGTACATCACAAAATGAAATATTTTTAGTGATAAAAATAAATAAGCCAGAAAAAGACATAGGTGAATCTTAAATGCATATCATAACTGAAAAAAGAAAGTGTGAAAAAGCTATGTACAGTGCAATGCCAATAACACGACATTCTGGAAAAGAAAAACTCTAATAGCAGTGGGATAACCAACACTATAGTGATTGCCAAGAGTTCAGTGGGGAAAGGAAGAGGGTTGATTAGGTAGAGCACAGGGAAATTTTAGGAGGGTGAAATGACTCTGTATGATACTCTAATAGTGGATACATAACACTGTACATTTGTCAAAACTTACAGAACTTCATAGCAAAAAGAGTGAACCTTAATGTATGCAATCTTTTAAAAGCATTTAGGAGGTGGAAGAATCCCAGGATAGAATGCAGCATAAGACAAACAATCTAACTATATTACAAGTGTATGAAACTAGCTCACTGAATGGGAAAAAAAAGTGCTTTCCTACATAACTTGGAAATGAGTCTGTAAGTATAAAGGCAAAAAAGAACTGCACACAAGTACTACACTTTAATAAAGTTATTTGCCATGGGGCCACAGGTTAATAATTATGATCCTGATATACATGTGCATTGGAATTGAACAATGAACACATCTGGTGTTCAGTTCTTACTTTTTTTTTTCTTTCTTTTTTAGTTTAAATAGACTTTATTGTTACAAGGGGTACCCCACTGAACAGGGTGAATAAATGTGGTACCAGGTTGTCAAACAGAGATACCCAGAGGTCATGATTGCAGAAGAGGTCATTGGAATTGAACAGCATGATCCAGGGGAAGCTGGCCAGGAGCAGGAGACTTACCAGGATGGGCCGGGCAGGGGTGGTCAGTCACAGCGAGGGAGAGGATGTCCCCTTCACTCCCACTTCTTGTGGGCCTCCAGTGTGACACGATCCAGGCCCCTGGCAGGAGGAAACACAGGAACCAGAAGGTGAGCCCAATGGTGACATCCATGGTCCCAAGCTGCTCCTGTGGTGGCTTCAAGTGGGCACCAGGAGCCACCAGGTGGACCGAGTAGACCACAGACAGTGGCTGGCCAGAGCCCGAGGTCAGGAAGTCAAAACGGTGGCTTAGAAGTCCACAGTTCTTACTTTCTAAGTTTCCCCAACTAAAGGAGCCAGGGCTTCTTGGATAAACGGCTGGCTCTAGTGTTGGATCAGAAAGAATACAGGATGAGCCTGGAGCATTTTGCAGTTCCAGAAAGTAAGAACATCAAGGTAATCCCAATGCTGAGTGTGTGTCAAAGAAACACAGTAGTCAACTGAAGGAGCTTCAGCTGTCCTGAGGTTAGAACAATTTGAGCATTAGAAAAAATGGAATAATTTTGAGATTACAACCCAAAATATAAAATAAAAGTCCATGAGTCTATACTGATAAAAAATTTTATTTATTGAATCAATAAATAAGTAGGTAAGAAGAGACAGATCTCTTGTGCAGGAGAATTGCAAATGGTGTATGCAGATGCTTTGCCCTCAGAGAGGTACTACCCCAGCCAGATGATCAGGGTGGTACCAATGATTATGACTCATGTGGGTAGCATGTTCGTTTAACATGATGTCATAAGTGTGGCTTTTTACTGCTGTGGTCTTCTTACCCACAACAATCACCTCAGTCTAATATGGAGAAAAAATATCGGATGAATCCCACTGAGTGATATTCTGTAAAACACTTGACTAGTGTTCTTCAAAACTTCCATGATCATCAAACAAGGAAAGTCTGAGAAACTGCCACAGTTTATCCATCCCCACTGGGGCCCTAGGGAGGGAAATGTAATATGGGATTCTGAATGGGATCTTGGAACAGAGAAAGGCCACTAGGTGGAAACTGGGGAACTCTGACTAAAGCATGGACTTTAGTTAGTAACACTGTATCCGTATCGGTTCATTAATTGTAGCAGATGCACCATACTAAGATAGGATTTTGGTCTGTGTGAGGCTGGGTGTGGTGCGTACGGGAAACCTCAGTGTTATCTTTACAATTTTTCTGTGACTATAAAGCTGTTCTAGGATGCAAAGTTTATTAAAAAGAAAAAAGACACTTTAGGTAAATTCTATCCATGTGTTATGGTGTTTTGAAATTAACCCTTCACTAATTTTTGTCATAGTCACAAAGCCCTGAGGAGTTTGTTGATTGGAAGAACTGTCTTATGAAAGCATGACCTTTTTGTAAGAGAGCCGTGAGCAATATTTCAGCTTCATGGAATTCTGCCATATTTATTCAGCAAGGGATGATCTATAAGCACAAATTATTGCCCTTTAAAACACCAAGTTTGCACATATCCACTTGTACTGATTCAGCACAAGAGAGTATGTATATGCCACTAGCCCCCAAATTCCATCTTCAGGCTTTAGGATTTGCTTGTTTACACTGTTTCTCCTTGAATAGGGTCAATGCAGAATGCAGCCCATGTGTTGCAAGTCCCTCCAAAAGCACAGATCCATGAATTATCATTCTTTTTTAGAGAAACTGCAAACACGTGGCCATGACAGGAGTGTATCGTGCAAGAGAAACATGGTAAATTCAATAACAAAGAAAAGTCAATTCTGTAATGAAATTAATTACTTTTACCCTGAGTTTCCAGCCACTGTCTTCCTCACTTTTAGCAGGTAACTCACCTTTTCCTTCACAGAGAAAATAGATTATTGAAGAGTAACTTTTAAATCCATTTTCCACCACATGATGTTGTGAACACTAAATAAGTTTATATGTGTAAAGAAATTAGAATAGTAGTGACAAACTGTCATCAGTAATTTATCATTACAGATTATAATTGTCACATATTATAATTATTAGTATATGAAGTAGATATATATGTATATAGATAGGCATATATATATATATATATATATATATATATATATAAACTTCTTACAGGTACCTCAAATTCAATGTCTAAAATTAAAACTCTCATGTTTCCCTCTGACCCTACTTCTCCAACTACCGTTCTTTCCTCAGTGAATGATGCTGTAAGTTCAAAATTCAGAGGCCAAATCAAGCACCACTTTTATTGATTTTACCTTCTAAACATCCCCTGATTTGGTGACTTTTCAGAGTGCCCACTGTTACTACTTTGGTTTGCTCCCTGTAGACCATCTGCTTTCATTTCTCTTGGATCCCTCACCCCGTCATTCCATGCACTGCAGACAAAGCTATCTCTCTGAAACACACATCCTGACCATGCTGCTATTCTTTTCTTCATGACCAGTCTCCTATCCACTCTCCAGTCTCATCTCTTGTTATACCTCGTTTTATAGCTGTCCTTCAAGCCCACCTGAGTTGTTTGTAATTGTCTAAGCAATCTATGCTCTTACTGTGGACATTTCCTCCTCTAGAATGTTCTGTCACTTCCACTCCTATAGCTGGCTCATATTCATCCTTCAGAATTCAGCTCCAGTATTGTCTCCTCTCAGAAGCCTTCTTAACACCTCTGGGCTGGGTTGATACCTGGTCCACTGTTCTGCAGGCCCCTCTGTACTTATGGGAAGCACAGTGCTTTTCACACTTCAACTGAGTGGTTCTCAGGCTTTGGTGACCATCAGAGTCACCTAGAGCAGTGGTCCTCAACATTTTTGGCACTGACGACCAGTTTCATGGAACATAATTTTTCCATGGACTGGGGTATGGAGTGGTGATTTTGGGATGATTCAAGTGCATTACATTTATTGTGCACTTTATTATTATTACATTGTAACATATAATGAAATAATTACACAACTCACCATATTGCAGAATCAGTGGAAGCCCTGAGCTTGTTTTCCTGCAACTAGACGGTTCATCTGGGAGTGGTGGGAGACAGTGACTGATCTGACAGGGGGCGGAGCTCAGGCAGATGTGAGAAATGGCAGCTGTAAATACAGATGAAGCTTCGCTCACTC
>CM052439.1:87761746-87814699 GCA_028533085.1 Varecia variegata | reverse complement strand
AGTAGCTGGGACTACAGGCATGCGCCACCATGCCCGGCTAATTTTTTCTATACATATTTTAGTTGGCCAGCTAATTTCTTTCTATTTTTTAGTAGAGACGGGGTCTCGCTCATTGCTCAGGCTGGTCTCGAACTCCTGACCTTGAGCGATCCACCCGCCTCGGCCTCCCAGAGGGCTAGGATTACAGGCGTGAGCCACCACGATCGGCCCATAAATGTTTTTCAACCATGTGGCAGTCTTGGAATCACTCTGAACTTGTTCTGGTCGTACGGAGGAGTGCTTGATTCACGAATCATTTTTTTACTTCATTAAACTCTGTAAAATTTAATTTGTCTGAAGTTTTTCTTTTAACAGGGGTGACCCAGCTCAACCCCCAGGATTAAGAATCAGGAATCAGACACATTCTTGAAAAGGAATTCTCAGCAGGCAAAACCTGCAGGAGTAATCAGACAGGTAGACACAGGGGCCTCTCAGGAAGAGATGCAACGAAGGTCAAGGTTTTAGTATTTCTGGTGTCCCTGTCTTGGAAAAGATGGGAAGAATAGGGCAGAAACCAAACCCAGTGGAAGAGAGAAGCTGTGGAGCCCATCAGCTAGATTTGGTTCCAATTCCAGACATGCTACTGAAAATATTGTGATTTATAATAAGAAATATAGATTTGGTCTTCAGCCCATTTTCCTGCCACACATGGTACACAGCTCTTCAAATCAGTAAGTTTTTTTGTATACTAATAACACGACTGATGTCTGGTGCTCCTGGAGATACTCAGGATGGGGGCTTGTTGCCAGGTTGTCAAACACGTGATAGATGATTGAAATTTTCAGGTCTAACCCCCATCTCCCAACCTCCTGGGAGGGGAGAGATGCTGGGAGGGAAAGGATACTGAAGGTTGAGTTGATCACTAATGGCCGATGATTTAATCAGTCATGCCTGTGTAACAGAGCCTCCACAAAACCCCTAACTAATGAGATTTGGAAAACTTCTGGGCAGGTGAACACGAGAGGGCGAGGGCGCTTCTTGCCCCTCACTCATACCTTGCGCTATGCATCTCTTCCACCTGGCTGTTCCTGATTGTATCCTTTATAATAAATGGGTAAATGCATGTAAAGTGCTTTCCTGAGTTCTCTCAGCCACTGTAGGAGATGATCAAACCCAAGAGGAAGTTGCGGGAATCCCCAATTTATAGCTGGGAATTCCAACACTCCCCACATGTCTCAAGTCAGAAATGTTATGTGTTGAGTGGTGAGAGTATAGTAAGAAAAAACAAACAGAAGATTCCACTTATCCAAGGGGCATACATTCTGTAATAAGAATCTCAGGGAATGCCTGAAACCATGCATAGTTCTGAGTCCTATATACATATATCATGTTTTTTCCTATACATACATATGTATGATAAAGTTTGATTTACACATTAGGCACATGAGAGATTGACAATCACAGCTGGTAATAAAATAGAATAATTATAACAATATACTGTACTAAAAGTTATTTGAATGTAATCTCTCTCAAAATGTTTTTTTCTTTTATTTTACTTGGCCTGTAATAATTATACACATTTATAGGATACACAGTGATATTTTGAAAAATGTATACAATGTATAATTATTAAATCAGGGTATTAACATAACTGATATCTCAAATTTTATTATTTCTTTGTATTGGGAACATTCAAAATCTTCTCTTCTAGCTTTTTGAAAACATACAATAAATTATTGTTTATTATATTCAAGATATAGTTCTAGAACCCACTAGGAACTTATTCCTCCTATCTAGCTGTAATTTGTATCCATTAAACAATATCTCTCTCTTCTCCCCTCCCCCCACCATGCTTCGCAGCCTCTAATAACCACAGTCTTCTCTACTTCTATGAGCTCAACATTTTGAGTTCCCACATATGAGTGGGAATGTGCAGTGACTTATTTTACCTAACATAACATTCTCCAGGCTCATCCCTGTTACCATGAATGACAAGATTTCATTCTTTTCTTATGGCTAAATAGCATTCCTGTGTGTGTGTGTGTGTGTGTGTGTGTGTGTGTATCTTTCTTTCTTTCTCTCTCTCTCTCTTTCTTTCTTTTTCTTTCTTTCTTTCTTTCTAGGCAGAATCTTGCTCTGTCACCCTGACTAGAGTGCAGTGGCATCATCATAGCTCACTGCAACCTCAAACTCCTGGGCTCAAGTGATCCTCCCTCCCGGACCTCCCAAAGTGCTAGGATTACAGGTGTGAGCCACTGAGCCCGACCCCATTGTCTATATGTATCATATTGTCTTTATCTATCCATCAGCTGATGGACATTTAGGTTGTTTCCATATCTTGGCTACTGTGAATAGTGCTGCAATAACTTGGGGGTGCAAGTATGTCTTCGTTATACTGATATCCTTTCCTTTGGATAAATACCCAGTAGTGGGATTTCTGGATATTATGGTAGCTCTGTTTTTAATTTTTTTGAGAAACTTCTATACTGTTTCCCATAATGACTGTACTAATTTATATTTCCACCAATAATGTATAAGAGTTCCCTTTTCTTAGCATCCTCACTGGCATTTGTTATTTTTTACCTTTTTGATAATAGCCATTCTAACTGGGATAAAATGATATATCAATATGGTTTTGATTTGCATTTCCCTGATGATTAGTGATATTGAGCATTTTTTTCATATACTTTTTGGTCATTTATATGTCTTTTTTTAGAAATGTCTATTCAGACCCTTTGGCCATGTTTTAATCAGAATATTAATTTTTCAATTGTTGAGTTATTTGAGTTACTTGAATATTTTGGATATTAATTCCTTGCCAGAAGTATAAGTTACAAATATTTTCTCCCATTCTGCAGGTCTCCTCACTCTGCTGATTGTTTTATTTAGTGTCCAGAAGCTTTTTGGTTTGTTATAATGTCATTTGTCTATTTTTGTTTTTGCCACCTATGCTTTCGAAGTCTTACATATAAAATCTTTGCCCAGACCAATGTCCTGGAATGTTTCTCCTAGATTTTACCTAGTGGTTTTATAGTTTGAGATCTCACATTTAAGTCTTTAGTCCATTCTGAGTTGATTTTGTATATGGTGAAAGATAGGGGTCATTCTTCTGCATATGTATCCCCAGAGCTATTTATTGAATAGAAAATTCTTCCTGCAATGTATGTTCTTGTCATCTTTTTCAAAAAGTAGTTGGCTGTGATTTATTTCTGTATTCTCTATTTTTTTCCATTGGTATAGTTTCTGTTTTTATACTAATACCATACTGTTTTGGTTACTGTAGCTTTGTAGTGTGTTTTGAAGTAAGGTAATGTGATGCCTCCAGCTTTGATCTCTTTGCTCAGTATTGCTTTGGCTATCAGGGGTCTTTTGTATTTCATAACACATTTTAGAATTGCTTTTTTCTATTTCTGTGAAAAAAGTCATTGGCATTTTGATAGGGATCACATTGAATCTGTAGATTGCTGTGGGTAGTATGTTCATTTTAATAATATTAATTTTTCTAATTCATGGGCATGGATGTCTTTCCATTTTTTTGTGTGTTTTTCTATCTCTTTCATCATGGTTTTGCAGTTTTCATAGTAGAGATCTTTTACCTAATTGGTTAGATTTATTTCTAATTTTTAAAATACTACTGCAAGTTTTTGTTATTGTTTGTGTGGAACATCTTTTCTAACCTTTCACTTTCAGTGTATGTGTGCCTTTACAACACAGTTTCTTTTAGGTAGCATATAGTTGTGTATTTAAAAAAATTATTCAGTCTGTCTGCATCTTTTGGGGGGAATTTAAATCATTTATATTCAAGGTTGTTATTGACAGGTGAAGAGTTACTTCTCTCATTTTTTAATTGTTTTATGACTGTTTTATATATCCTTTGTTCCATTTTTCTTTATTGCTTATCTTTGAGGTTTGATGGTTTTCTGTAGTGATAACATTTGATTCCTTTCTTTTGTTCATTTATTTATCTGCTCTACCAATGTGTTTTATACTTTAGTGTGTTTTCATAATTATAGATATTATTGTTTTGCTTCCGGATATAGAATTGCCTTAAGCTTGTTTTGTAGGGCCAACCCAATGGTGATAAAGTCTCTCAGTTTTTGCAGTCTAAGAAAAATCTTCTTCCTTGATTTGTGAAGAATAATTCTGCCGGATATAGTGTTGTTGGCTGCCAGTTGTTTGTTTTTTGTTTTTTTTTCTTTAGACACTGAATGTATCATCCCATTCTCACTTGGCCTATAGTATTTCTCCTGACAAATCTGTTGTTAGTCTGAGAGAGATTCCCTTATATATGACTTGACACTTTTCTCTTGCTGTTTTAAAATTCTCTCTTTGTCTTTGACTTTTGACAATTTAACTAAAATGTGTCTTGAAAAGACATTTTTGGACTGAATCTATTTGAGGATTTTGGCACTTCCTTTACCTGGGTGTCTAAATGTTTACCAAGACTTGAAAAGTTTTCAGCTGATGTTTTATTAAATATATTTTCTATGCATTTGCCCATCTCTTCTCTTTCTAGAACTCCCAAAATGCATTTGTTCACTTAAAGGAGTCCCATATGTCACACAGGGTTTCTTCATTTTATTTTAGTCTTTATTCTTTGCTTTTTTGTTTGTTGTTTGTTTGCTCGATTGGGTTATTTTAAAGGACCTGTCTTCAAGTTCAAGACTCTTTCTTCTACTTGCTCTAATTTTTTTGTTGAAGCTCTCAATTGGATTTTTTATTTCATTCATTGAATTCTTCAGTTCCAAGATTTAGCTTTGTTTTTTTATGATATCTGTCTCTTTGTTGAATTTTTCATTCAGATCATGATTATTTTTCATATTTCTTTGTATTATTTATCTGCTTTCTCTTGTATCTTTTTGAATTTTCTTAAGATAATTATTTTGAATTTCTTTTTCAGGCATCGTATAGATTTTTCTGTTCTTTGGAGTTTGTTACTACAGAATTATTGTGTCCCTTTGGAGGTTTCATATTTCCTTGCTTTTTCATGTTTTTTTGTTGTCTCTATATTAATACCTACAAGTCTGCTGCCACAATCATTTCTTTCAATTTCATAAAGTAGCTTTCATAGAGAAAGACTCTTTCCTGTAGATGTATTTGTAATGTCAGTTGGGTATGTTACCAAAAGCTCAGCCACTTGTCCATGAGGCCAAATAATGAGGACAAGTGGTTTGAGGAGGAAGGAAAAATAGAGTCTACTTTGCCTGTAAAGGAGGGAATATGGTAGACCTTTTCCTCTCAAAATCCCAAATTTCCTGAACATAGAGAGAAATCCAGAGCTTTTAAAGGGAAGGTTCTCAGTTTCAGGCAATTACTGTGGTTAGTTATTCTAATTGTTCCATCTCTGCCAAAAACAAAGCCTGTGAACTCTGCCAGCTGTTCATCTGGCCACCTAGGAGTTTTAACACGACTTGACCTGCCTCAGGGATGCAGGCCAGGCTGAAAGATCCCAAAAGCGTGGGGGAAGTTTTAAAAAGACAGAAAATCCTTCTGCCTTTTTTTTTTTTTTTTTCAGGCCATTCCCTCTGTTACAGGTAGACTGCTTTACCTTTGGTTCTGATGAGCACAGTAGCATAGTCTCCATGTGATTTATTCAGTTAAAATCAATGTCAGCATTGTCTGAAAGTTCTTTAGTGGTTTAGGCTGCAGTTGTTTGTGGAAGCTGTAGAGTGGTTTTTCTGGGAACAGGGACACCAGGTGGGATAATACTCAGGCCCCCAGGAAGTACATGCAGGTGCTGGGAGTGATGGCGACAGGCCCCATGTAGGCTGGTCCTCAGGTCCTTGTGTGTGATATGTGTGGGTGCATGATGGCTCCACCATTGGGGGTGGTGTCACTGTTGGTTGTGGTAGCCTCATGCATGTGGCTCTCAGGTTCAGGGGGGGTCATGCTTTGGGTCCCTATTTCCTGGGGGCAGCCTCCCTGATGTGCTGGGCTTCCTATTACCCAAGGTGTAGGGTGCTGCATGGGCTTGGATACCAGGGACGCTGCTGCCCTACTGGGTCCAGCTGGTGTCACTTTACTGCAACCATCTGGATGAATGTACCACAGGGTCCCAAGAATGTGGAAATTCACAGGGTTATTGAGCTCCGGGGCAGGATGTAGTCTGGTGGAATCTCTGCTTTTCAAATAGCACCGCGCTGTACCATCCTGGGTCCCGGGGCATGGGGCAGACCCAGGCTGGATTTCTTCTCTCATAAAATGCAATCCCATGGAATCTTATCAGCTCCCTGCACTAGGCTCAGGTCCTGTGAAAGCTGAGGCATCTCCCATAGTCAGAACTGCAGGACTCTGTGGGGAAAATATGGACTGCTGGGGTCTCCCCTTACCGTTTCCCTGTGACGGGAAGTTCCTCTAGGCTCTGAGCTAATATGGGACAGTTGCTTCACTTCCCTCTGTGCTTCCAGAGAAAGAGCGCATCACCCATTCAGAGGCCTGAGATGCCGTCCCTAAAGCTTGATTAAGCATAAGCACAGATTATTTCTATCTCCTTTCTGCTATCACCCTCACCTTTGCTCCTCATGCTTCTTCACCTACTGTTCAATCTTAAGGGGAATTAATGGAGGCACCATTTCCTCAGAGAGACACCTATGACCCACTCAGGCTGGAGACAGTGTCCCCCTGGGCTCCAGGATGCAGTATCATGGTGTCACCTCTTTATATGGCAATCACTTCTCCTTCAGAGCAGCAACTACATGGACACTTTAGTTTCCTAGCATTCCCCACAGACTGTGACACAAAGAAGGTACTCTTTCATGTTGATTAACGTGACCTAAATTCTCTCTGACTTGGAGAAAGCTTAGCCTGGTGACCCTTTGCAGGAGAGAAGCTCATCACAACTGGTAGAGCTGGCTGAGGTCAAAGGTAGAGAGAAACAAATTCTCCTTAACTTCCTGTCAAGAGTTCATTTATGATTCTGTGCTGTATTATATGTAGTATCCTATATACTCCAAAACATTTTCTCATCACTCATGGTGGTGTGGACGAAATAACAGAATTAGAGACAAAAGAGAGAGATAAAAGTGAGAAGAGAGAAAAAAGAGAAATCCCAGGAAGCCTTAGGCATAACTTGGGTCTGCACCCAACAGCCAACTTGGTTCTCTTTCCCACAGCCCTCAGCAAGGACCAAAGCCTGAGGTTTGAAAGACACAGGAGCAGATAAAGTCTGCAACCCTCGCCAGAAGCAAAAAGTCCTTCAAGTGCATTGATTGCAAAGACTGTCAAAGCCTGGAGGTAAGGTGGGAAGGTGCAGAGAAATCTCTTGAGAAGCAGAGGGCCAGGAATGTGACTGGAGAATTAAAAAACAAAACAAACAAACAAAAATTAGTGACTACAAAAGCAAACACCCGGGCTAAAATGCAGAGAGAGAGAGAGAGAGAGAGAGAGAGAGATATCTCCCAGAGTTCAGAAAGATAATAACTGGTCTTAAAGGAATAAGAAAAGTCTCTGAAGATTTACCAGTGCTCAAATCCCACATCCTCTGAAGAGAAAGTTCTAATCTTGACCTCAAAATGTTTGAAGCCAGATTTGCCTTTCCATACTTGGAGACTGAAACAATAAAATAGGTGCTCTTTTCAAGACATAAATATATTTACTTCACTCTTCACTGTTGAACTACACAGTGTCTGGCATGCTGTCAAAAATTTACAAAACATGCAAAGAAGCAAGAAAATATGACCCAGATTCAAGTAGACGAATTCAGTGTTTGGAATTATTAGACAGGGGCTTTAAAGTAGCTATGACAAATCTATTTACAGATCTAGTGGAAATGTGGACAATATGCATGGACAGTTGGAGAATTTGGCAGAAATACAGAAGCTATTAAAAAAAGACAAAAGATAAACATGAAATGTATATCAGAAATGAAAAATATATTTGATGACTTAACAGCAGACTGACTATACACAGTGAACGCAAAGAAAATGTAGTATAAATTATCCAAACTGAAAAGAAGAGAAAGACTACAAAAGTAGAACAGTATTTGTGAGATATGTGGAAAATATTTAAATGATTTAACATGCATGTAACAAACATACATTTAAAGTCATTTTAAAATGGTTTAACATTCATATCCCAGCAGAATACAAAAGAGACAGTGGAACAGAAGATAATATTTGAGAGATGGTGGATAAATATTTTCCAAAATTGATGAAAGTCATCAATACACAAAATTTAAACAAAAAACATGTGAAATTCAATTATAATCAATACTAAAAATAAAACAAAATTCTTAGGCACATTATAGTCAACTTATAAAAAACAAATATAAGGAGAAAACCTTAAAAACAGTAAGAGATATGAAAGACACATTTCAGGCCAGATAACAATGGAATGACATTTCTAAAGTACTAATTGGAAAAATGAAACTTTGAACCTAGAATTCCATATAAAGCTAAATATCCTTGAAAACTTAAGGTGGGGGACTTCTCAATCAGTCCATGAAGGAATAAGAAGGTCCAGAATTAACTTCTCACCATAAACAACTAAAAAAAAATGGACAAAATAGAGACTGTATTTATAGACAGGGGTAACAGGTAGTCTGGGGCTTTCATCCCTCAACCCCTACCCTGCCACCCCCAGCAGAAAACAAAGGAGATTGCCCAGATTTTCTGCTTTCAGACAATTTCCAGACTGTGCTGCTCAGAGGGAGAACTTAAACAAAACCTGGCAAACTCACTGCAGTAAGGAAACAGAGATTGAAGTTCCAAAACAGTAGCATAGCTAAAATTTGCACAGTGGAGTTCTGGAAAGGAGGGAGATGCAAAGGAAGAGAGTTTCAGAAATCTGCATAAAGTACACTTGATTTTTTACTGAATAACAATATGTGCAGGTATAAAGTAACATTCTGCAAGTCTAGACTTCTCAGTAAAGAACAATTATGAGGGAGCTGGAAGATAAAGAGATCCCAGAGCTCACTCAGAACTAGAAATTATTTGAGATTCTTTCATCTAGGGTGGAGAGATCTCATACATGAGGCATTGGGCATTCAGGTCTGACCTCAGAGGGATCATGACTAAAAGTGGGCCTACGTTACCCATTGTCCCTAGAATAAATAATCTAGACTTTTTCTTTTTTTTTTTTTTCACCTGACTTTCTGTGGTAGGTATAGACTTTTTCTTAAATAGTTTAAAAACACAACTCAGAAATAACAAATTAATTTTCAACAAAGAAATTCCCTCTTTCTCTCCCTTTCTGTCTCTCTCACATGCATACACACACACACACACACACACACACACACACACAATCCAGCACTTAGCAACATAAAATTATAATGTACAACATCCAATAAAAATTTTTAAAAGACACATGAAAATGTGACTCATCACTGGAGAAAAAAATAATTTACAAACAGAGTCGAAAAAGACATACACCTGGTGCAGTGGCTCACGCCTGTAATCCTAGCACTCTTAGAGGCCGAGGCGGGAGGATTGCTTGAGCTCAGGAGTTTGAGACCAGCCAAAGCAAGAGTGAGACTCCATCTCTACTGAAAATAGAAAAACAGTTAGCCGGTGTGGTAGCATGTGCCTGTAGTCCCAGGTACTTGAGAGGCAGAGGCAGGAGGATCGTTAAAGCCCAGGAGTTTGAGGTTGTTGTGAGCTAGGCTAACACCATAGCACTGTAGCCCAGGTGACAGAGTGAGGCCCTGTCTCAAAAAAAATAAAAAAGAAAAGAAAAAAAAAGAAAGAAGAAAAAGAAAGAAAGAAAAGGAGATAATGGAATTAGTAGACAAGGACATTAAACAGCTATTTTAAACGTGTTTCACATGATCAAGGATGTGGGGCAAAACATGAATATAATGTGAATAAAATAGAAGATAGAAATCATTTAAATGGAACTTCTAGGCATAAAAATATTATTAAAAATTAAAAATTCACTGGACATAGTAGACAATCGAATGCTATAGAAAAAAGTCATAAAATTAAACACATTGCGGTGAAACTATCCATGTGAAATACAAAAAGAAGAAAATAAAAACTGGAAAAAATGAACAAAGCTTCTGTTAGCTGTAAAATAGCATCAAGATGATATTCTGTAATTAAACTCCCAAAAGGAGAGGAGAGAAACCGGGGCAGGAAAAAAAATACTTGAAGAAATAATAGCTGAATATTTATCAAATTTGATGAAACTTATAAATACAAAGATTCAAAAAGCTCAATGAACCTGGGGAGTATTAAAGAAGAAAATGGCCAATGCACATTATTATCAAATCTCTGAAGATCTGTGATGAAAGGAAAATCTTTAAGGCATCTGTAGTAAAAAAAGATACTTTATCCACAGCTGAACAAAGGTAATGGCTTAACAGAAAAAAAAAATGAAAAATTTATCAAGAACCTACTAAGCATAAGAAAACAAACTTCAGAATAATGAATATTACCAGGAATAGAGATACACTTTTTTATAATGATAATGAACCAGTTCATCAAGAAGACATAGCATTCTTAAAATGTTCAGGCACTGAGTAATAGAACTTTAAGATAACTGAAGCAAAAAGTGACAGAATTAGAAGAAGAAATAGACAGAACAATAATTGTAGTTAGAAAATTTAACATTTTTTCTCAAGAATTGTTAGAACAAGTTGACAGAAAATCGGTAACACTAATAAAAGACTTTACTAACACCATAAAGCAACTGGACCTGATTGGCATTTATAAGGTACTGTGTCCAACAACTGAATACATACTAGCTTCAAGCTCAAAAGAAACATTAGCCAGAATAGACCATATTTTGGGTCATAAAGTAAGCCTCAACAACTTTAAAATGTTTGGAATCATGCTGAATATGTGCCTTTACCTCAGCAGAATTCAGTTACAAATAACTAACAGAAAGTTATCTTTAAAATCCTCAAATACCTGGAAACTAAGCAGCACGTTTCTTAATAACCTATGATTCAATGATGAAATAATTAAGATAATTTGAAAACAACTTTGAACTGAATGAAAAAGAAAATCAGAATATATCAAATTAGTGGGATACAACAAAAGGGAAATTTATATTAAATGTTCTTATTAGGAAAGAATTATCTAAAATCAGTGAACTATATTTCCACCTGAAGAAGCCTAATAAAGTAGAAACAAATTTAAGCTAAAGAAAGAAATATTTAAGCTAAGAACAGAAGAAGATACAATAGAAATTATAAAAAGCAGCAGGAAAAAATTACGCAAAAATTTGATTCTTTGAGAAAAACTGTCAATTATAAATATCCATCTAGACTAATCAAGAACAAAAGAGAAAACACATAAATTACCAACAACAGGAATGAAAGGAGGGAAAAGAAGGTACACCACTGTAGAAGGAGATATTATAAACAACTCTGACAAAACGTTTACCAACTTCAATGAAAAGGACTGATTTCTTGAAAGGCAAAAGCTATCATTAAAATTACTCAAGAAAAAAAACTGAATCATCCTATATAACTTAAATAAATTGAATTCATTATTAAAGATGTTTCCACAAAGTAAACTCTAGGTTTAAATGGTTCCATTGGTGATTTTTATCAAATTATTTGGAAGCTATAAAACCAATCAATAACAAAGATATAGTCCTTGTCAAATATTAGCAAATTGAACCCAGTCGTATAGTATTAAAAGCATAACACATTATGACCAAAGAGGGCTGTTTTCAACACACATTCAACACACATTCATTATGAATAAAAGTGAACATCTTCTCCCTGCAAAAGAATATCAATAAAATATTAAAGGTTAAACTGTACTTAATGTTGAAAAATTATATTTTCCCCATAATATCATCCAGGATATGCCTCTCATCACTTCTATCTAACAGTGTACTCCAGATCCTAACTTATGCAAAAAGTAAGAAAAAGAAAAAAAATAAAAGTATACATTTTGGGAAAAAAAAGTAATCTGTTTTTGAATTTTTTATAGACAATATAATTGTGTTAACAGAAAATTATAAAGGATCTACATAATGTCTACCAAAACTAGTAAGTTTAGCAAAGTTGAATAATACAAACGCATAAAACACCCAGTATATTTCTACATACTAGCAATGAACAATTCAAATTTTAAAGTCATAACATTTACAATAGTATAAAGAAAACATGAGCTATTAAAGGATATAACCAACAAAATTTATGTCAGATTTGTACACCGGAAATTATAATACATTGATGACAGAAATTAAAAATGACTTAAAAATGGAGAATTATACAACTTTTGTGAAATAGACAACCAAATATTTTTATATTAACTCTCTCCAAATTGATCTATAAATTCAATGCAATCCCATCAAAATTCCAGTAGACTTTTCTCTTAAAAATGGACAAACTATCACTAAAATTTCTAGAAAAGGAAAGGACCTATAATAGCCAAAATGAGAAAAAAGGACTAAGTTGGATGACACACACTACCTGGTACCATGACTTAATACAAAGTTACAAGATAAAAGACCTATCAACCAGTCCACAAAGTAGAGTCCAGAAAAGATTTTGGACAGAGGTACCAAATTCAAAGGGAAATGATTTTTTTTCAACATATGGAAAAACCTCAACCCTTACTTTGAAGCACATGAAAACAAAAAACAACTAAAAACCTTCAAAATAGATTATATAGCTAAAGGTGAAAATGAAAATTATAAAACAGCTATAAGACATAGGAGAAAAATTTTTAGACTGTGAATTAGACAAAGATTTCTTAGGTGACATGAGAAAGAATAATCAAAAATAAAATCTTCTGTCTTTTGAAAAGCACTTTTAAGAAAATGAAAACATAAGACATTGGTAGAAAATATTTGCAAATTACATTTCTAAATACATGAGTTTCCTATTATAACACATTAGCACAAACTCGATGGCTTAAAACAGCACATGCCTAATCTCTCATAGTTCTGGAGGTCTGACTTCTGAAATCTCTTTCACTGAGCCAACAGTGACGGTGTCAGCAGGTCGTTTTGTCTATGGGACTAGGGGGTTACCTTTTTCCTGGCCCCTTCTAGCTTCTGGAGACGGCCTGCATCCCTTGGCTCGAGTGTACATCCTTGCTCGAACTCCTGCTTCTGCTGTCTCATATCCTACTTCCTTTTTGACCATCTTGCCTCCTTCTTATAAAGACCCTTGTGATTACATTTAAAGCTACCCCAATAATCTCCTTACCTCAAGATTTTTTATTACATCCACAAAGTCATTTTGTCATAGGCAGTAACATTCACAGGTCCCAGGGATTAGGATACAGATATCTTTGTGGGGGTGGGGAACATTATTTGGTCTACTATGTCTGATAAAGGACTTGTGTCTAGAATATATTATATAAATAACTCTTACAAATCCAAAAATAATTAAAAAAATAAACATCCAAATAATATCAGGAACATTTAGCAATCTCACTCCAGGTATTTACCCTTGAGAATGAAAACTTTTTATTCACACAGAAACCTACACATAAATGTTTATAACAGCTCTATTCATATTCCTATCCTAACCCTTCCTTCACTAATGTCCTTCAATGGACAGAAAAATTGTGGTACATCCTCGCAATGGGACACTCCTCAGCAAGGAAAAGGAATAAATTATTGAGGTATATAACTTGGTTGAATTCAAAGGCACTATGCTTAGTGAAAGAAATGACTCCAAATGTTAGATATTATATGATTCCATTCATATTTATTTCTGGAAAAGGCAAAGCTATAGCGGTGAAGACAAGATCAGTGTGTACCCTCGGTTTAGGGCTGGCGGGAAGGTCAGTCTATGTAGCAGTGGTCTGAGGGAATGTTTTGTGGTGATAATACTGTTCTGAATTATACATGAATCTAATCTTGTGTTAAAATTCATAGAACTCTACCAAAAATGAAGTTAACTTTACCCTCTCTAAATAAAAAAAAAGAATAAAAAGAGCCAAATGTTTGAACACAACAAAAAGACATACAAAAAGCCAATAGGCACATAAAAAAATACTTAGCAAAATTGGTCATTAGAGAAGTGCAAATTAAGACCATAATGTGATACCATCACATACCCATTTGCTTGCTAAAATTATAAAACAACAATACAAAGTGTTGGTAAAAGTTTGTGGCAACATTACTGGCAGGAGGTCTTGAATATAAAATGGCGTGCTGTCTGGAAAATATTTTAGCAATTTCTAGTACAAAGTAACATTCATTTATTCTATGCCCAAGCAATTACACTACTAGGTATGTGCTTAAGGGAACTGAAAACATACATCCACATAAAGACTTGGACACAGGCCGGGCACAGTGGCTCACACCTGTAATCCTAGCACTCTGGGAGGCTGAGGCGGGCGGGTCGTTTGAGCTCAGGAGTTCGAGACCAGCCTGAGCAAGAGCAAGACCTTATCTTTACTAAAAAAAAAAAAAAAAAAAAAATAGAAAAGAAATTAGCTGGACAACTGAAAATATACAGAAAAAATTAACCGGGCATACTGGCACATGCCTGTAATCTCAGCTACTCAGGAGGCTGAGGCAGGAGGATTGCTTGAGCCCAGGAATTTGAGGTTGCTGTGAGCTAGGCTGACGCCACAGCACTCTAACCTGGGCAACAGAGTGAGATTCTGTCTCAAAAAAAAAAAAAAAAAAAAAAAAAAAAAGACTTGCACGCAAATATTTACAGCAGCTTTTTTTTTTTTAAATAATAGCTAAAATTTAGACTCAAATTTAGCAATAAGTGAATGAAGAAACAAATTATTATATATTCATGCAATAAAATACTACAAGCAAAAAAAATAGGAACTATGATATACACAGCAGCACTGGTGGATCTCAAAAACATTATGCTAAAAACAGAAGCCTAGAACAAAATATACATCCTGTATAATTTTGTTTACTTGGAACTGTAGAAAGATAATTCAAATTTAAACTTACAAAACCGCTCAGTGATTGTCTGGAGTACAGGAGCTTGACTAGGTTGGACTACAGAGGAATTTTCTGGCCTGAGAGAAATATTCTACATCTTGATTTTGGTCTTGGTTACATGATGCATAAGTTTGCATAAATTCATTAAAATGTTCATTACAATATGTTCATTGTTTTTGTTTGCAAACTATACTTCATAAATTTGTTTTAAAACAATGAAGGTGGACACAGCGGAGGGAGAGATGTGAAGACGAAGGGGAAGTGTGGAGTCACCTAGCCACAGACGGTGGAACGCTGGAGCCCCCAGCAGCTGGAAGAGGCAAGGACCTTTCTCCCCATAGGCCTTGATTTCAGACCTGTGACCTCCAGAACTGTGAGAGAACACCTTTCTGTTGTTTTAAGCCGCTCAGCTTGTTGCAGTTTGTTACACGCCTCTGGTGGCCTTGGCTTGTGGCTGCATTACCCGAAACTCTGCCTCTGTCTTCACATGGCCTTCTCCTCTGCACATCTTCTCTTCTGTCTCTTTTAAACCCCGCTGTCCTCCAGTTTAAGGTCCACCCACGTAATCCCAGATGATTCCATCTCAAAATCCTGAACTCGATTGCATCTGCAAAGACTCTTTTCCAAATAAGGTCACATTAGCATTCCCAGGTCCCAGGGGAAAGATCTCGGTAGGGGACCCCATTCAAACCACAGCAGAGATCACCAAGGATCCAGCTCTTGCAAGGGAGGATTTACAGCTCAAATCCAGTTAGGTAATCAATACTGTTCTATGGCTCCAGGAAGCCAAAGCTGCCCTTGACATTCTGGTTTTCCACAGGAAAGTGCTGCTCCCTCAGGAAATGGTTCTCTTCAGTCAAGAATCCAGTGTTAAAAGTGAAAGAGACACAGTGAGTTGTCCCAAGCCCTCGTTTGGCCACCTGGGACAGCTTGGTCGAGTGTTTCACAGGTGACAGACTCAGAGCGTGGGTAGCACTCGGTTTCTAACACCAACCTCATTCAGCCTGGTAACGGCTCTGCTGATCCTGCTGTCACAGTGACAGGCAAGGACACAGATAAATAGGTTCTAAGCTCTTGGCCCATGGGCTGTTTCAGTAGCAGTGTTGGGATGCAGGCAGGCAGGGAAGGCGCAGCTCCTCACCGTGGTTGGGGGTTCAAGCAGAGGAAGGAATAACGTAACAGATGCGGTTGTGTTTCCTCTGGCACCCAGCAGTGCAAGAATACTGAAAAAAAAAAAAAAAAAAAAAAGAAAGAAAGAAAAAGAAAAAGAAGGTGAAATAATTGCATTTGCCTTGGGCAAAAGTGCAGAGATTTTATCTCTCACAGACCTGTACTACAAGAATTGCTGAAAATAGCTCTTTAGGGTGAAGAGAAATTATTCCAGATGGAAGCTCCTTTAGAAAAGGAAAGAGTAAAGAATATCAGACACTTAAAAAAAAAAAATCTATCCATGTGTCTCCTATCTCTCTCTCCTTCATTACCTAGCCATTCATCCATCTATCCCTTGTCCATCTAACTATCCATCTTTTTTTACTTTCTACGTATCCATCCTGTTTGGTTACACCCAAGAGATCTTTCTCCCGGCTTTATAGACCTCCATGAGAGCAGCTGTCACCTTATTATGTAATTGGCTGTTCCTGTGCCTGATTCATTTGGCTTCCTGCTTACCAAGGATGAGGATTATGTAATCCTTCTTACCAGTGTTTCTCTAACAATTAGCATCATTCCAAGTTGACTCCATAAATGCATGTTTATGGGAGAATGAATAAATGACGGACAATGAAAAAAATGAAAGAAAAAAACTGAAATTTTGATGCTAAGGAAATGTTTCCTACTTTTAATAAGAAAGTCATTGATAAGCCAGAATTTGAAGTCTAGTAACCAACTGTCTTCTTTATTTTGTACTAAAAGATATATAAAATAGCCATTCCTTGTTAAACATGCTATTCTATGGGAACACAACCGACAGAGGTAGCTTCTCCATCTGAAAAGCTGGTAATCTAGCTGAGATCGTTAGAAGGTCCACACACATCACGCGCACCTGATGTCTGATACACAGGGAGCAGTGAGCATCCGGATGGCTCTTTTCGTGGGCAGTGCAGCAGCTTACTTTGAGAAGGCATCATCTGAGGAGGACTGACTTGCACAAAAGCAGAGAAGAAAGACCATGTGCAGCTTAGTTAGTAGATCAACTTGAGAAATGGATGATTTGATTGGAAAATGGAGGGCGTTCCTAGGGACAAAGGACACCATCTGAAAAGGAGGTTTCATATGCAAAATATTGTAATAAGATTAGAAAGCAAGACAGGATCAAATTAAACAGGTACTTTGTCCCAGAAGAGATGCTGTTAAAGACTTTAGTCCTTTAAAGTCAACCAGCATCGTTATAAATGCCACCACTTCACCACCCCTGTGCCCTGTTATTAGCAATCTCTTAGTAACTGTCATGTACAACTCACTGTGCAGGGCATTTCTTATATGCTATGTTAAAAAACTATCACAGTGACTCTAAACTGAGACAGTTTACTGACATTACCCAAGGTCATAGAAGTAGCAAGCTACAGAAGAAACAGACCTAACTGAATTCTACAACTCCAAAAATCTATCCTGTTCTCCTACTCAGTATGATTACAAACCAGGTTGAGTGTTTCCAACATCCTCAAGGCTTCAAAAAATTCTTCATGCCTTAGATATTGTCACAAGATGTGGTAAATGGAACTTTACATTCCCAACCCATTTTCAGTTACATTTAGATTAATAATCATAATCTTATTAAAAAAAAAAGATGTTGGCTTTTCTGGGCACAGCACGTGCCGCCCTGGCAGTCTCCAGACCTAGTAGAAGATGGAACTTCATGGTCTATGACAACTTAGAGAAAAAAATGTGATAATAATTGTGTAGTTGGAAACCAACACTTCTGAGGGTTTCATTTCTTAAATTACTTAAAAGTTCCCAAGAAATGGGAGGATTCGTACAGATCTGGTTTCTCTCACAGCTCCCACCTTGACACCACATTATCTGAGAAGAGAGACTGAGCTGCGTTTGAAGGGAAATTTGGGGGTCAAAAGGTCTGCAGATAGTCTTTCACACACCATTTCACGAAATTTTAAAAGTTCCCAACAGCCCAAATTACAAAATAAATGAGGATGTAGGCTCCTCACCCCATGGGGTTTCTTCCTGTTTAACAGGATTATTTCCTGGTTTCACAGACACAGAGCACTTTTTAATGATCTTCTCCATTCACACATTTGATCTCTTAAAGAGCTGTTGGGTATGTGCAGTGATATTTAATGAACAAGAGCTGCAGAAAATATAAAGCGAGGGAGGGAATGGTCCATTGACTCTGGCTCAGGCGCCATTCAAATATTTTAAGTCCTAATTTTCTACTTTGACTTGAATCCTTTGATGTTGTCTTTTTGTGATTTCTAGGACAAATAGGAGAGCCCCGGCTCACTGATTAGAAAGACTCAGCTTTGTGAGCATAAAAGTCCTCGGAGAACAGACACTGCAGTTAGTTAAGACGATCAGACACAGCGGGTTAAATTTCCCTTGGAGAATTATTCTGATGATAGCACATCAAGAGACAAATACCATCACCAAATTATGTCTGCATCCTGGTGGAAGACGTGGGAAGAGAGAAATTATTCTCTGATGAGGTGCCCTTAGGTTTCCCTGAGATGAACATTCTGACTGTGGGCAGAAGGCGTTTTCCAGCGTTCTCCTCTGCTGTTCCTCTCCCATTCGCCTCGCCCCACATGGTGTCTCGCCATTTCCAATGCATGCGTTCAGAGTTTATTGATGTCTATTTTCCACCAGCCACAGTACATAGAGAAATACAGAAAACATGTCCTGGGATCACGTGACAGGAATAGTGGGTTTCCCACAAAATACAACATCTTCACCATGTGCTCTGCTGGCTGAGCCCTAAGGAAAAGACTTTCTTTGTTCTCAAATCTTGTAGGAACACTCCGATGACCTTAGTGTTTTGGATTTGAAATGTATTACCATTTATTACTACTGTTCTTTTTGGCTTGAAGGCCTCAAGTTCTTTCAAAATATTTCAGTGCTTTTTTCATGTGTTTTAGTTTTGTTTTCTCAACTGAAAACTGAATTTTATGAATACAAAAATTATGCCATTATTAATTTTATATCTGTTATATCTGGATAGTAATCTAGGCTTAGTTCTTTCTAAATTTACCTGCAGACACATTATCTCTTAGTCTGTTTGTACTACATTTTCAAAAAAAAAATTTGTGTGATACATCTTCTAACTCACTCATTCTTCTGTTGTATTCATTTTGCTCAGCACTCTGTTTTTTTAATTTTTTAAATCTTAATTTTGTAAACTTTTTTAATGTCTGATGACTTTATTTGTAAACCGTATATAAGATTCTCTTTATATCTTGAAGATATGAACTCTTCAGCTATTGGATATCCTTTTTGTTGATTTTGGTTCTTTTAATATTGTTGGTTAAATTAAAATCTTAGTCTTAACTATTCTGTTTTGTCAAATTACGGCTTAACCTGAGTCACGTGCTACGCCTACCTGCTGAAGTGGTGGCAGCCCGGGCCTGTGCTGTAAGTGATGCCCTCAGCTTTCCCTCTGGGTGCTGGGGACATCTTGCTCTCACCCCTACTGGAAGCCAGTAGCTAAGTGTGAACATTGTCCAAGTGTTTTACTCTCACCGATTTGGCCACTGGGAAAAACACAGAGCAGAAAGCTACTTTTTGTGAGCAAGCTGGGGAAAGGAGCATGAAGGTCTATCATCTCTGAGCACAAGCCCTTTAGCTTCTTGACTTCGTAGAACTGACAATGATAAGTTCATCAGAACTTCTCTCTATTGTGTTTTGGGCTGTGCTATTCCCTGGATATATTTTCCAATGTATATAAAATGTTAACTTTGTCAATTTGGCAATTCTTCAACATGATTGGCCTACTAATGACACATTTTCATTTTTTTTCCAACAGAGTATTTATTATATTTAACAATGAGTTAGTGAGTATCTACCAGGTAAAAAACTACTGTTCTAGGGCTTGGGATTCAGTAGTAAACCAAAGTCCCTGTCCTTATGGATCAGGTTGGGGAATAAGACAATTAAGAAAAAAAGATAAGTAGCCCAGTGACAAAGATTATTAAGCACTACCAAAATCAAAGAAAGGAAGGAAGAAAGGAAGAAAAGAAAAATAAAAGAAAGCAAGCAGGGGAAAAGATAAGAAGTAATTGGGCTGCCACTTAATACAACCTGGAGAACAAGGCATCTCTGAGGATGTGCCATTCAAGCAGCCATGTGAATGAAATAAAGGAAGAAAATATGAATATATATGGGAGAAGAAAAATCTCAAGTGTGGAGCTCTGATGTAGAGCATGCTGGGGCTGGGCAGGGGGACCATTGAAGAACTAGGGTAGGTTGAGTTTCGTGAGCAACAAAGAAAAAAATAATAAATTAGTTTGAATAGGCAGCTTCAGACCATGGCATACCACTGAGTTTTTTCTGTGATTTCAATTATATCATAGTCATATCAGCATATCAAAGACACCGTATTTCTGTGGTAAAGGGGCTTAATTCTTTTCAACAGCATTTTCCATTGATTTTTTTCCTCATATAATATCTATTCATATTATCAAATTAGTGTTTAGAAGAATTATATTTTTTGAGAATTTTGCAAGAGGAGTAATTTCTACTACATAGTTGTGATTTTGATCCAGAGATAAGACATAAATTTCCCAAGTTCAAATTAAAATGTCTTTCTATTATTTCAAATCTTGATCCAATCAAATATATTCAATTATTGCCCCACTTCCCTGCAGGCTGCAAAATAATAACATATGCTCTCGGTCTACCATTTAAGAAATAGAAAAGGATAAAACTCACTGGAATTGGTTTGCAGTAATAGTCAGTCACATAGCTCAAAACCAAAACGATTTTTAATCGTTTTAATCAGGTAATGTACAAATATCATGGCCATATGTGAATTCTGATTATGCCTATGTTGATATTATATGTTCTGTGTTGGTTCTAGTCAGAGACAAAAATCATCTATATTGTAATTGACACTTTTTCCCTCCACTCTGAAGTTTTAAAATCTAGTATATTTTAAATACTTTTATTTCCATAGTAATAAATTCCTCTAAATCAAGTGAAATTTAGGAGGAAAAAAAGTAACAAACTTTTAAAAAGTATTTCTACTGTGTGCCAAACCCTTGCTATTCGTGTTCACACATGAGTTCCATTTCATGCTAATTGCCTAACTGTAAAGGAGGTATTATTAATGCTATTTTTTACAAGTAAGCAAACTGAAAATCAGTGCTGTCTTGCTTAGATAAATGTAGCAAGGAGATAACAGAATCAAATTTCAAACACAATTTCTACTGCCAAGATCAATAATAAGTTACATTCATTAACCAATGTCTATATTCAAACAATACAAAGCGTATGATAGAAGACTTACTGTCAACAAGTGTATTGTTTAATGGAAAATAAGCTTAATACACAGATTTGTGCCTGTTATAATAATAATAATACTAACAACATCAGGTGTTTTCTATACATTATTAAATTTTGCCTTTCATTTCCAAGAGCCCTAAATTTACAGATGAGCAAACGAAGGCTCTGATGGACTGAATGGTTTGCTAGCAGCCCACGGCTGCAAAGTGGCAGAGCTGAAATCCAGTTCAGCCTCCCTGGACTAGTTCTTTTTCCGTGAAACTCCTGCTGTCTCCCTAGGCTTCACCTCTGCCTCTGCCCTTTAAACGATGAGCTCAGTGAAGCTTTCCCTCTGGGGTGAATTATCTAGCCCTAGATATAAACCCACAGTTCTTAAGAAATGAATATACATTGTGATTTTTTAAAAATATATGTTGTACTCACTTATTCTGCCTGATCAATATATGAACAGTGTGGGATTTAGTGGGGAGGAGAAATGTGCAAGAGGGAAAGAAAATTGCATTATGCAAAATGAACACAGAAGGCAGTGACAAGCTCTGCTTGATTTAAGAGCAGAGAAAAAAGATGAGTCTGATTCTCTTCAAGATGAACCCTTGGTCTGTCCTCATTTCACAAGGGAACAGCGTATCTCAGAAAGTGAATGTATCTTCGGATTTTAATGTCATCACCGTGGAAGTCACTGGGAAGGTGTTGTTATGACCTTCCCCCACACTAGAGGATTTCATGATATATGTTCTGTTGATGAAAATTCAGAAGACCAGGGGAGCTGATAAAATATAGCTAAGTGATTCGGAGAGTAAATATTAGGTTCAGTGCCTGACTGCCTCGTATTTTAAATATTTCAATGCTCTCTGCATGACTGGACGGGTGTAAAGTACTCACTATTTAGCAACTTCAGCCACAAAAACACCTTAATAGCATCATTCCAAATGTGTACTGTCCTCTTTGGAGTAATGGGCTTTTGATGATAGTAATCAAAGAATGCTGCCTTTGTATATTGGAGGCATAGCCACGTTGAGAAATGATGACTGTTAAAGGACATTTCTTTTCAGTAATTGTGTGCTTTTCTCAGTCCCTTTCTCTGCTTTAAGATGAATGACATTGGGGTGAGAGGGGGCAGGGTTATTTTCCCCCTAACAAAATAGGAAGTAATATTAGACAGGCAGATATTGGTGGCAGAAATATGCAAAGAAATGTGATCTGCAAAAATAAGATGCAGCCTGCCTGAAAAAGCCAATGGGCAAGATTAGGGATTGGAGAAAGGATGGGTTGCATACTAATGAGGGCCGAGATTCATAGGCCGGGGCCATGAACTTGGAAAACAGGAATCAGATGGGAGATGTGGGGAGGCTGCATTGGCTGGGAAATAACGCTTAGCATGGGGGGCAGGATTATCTATTCATCTCTCCCTTAATGACGAAAGGGGACCATATACAGGAGACTGAGAGACAGGAACATTTACATCAGAAAAGATGCCTGTTCTCTGCGCGGTGAATCTCACTTAGTTTTCCATGTTAAGTTCCTCAGGGGGGTTAAGCCCGCTCCACAGAAATGGAGCAATGGGAATGCACTTGGAGAAAACTCTTAACTCTAAGCATTATGGTTTTATGACACTTTGGACATTTTCCCATGGTAGGGATTTCAGAAGAGCCACGTAAAATATAAAGAAGTAGCATAATAACGTGGGAAGCCTGTGTAACTGGGAGTCTGGAAGTATATGGGCTCTTTCTCGTCTCAGCTGTGCCACTTACAATTACCGTGATCTTTGTTAGGCATTTAAAGTCTTTGATGTGCTGTTTCCTGCTTTAAACATTATTCTATGGATATATGTATAACATTTGCTGACCACTTATTAGGGGTTTATATTATAATTTAATTCTCACAAAAATCCATGAGGCATTATTCTATTATTCTCTTACTTTAGAGATAAAAAAAAAAAAAATGTTGACCCGAAGAGTTGAAGGCCTTTTTCCAAGGCCACGTGACTGCTGGAGCCAAGACTGGAAAGGAGAGCAAGTCTCTGGAAGGTGATTACTGGGGCACAGCAGTGCTGAGGGGGGGTCATCATTTTATCCTGTCTGGTTTTGTCAACGTACTTGGTTAGAAATCTATTTGTGTAAAAGCCTGAAAAATAAATAGAATAATTTCATGGCATTTTACTTTATAAGAAATGAAAGAGGAAACAAAAAAGTTTTAAAAAATGAGTCCTAGAAACACAGCACCAAAGCAGGCTGGGCAAACTGTACTTATATATCCACCTATAAATACCTACTACTAACAATTAAGTATTTTTTGCACAAATTTTAATTTTTTCCAAACCAGAAATTCTGGAAGATAGCATGTAATTTATAAGTAATTTTATCTTACACTCTTAGATTCAATCATATCTTTTTTTTTTTTTTTTTTTTTTTTTGAGACAGAGTCTCGCTCTGTTACCGGGGCTAGAGTGCCATGGCATCAGCCTGGCTCACAGCAACCTCAAACTCTGGGGCTCAAGCAATCCTTCTGCCTCAGTCTCCCGAGTACCTGGGATTATAGGCATGTGTCACCATGCCCGGCTAATTTTTTCTCTATATATTTTTAGTTGTACAGCTCATTTCTTTCTATTTTTTTTTTTTTTTTGTAGAGATGGGGTCTCGCTCTTGCTCAGGCTGGTCTCGAACTCCTGAACTCAAACGATCCGCCCGCCTCGGCCTCCCAAAGTGCTAGGATTATAGGCGTGAGCCACCGCGCCTGGCCAGATTCAATCATATCTTTTCTCTTTACACAGTTACCTCTCTTTTTCCCATCCCCCAAATTTGATGCTTGTGAAATTGACTACTTCAGCATCCATTCTTTGTACATTTCCTTGGGGAGGTTCTAAGAGACTAACCTAGTGGTCAGTGTTTATGGAAATGATCAAACACTTGGGGTCAAAATATTACTCCTAAACGGTAAGTCATTGACATCAAAATATGGAGCATTAACCATGTTAGACTAGTAAGAAAGCCTTCAGATGACTGATTCCAAATAGCTCATTTTTTTTCCATGAGAAAACTGCTATCTAGTAACAAAAGATATCTTGGCCAACACTTTAATTCAGGGGAGGGACTGAAGCTTGTGTTCTGGCTCCTGATACAGTGGGCTTCTTTTTACCTTTAATGGTTCCTTTAGGGACCATCCAAGATGTTCCTGGGACTTCGAGTTTGTCTCCACAAACTGGTAAAAGTCAACACGGGGTGCAGCCAAATGAAAACACAAAACTGCTCTTGAGCTATTTTGAAACTGGAGAAATCGAACTGGGACGGTGCTTCGGCAATCATGGCAGATAGGCATCAGCGGTGGACCATATTCTTGTTTTCGTGGTTTACATGTGATCTCATCATTCTACAAGCAGCACTCCCAGAAGCCGCCACTAGCTCATCTGGGCTGGGCAGCCTGGTTGCTGCCTTGCAGAGCAGAGCTACAAAATGCACCACCTTGTCAGTCTCGACAAACTGGTCTAGATCCTGATTTCACTGCCTACTAGCTCTGTGACCTCCATTAAGTTATTTACTACCTGTGAGTTCAGTTTCCTCAATAGACAAATGAAAGCCGTACTAGTTTCCACCACCAAGAGCAGTGCTTCTCAAATTTTAATGTGCAAAAGCATAGTCTGGAGAGTTCATAAATACCACAAAGGCCCAGGATCATTCAAGTGCAAGTTTCCCAGATGACTGATGCAAACCTGTTTGAGAACCATTGAGTATAAAATGCAGGTAAAGCATTTAACACTACCTGGCACAAAATAAAACCCAATTTATTAGCATTATCATCTCCCATGTTAGATGATTTTCAGATCCTTTCTAATTTTAAATGTTCATAATTCTGATTCTATGAGTCAGGTACTTTAACAATATATAGAAGACTTCATTAACTGAAGGGAAATTCTCATTTTTATTCCAATGAAAATAGTAAGGGTACAGAAATTATTGAACATAGATTGAGTAAATATGCATTTTAACATGTCTTAACTATCCAAGAATAACAGATATTTGATAGAAATATAGAATAATGTGATGGGGGTATTACTGTGGAAAGAATAGCATTCTGTATTCCCATGTCAGTAACTTGGCTCAGTAATAAAAGGAAAGAAAGAAAAAAAATCTGGCTATTTTATCTTGTAAAATATGCCTGAAGTCACATCTGCAAGACAGATGTTAATTCGTTCTAATTGACAGTATGCAAGCATCTGATTTCTGTAAGGCCTTCCATCACTGTAACTGAGTGAAATGTAGGCAATTGCTTAATGAAGCAAACCCGTGCTTCGTGCAAATTTCCATGGAAAATGCAATTCATGAAATGCCATTGAAAGAGAGTAAGATACAGTCTGCTCTCCTGGTATCCCCACACCCCCAACAACAAACACCTTTAACAATCTGATATATATGGTACCTTTGTTTGAAACAAATTACAATGCCATTGCCTTGGGAGGTCTTGTGATTTCATTAAGAGAAAAAAAAAAATAGAACAAAGCAGATGATTTTAGTAATTAAAGTTAAGATCATGCAACAGTAAGTAGCCTGATACTTGGCAGGATGGGAGGATGGGAGCAGGATGGGAGAGATGGCTCCCATCCTGGCACATTTTATTTTGTGCCAGGTAGTGTTAAATGCTTTACCTGCATTTTATATTCAATGGTTCTCAAACAGGTTTGCATCAACCTTAGTCTAAGCTGAGAGAGAGAGACAGAGAGAGAGATAGAGAGAGAGAAAATATGCATGTAGAAAACAGGAATCAAAACACATAAACACTTATCATGTGTTAGGTATTATGTTAGGGATCTTCGTCTTAATCTAAAACCTTCAAAGATGGAAGGTATTGTTTCTGTTTAGAGCCTATATCTAGAATGATTTGAGGAAGTGAATGAAACACTTCATGAGAAGGTGCCTTGTAAGCTCTTTTCCAGTTCATTGCTGCGATGTACCACAAAATCCGTTTCTTGGGGCTAACGGCACATTTGGATATGGTACTTCAGCCTGATACTCACCCTTACCCTCCTGATAGTGTAACACCTCCTCTCTCCCATCCCATGTGGCCAATTTCTGATCTCACACACTTGACTTTCTGCCCCAGCCCTGTTCCACTTAGGCTGGAACAACCTTGCCTGCTCTCCCAGGAGGCCAGAGATCACATCATTCACATATTTCTAAATGGTGTTGAAAATAATTTTTTAAATGAAAGGCTCTGTGTTTATCCAGATATTTGGCATCTTATAGGTAGAACTACTTTTAGAGTCTCTAAAATATTTTAGGAAGCATAAGATCTAATAGAACAAAGATTCCTTACATGGGGCAATTATTTTAAAATTATTTTGAAGTTCTGCACATGGCATGAACTGAAACATTCTGAATCACTATGCCATGCAGTCATTATTTAAACTCTGTGTTAACTTCAAATACAACACAGACATGAATACAGCATGTTGATTCTATTGATGCTATTACTCTGTTGCTTAGACAATACCAGTAACGTGTGCTGAGTTCTCATTTAACAAAGTTATACTGACACAGCTAACAAAATTCAGGGAATTAAGACTTTTTTCTTCATTATTACATTGCTTTCTTCATTCCTGAGTTGCTAAGAGTCAGCTTTCTGAATATTTCATAAATACATCTGCTTCATCGCTGCTTACATTCTGGGAATGCAGCCCTTCATCTCTTGCCTGAGATATTGCAAGAACTCTCCTGGCGCTTCCTTTCTCTACCTGTCCCTCTCTGGTTCCTCTCCACATTGCAGCAAAAACCACCTTGGTAATTTGCAAAAGTGATCATGCCCATCTGTGCAAAAGCCTTTTAATGGTCTGAAGTTAATAGGATCTGAGATTAGGAGGGGTCAAAGGACCCGGGAGGATCCAAAAGGACGGTAAATGGTGGTGGCTTCGGTGAATGTGCATTAGGTGGTCAGGTCTCATAGATGTGCTTTACCTGCCCCAACTCATACGTGGGTGGAATAAAACCATCTATTTAAGGAGCTTACATGCACGCTTGGGAAAAAAGGCTCTGGATTTTATTAATATCTTTTCTTTGTTCTTTTGTCAGTTGTAGCTATACTGAGAATGCACAGGAGAAGATTCAATCTTGGGGAAAATGTATGTGAATGTATTTCATGAGAAGCTATTAAATCCGCGTTTGCTGGGCCTTTGTCTTCTCATTTAATATTCCTTATGTGTTCTTCATCAAATTCACATTTGTGTTTATGCCAGTAACATTATTTTTAATATTCTCACGAGGACACTGTGTGCTTTTCCAAGGAGTTTTGTACTTAGACAACGTCTGTAAGTAAAGAGTCTGAGACCACTGCACTAAGAAAATCTCTGTAAGTGTGCCGCACACTTACTGCTCTCAACACGAAGGGCTTGGTTAGCAGGCAGTTAGTTAAAGGAAGGTGACTGGAGACTCCCACCCGTAAGCTTCACTGTGGGAGTGGAGAGTACGGGAGTAGGCATAAGGACAGAACTGAGAAAACAATCGGCTGTTTCAATAGTTTCTCTAAAGGTCAGGGTTAGTGGAGGAACGAAGTGCCCAGATGGTTGCCTTCATGTTATGTACCCCAGTTCTCTACAGTGAGGGCTGCACCCCTAGAGGGGCTGTGTCAGTCAGGATGAAATAAGGTGTCTGGAGTACGCCTGGGGGCAGGGGGCAGCCTACCTCTTGCTGAAGCACAGATCCTTGCTGTTTACTTGCCTGCTGTTTGTTCCCCCTGCATGGCTGCCGCCATGTTGGCTTCTCTCTCTCATGGAGACCTTGCCACAGCCGAGCCCCTCCCGCCTCCTGTCTGCCTTTGACTCCAGCCCTGGGCTGCCCAGGCTTCCATGCCTTGGGCCACACTCGAGTGGTCCTGGACACAGTGAAACCAACACCAACATAGCCTTACTAGAATCTAATAATGCTCACTCCCATTCGCCACGTTTGAAACAGCAAGTTATCAGGATCAAATGGTCCCTCATGTCTATTTGTCTTGCTCTCTCTTGCATCTTCTGATTTGAAACCAAGGATGCTGACCAAGTTTCCAGAAATGAATATTTCATAATGTTTTTGATTGATAAAATTTTTCATAGTGAGACTGTATTAAGTGATTTTAATCAAAGTTGCAATTGTTTGTGGTCCATACTGCTTTTTCTGAAGAACTATTTCTCATTGTATTCTCTCCAAAATGTGAAATCAGGATTAAAACAATGCAAACTAAAATAATTTAACTTATCACTTCCAAAGCAAAAAATATATATATATAGATAGATAGATACACGTGCACATATATATACGCATATGTGCATATCAGGCAAAAGGTTAGTTTTCAGTATATTAAAAACTACAAAACAATAAAGAAAAAGCCATCAAATGTGTAGAAAATGGGCAATTTGAATTGAAACAGCAAATTACAAAGAAATAGAAACTGTAAAACCCCATGGAATATGGCTTTCTAAGTTATCAGCAATTAGAGATATCAGATTAAACAATACCATTTTTTTACATATCAGAATGCAGACATTAAATTTTTTGATAATATCAAATCTTGGAGAGTTTTTTGGAAATTGATACTCCTATATCAATTTATTCGATCTTTCTAGCATTCAAGAATAAATTGCTGTGAGGAAATAAATTCGCAGAGGGGCACAGGGAAATTGAATGGCAACTTGGAATTGCTATCAAAATACAAAACACAAATATCATAGGAATCAGTCGTTCTTTTCTGAGGCATCTTTCTTAGAAAAGTACTCATACATATACACAATGAGGTCTGAAAGAAGATTTGTATTGAAACAAAGACCAAGAACAGACAAAAGTTTATTAAGAAGATAATCACTGGATAAAATGACATATTTGTACTTAGAAATTATGTAGTGTTTTAAAAGGTTGAAACAGAGAGTGAGATGTGTTGTTGAATAAAAAAAATATGTGAAAGTGATATGTACTAAGTACTATAGCTTATTTAAGTAAATACAACATATTTTCTATGTATATGTGCATGCGTGTGTGCATTCATTCTGACACATATGTGTGTGTGTCATATGAACGCCGATGCACTGTAAAGGGCAGAGAGGACGAGACACTAAGCTGATAGCAATAATGTCTTAGCAGGTAGAGGGGAGAGGAAGGGCGTGAATGTGGGGATTGTGGTAAGAATTTTGTCTTATCTGTAATGATTTAATTTTAAGCAAAAGGAATATATATTTATATATTCACTATGGAATTAAAAATTAATACTAATTTTTATTAAAAGAAATAACGAGATTTTCTACAAAGTACAACATATATTACAATTTTTGGTGTGCTTTGAGAATGTAGATTTTGCGCTTTATAGCCCCTCAAGCGCTGTATGGCTTCGTGGCTAAGGACATGGGTTTTGAGGTCCCAGTGTTTGATTGCTGGTATTATCACTTGCAGGTGATGAACTTGTTCAAGTTGCTTAACCTGCCTATGCTACAATCTCCCCATGTGCTCACTTAGAGCAATTACAAAACAAAAAAACAAAACTACCACTTTGGATAGTGGTGAGTATTAAATGAGATCCACAGAAGCCTTCAGAACATGATAAGGCAGGTAGTGAGCCTTCAGGATACATGAGCCACTGTTAGCTCTTTTCTGTGCGGGAGGATACCTGTTCTCATAGATTTGTGGATTTCTTTGCACATATACACACACACACACTTTATTTTACAAATGAAGTCACAAAATTTAGTCAGTGCTGCCAAAAAATGTGAATTGAATACCTAAAATAAGCATAAAGATGTATTTTTTAATATTTCCTTTTAAATTCATTCCCATGTTTATGTAAAATGAAAGCTAAAGTATCATTCATTTTTTCTGACAAATTTGAAAAATCTCATCCCTTCTTAAGAAATTCAAATAAACCATACTTTATTATATGTTGAGTGACACAAAACATCAGGGCATTGAATTGAGTCAATTTAAAATTGGCTTCAATAATTTACAACCTGCAAAACTCTAAAATTTTCATCTATTTTGGTTTAAGTTTAGATTTGTCACACTCTGACATTTTTATATGTTACCAAAATGTCACCATACTAGGGCAAAAGAAGCTATTATATGAAGTGCCCTTGAAATGCTTCCAGCTTAAATTCCATGTTAGTTGTTCTTGATGTGCATGACTGTTACACAGGGAAGAAACATTTTTTTCAGATTTCAGAAAAAAAATATTATGTTTGATAAGTCAAAAGTTTGAGGCGAAGGTCTTATACTAAACTGACTTCTTCCATTCCAATCATCTTCATTGAATGCCAAGAATCTCACAGACAGCCACACTCATGCAAAAAAACACCCCCCCTCCACCTTTCTGTCTAGAAGGTGAGATCTACAGCAATTATGCCTGTCAGGAGGGACTGCTAGAATAAATAAAAATAATTAGTTGGTCTTTAAAACTACTAATACACTTTTTTGAGTCAATGAGTTTACTGTCTTGTGAATACATGATAATCTCTCATTTTATATCTATGCTCAGTAGGGACTGACTTTTCTCTCTTTTTTCCTACCACTGAAATCTTCAGTCATCTTTCAGAACCCAGTTTATACCCACTTCCTTGATAATGCCAGGGCTCACTGGCCAGCCTTCTTTGAAATTGCGTAGCACAGAAGTGCTCTCCATACCAAGTGACACAGGACATTTCATATGCTGTTTTGTTTGCTGAAAATCTGTGTGTCTAATTCTCATCTGCATAATTTGAATGCAAAATCCTTGAGAACCAAGATTTGGAAAGTGTTCTACATGTAAATAACTTAAATCCATAGGGATGAAAAAAGAGAGTGGATTGATTATAATTGGTAATCAAAAAAATATTTCAAAAGGCATCCTGGGAAGATGGTAGAGTGGGAAGCACCAGATAATTGTCTCTCCACGTAGGCAATTGCACTGGCAGACTCCATCTGATGTAATGATTGTGGAACTTTGGAATCTACCAAAGGCTTGCATATTCAAGGGGAACACTTGGACAGTATATTGTGGTTGATTTGGCGAATTTTAATTCTTAGCTCAGCAGAAGCTACCCATTGTTCACCTCACAGCCTTGTGGCAGACAGCTGTGCATGCATTTTTGGAGTAGCTTGTACACAGCTTGTGGGAGCCATGGTGGGCAAAACAGATCTTGTCCTCCAAATAGCAGGTATCTGTGCTCTAATCACTGATGCTGCAGACACAGAGGTGGGCAGTCATTGTTGATACACATCCCTTCATTGTTCTAAGCCCCTCCTTCTCTGGCTGAAGTGACTTTCAGCAGATATAAAAGTCTCACTTTTCCACCCTTTCATTTTTCTCCCTGCCCCCTTTTGGAGCCAGACTTTGAAGAGTGGGACATTCAAGAGCAACCATATATACAAGGGAAACTAAATAGTTACTATGCATGCCCAGGAAAAGGTTCAGGCTCAGAAGTGAACTGAGAACAACAGAAGTTTATACTTCAGACTGATCTTTGGCACATTGACAATGTAAAACAATCATCAAAATAAAAACAATAACATAACACAAAAAACAACAAGCCCTGGGGATGGAGGAGAATCAGATTTCCAGAATTACCACATTATTAGATCAAAACATTCAATTTTCAACAACAAAATCTAAAGGCATACAAAATTGCAGGAAAGTACGGCCCATTCAAAGGAATATAATAAACAAAAAAAAATTATCCATGAAAAATACCTGATGGAAGATATACTACATAAAGACTTTAAAATGAATGTCTTAAAGATACTCAAAGAACTAAGGGAAGATGTGGAGAAGTTCAGAAAATAATGTATGAATGAAATGGAAATATTGATAAAAAGATAGAAAACCCAAAAAACAATCAAAAGGAAATTCTGGAGCTGAAAAGTACAATAGCTGAAATAAAAAATTCACTAGAAGGATTAGAAGGTAGATTTTAACAAGCAGAAGATGGAGTTAACAAATTTGAAGATAGGACAATGGGAATTATTGAGTCTGAGAAAAAAAAGAAAAAGGTTGAAAAAAGGTAAACAGAGCCTATGAGGCCTGTGAGACATCAAGAGAACAAACATCCTTATTGTGAGTGTTCAGAAAAAGAACACAGAGAGAAAGAAACAGAATATTTAAAAAATTAATGACCAAAAACTTCCCACACTTAATAAACGACATGAATATAAACATCCAAGAATTTCAATGAACTCCAGGTAGAATAAACTTAAAGAGGGCTATTCTAGAGACACATTATAATCACCAAGCTAAAGACAAAGATAATCTGAAAGCAGCATGAGAGAACCAACTCATCGCATACAAGTAATCTTCCCTCAGATTATATTTCTCATCACAAACTTGGAGGCAAGAAGGCAGTGGGCCTGATATATACAAAGAGCTAAAATGAAAAAAAGAATTGACAACCAAAATTGTTATATCCAGGAAAATTGCACATCAATAGTGAGAGAGAAATGAATATATTTCCAGATAAATAAAAGCTGAAAAATTTCATTATCATATTTCTGTCCTACCAGGAATGTTACAGGGACCTACAGGTTGAAATGAAAGGAAACTAGATAGTAATATATAGTTTTATTAAGAAATAAAAATCTTAATAAAGGTAAATACCAAGGAAATTATAAACACTAGTATAATTGTAGTAATACTATGTAATCCTACTTTTGTTTTCTATTTAATTTAAGAGATTAACACATTTAAAAAATTGCTGGTATAAAAGCTAGTATTATTATAACCTTATTTTTTAACTTCAAATTTTGTTTTCTATGTGATTTAGGAGACTAATGCATTTAAATATTATTTTAACTTTTGGGACACACAATGTATAAAGATGTAATTTTGTGACTTTAACGACTGAAAGGGGTGGGGACAGAGCTATTAAAAGAGCAGTTTTGTATGTTATTGAGATTAAGCTGGTATAAATTTAAATGAGAGTATTATATTTTTAAGATGTGAAATGCAATTTGAAATGATAACCACAAAGCAAATAAGCTGAAGAATATAAGCATAAGGAAATGAGAAAGAGATTTAAATATTCACTGCAAAAAGTAAACTAAATATAAAATAAGATAGTAATGTATGAAATGACGGACAAATAAGCTATATGGCATATGGAAAACACATTCAAAATAACAGAATTAAATTCCTCCTTATTAGTAATTACTTTAAATGTAAAGGATACATTTACAGTATCCAGTCCAAAGACAGAGATTGGGGAGCTAAGGGGTGGAACATTATGACCAAATAGAACCCTCCAGCTATCATCCCTCTGCATGAACATCAAATTCAACAACTATCCACGCAAGCAAGCACCTTCAGAAGAACCAAAAATCAGGTGAGCAGTCATACTACTTTGTTTTAACACTGTATCAAGGAGAGAGGCACTGAAGAGGGAAGAAAAGACACTCTAGCATTGCCTACACCACCCCTCCCCCATTCCCTGGTAGTGTCGTGCCAGCACGCTGAGTGGAGAGAGAATCTATGTGCCCAGGAGAGGGAGAGGGAAGTGATCATGGGGCTGTGCATTAAAACGTGGGGCTGTGCATTAAAACGTAGGGCTGCCCTGGTACTGGGGAACACAGCACAGGGAAGAATTCTGCTGGTGCCCATGGAGAGAACACTTAGACCAGCCTGGCCAGAGAGAAATCCACTAAGCTAAAACCCACATTCCAGCTAGCCCCACTACTGGCTGACACAAAGCGGCCTGGGTCCTGGACTAAATTTATAAGGCAGTTGGGACACAAAGTCTGCAGTCCTTGGGAAATTCCTGTGGCTGTGCTTACTTGGAGTCAGTGGACTTGGGGGTGCACATGATCCAGTGGGACACCAACGGTGGTGGTCAAGCCAGTGCCCATTTCACCTGCTACCCAACTATAGGCAGTGCAGCTCAGGGAGTCTTCTTCAACTTGGGGAAAGGAAAGGGAAAAGTTTAGCAGACTTTGTCTTGCAACTTGAGAACCAGCTCAGACATAGTAAAACAAAGTACCAAGCAGACCTCTGAAGCCCCTGATTTCAGGCTTCAGTTCCTGGAAGACATTTCTGGACCCACCCTGGGCCAGAAGGAAACATACTGTCCTGAAGGGAAGGACCCAATCCTGGCAAGATTCACCATATGATGACTAAAGTGCCCTTGTGTTTTGAATAAACATCAGAAGTAGAAGTAGCCAGGCAATAGTCACTACAAGCTTTGTGTTAGTTTGGGCTTGTTTCAAGTGTTACCTGGCACTAGTGGCCATGAGGGAGTGCCCACATCACTCTTCCCCCAACTCCAGCATTCCAGCATAGAGAGTGAGGAAAGAGAGTGAGAGACTCTGCCTTGTAATCTGGAGAATTCTCATATACCATATCCAATACCACCAAGGTGACACCACCAGGAGTCTGCAAGGGTCATTACAGGGCTTGGGGCACCCCCAGTGCTAATATAACTATGGTGACCAAAGACTTAGATCATAACACCCAAATCCCTTTGAAAACCTGGAAGGCCTTCTCAAGGAGGATGGGTTCAAACAAGCCCAGACTGTGAAGATTAAAATAAGTGCATAACTCTTGAATGCTCAGACATCAAAAAACATCCATAAGCATCAAGAACACCCAGGAAAACATGACTTCATCAAATGAACTAAATAAGCTACTAGTGATCTATCCAGGGGCTATGGAGATATTTGACCTTTCGGGCAAAGAATTCAAAGTTGCTGTGCTGAAGAAGCTCAATGAACTTCAAGAGAACACAAAGAAGAAATTCAAAAGTCTATCAGAGAAATTTAACAGAGATTTAATTAATTAAAACATCAAGCAGAAATTCTGGAACTTAAGAATTCAATTAACAAATTGTAAAATGCATCAGAGTCTCTCAATAGCAGAATTGACCAAACAGAAGAAACAATTAGTAAACTTGAAGACAGGCTATTTGAAACTACATAGTCAGAAGAGAAAAAAAGAAAAAGAAGAATAAAAAAGTGAATCAGGCCTGCAAGATCTAGAAAATAGCCTCAAAAGGGCAAATCTAAGAGTTATTGGCCTTAAAGAGGAGGTAGAGAGGGGTAGAAAGCTTATTCAAAAAAAAAAAAAAAAACGGAGAACTTTACAAACCTAGAGAAAGACATCAATATTCAGGTACAAGAAGGTCATAGAACACCAAGCATATTTAACCCAAACAAGACTACCTCAAGGCATTTAATAATCAAGCTCCCAAAAGTCATGCATAAAGAAAACGTTCTAAGGGAAGCAAGGAAAAAAATAACATATAGAGGAGCTCTGATTCATCTGCAGCAGACTTCTCAGTGAAAACCTTACAGGCCATAAGACAATGGCATGACATGTTCAACATGCTGAAGGAAAAATGCATTAACTTTAGAATATTGTATCCTGCAATAATACCCTTCAAAAATGAAGAAGAAATAAAGACTTTCCCAGGAAACTAAAGCTAAGGTATTTCTTCAACATCAGGCCTGTCCTACAAGAAATTTTAAGAGGAGTTCTTCAATCTGAAATAAATGGATGTTAATAAACAAGAAGAAATCATCTGAAGATGATTTGGTAATCACTGGTAATAGTAAGTACACAAATACCCAATACTCTATTGCTATAATTGTGGTGTATAACCCACTTATATCTAGAATAGGAAGACTAAAAGACAAACCTATCAAAAATAACTACAACAACTTTTTGAAAGATAGGTAGTATAAAAAGATATGGACTGAAGAACAAAAATTTAAAAAGCTGGGGGTAGGCAGAGGAATTAAAGGGTAGAATTTCTGTTAGATCTCTCTTCACTTATTTATTTATATGTTTGTTACATATTTATATGTAAGCAGAGTTGTCATATATTTAATATAATTGTTTATAAAATGTTTTATGCAAGCCTCATAGTAACCTCAATTCAAAAAACAACACCAGATACAGAAAAAATAAGAAGAAAAAAATTAAAACACACTACCAGAGAAAATCATTTTTAGAAGGTAGACCGGAAGGAAAGAAAAAAGAGAGGACCACAAAATAACCAGAAATCAAATAACATGGTAGTAATAAGTCCTTACCTATCAATAATAACATTGAATGTGAATGGACTAAACTCTTGAATCAAAAGACATAGAGTGGATGAATGGATTAACAAAACAAAACAAAACCATATATTGCTTGCAAGAAACATACTTCACCTGTAAACACACACATAGACTGTAAATAAAGGGATGGAAAAAGATATCCCATGCAATGGAAACCAAAAAAACAGCAGGAGTACGTATATTTCTATCAGGTAAAATAGATTTCCAGACAAAAACTTTAAAAAGAGACAAAGAAGGTCATTATATAATATAATGATCAAGGAGTCAATTCAGCAAGAAGATATAACAATTCTGAATACACATGCACCCAGCACTGAAGCACCCATATAAACAAACATTATCAAAACTAAAGAGAGAGATAGACTCCTACATAACATTTGTTGGAAATCTCAACACTCCATTTTCAGGATTAGACATATTATCCAGACAGAAAATCAACAAAGAAACATAAGACTTAACTTGCACTATAGACCAAATCAACCTAATAGATATTTATAGAACATTTGATTCAACAGCTGCAGAATACATGTTCTTCTCCTCAGCTCATGGATTATTCTCAAAGGTAGACCATATGTTAGGCCACAACACAGGTCTTAAAAAATTAAAAAAAAAAAAGAAACCATACCAAATTTTTTTCTGACCACAATCAAATAAAACTAGAAATCAATAACAAGGGGAACATTGGAAAATATACAAATTCATGGAAACTAAACAATTTGCTACTGAATGACCAGTGGTTCAATGAAGAAATTAAGAAGGAAATTAAAAAATTTCTTGAAACAAATGAAAATGAAAGCACAGCATATCAAAAACCTATGGGATACAGTGATAGCAGTAATAAGAGGCAAGTTTATAGCAATAAGTGCTTACATCAAAAAAGTAAAAAAAGCTTCAAATAAAAAACTTAACAATGCATCTGAAAGAACTAGAAAACTAGAGCAAACCAAAACCAAAATTAACAGAAGAAAGGAAATAATAAAGATGATAGCAGAAATAAACTGAAACAAGCAAACAAACAAACCAACCCAATGAAACAAAAAGTTTTTTTTTTTTTTTTTTTTTAAAGATAAACAAATTTGACTCATCTGTAGCCAGGCTAAACTAAGAAAAACAGAGAGAAGACCCAAATAAATAAAATCAGAGATGAAAGAGGAGACATTACAATTGATACTGCAGAAATACAAGGGATCATTAGAGACTACTATGAGCAACTATATGCCAATAAATTGGTAAACCTGGAAGAAATGGATAAATTCTTAGACACATACAACCTACTAAAAATGAACCAGGAAGAAATACAGAACCTGAATAAAACAATAAATGAGATAGAAGCAATAATAAAAAGTCTCCTATCAAAATAAGACCAGAACCTGTTGGCTCCACTGCTGAATTCTATGAAGCATTCAAAGAAGAACTAATACCAATGGTTTAATACTTAAACTATTCCAAAAAATCGAGGAGGTGGGAATACCTCCAAACTCATTCTATCAGTCCTGTATCACCCTGATACCAAAACCAGACAAAGACACAACAACAACAAAACTATAGGCCAATATCGTTGATGAACATAGATACAAAAATACTTAACCAAATACTAGCAAACCGAATTCAACAACACAGTAAAAAGATTATTGATCATGACCAAGTGGGATTCATCCCAGGGATGTAAGGATGGTTCAACATAGACAAGTCAATCAATATCATACATCATATCAACAGAACAAAGGACAAAAACCAAATAATCATTTCAATTGATGCTGAAAAAGCATTTGATAAAATTCAACTTCCCCATGTTAAAAACCCAAAAAACTGGATATAGAAGGAACTTCCCTCAACATGATAAAAGCCATATATGACAAACCCACAGCAAGGATCATACTGAATAGAGAAAAACTGAAAGTCTTTTCTTTAAGATCTGGAACAAGACAAGGATGCCCACTTTCACCGCTGTTATTCAACATAGTTCTGGAATTTCTAGCTAGAGCAATAAGACAAGAGAAATAAATAAATGGCATCCAAATTGAAAAGGAAGAAGCCAAATTTTCCTTGTTTGCAGATGATATGATGTTATATATAGAGAGAAACCTAGAAAAACTATTAGAATTGATAAACAAATTCGGTAAAGTTGCAGGATACAAAATTAATATACAAAAATCAGTAGCATTTCTGTATGCCAACAGAAATGCAATATGAAAAAGAAACCAAGAAAGTAATCCCATTTACAATAGTTATGAATAAAATAAAATATCTAGGAATAAACTTAACCAAAGAAGTGAAAGATCTCTATAATGAAAACTATAAAACATTGATGAAAGAAATTGAAGAGGACACAGAAAGTGGAAAGATATTCCATGCTTGTGGATTGTAAGAATCAATATTGTTAAAATGTCCATACCACCCAAAGAAATCTACAGATTCAATGCAATCCCCATCAAAATGCCACATTCTTCACATTAGTAGAAAAAATTATCCTATATGGAATCATAAAAGACCCAGAATAGCCAATGCCATTCTGAGGGGGAAAAAAAAAACCAAAAACTGGAAGAATCACATTATCTGACTTCAAATTATACTACAGAACTGTAATAACCAAAACAGCATGGTACTGGCATAAACACATAGTCCAATGGAACACAATAGAGAACCCAGAAATAAATCCACACATCTATAGTGAACTCATCCCCAACAAAGGTGCCAAGAACATACAGTGGGGAAAGAACAGTCTCTTTAATAAATGGTACTGGGAAAGCTGGATATCCATAAGCAGAAAAATGAAACTAGACCTTTATCCCTCACCATCTTCAAAAATCAAATCAAAATGAATTAAAGACTTAAATCTAAGATCTGAAGCAATGAAACTACTAAATGAAAATATTGGGGAAATGCTTCAGGATATTGGTCTTGGAAAGGACTTCTTGGGTAATACCCCAAAAGCACAGGCAACCAAAGCAAAATTGGAGAAATGGGATCACATTAAGACAAAAAGCGTCTTCACAACAAAGGAAACAATCAACAAAGTGAAGAGAAAAACCATAAAATTGGAGAAAATATTTGCAAACTACCCATCTGACAGTAACTAAAATATATATGGAGCTGTAGGAATTCAATAGGAAAACAAAAAATAATCTGATTGAAAATGGGCAAAGGATCTAAATAGTTATCTCCCAAAAGAAGACATACAAATGGTGAATAGGTATATGAAAAAATGCTCAACATAATTAATCATCAGAGAAATGCAAACCAAAACAACAAGACATCCTCTCATCCTAGTTAAAATGGCTTTTATCAAAAAGACAGGCAACAACGAATGCTGGCAAGGTTGTGGAAAAGGGGAATCCTCATACACTGTTGGTGAGAATGTAAATTATTGCAACCACTATGAAGAACAGTGTGGAGGTCCCTCACAAAACTGGAAATAGAACTACTATATGACCAGCAATCCCGCTGCTGTGTATATATCCAAAAGAGGGGAAATCAGTATGTCAAAAAGATATCTGCATTCCCATGTTTATTGTAGCACTATTCACAATAGCCAAGATTTGCAATCAACTTAAGTGTCTACCAGCAGATGAATGGATAAAGAAATTGTGGCACATACACACAATAGAATGTTATATAGCCACAAAAAAGAAATCCTGCCATTTGGAAAAACTTGGATGGAAATGGAGAACATTATATCAAGTGAAATAAGTCAAGCACAAAAAGACAAATCTTGCATGTTCTCACTCATGTGGGAGCTAAATATTAAAAATAATTGATTTCATAGAGAGAGAGAGTAGAATGATAGTGTCAGAGGCTTGGAAGTGTAGCAGGGAGGGGTAAATAAAGTGGGGATGGTTAATGGGTACAAAACTATAGTTAGAATATTTGATTCTATCTATAGTTAGATACAATATTTGACAACACAACAAAGTGAGCATCATCAACAATAAGTTAGGGTATACTTAAAATAACTAAAAGAGTGGAATTGGAATGTTCCTAACACAAAGAAATGATAAATGCCTGAGGTGATGGATATCTCAATTATACTGATTTGATTAATTCACACTGTATGCCTATATCAAAACATCACTTGTACACTATAAAGATAGAGATATAGAGATACAGAGATTGGTAATTTGGATAAAAATGTGATCCATGTGCTGTATACTGGAGACTCAACTTACATTCAAAGACACAAAAAGGTATTGAGTGAAAGAATAGAAATGGGTATGTCATACCAAGGATAACCAAAAAGGGAAGAGGGGTGTATATATACTAATATCAGACAAAATAGACTTTAAGTCAAAAGTATTACAGAAGACAAAGATGGATATCATATTCATTAACATTAAAAGAAAATATAACAATTATAACATTTACACACCTAATAACAGACCATCAAAATACATGACAGAAATACTGACAGAATTGAAGGGAGAAATAGTTCTATGGTAATGGTCGGAAATTTCAATACACCACACTCAATAACAGATAGAGCAACCAGTCAGTAAGAAAACAGAGAAGCCAATCATCACAACAAGCCAACCAGATCTAACCGGCATGTACAGAACACTCTGCACAAGAACAACAGAATACACAATCTTCTGAAGTGCATATAGGACATTCTCCAAGATAAACCATGTGTCAGGCCACAAATTAAGTTTCAGTAGACTTAAAAAGATAGAAATCACACAAAGTATTTTCTCTAAACCCAAGAGGATGCAGTTAGATACTAATAATAGAAGTAAAACTGGAAAAATAAAAAATCTGTGTAAATTAAACAAACTCATAAACAACCAGTGAAATCACAAGGTATATTATGAAATACTTAAAGATGAATAAAAATAAAAACACAACATACCAAAATTTATGGGACTCAGAAAAAGCAGTGCTATGGGGAAATTTTGTAGGTATAAACAGTTACATAAAAACAATAGCAACAACAAGAAAGGGGCTGAGAGAATGCAGAAAGGAGGAGTTATTGTTTAGCAGTTCAAAGGTTCAGTTTTTACACCTCTTTTCAAATGCATTCTGCAGAGAAATGGTGCAAAGGCTACACTACAATGTGAGGGTACATAATGTCATTGGACTTAAAAATAGTTAGATAGTAATGTTATGTTAAATGTATTTTGCCACAATAAAAAAGTGGAAGAAAAAAGAATATTTCAAATTATTTTGTCAAAGAGCCTCTTTGACTACATGGTAATTATTCAACACTTACTTTGAGTCTATGTAGCACTAGGTCTTCTATTAGGCCCTGCAACTATGTTGATGTACAAATCAGACTTTTAACCAATTCCCTCAAAATTCTTATAACTCATAAGTCATGTAGTGGTACAAAATGTTACAAAAGCAAAATTACTGAGACCATCTAAAAGGTGCAGGTGTGGTACTCTGGTGCCAGGTTGGTCAGGAGGCCCAGGTGTGATGACAGTGCTAAACATTCAAGGAAATGTGGAACTGGAGGAACAATAAGGACACATTCCTTTGCAAGACACAGACAACATTGACTGAGTTCCTGGGATACTCAATCCAGTCTTCAGTAATAAATTATATCCAAATAAAGGACATTTGATGAATATTGAGCAAGAATACAATTTACTCCAGCATTTACAGTGCTTGAAATTGAGGCCTATGAGAAAACACTCTGCTTCATACACTGTGGAAAATCATACCAGACGCCCTCAGAACTCTTCTCCAGGCTTTTAGCTCACCTTGCTCAGCCACCCCGCCTCTCTGGCCATACAGATGAAGGAGCACTCTTGCTTAAAAAGACATTTGAACAAACGCCTAGTTTGGGTTTTCTTTATAATATTCCAGCATTATAAAATGTGAAATATGAATAACTTAAGAAATATTGATTACATAGGTCTTCATATTGCTTTAAGAGATAATGAAAATCACCATATAAGTGGTACATATTATATGATTTAGATAATTAAATTAAAGTGTTTGTGATATTTTGTGAAATTATTATCTTTTTTTTGGCTAATATTTTGCCAGATGTTAGTCACATAAAAACTATAACATCATATATTTTTATTAATAATATATTTTTTAAGAAGAAAGGTATATTTGTCTGGTTAATATCATTGAATATATTTTATTTTAACAATTTATTATCTTGATTTGTAACATTTAAATATTCAGACTTTAAAAAAATTTAGACAAATTAAATTTAGCAGACATTATTTGAACAAAGAAAGATTCATGAGTCGGGCAGCCCTCAGAAGCAGGAGAGGTTTAAAGAGCTCCACCGAGCAATGTGGGCAGCCAGTATTTATACACAGACAAAGCAAGTGCCCTGCAGAAACAGCTTGACTGGTTCCAGCACTTCTTTTGCCTTATTTGGCCGTAGTGTGATGAGGCATTTGCCTTATATGGACGTAGTTTAATCAGTTGGCAGCCTATGATTGGCTGAAGCTCAGCTGCTATGGTTGGCTGAAGCTCAGCTGCTATGTTTGGCTGAGACCCAGCTACTTGTTACAAGAATATGCTCTTAAATTAGGTTGCAATTTGTTTACATTCTAAATTAGTTGAAGTTCCCTGCTAGGAATGCAAAGTACATAGGTAGCCTTCGGACAAATTTAGTTTAATTTAATAAGATGTATGAAAAATGTCTCTTCATGTATATTTCTCACCAGGGCCCTGTGAATGTTAGGGGTGCTGTTTCAGAATGTTAATCTCAATTTCTATCCTCCTGAGAACTGGAGATTGCCAGAGAGGAGTGTAGTGGTGAAGTGGAGAAGGGGGAAAATGAAGTCATTTTTAGACTTTTAATTTCTAGGCTCTAGGTGGCTGTGATAAACTTCCCAGGAAGCTGGATATGGGGATTCCAGTAAACCAAAGCTTCAAAATGTTCAGGAAATTCATGCCTCCTGAGAACCAGAAGTCTTCGATTTGAGATGAAATTGATACTTCAGGGCGACTCAGCATCCCTCCAGAAAAGGATACTTCCTTTCTGACAGACAGGAATCAGCACAAGGAAGCTGCATAGTTTTGAGGGAGGTGAATAATTTGACTCTAAATAAGTACAGCTTCACAATAAATAAGGTAAATCAACTAAATTATTTTGGGAGTAACTAGTAAACTAAACAAATATTGAAAGCCATGCATTTAATGAGTTTTTCAGTACCAATACAGTGATAACCTTAAGCAGGATAAATTTGGTGTTGGGTATTTATATGTGTGTTTCATAATTCTAGACAAAAAGAGCCTCTTAGCTCATGAGGGAGGTTTGCAGTTAGCTATGTCATACTTAAAGTACGATCCCAGGACATGGAAGGAACATTGATCGGTTAACTCAACATTTTGACCGATACTAAAAATGGGACAGGCCTCAGTTCTTACATTTTAATTAATCTTACATTTAAAGTTCTTTGCAAAGAATTAATTTCCTATTTCTCTAGAACATATGCATAGTAATTAGAATGCTAATACATTTTTAGAAACTATTATTGATGTAGGCAGTTCAGTTTAGCCTTAAATGTCATCCCAGGTTTTTTTTCTCAATACACAAGGTTGATGCTTTCACATCAGTAGAGTGACTCTGTAGTGAAATTCTTTGTCACCTCGCAGAGCACTCAAATGGGGCACAGTTCAGCTCCCTCCTCCCCACAGACTGGGGTGCCTGGTTGCAGTGTTAAGCGTCAGCTCTCATTCTCTTGTCAAGACTTGCCATCTGTTGAACACCCTTCTTTTTTTCTCAGCCCTCAATTTACACTTTTTCCATTACTATTATTAATAACAAATTTACTTGGTCCTTTAACAACTGTCCTCATCTTTCCTGGAGAGACTCTCCCCTGGAGAAGCAATTGGTGTAGTGAAACCTGCAGACTGGGAAGTCTGATACTTGTGTGGATCTGCTTGGCCACAGTCACTTAATCTATTCAAGTGATATATTTTTTTTTAATTTGTGTATGGGGATGATAACTTCACACAAAACATGTAAATAAATGTTATACTTATTGATACTTTATAGGGTTCTGTGAAAATCATAAATTAGTTAACATGAATAAAGTGCTTAGCATAGTCCTTGATATACAGTAGATGTTATGAGCTCAATTGTTATTATTCTCATTATTATTAAATAATATATGTAAATTCTTGCCTCCTAGTAACTGTTCCACCAATGGTGGCTCCTATTATTGCTCTCAACTGACTTTCTTTTTAGCTCTGTTTTGTAGCTCAACTTAGTTGGCGTGACAAGGGAAGGAAGGAAGTAGGGTAGACACATTTACATCATTTTTGCTTTTCCTCTTCTTGGTTTAAGAAACTCATACGTACCCTTAATAATCCATTCGTTCACTCATTCATAAGTTCCTAGAATTGCTAATTTAATAGATATTTATTGAGTATTTGCTTTATTCCAGACTCTGTGCTTTACTATTGTTTTATATACATATGTATATACATATATATAAAAGCTTATATAATAATGGACTTAATTGGCTACATAGGCATTATGGCATTCATTTTACTGATGAGAAAAACTAAAGGAGAAGTGAAGAAGCCTGCAGCTGTTCCTTTGGAGCTCAGTATATCTGACCCCAAATCTGGAGTCCTCTCACTTCCCCGCACTGCCTTTGGCACAGTATTTATCTGCTATGTTGCCCAAAGCAAGCACAGAACTGAGCCAATCACATATTATAAATAAGAATGTAAAATCTGAGAAAGATGATTAGTCTCTGTAACTTCTAGGTACATGAAAGCTTTATGATTTCCACAAATTAGAATTCCATGCTTCTAAGGATCCAGTTTTGAAAGTTATGCTATTGTAGACTGACTCAGCAGTCATAGATAGCCTCTGAAGCCACTATTTTTCATTTGAAATGGTGTTTCCAGCTGTATTAATGGCGCTCTCTGCACTATTGATCAGTTCAGCTGTGTGGTTGATTTGATTTGGTCATTAACACAGCCATGGAAACCAGATGCATCATTTTTTTTTTTTTTTCATTTGAGCGTTGTTGAGCAAGCACAGCTGCAAGCTTACAGAGGCTGTTACCGGCCCCTGGACTAGCTCCATGCAGGCATGAATTGTTGAAAAGCTAACTCCTTCATTGAATTACCTGCCTGTGTCCTAGAGACTGGGTGGGAGATGGGGCTGGCCCTTGTATATGGTGATTACAAAGCTATGCATATTTTGTCTGTGTCCTGGCAGTATTTTAATTTTCCCTGAATGGAAAGGAATAAGAAATATTTGTTTCCTGAAGTTTCAATCAAAACTTAAGAATGCCTAGAATTTCATTTCTTTTAAACCTTGGACCAGATTCCTTTTGTTGACGTGTGAGAGCAGAAACAGGTACCTAAATAGAACATTGCTAGTGTAAGGTTTTTAGGCAACCTCCATTACCTCTGTTTCTTTTCTACAAAGACAGCTGGTATCTAGGTAGGATTCTAATTTTTGTTTGTTGATTCTATAACGATTTTTAATTGGCTATCAGAACCTTATGTAAGGAAAATTTTGTCATTTTGATTTTTTTTTAATTTATTTTTACACTTTTTACTATGTTTCCTAAATAATATTCACCAATGCATTATCAAGATTTTTAATTAATTTAGACATATTTGGAAGTACATGATTGCTATTGCTTTAGTAGCAGTATTCAAACATTTCTCCTGAATCTTTAAATTCATATATTCTAATTTTTCAAAATAATTAAAGCATAGAATATAAAACCAAAAACAATAAATGAGCCATTAATCAATGAAAAATTATGTTTTTCTCTTTCATAACAAACATTATTATTATTATTATTTGGGATCCATAATAACAGTAACATGCAAAACATAGAATATTCTTTTTTTCCTCAACACACTCTCCAACAGATATCAACAATTTCTACAATATAGCTTGACTTCAGCATCATCCAGGATCTGCCATGTCCCTCAAGACCTAACATTCACAACCGCTTGATGTGTACTGTGTCTCAATTAACTTACCTCAAGCTCAGGCCTCCCTTATTTTCATTGCATGCATGATCTACATTTTATCTTGAGGTTGCTGCTCCCGGATTTGTAAACTAGCTTTATAAATAAAACAACGTTGCATATCCACAAGGTGTATTTCAGGTTGTGTTCTGGCTAGTGTGCCACATAAAGATGCCTCCTGCATTCTTATTGTTCTTCATTATTTTCCTTTAAACAAATATTCTCCTCAGAGTTACAGTGTGTACCCTGAAGTTTTTAAAATTGTTATTCTGGCTTCATTGAAAAATCAGAACAATGGCCCATAACTTTCACCTCATCATCTTTTGTTTGAAGTCACGTTCTAAGAAGAAACATTTTTGTGAGAGATATATCCACAGCCAGGCTCCCTTTTCTCTTGAGTGTTGCTGCTTACTGCTTAGAGAAGTATTGGCTAGAAGGTTGTACATATCTAAAGAGATATCTACATATCCACATTCATTTCTATACATTATCCTTTCTCTTCTGCAATTTAGTCCCTTTTCTATTCTCTCAAAAAAAGATTTTGTTCTTCCAAATTTTGAGGTAAGTAGGGTATGAAATTTAGGTGTATTGTTTTGATCTTGTGTATATAAATCCCATGCCACCCACTTGCCTTTATCTTTTATCTTTTATTTTGTTATAAAATCTGTGTTTTTTTCCTAGGAAACTTTAGCAATTTAAAATCGTTTTCAAAATCATAATATCATAACCTTTCCAGAAAGCAATATGGCAAAAATGCATCAAAACCTTTAGTAATATTTGTAACTTTTCATCTAGTAATTTAAAAATAGATGATAGTACATATTCATGATGCAATATTATTCATTCATTTGTTTTTTTCAAAGAATTGAAAAATTACCTGAAATAATTATTCAACAAATATTTATTGAGCTTCCTCACATAGCAGGTACTGTTTCAGTGGTAAGTGAATAATCTATGAGAAACTGTATGACAATAGTACCATGATTAATTGTAATTAAATATGAAGAAAATGTACCAAAATAGAGATACTTGGGGAAATTTTATGAGTATGCTATGTATTCTTTATACTTTTCTATATTTTCTGGATTTTACAATGAGTATTATTTTTATAAGAAAAAAAAAACTACACCTACTTGTTTTAAAAAGTGGAAAGCTTAGCAGGAGCAAGCACTTGCTCCATGTACTTGCTTAGGAGGTAGAGTTATAGAGATGATAATTCATACCATGATCTTACTAATATGGAGTGGACCTCAGGCATAGGTGATATCAAAGTAATGCGCACTTGCAGTTCTTCTGACACCTAGTGACAGAATATCTGCATCAGAAGCAAGTGGGTGTTTATATTAAATATATATTCTAAGTTCCACCTCAAACCCATATTTAGCCAGAACTCCATGTGGGAGCTTGCATTAGTTAATGTATGCTCTGTAACAAATTACACCACAATCTACCTGTTTATACCAAAAACCTTTCATTGTCTCTTACAGTTTCTGAGTGTTAGGAATTAGACAGTAGCTCAGCTGGGTGGTTCTAGATCTGGGTCTCTCCTGAGGCCCCAGTCAAGCCCTCAGTTGGGGCTACAGTCATCTGAAGATGGTGGTCAGTCTGGAGGATCCACTTCCAAGATGGCTCCCCCACATGGCTGTTCACTGAAAGCCTTGACTTTCCTCCTGGCTGTGAAAAGGAAGCCACAGTTCATCACCACATGGCCCTCCTGGTAGGTTGCTTGAATGTCCTCATGACTTAATAGCTGGCTACTCCCAGAGGGAGTTACTCTAGAAAGAAAGCAAAGAGCAAACCACAGTGCCTGGTCTCCAAGTCACACACCATCACTTCCACTATATTCAAGTCTTTAGAAATGGATTACTAAGTCTAGTCCACACTCAAAGAGAGGAAAATTAAGCTCCAATTCTTGAAGGGAAGAGCCTTAAAGAATTTCTGGATGTGCTTTAAAACAACCCCAGTGCCTCAGAATCTGTTGCTACAATACAAACTCTTCCCCTCCTAATGCTAATGCACAAGTAGGTTAGAGACTATTGGTGCATCCCTCTACCAGGGCAGGGGTCCTTGCTAGGCAGAGGGTGCCTGAGCAGTGCTTAGCTATCTCTGCTTTAAGATCTCACATTGTTAGGGGGAGGGCCTCATCTCACCAGATGTCCCATTCTCTCTTTGAACAGATTTAATTTATAAGATTTTCCTGTTTATATTGAGCCAAAGTGTATACTGGGTAACTTCCCTAAATCAGTTGAAATTTTCTATCTCTAGACTAGATAAAAAATGAAAACTGATGGCTCCTCACCCTCAAGGGTTTTGCTTTTGTAAGGTGGTGGGCGCAGTTTTAAAGTCTTCCTAGGTGAATCTCATGAAAACCAAGTCTTGAGAAGTGTGGGATTAGCCAGGAAATGGTTCAGAGTGCAGTGGGATAGACAAGGACCCAGGAAACTTAAAGCCTGGAACTTGGCTGGAATGTTGAGAAGAAGGAGCCATACCTTAAATGGGGGGAAAATAAAGGTTAAAAACATACCTTCACAGCTTTGTCAAGAAATTTAAATTTCATATGTAGAAAACGTGATAATAATGCTGTCAACAGTTAACAGCTGAGGAAAAAATTCCATGTTCTTTCTTTAAGCTTGCCAAATGGAGTCATTTAGGAAGGGAAAAAAAATAAAAGTATAACAGCCAGTATCCTATTGTCCATAGCAAAAGGTTTGAGAGAAGAAGAGAGCTACATAAGGGCATAGCAGAAACTTTCAGTAGTAAATAATTTTTCCTTCTTCCTGCTATGTGTATGTGGGTGGAGGGAGAAGTAGGGATTCCATTCGTTTCCCTCAAAGTTTGGAGTTTGATAGTGAGAATGTCTGCAAGAGGAGATACCTGCAGCTCAGTCTGCATGGTGGTGGACTGCAGTTCAGTCCACGTGCCTCCATCTCTCTATTTGCAGGGCATGGTGAGAGGGACTTAAAGAGAGGGAAGAGAGATATAGCAACTAAGAATAGGGATGACAATTTTTTCCTTGGTAAGTGTGACAGATGTAGGAAAAATTGCTTGGAGTCTTGCAAGCCTAGACTACATCCTGGAAGGAACTGCAGCCAGCCACTGGTTGCCTCCCTCAAGCTCCCCCCTAAGATGCTTCCTGGCTAGTGGCACACCACATAGGGGCACAGAAACAACTGCCATTAGAGAGAGGCTGTGAAGGGGATGGCAGCTGTGCCCTCAGAACTGACTTATTTCCCACATCCATGCAAGAGACCACCCAGTAGAGGACAAAAGCCCCTGGAGTTGTTACCAGATCTTCCAGGGAGGTTTCAGCCTAGGTATAGGTTCTCACTGCGCAAAGGATCCAGTTACTGAGAAAATGAGAATTGCCAAGGAGGAAAGACATTTTTTAAATATGAAAACGTCTGTGGGGAGAACAGGGAATCAGGCCTCCGATCTGTCTTTTCAACTAATGACAATTACGGGCTTTTAAAGAGGTGCTACCTAGCTGGTACTGACAGAATTAACAAGGGGCTAGCGCAGTGAGGCGGGCTGTGAGGAACGAGTCTTGGTGTCAGGAAGTCAGCCTAGGGGCCTTCAGAATCTCAGCTCCTTGTCTTGCAAAAATTCCACCATTTCTGGGAAACAACTCAGAAATGTTAAGTAGTTAAAAGTTTCAGGGTTCTGGCCATTGTGCCTTACTAGCCTGAGGATCTAAGGTATGAGGGGGAGAGAATTATAAAAAATCCTATAGAGATCTTTGAAATTTGTTCATAGAGCCGGTTACAGAGTCAGCAGAAAATGTCCCCTGTCTCAGTTGCATAACTTCCCTTGCCAACAACAGAACATTACCCACATTGGCAAAAGTGCTTTCCTCCTCCCCAGCTTGTACCTGCCACTTCTGCAGTACGTTCTCATGCAGAAGGAAGAGGGAAGGAGGTTTCAGATCTCTCTTGGTCCATCTCGGCCTTTTTAGGATCAGCACAATGAGGGGCACTCTATTTGGTCTCTTAGTGGAAAGTGTGCCAACTAGGGATTGACTGAAATTTGTACAACTCTAAAATGAATGCCAAAAATGTGGACTGTGGGCTAAAAAGGTTGCCTGTAGGTACTAAGATACCACTTATGGGCAATGTTATTTTTTCTCTGCCTTCCTTTCACAAAGTATGTTTTGTACCTTAAGGGTTAGTACACTGACAGATCTGCATCAGGCAATTAAAAAATTGTAAAAAATTAAACTCTTCTATACATTGCTGACTGGAGACTGCTAATTTGAAGCTGTTAGGTCTGAGGATAAACCTGTGTGATGGTCAGGGCAAATTGCTACTTTCTTGACATCACATATAATTACCAAAATAATGACCAATAATATTTACTGATTACTTAAAATGTGCTACCAGCAGGCTAGGTACTTTGCAAGTGTTATTTTATTTGAGCTTAATAATAATTCTGTGAGATAGTACATACATCTCATCCCACATTTTAAATAGTTGGGAACTGAGGTACAAAGTGGGTTGCGGCAGGGTTAAAGCCAGCCGGGTGGGCAGTGTCCAAAGTCACACAAGAATGAGGGGCACAGTAAAGATTTGAACCTAGACAGTTTGCTTCCACCGCACAGCTGTAGTCTTTGCTTTCTTTCTCTTCTTTGTCTGAAACTGAAGAAATGTAGAATGAAATCAACACAATTGCCTGTTCCTCAAAAGAATACTGCCAATTAAATCGCATGCTCTGTTTACTTTTGGAAAATTAGTCAGTTTTGCTCTCACCCCTCTAGAAGGCATCGCCACAGAAACGTCAAAGTGGAAACACTTATTAAAAGAAGTGAATGCACTGCTAATTATTTTCTTTCTGAAACAGAGATGATGGATACTACATGTCTGGAATGGAATATGGATCTCAAGACATTGACAGCTTTGCACTAATTTTCTTTGCTTAATTTATACAATACATTTAATGTTTAAAGTACGATAGTGTTTGCTTCCACATTTTTCAAATTTCATTTCATTCCCTCATTCATTCAGTTAATAATTCATTCACTTATTTATCATATGTTTATAAATTCACAAAATATCTGTTGTGAACAAAACATTATGCCAGGTCCTGAGAAGACCAAAAAAACAAATATCAGATTTGATTTTGAGTTTGCTGACAAATTGATCCTTGAACTATTTGAAGACTGAGTAGGAATTAGCTGAAGAAGAGGAAAAAGCCTTTCAAAGGGAAGCTAAAGAAGAAGGCAGGTATCTCAGGGCATGGTATACTGGTGTTTTAGTTATTTCAGTGGGACTCACACACAAAGTTCAATACGAAGATTCTGAGATAGTGGATGTGGTCCGAACACTGACATGCATTATACACCACATACCATAGTTTGAATTCTATTTTGAAAGGAATGGGAGCCATTGAAAGGTTTTAAGTTTACATGTGATGTGATAAATTTGCGTCTGAGGAATGTATCTCTTACCTACAGTGGTTTAGAATAGATTGTTGAGAAGAGAGGTAAAGCAGTTAGAAGGACATTGAAAATTCAGATAAGAAATGATAAAAAGGACTCTACTTTTTTCAAAGATGGAGTAACAAAAATCAGATTTACTCTCATCACTGAAACAACAAATAAATGGACAAAATATATAAAACTACATTTTTTAAGGACAGGAGCAGTAAATAGAGTAGACTGCATGATTATCTCATCTTAGTACATTCGGAGTTTCCAGGTCAAGGTTCAGGGAGGGTAAACCCAGGCAGAGCCCAGCAGTCTCCCAGAGCTGAGAATATGCAGCTGAGAGTTTGGGTAGACCAAGGCAGTTAGGTTTTTCAGGAGAGAGTACTGAGAAGACAGTTTTCAAAAGAAAACTCCAGATATCTGAAGGATCTCCCGCATCACATATTTAGCTGAGTAATGCTTAGTAGATACAGGTAAGAATACCTAAGACCAGAATAAGAGCCATCTGAATTGATTACAGAAAAGATTTTGTCATGTGACACAGTATCATAAACAGTGCCAGTTTCTACAAGCTGGACTGGAAAACCTCATGATTCACAGGGCCCTGGGTAAGGACCACCAAACGGTTTTGTTTTAGTCATGGGGAATGAATTCCCCTTAACTGAGCATTGCTCCAATACCACCTAAAAATTATATAATTATATGTAATGTATATTTGTATATAATTATATATAATTCATAAGACCTTAAGGATCCAGCTCTTTTCAAGTAACTTAAATGCATACCAGAACAAAGCTCAATATTAATAGGAACACAAAAATAGCCAGCACTCAACAAGTTAAAAATCACAATTTCTAGCATACAATCAAAGATTATTGGGCATGAAAAGAAGAAAGAAAATATGACCCATAATAAGAAAAAAATTTGATCAATTGAAACAAACATGGAACAGGCACAGATGTTGGATTTAGCAGACAATGACAGTTTTAAAAGTTACTATAATTGTAGTCCATATGTTCATAAAGCTAAGTAGCTCAAAAAACCACAAGCTCAGAGACACGAAGAAAATCACACAAAAATCAGTTTTTCTAAAAGTGAAAAATTATTAAATCCATCATACCAAAAAGGCATGTTATGTACAAAGGAACAAAGATAAGTATAATAGCAGATTTCTTGTCAGAAACAATGCAACCAAGAAGATAGTGGTGCACTATTGTTTAAGTACAGAAAGAAAATACTGTCAACATAGAATTCTACAATCAGTGAAAATAAGTTTAAAAAGCAAAGGGGAAATAACAACTTTTTTAGACATATAAAGGATCAAAGAATTTACTACCAGCAGACTCT
>CM052439.1:87737329-87761246 GCA_028533085.1 Varecia variegata | reverse complement strand
TAGAATGACTTTTGTTCTTCTGGGTAGATGCCCAATAATGGGATTGCTGGATCGTATGGAAGGTCTACTTGAATCTATTTAAGGAATCTCCATATTTCTTTCCATAGGGGCTGCACTAGTTTACAGTCCCACCAGCAGTGTATGAGTGTTCCTGTCTCTCCGCATCCACGCCAACATGTATTGATTTGGGATTTTTTGATAAAGACCATTCTCACTGGAGTTAAGTGATATCTCATTGTGATTTTGATTTGCATTTCCCTGATGATTAGAGATGTTGAACATTTTTTTCATATGTTTGTTAGCCATTCTTATATCTTCTTTTGAAAAATCTCTATTCATGTCCTTTGCCCACTTTTTGATAGGGTTGTTTGATTTTTTCTTACTGATTTTCCTGAGTTCTAAATAGATTCTTGTTACCAGTCCTTTATTTGATGCTTTGTTCATCATTCAGTCTTTCCCTGTTTTTGAAGAAGCTCTCCAGCAACATTTGTTTATTGCTCATTTTTGCTAGGGTTAGCTTGTGGACTTACCAAAAATGTGACCAAGACAAGTGTGCAGTGTGGGAAAGAGGCCTAGATGAAAGCTGTAAATAAAATAATGGGTGGGCCACGCATGGACTAAAATAAGTGTCGCATTCTGACTTAAAGCTTGCTGCTAGATGCAGCTATACAATTGAAGTATATCAACTCACTTGCCACGATAAAGCCTGCCACCAGATGCAGCTTAATTGTCACTTTCCACTCACTGATAGGGTTTTAATATAAGTCTTCAAGCAATTTATCTATTATGGTGTCTGTGCAGTCAAACCTCTCTCCTAATGATAATCTGTATTTGAAGCTGCTCCCCAGTGCTGGCATCACTGTCTCAGCTCCACCTCAGATCATCAGTCATGAGGTTCTCATAGGGAGTGTGCAACCTAGCTCCCTCCCATGCACAGTTCACAGTAGGGTTTGTGCTCCTATGAGATCAAATGCCCCCCGCTGATCTGACAGGAGGCAGAGCTCAGGCGGGGATGCAAGTGATGGAGAGCGGCTGTAAATATAGATGAAGCTTCCGTCACTCGCCACTGTTCACCTCCTGCTGTGCAACCCGGTTCCAGGTACAGGTCTGTGGCCTGGGGGCTGAGGACTACAGGTCTAAAGTATTAGAAATATAGAAAAATATATTTAAATTCCTCATTACAAGTGAGTATGGTTATTTTAATTTTGCCTTATAGTTCTAGCAGGTTTTAGTTTATATATTTCACTGTTTATATTCTTCAGTGCAAAAAGGCTCATGACTATTGTATCTTATTCAGAGATTTATTTTCCTTTCGTGATTATAAAATATCCTCTTTGTCCTTTTTTAATGGTTTTCACCTCAAAAGCTTTTTTTGAAGTTATCAATATAACCACACTTGCTTTCTTTTCTTTCTTCCTTTGAGTTTTTATTAGAATGTAAGTCCTCATTTACCTGTTTAGTTCAACCTTTATGTGCCATTTGTCTTCTAATGCATTTGTTATATTAAGGATAGAGCTATATATTAATTCACAGAATCTGAGAGTCTAACTTTTTAAACTACAGTTGTTTTGCTTTAACAACTGATGTATTCTATTTTCACCCAACTTCTGTTTTTTTCTTTTTTAGTTGCTTTTAGAAACAAAATAAAAAATAATCATTTGTGGATGGCTCTTTCTGTTAATTATTGGTTTTAATACTTTTTATTCAGTTCTTTTTCCTCCTGTAATTATAATTTTTATATTTCACTATCAAACAATAAACTAAATAATACCCGTTGTCTTTATAAAAGTTATATTTGGGACACTGGTAGTTATGTATCCCACACTGCCTCCCTTCTACTGGGTGGTTTTAGAAAGGTTTTTTGTGTCTTTTGTTTTAATTTTGTCCATTTTTACTTATGTTTATTATAATGCTCCTTTTGCGTAAAAGCCTACTTTTGTTTAGACAATTAAATCATCTGAATATATGCATTAGAATTTTGTTTATTCCTCTAAAAAATTCTCTAAGTTTTTAATCAAGCCTATTTAGTAGGGATTATTGATTACAGTTGCTAGCGTAGTCCCTCTCCTTAAACTTTGTATTCCTCTACAATACTCAGAAATGTTTCCTCATCTAATGTGATCAGTAAGCTAGAGGGACAAGAATATACACAAGGGCAGCGTAACAAAGTGGTTCAGAGCTTAGACTCAGGGGCTAGACTATCTGAGTTACTACACATAAAATATTTAGAATGGTTCATACTATGACCTGCATAGATGTTAACTATTAGTATGTACTTTTCTTTTATAATAGCTTTATTGATATATAATCAACATACCATTTACTTAATACATGTAAAGTAAACAATCCAATAAATTTTTGAATATTCACAGAGCTATATAACCATTACCACAATTTAAATGAAACCTTGTACCTTTTAGCTACTCCCTAAACCTCCCCCAACCCCAAATAACCACTATTCTACTTTTTATCTCTATGGATTTGCTTATTCTGACCATTTAATATAAATAGAATCATATAATATGTCCTCTTTTGTGATTGATGTATTTCATTTAGCATAATGTTTTCATCTGTTTTTATTGATAAACAATATTCTATTATCTGGTTATACCATATTTTGTTTACCTATTTATCAGTTAATGAAGATTTAAGTTGTTTTCACTTGTAGGATATTATAAATAATACTGCTGTAAGCATTAATGTACAAGTTTTTGTGTGAACATATATTTTCATTTCTTTTGTGTATAGACCTTTGAGTGGAATTGCTGGGTCAAATGACAACTCCATGTTTAATTTTTGGAGGAACTGACAGATGATTTTCCAAAGTGGCTCTACCATTTTACATTTTCACTAGCAGTGTAAGAGAGTTCCACGTTTTCCACATTCTCACCAACTTTTGTTACTAAATTTTTGATTATAGCCATCCTAGTGGGTGTGAGTTTTAAAATGTAGGTTTTATTATCTTCCAGATATGGTGAAGCCAACAGATCAGGAGACAGAGACTGTAATGTTGAAAAGATAGTTTTATTCACAGTTTGTTACTCATAGTTCTCAAGAGGAGGAGGTGTGTAGGCCACACAGGGCCACATGGCAAAGAGCCAGAGTTGGTCAGGAGACAGGAGGGGATAGGGGAACACATGGGAAGGAAACTTTAGTGTGGTTTCCACGGGAAAAGCAAGGCAGGGAAGGGTGAGCAAGCTTACCACTGGCTAGCTGAAATACATTTCAGAGGCTTTCTCTGGGGAATAGGGACTGTTTCTAGTTGTTTAGTACCTGGTCCAGGGATGATTAGATGGGAGAATATTGCATTATGGAGCGTAAGGGCCAAATGGAGGAGGTGGTTGAGCATATGGGCTCGGGATTGGTAGGTTTGTATATGAAAGGGATGCTCACAGTGGTGTTGTTTGCTGTCTCTAAGAATTAGCTCACCCTGGGAAACACAGTCTCTCCTGGGTCAGCAACGGCCTAGATGCCAGAGCACCAAGAATACATAAAATATATACTTGAAACATAAGAATATATAAGAAAATTCAGTTAATAAACTGTAAAGTAGAAACTTGCTGTGGTTTTGATTTGTATATCCTTTTTGCTGAATATCTTTTCTATGTTAGGCACAATTCCAAACAGAAAGGATTTGGAAGTGATTTAGTTCTTTTGGGTTGCTATAACAAATACCACAAACTAGGTAATCCATAAATACCAGACATTTATTTCTCACAGTTCTTGAGTCTGGAAGTCCAAGATCAAGGTGCCAGTAGATTTGGGGTCTGGTGAGGACCTGCTTCCTGGCGTATAGATAGTACCTTCTCACTGTATCCTCACATGATAAATGGGGTAAATGAACTCCCTTGGGTCTATTTTATATGGGCATTAATCTCCTTTATGAGAACTCTTCCTAAAATGCCCCTTGTCCAAGAATTATCACCTTGGGGATTAGGATTTTAACATAAATTGTGGAGGAACATAAACATTTGGACTGTAGCAAAGTAATAACCAAGAGGAGGTCTCTGCTATCATGATGCATAACCACCTGGCAGGTTACACAGACTATAAGCCAAATTTTTTAAAGTAAAATTCTGTAATGAAAATAAACAGTAATGTGAGTAAACATGATTGGTGTTTAGCTAGGGGAGGATGATAACTAAAGCTTCCGTGAATAGATGACCCTTAGCAGAGACCTGAATCAAAAGAAAAGAGAGCCATGTCAAGATCTGAAGGAACATTCCAGGCACTGGGAGCAGCTCGTGTGGTGGTGCCAGGGTCAGGACAATCTTGGACTGTTCAGGGAGCAGAAGGTAGATGAGTATGGAGAGAGCACAGCAAGCTAGGAAGAGAATGACACAGGGTGAGTTCAGAGAGGAAGCAGGATCCAGAACTTGCAGAATACTGTGTGGCAAAGGGGTTAGTCTCCTAGGGCTGCCGGAACAAACGGACACAAACTGAGTAGCTTCAAACAACAGGAGATTGCTGTCTCACAGTTCTAGAGACTAGAACCTGAAAATCAAGGTGTCAATACGGCCATGCTCACTCTGAAATAGAGGGGAATGCATTCTTGCCTCTTCCTAGCTTTTGTTGGTTTTCCAGCAACCTTTGGTGTTCCTTGGACGCATCAGAGCAATACTCCTCCCGCCATGTCCCTGTTAGCACATCCTTGTCTTGTTATAAAGGCACCTGTCATTTTGGATTATGAGCCCACCTTGCTCTAATATGACCTCATCATAACTTATTTAAGTCCATCTTCAATGTCTCTATTTCCAAATAAATTCTCATTTTCGGGTCCTGGGGGTTAGGACTTTAACGTATCTTTTAGGAGGAATACACAATTCAAGCTAATATAAGGTGATTGCTTAACCATTTAACAATTCTCACAGTGAGAATTTGCTGATAGGAATGATGTGGAAGGATAAGGGGGTGGGGTGGGGAAGGCACCAAATAGAATCCTAGTTTTTTGTCCCTGGTAGCTAGATGATTGGTGTGACCTTTTAGCAAGATGAGTATGTTTGGTGGTAACTAGAATTCAAGAGTTTCATTTTCAACATAAGTTTAAATGCCTGTTATACAATAAGTGAATAAAGCCATTAGAAACCTACATCTGTTTCAAAGATAAGTTGTCTGGGCTGGAGACACATACTTGGGCTTCACTTGCATACCAGATGACATTTAAAACCTTGGAACATCACTAGAGGATAATGAAGATGGAGAAGAGAATGGTCCACTGGACTGAATCTTCACCACACCAATATGTAGAGGAGAAATAAGATGCCGTAAAGGGGATTGAGAAGAGGAATTAACTGGTTTAAAACAACCAGAGAGTATGGTGTCATCAACAAACAGAAAGAAATGTTCAAAAATAGACTCTGGTCAACAATTTCAAATGGGATTTAGAGGTTGAGTAAGGCAATACTGGAAATTTTTGGATCATCTAAACTATTCTGGGTCAAATGAGGTTCCATGTGTGTAATGCAGAAATATGCTTTTGCATATTCAATACAAGTTATTAAACTACGCACACAACTAAAATTTTTAGTATTGTTCTTTGTTTTGATTTTTTTTTGGTCTGGAAGTGACACTATTGGTACAAAAAAAGACGATACAGAATTCACAAGTGAGTAGTCTAAGTAAATAATTATTCTTTATAAGTAAATATACATAAATTAATACACATGTATATTTTATACACACTCTCTCTCTCTCTCTCTCTCAACATACATATGTGCAAAATGTTGCCTCCAATTATTTTGGTAATCAGAAGTCTCCGTTAAGGAATTAAACAGACAAGGAAAAATATTTATTTAACAAAGGATACATCCAAAATAAATAAAGAATTCCTACAACTTAGTGAAAAATAGACAAATAACTAGATGACAAATGAGCAAATGATATTAACACATTCTTCACAAAGAATAGTATACAAATGGCCAATAATCACATGCAATGTGCTCATAACTTAAATTAAAGCCACAAAAAGTACCAACCAGATAGAATGCAGTTTTGACAATTTAATGATAATAAATAGTTTTTTATTACATATAAAAGCCAAAATGAGAAGATCCTCAAATGTCAAAGGAAGATTTCCACAAGGGAGTTCTAGAAATCCTTTTTATTTTTTTATTTTTTTATTTTTTGAATGATGTGTAAGCGTCCAAAAAGTTAAATTCTAGAGAAAGGCAATACAAATGATGGCACTGACATTAGTGCAGTGAGGATTCTTGAGTGGCATGATGAAGTTTGGGCAGTGATCTGTTGGAAAAAAGGATCCAAGACTTGTCAGATAGGAAATCACTTGTGCTTGTACAGAGTGGAAATGTGTAAGGAACTGTGACTCTGCACTTCTCTCACTCTCTGCATTACATGTCCTGATTACGCTACCAGCTGCTGTGTGTCTGTGAGTTTTCCCTCTCCCTTGACCCATTTCAAATTCCATGGACCCTGACACCAAATCAGGCTAAATACATCCAGAGGGCATGACTGAATGGTTTTATTGAAACCGCTCAATTCATCTGCGTTACAGAACATGCTATACGTATGAATCTTTGGTCTCTAAGATACTGCCCCTGTTCCTAATTTCATATAGTCCCACTCTGGCACCCACTCCTGATGTCCCTGGCCGACTCCAGCCCTGAGGGAAGAAATGGCTCTGGAAACTTCTGTCTCTCTGTCTCTCTCATTTTAATACATTGAGTGTCACACTAGAAAAAAAATTTTCCTCGGGGTTATGGGGTTTTATTACGAAAATGGAATAAAAACTTAGAAAACAAAATGATCCTTTCTAATTTAAGGAAAAATTTTTTATTTTTTATTGTTTTCTATGCATGAGTTATATGCAACTTGAAAATAGTTCACACAGCTCCCAAGGTGAAGAGACGTGTGAGTTACATGTACTTCATGAGGCCCCAGGCTCAAAACTAGCATGAGTTAAATACAACTCACATGGCAGTTAATGTATTAGATATCCTAAACATGACAAGAACATGCTAGCATAAACACAAATACTTTGCTTTGTAGACATTGAGAAATGTTAAAATTTCACATTCTCAATAAAAACAAGTCAATGCCTGGTTTTAGATAAACAGTTAATCTTTTAAATATTCTGTTAATATAATATTAAATAAGTGTTCTTATAAATATTACTACTAAATATTACCAAAAAAAATTCTTTCAAACTTCATAAGAATATACAATATACTTTAAAATAAGCTATATTAGCATATAAATGTGCAGAGTCTCTAAATTTATCTTATACTGTTATTATAACCTCCATAACAAATCTAATGAGGGCAACCTCGTAATTCCCAAATAATATGAACCTCCAGAATATAATAACCTAAATAAAATACAACAAGGTAAATTCAATACTAACACACCACGGCCAAGTACTATTCAAGACAACAATGCAAACAGGGCTTAATATTAGGATAGGTGACATTATATCATGTGAATACACAAAATAGTAATAACAGCAATTCTTCTCACATTGCATTGCATAATTATCTCAGTTTCTCCTTAACTCTTTACAGCACAGAGAAATTAAGTAACTTACAGATCACATGGAAAGTGCTGGAGGTGAAAAAATAACACAGGCAGTCTGAGTCTGCACTGCTAATGCCTCTTATATTGAAATCATATGTCATCTCTTTTATAACTCTTAGCAAAAATTTAACTCTTAATCTACAAAAGTGTTAATAATGGAATAGCACATATTGAACATGACAAACAAAATTTAATTCATCTATTAATTTGAAATGAACAGTTAAATACTAAAGCCACCGGAATTAAAATAAAAAACACAAAGAGGTGAGCTCTTACCTGTCTTGAGTCTTAAACACTGGACTGAAAATCCCAGCCAATTAAATAAAGCACAAAAATGCAATTTTTAAAAAGACTCATTATGTATTTAGCTAAAATTTAAGATGAAAATATATTTTACATGTATTAATGCGTGAAAGTAGAAAATACAGATAAATACCTATTTGAAACAAGAGAGAAAGGATTTACTAAACTTAAAAGAATAGAAAAAAATGAGGACATAATTAACTATATGTTTTAAAATTTGTTCTTGTAAATGACCAAAAAATCAAAAATTAAGTAACTGGGAGAAATAAATTAGAAAAGTTAAGAAGTAATATTATAAATTTGCAAATAGATTGCATGAATGGATAAATAAATAGTATTATCTTCACTATAAAAAGGTTAACAAAAGCAATAAATACACATTTTACAAAAGAGAAAATGGTTTGTTTATACATATAAAAATGTTTACTCTTACCATCAATCGAAAAAAAATAGTTCCACAAAATGTTACCATTTTTTAACTGTCAAATTTGACCGATTCTCCCAATATAAATCCAATTTTCACAAGATTACATGGCAATATGCACTTTCATAAATAACAGGCATGGGATTAAAAAATACAAACTTTCTGAGTAAAAATTATAAATTTTCTGAGAGACAATTTAGCAATAATAATTAAACATTTTTTTCTTTGTTTATTTGTTCGACTCAGCATTTCAACTTCTAGAACATAGAAATTCACAGAAAACAAAATGGGTGTGCAAGGATTCAGCTGTGAGCATGTTCATGTGGATAATTAATGAGTGATATATTGGGGGCAACTTAATTGTCCAAAATGAAGAGTTGATCAAATAAGTGACAAAACATTCCAGACAACGTAATAATAGGCATTTGACACTATACTTAAATGTTTAACAATGATGTTATTTAAAGTGCCTCATGGAAAAACTTAGTCTAATATTATTCCAGAATAGCTGGCACAGCACCTTCTCATGCTTATGCATTTTTAAATAGGTGCTAAACTTGCATTTTCTAGTATTTACACATAAAATCAATTAACTTAAAATGCAAAAGTTAAAAAAATTCCCTTCATATATGTACAGAGATAGCACTCATTCAGTATATATTTAAAATAAATAAATAAAAGCCAAGTTCAATTTAGCTGGAATTAACAATGCTTATTTAAGAGGCTGTTTAAATATTTTTGGTTGTCTAACTAAGTTTTACAAGTTTTCTATAATGAGCATTCTTGAAAGAAATGCAAACGCCAATGATTGTGTGAAAAATCAATTATTCTAACTGTTAAAAGGAAGAAAAATGAAGACAACCACGACAAAGCTTTTCCCCAACATTATTAGCATTTTAGAGTTGTATACATATGTGTATATATGTATATACACACATTATGTTATACATAATAAATTGCATATTATATTATATAGTCTATAGTATGTATACCACATTCATGATGTATTCATAATATATACTACAAACTATGTAATATGCAATTTATAATATATAATTCAATTTATATGTATATAGAGACATACACATATAAATGTATATTTACACACACTGATTACATATATCATAGATAATATAGTATATAATTAATGTGTGGGCATATGTACATACATATATTATAGGGCAAGGGTGGTTCTTTTTTTCTTTTTTTGTTCAGAATATTATGGGGGTACAAATAAATGTTTTGGTTACATGGATTGCTTTTGTACTGCTTGAGTCAAAGTTATATCAATAGTATGCCCATCACCTGGATAGTGTTCATTGTACCCGTTAGGTATGATTTCACCCATCCCCTTCTGCCCTCTCCCACCTACTTGATTTCCATTGAGTTTTACTTCCATCTGTGCACATGAGTGCTGATTGGCTAGTTTCAAAGTAATAGTGAGTATACATGGTTGTTTTTCCATTCTTTTGTTTTGTTTCATTTTTCATAAAAATTATGGAACACATGCTTACTTTAAATTATATATTCTGTATGATTTGATTATCTGCTCCGATAAATGCTGTTATTTAAATCAAACAACAATAAGAAAGCCTATAAAATGTTTTTCCATTCTTGCTATACTTCACCTAGCAGAATGGTCTCCAGTTCCACACAGATTGCTGCAAAAAGTATTAGTTCATTTTTTATGGCTGAGTAGAACACCATAGTATACATATTACACATTTTATTAATCCACTCATGAATTGATGGGCACTTGGGTGATTCCACAACTTTGCGATTGTGAATTGTTCTGCAATGAACATTCTAGTGAAAATGTATTTTTGATAAAATGACTTCTTTTCCTTTGGGTAAATATCCAGTAGTGGGATGGCTGGATCAAACGGTAGGTCTACTTTTAGTTCTTTGAAGAATCTCCATACAGTTTTCCATAGAGTTTATACTAGTTTGCAGTTCCACCAACAGTGTATAAGTGGTCCTTTTTCTCCACATCCATGCCACCATCTATTATTATGAGACTTTTTTATAAAATCCATTCTAACTGGGGTTAGGTGATAACCCATTGTGATTTTGATTTTCATTTCTCTGACATCAGTAACATTGAGCATTTTTTTTCATATTTTTATTGGCCATTTTTCTATCTTCTTTTGAAAAGCTTCTGTTCATGTCTCTTGTCTACTTTTTAATGGGGTTGTTTGTTTGTTTTCTTGCTTATTTCCTTGAGTTCTTTGTAGACTCTGGTTATCAGCCCTTTATTGGATGTATAGCATGCAAATATTTTCTGCAGGTTGTCTATTTGCTCTGTTGATTGTTTCCTTGCCTGGGCAGAAGCTTTATAATTTAACCAAGTCCCATTTATTTATTTTTGTTGTTGCTGTGATTGCCCTTGGGGTCTTCTTCATAAATTCTTTGCCTAGGCCAATATCTAGAAGAGTTTTCCAACATTTTCTTCTAAAATTCTCATGGTTTCATTTCTTAGATTTAAGTCTGTTATCCATCTTGAATTAATTTTAGTGAGTGGTGAGAGATATGGATCCTGTTTCAATCTTCCACATATGGCATGGATAGCTACATGTAGAAGGCATTTATTGAATAGGGATTTATTGTAGAAGCACCATTTATCAAATAGGGATTCTTTTCCCCAGTGTATATTGCTGTCCACTTTGTCAAAGATCAGATGACAATATATGGATGGTTTTACATCTGGGTTCTCTGTTCTTTTCATTGGTCTGTCTCTAATTCTCATTTCTTAATGTTTGTTCATATCACTCCAATCCTAACATAATTACTTTCATTTTTGTGTTCCCTTTAAATATTTAATCTCTGTTCCTACATATTTTTATGCTGATACAGTTAAAATATACATATATAGTTTATGTTTGTTAACATTTTACCTCTTTAAAATTTTCTGTGTTGCTTTTCAATCTTTATATCCATCATTTTAATGACTACATAATACCACCTTGAGTCAATATAAGATATTTACTTATGTAATGTTGTAGGTTTACTTGTTTTTTCCATTATGTGTTTGCCTTTAAAAATTAACCTGCTATGAAAACTTATGTAAATATAATTTATGTTACTTTGTCCAGATTCCTTCCTTAGAATAAATATTCAGGAGCAGGTGTGTGATATTAAATGGGGGAGAACATTTTCTTCTGACTTTCATTCCCCATCACGATACTCTCATGTCCAAGACCACTGCTCTGATTCACTACACTCCTGGCCATGCAAAACTGTATCCAGCTCTCCAAAGCCTTACCAAAGCTAAATATCATAGACATTCATAAGCAAACTTTAATATATGCTACCTTAATAACATAAGAATTGCCTTAATAACATAAATGTTACCTTAATATTGTTTTAATTGGACATTTACAAGGATTGAATATGTAACCACAGTTTTCACTCTAAAACAGTCTTGTTTGAGTTCATTATTAAAATCATTTTTAATTTATCTTTTGTAAATATTATCTTTTGTAATCATATCTGGATCCTGATTCAAAAAAACTAACTATAAAAATAAATTCTGAAACATTTTATTATGGAATAAATGTGAGATGACATTAGAAAATAATATTTAATTATGCCAGGTAAAATAATGCCATTGTGGTTTCCTAAGAAGGAGTCCATGCTTTTAACAGATTCTGACTTCTGTGCTTTAAATGTTTCCACAAAGAAAAAAATAACAGAAAAGAAAAATGAAAAAATGGATATGCAAAAGTGACACAATCATGACACTTATTTTAGATCTAGTTGATGAGTTTATGGTAATTTATTTTATTACTTTCTCCACTGTTGTATGTTTGCCAATATTTACATATATTTTAAAATACACTGAAAAATTCATAAGTATTTGAGTAGACTTTTAAAATATATTTTCTACAAGTGTAAATCCTTTGTCCCATTTGTTGAATAAAGACATGAATATGTACTCTTTCTTTCAGATTTGGAGATCTGACGTGTTAAATACCACGTTTTAATTTTTCAAGAAAAATTGATGACAAGGTTTAAAGTTCGTGGGTAACGTCTTCCCTTGCCTTTTCTAAGAGGGCCAAGCAGGCCTCTCACCAGGTAACCTTTCCACAATAAACATGTTTGCCTTCCTGTCATTAACATTCACTTTCCCTGTTTGTGATTCTGACAGCTCAGAGGATTAAATTCTCCATGTATTGATTTGGATGTGCTCCTTGTCATGTTTTGATCAAAAGAAACATCATTTTCCCTCCGCAGTGATAAGGTGCAGCAGGTTGACTGCATAATCTTTCACAAAAGCCATTTCTAAAGTGCTTCCCCTTTCCTGACAGCCACATATGTGTTATTTCCCCCTTTGAATTATAAATTAAGGTGCTGCCATTTATTAGAGATGAAGATGATAATTTTTTCCTTTGGGTACAAAAGGCCAACTAGATTCCTAAATCCCAAACTCAGAAACAGTTCCATGGGCTTCAGCTTAACTGTAGCTATTCAGAACAGAAATAGCAATTGACCTTTTTATAAAAAGTCATCAGTGGAACCAATTAATAGGTAGGGGATTAAAGATACTATTTTGGTTTTTAAATACACATGCAATTGAACCATCTTCAGTGACGAAGGGGAAAAAAGTTCCATATATTGATCTCTGCCCTTGGCTAGTCATGATCACAAATATTACCTTATCCAACTTGCACTTGAGCGTTAGGTGTCGAGTTGCATTTGATGAAGAAAGAACCAAGCACTTGCTCAGCGCCACACAACAAAGCAATGGGTCTGTGGTTTGAAGCTCTCTCCTGGCTCCTGACTCACATCAGACTCCAACAAGCAATTTTTCCTCCGTAGTCAGGAGGATCGGGGTGGTGGTCCCCACACTCACTCTTGCACAGAAGGCAAAATTTTACCTCTGTCTGCTTGGGGTTTTCAGCTGAGCCTGAGAATTAAATTGATATAAGACAGACTAATAGAATAAAAGCATACCCATTTATTTATAATAATATAGGTTTTACATGATGTGGGAACCATGCAAGGAAAAGTAAATAAACTGTGTGGAAAGACTAAAGGAAGATAAGAATTATTTTAACAGGGTCTGTTTGTACAAAATTCTTTCAGTCTCAACTTCCCATGGACCTTGGAATCTTTTACGACAATCCTCATCATAGTCTCACAGCAGTGAATATTCCTGTTTCCTCACTTTTAAAATGGTAGAGATATTGCTATGGTCTGAATGTGTGTGTCTCCCCAAAATTTATATTTTAGATTCCTAACTACCAAGGTGATGGTATTAAGAGGTGCGGACTTTGAGAATTCATTACATCATGAGAGCAGAGCCCTTATAAAAAACAGTAATGCCCTTATAAGAAGAGACACCGGAGATTTGACTTGCCCCTTCTATCATGTGGGAAGGCACCGTCTATGAACCAAGAAACAGGCCCTCACCAGACACCAAATCTGCTGGTGCCTTCAGCTTGGACTTCTAAGCCTCCAGATCTGTGGCAAATAAATTTCTGTTATTTGTATGCTATCCAATGTATGATATTTTGTTATGGAGCTATGAACAGACTAAGAAAGAGATCTTCCCAGCCCAACTTGCAGTGTTGTTACAAGGCTCAAAATAAGACAAGATGATAGGTGTTAAAATATGTGCAAAATATAAGGCCACTTAGAGAAATAGATTATAAGTTCTGCTAATGCTAATTTTGGCTCAAGTATTGAACAAAGAAACCGTTTCAATTACCATAATATTTCTGGTTCCAATATTGCTTTGTATTATACATCCTGTGAATTTTGGGAGTAAGTAAGAGATAGAGAATTCTCCTTAGTTGGAATTGAGATATTACCACTCAAGCCCTGAGCCCCATAATCTTATCCAAAGAATAGTGCACAGGAAGGGAGAAGGTCCAAGCCTAAGCAGACAAGCTGACAAATGATCCTTTGGCAATTTGCTACTCATTTGATTGAATATGAATTTCATTTAGACAGACCTATTTGGCCAAAAATAATGTAAGCCTTCTCTGGACCCTAAAGTGTTTCTCCTTTTCAGGGGATTCTTGCATTTGTTGAACTATCCCTGAATGCTCATTAATTTTGGTGGGAGGTAAATGTCAGCTTGAAACTAAAGGTGACCTAAATGCCAAGGCACCCTAAGAGTATTAAAATAAAGAGTGCTCATGAATTAATGAGCCTAATGGACGCTCGTTCCGTGCTCAGAACAAGAGGGGGCGGCTCCCTCTGCCCTCATTCACAGGCTCTGGAAACCTGGGCACCCCTCAGTCACCAGGTCACAGCATGTAAAAGAGAGCCATTTGGGTATGAGTTACAAAAGGAGCTGGCATTATTATTTTAAATGTTAATCATGCACATCAAAAGCACTTGGGCCACGTCCCAAAATAATATAACTCTGGCACAATGGGAGGCAGTCCCTGCAGCGGGAAGAGCACGGAGATGGCAGCGGGGATGCTGGGCTTCCTGTGTCTCCTTGTTACTTCCCTGTGCCAGCTCAGAAAATATAACTGAACCCTCAACCCTTTGCCTCCCCCTACAAAAATAAATAAATTAATAAAATGGAAAACAAGTATTTAAAACAAAAATCAAGAGTCTCGTGACTCAAACCTTCATCCATCCATTGCCCCAGGATATCAGGATGAAAACCATACACGACCCGCAGAATGACACCCGAAGACGGCCAGCTTTAACTGTTTCTGCACTGAGTTTAGCTTTTATTTTTTATAGTTATCTTCTTATGTCTGAAAAATGTGCCTATCCTTTATTTTATGATTTACAAACTGTGGACACTGCAAATGAATGGTCTGCGATGATAGTGACAAATGTAGCTCATTTATACAGCCACCCTTCCCTTCATTCTGCTTTGAATTTTTGAAAATTATGCCCTTATTTTTAGTTCTACTTTAATTAGATATGCAACTTTTAATTGTAACCTCAAATTTCTACACCTTCAACAGTATTTTTTGGTTTGGGGCCTATGCACTGAGACCTGTTTTCTGTAGGTTTCTCTCCTGTCCCAGCCCCACCCCGAGTGGGTCTCAGTTATACCGTAACTTACATGTCATCAAGGTATATGAAGGAGAATCAAAAGGTCATTTTCTGCTCTATAATTATAATTCAGTCACCCATGCTTTTATCTACAAGTTTATTCTAAAAGTTATAATCGGATGAGCAATATTTATATCTATATCATTTTGACTTCACAGATATTCTTCACTGCAATGCTGGGAAGTTATTATACTATGTCTTCTGCCTAATGACCTAATCTGAGCACACATGTACTGCTCATACAAACATCCCATTCAGGTGACATCTACTTTGTACATTTCTTATTTCTCAAAATTCTGCCACATTTTGAACATGGATTTCCCTGGAAAACCTGATTTTCTCAGCTTGATGAGAGGAGAAACAAATGCCAGTTTCATCATCTACCTAATGTTCTGTCTCCTTATCCACCTTTTCCACTGCTGACATCCTCCCTTTTTTTGCACCTGGAAGACGTCCCCTCCGTGGGTCCCATTAACTCCCTGTGCGACCTCGGACCACCTGCATTTTAGGCCTATTGCATTGCTGTTTTCCTGAGATCAGTTTCATTGTTCTCCTCGGTTAATTCTACTCTTTCTTATGTTCCATATTTTTCCCTCTGTTGATGTTTTCTGTTTTATTTTATTTCCCAATTAATTCTGTCACAAAGCAAATCATTTCAGAGTACTTTCGTGTTTGACCTTTCCTCACCCGTTTGCTTGCTGCTTAGCTGGTTGCAGATTGCTGGAGACTCCGTTGGTTCTTTGACACCCCCCGTCTCCTCTCGGCTTGCATCACTCTGGCCAAAGAGAAACTTAATGCCAGCCCCATTTGTGCTACTTTGGAGGAAACCAATTGTATTTTCTTCTCTCTGATAGCTTTCAGAATCCTCGCTTTACCCGTGGTGTTCTGAAATTTGAAGATAGTGGCTAGGCACTTGTGTTTTTAAAATTCATTGTGTTAAAAATTTGGTAGGTCAGTTCACATTTAAGCTTCATGGTCTTTTCAGATCTTGAGAAGTTTTCTCTTTTATTTCATTGATAATTTCACTCCACACCTCTCCATATTTTTTAACTTTTCTCTTTTTCCTGGAACTCCTACTGGTCACATATGGGCTTCCTGGAGTTGATCTTCCATGCCACATGTCATCTAGCTCACATTTCCACATCTCTTCAATTGAGTTTTTCTTTATGGAAGATTTCTCCATCATTGTATTTCATTCTATCTACTTAAATTTTAATTTCTTTTGTCATTTTTTGCAGTCTTATTTCTCGAGATTTCTCTTTTGTCCAATATCTTGTGTTTGTTTTATGCATTTTCTAACTGAAACTTTATGAGTGCAAAAAGTTATAATTATGATACAACATTTTTTACTGTAAGTTTTTCTGTTTATTGACTATGGCATTTTCTTTTATACTGCAAATTTTGTTCAGACATGAGATGATTTTCAATTATTCTAATGTAGGTATTGATGAGATATCAAATGACTGTTTGTGAACTCTGTTATCTTGGTCTTGGCCAGTTTACTGACATGGTTTGCTTTAGGCAATGGGAAAGGGATCTTGATTCTAGCCTAGAGTGTGGCTTAGTTGCATCTATATACTAGTACCTCATTTTTTAACTGAGAGCATGTGTCTATCTCCATTTACACAGGAGAATAGTACAATTTTGTTTTTTGATATTAAGATCTTCAGTGTTACCCTGTCTTCATGAATCCTAATTGCTTACTGTTGCTTCTGGGAGACTGTATGTATTTGCCAAGACTAGAATCTTTCTTGAGGTTTCTGTTTAAAGTCTCACTCCTTTCTGCATTAATTCCCACAGGAAGATTCTAGAATGCAGTGGTTTCTGGTCTTTCATCAGTCAGCCCTCTTCCGTGTTCCTTCTGTTTACCAAAAAGTTTTAGACTTCTATTATCTGCTGATGGTCGGGTTCATTTTCCTTGTCTTTACACTGAAAACATCTTTGGATTATTTATTATCATTGTATTATGATAATAGCAGAAAAGCAAGAGAGATACACGAGCTCAGTTTCCCAGCTTGTTCTGGAAGCCTGCGCTCACATCTGAGCAATGCTTCCGGCTGCAGTGTGAACATGCAAAGGAAGGAGCAGAAGCGGAGAAGGAGAGGTCAGTGAGGACACTGAGGGAGTTAAGCAGGAGCAGTGCTGGCGGGGGACAGCGAGAGTAGGGAGATGAAGAGCCGCTTGTGAGATGTGACCTCAGGAATTGGCAACTATCGTGCATCCCTCCTTCTCTGTCTGTGCAATGAGGTCATTGCTCTGATGTTGTGGTGTTTTCCTAGACTCGCCCTTCCTGTCTCTGATTTACTCCCACTATATGTATTTCCCCCGTATTTCATCCCTAGGTTTCCATCACCCATTGAAATCGCACTCCTGTGTCTCTGGCCTTGGCCTCACTCCCAGGGCTCGGACTGAGTCTTGTGCCGGTGACCCCACATTCTTTGGACTGCATGGAATAGCCGATCTCCCTAGCAGAGCCTTGGATTTCGGATTCCTTCCCCACACTCCAACCTTCATTGTAAAGGGATATGAATTCTGCTACAGAACAGGCTGCTATTAACTGCCAGAACCTTCCCAGTCCTTACTGAAAGGGCAGCTGGGGCATCAAAGCCCTTAAGAATTTGTGTTTTGAGACCTGTGAGGACTGTGTTCACTTTCCCGCCTGCGATGCACTCACCGCACCCGACCGGCCAGTTTATCTGCTCTGCCCTTTGTGGCACAGTCTTGTACCGTTCCTCCGTTTCACCTCTTGTCTTGTTGCTGATCTTCATCTGTCTTCATGGATCTAGCTTGTCTCCCTCTGCTTGGCTCTTCCCCAGAACAACCTCTGTGGCAGATTTCAATCTCTTTTCGATTTCTGTTACTATAAGGGCTTGCTCTGGCGGTGGCTATCGGTGCATTGACCTCTCCTGAGCCTCGTTATGTGACAGGGGATAGAGGACAGGCTGGAGGGCAGGGAAGAGGCTGACTTTCAAGCAATTCCAGGCAGTTATTTGAGGACTGAAAACTCAACCAGTAAATCGGCTTAGTCTTTTTCATTTTTTTTTTTTTCTGGACTATGAAATGATCTTAACTTGTCTCTCAGGCTCCAGTCATGCGCCTGCTAACCCCTACGCAAAACTGATGCCAGATTATTATTGACAAACAGCAAACCAATTATGTTTTGGCTGCTTTCATATCACAAAGTCATCACAAACTGTAGCCTCTGATTAAGAGATACTTTTGCATGGAGAGACAAAGAAAAGTCTTTTCCCCCAGATTTTAAGGGAATTAAAGGCAGTAGACAGGTTTAGCAAGCCTGCCCTGCAAGCGAGTAGGAAGGACAGGAGTGGGAGGGACAGAAGGCCCAGGAGTGTCGAGGAATGTCAGGTGGCCAGCCGGGGGCGGGGTGGGGGGGGTTTGGGTCTTCAGGAAGGCCAGTAACGGGCAGGTCCTGACTGGGGCTTGATGTGTTCTAGAAAGCAAAGAGTAGGGGAATCTTTGTGTCTGGCTCCGATATGATTCAGAGACAAGAAAGAAGAAAATAAGTCATAATTACAATACATAAGGTGTAAATGTAAAATTGGCAGAGAGACCCTGAGCTTATTCAAAAATTAGAACGAAGGGTTAGCATAGTCATACCCTAAGTGACAAAGGAGAAGGAGGCCCGTGTCACTCACGTATTGCCTAGGCTTACCTCCGCGTCATTTAGGGATCCTGTCCAGACCATCTGTGTGCAATGGGGAAAAATGGGCATTTGAGCTGACCTTAAATATAGTCCCCCTTACAAGCTGTGAGAACTGTCTCTGTGCTCCACTTTGCTCATCTATAAAATAAAGATGACATTATCTACCACAGAGGTAATTAATTGGGATGAAACCCCTAAAAGTATTATACTCAGAGTTATTTTGTTTTTACTAACTTGGCTCAACCTATGTCTTTCTAAGACAGTGATTTCTAAAATAATGATTAAAACTCTCTATATTTCTGAAGAAGCAAGTTTCAATGATAGGCGATTATGTTCAGCAGGAATTCCTTTCTCATACTAAGACAAATCCACATCCCTGCAGCTTTTACTCACCAGTTCCATAGCAGTTTCTGGAATAATCAAAAGGGGCCAGAGCCATAAAGTCAGATCCTTGAACTAGATCACCAAATATGTGGTCCAGAGGTGACATTAAACTGGACTCTCCCATGGACTGCTATTCTCCTGGAGACCGTTTCCCCTCTGAGAATGCATTGTAGGTGGGCAGAAATGCTTTTCTCTGGCTTTCTTTGAAAATGGGGGCTGCAGTAAGTGTGCAGCTAGATAACCATGCCCTGCTGTTAGAGCAAGTTATTTCACTGGCCCTTTGGGATAAGAGACAGACCATGCCCACAATGGGCCATACAAACAATTTCATATCCTCTTTGAAGTAGTTAGAACAGATCAAACTTGTCTCCTGTAACTTTTTGGCAAGCTCTCTAAGGCTTTCTCCAAGCCAAAGACAGCTGTGTCCATGGTGGGCTTTAAACTAAAGGCGTCCTACTTCCGTCTGTGTGCACAGGCGGTAGTGGCCTTGCGTGGGTTAAGCCTCGCCACGAGGAAGCCATGTTTGACAGCTGGTGTCTTCAGATGGATGTGTTTTAGCAAGTGCCTTAAGCCTTGTGCCATCAAGATCACTCAGTGAATTTAAGGGGAAACATGCATTACGGAGTAATTTTATACTTGCCATGCTTAATAATCTTTAATAGTATACAATCACATTTGTTCTTACTTTCATATCAGCAGACAAAGTGTGGGGAATGCTAAGTAGTTAGACTTACCATTATTATTGCAATCCATCTGATTCCTTTCCTTGTAAATGAATCTTTAATTAGTTAAATTGCCACTGCACTAGCGCTCACACAGTGCAGCTCTTTAATATGCCATTCCTGAAATTTAAAATAAACAATTATCTCTGGCTTTCTCTTGCCTCTCTGTAGCATAATAGCGGTGTACCTTACTTGCTGCAAAGATTTGGGGCTTGATGGTCAATAAGAGTCAAGCATTTAACTTTCTAAATAGCAAACTGGTGAATCCTAGGAATGCATATGAACGGGCTGTCACGGAGCACACTGATTTCAGCCATGGCAAATCTGGGTAACTTCCTGCTTTGCTTTTCTGTGTGCAAAATCCTCTTCAAATCTGTAAACATAGAGGCTTACGAGCAGGCAGAAGTGAACTCAGATGGAGACACTGACTTTAAGGAAATGCATATTTACATGGCACTTCGTGGAGGCAGGATTCCATGTCCAGACATTGATTCACTCATTACAGACAAAAAAAAAAAAAAAAAGAAATTTTTTTTTTGGAAATTTCTCCACTTCTGGAAGTGGAGAATAGGAGTAAGGCAGGCGGCATAGCAGAAACACCAGAGGGTTTGTAGTGTTTGCATATCAGCCCTCAACAAATTGTGGTGTCTTTCTTCCTCTCTTAGCTAAAGAGAAAAAGGATGAGGATTATGGTGACGGTGGTGATAGTAAAAGAGTAATAAGAATACTATCTAATGGAACAATGCTTGGAGATAAATAATTATATTTCCTAAGAGACAATCTAGGCAGAGGACAATCTTGAGATTTAAAAAAATCCAGGCAGTTTGACTTTAGAAATGAGCACTTCATCAGGACCTGACCCCCAGGTCAGGAAACAGGGTTAGAATCTCAGAGACTTCAAGTCAAGGAGGGCCACATAGCACCTTTCGGATCAAGTGTTTTAAAAAACACACATTTATGTGTCAGGTTCCTAACTAAGAGAAGTGGAAGATATATAAAACTGGTCCCTGCTCTAGAACATCAGAAATTAATAGAAGGATGGATAAATTCATACTCAGGTGAAAATCATTAACTCTAAGGCCCTGAATCCTAAGACTGACTTTTCATATTGTAAATATCCTTTTGCAAAGTTCAGGATGAATTTTCAAGTTTGGAAGAAGGAACAGACCACCATGATATATTCGTGGGCACCTGTGCTCTTCTGTTATTCTCCTAAAGGCATGTGTGTGTATATATATATATATATATATATATATGAAATATATGTATTTACATACGTGTGTGTGTGTGTGTGTGTGTGTGTGTGTGTGTTTTCCCAGAATCATCACCATTGCCTGTCTCCAGGCTTTTCCTAGTTGAGTTGAACAAAACTTTCCTTATATAAACTCTTAATTAGATGACAGTAAATGAACTCTTGAATAAAAATATATGGCATTAGAGAGAGTGAATTAAACATATGACTTGAGCCCACATTTTAAGTGATTTAAGTGTAAAAATGGGGAGGAATTGTGCATTTTTTCATCCAAGAAATGTTGATAGAGTGCAGACCCTGTGAGGAGCTGCCCTGGTGGGGGCAGAGACACTGCCAGCCCCAGGGGGAGGCAGGACAGTGGGTGTCTGCAGGGTGCTCCTGCAGAGGTTAGCGCAGGGTCTGCGCCCTGCACTGGCCCACAGACCTTGCCAGCTGCAGTGTGCTTGGCTCTCAGCATGAGAGCCCTCTCTACAAATCACAAAATGCTTCCACACAAAAGACATTTTTCCTTCTGTGGGTTGCACGTGATTTTGGCTTGATTTATCTTTCCCTCAAACAAATAGACGGGTAAGATAGCAAAGTTTTTCCCAGTCTTGATATTTATTAGGAAATTTCTAATAGTGTGCGATTCAAAAGTGGAAAGATCCGCAGGAACGCGTCCCCTCCCACTGGCGTGAGAAATACTCGGCTAACGCTAACACTTCAATGGGAATAAAGTGGGAAAGAGGAAACAAACACACACACAAAAACCACAATACAGGCTCAGTGTGGAGAACACAGCAGACAAGGGATAGGTTAAAAAAGATCTGTGTGCATGTGTGTGTAAGTGTGTATTTCAGAAAGCAATTTATCAAATAGCTGGCCCAGAAGAGATACTGCTTATTTACTGTTTACTAACTATTAATACCTTTAAAATAGGGTTAATGACTGAAATATGTAATAAACGTTTCTATAGCTACAAGAAAAAGCTAGGAAACTAATTTTTAAAACAAGGCATTGGAATAGCAGTTTCAAAAAGGAAAATCCAAATAAGTAACAAACACATTTACAGGGTTTCTTTAGTTTACTAAAAATAAGATAAAAATGCACTAATGTAATGCAATGCCACATTACTGCAATCAGATTGGTGAAAATTAGAAAGACAAGTGATGCCAGAGTCTGTGAAGGTGGGAACTGAGAGCATCCGCGCCACGCTGGGGGAGAGAGATTTGGTACAGCCATGCGAGCCATGGTTCTGTTAATCACGCTCAGAGCCTATGGCCCAACAATTCCATTTCTGAAAATAAATCCAAACTATATACCAGACGTCTGTGACGGAACCTGAACAGAGATATTTATTGAGGCATTGTGTTTGTGGTGAACTCAAGGCAATCTAGAGACTGGGTAATTAACATCTGGTGGTTACAGGAGACACTGTGGAATAGAATGTAGCATTTAGAAGCAATAATCTCAATGTCCGTGGTGTGACATTAATGCTTTTTTAAACATAATGATGGATGAAAAAGTGAGAAATAGAAGATGTCCTACAGTCAGTATCATTTAGATAAATTAAAAATAAATACTCAAAACAACCCTATCTCTTTACAAGTTTTGTATGTGTCCACAGACATTTATTAAACACATGAAGTGCTGATGGGGTAGCAGAGGAATAGGGATGGAGCCAGGGTAGGTGAGCGGAAGGTCAAGAAAATTGTGTGATGTGGACATGTGTTGATTGTGTCCCTTGAACCAAAAAATATGATTAGGTCAACCTTTTGCATCTCAGACGATGAAGGAATAAAGCAGGTGCTGAACTCATAAATATAAATATTGTGGGGTAAATAAGAGCCCCATCATGATCATTCAAGATTTATGACATTTATTTAAGACACGCAGAGAAGTAAGGAATTTCAAGCTTGCTGCAGTTTCAGCCCCCATGCTGCTGGGGTAAGGAAAGCAGACTCCACAGCAGCCTGCAGCTCCAGTCCCCTGTCACTGCTCCATCCACACAGCCACGCTGCTGCTTCGCTCCTGCTCTCATGACTGCACTGACCCAGGCACTCTGCCTCCATGTCTACCGCGCATGCTGCTACTAACTCTCTGGTGTTTGCCTCAGATTCAACCCTCACTAAGAGATAACCAGACTGGTGTGAGTGACCCCATCACCCTGAACTGTCTGTGCCTTAACAAGCAACAACATAGGCTACTAGATGCCCTTCCAGTGCTGCCATTCAGGACTTATGACAAGCGTCACCTCCTCTGGATGTCCCGTGCCTTGAGCTCATTCATCTGTCATTACTTCACAGTCACGATGCGACTGCATTTGTGTGATGCTTGATCATTACTGCATAACCTGCAGTCAGTGCGGTGAGATGGTGCTGGTGGCAGAGTAAAAAGTAAACAAATACATCTAGAACTGGAATGTCAGAGCTGCATGGCAGTGCTCTCATGCTTGTTACAAGCCAGTTTTGCAACCATGGAAGATTATGATGCTGGTAATTCTGGGTGAAACGGTTAAGGATAAAGGAAGTTTCACAAATCCCTACTGCTGTTTCCCTGTGAACTGGCAAGAGTGCACTCTATTTAGAAGGAATAACATCTTTCCACCTCCTCTCCCATGAGAAATTGTGTAG
>CM052439.1:87720413-87736829 GCA_028533085.1 Varecia variegata | reverse complement strand
AAAAAAAAAAAAAGGTGTATCATCGGTATAAATAACACACAGCAGAAAAACTAACTTTACTCTTCAGCTGTGCAGAGCGCCTGTGAGAAATGACTTTTTATTTTAGTTATTCTTTTGCTAAGTGTTTTGAAGTCCACTGAGTAGGAAGGGTCACCAGGATGATTTAGTGGAAATTGGAAAACAATAGTTTTAGAAGAGTGTTTGATTTCAATATATATCTTAGGCTCCCTGGGAACTGCTCCCTTCTTAGCATTGAGACCACGTCTAGCCAGCAGTTGGCAGGAGGCAAAGGTCGGTGGTGAGGGAGTACAAACAAGAAAATTACTGGAATTCAGAAGAGCAAAAAAGGCTTTCCCCACACAGAGGACTGAATATCAAACAGCAATTTTATCTTACACTCTAAATTAAGTGCATCTGTCTATTCCACTGTCGTGTGGGTCTAAAAGCCTATGGTGGGAAGTTTATTCTCAGAATCATCAAATAAGTATTTTTCTTTAATAGTCATTTAAAAATCAAAGGGGTGTCTGAAATTTGATAGGATGTGAACAATGGTGTAGAGGGCTCAAAGTATAATCTATTAATAATCCATTAATAATCATTATCACTAATTTATGAATCATTCTCACACATTTGTGAATACCACAAAAGACAATTCACCAAATCTTTAATGAGTATCTAAAATGGACCCAAGCCTTATAGTTTGTTGGAGCAATGCGATGAGTATGATACTTTTAGTTCAAGGAGCTTCATAAGGAAAAAAAATAAATAGGAGTATAACTTGATTCATTTATTTAGGACACATTTGCTAAGTGTTTGCTCAGTGCCTGACACTAAGATAGATTTCACAGTTAAAAACAAAAGTTAAATAGCACATTGGCCCTGCCCTTAAGGATCTACAGAGAGGTACAGAAGACCAAGACATAGAAGAGAGTTAATAGTCACAGGGCACTGCGGTGTGTGCTAAGGTAAGAGTGGATACCAAATGTAGGAGCAGGAAGGTGAGCACCTATTTGCAGGAGGACTGAACTGCCTCCTGGAAAATTCAAACCTTATTTAAACTATTGCTTTGGCCATGTCTGATGAACTTACACTATAGACAGTTACACATCTATATGCTAGTTTTAAGAAAACAGCTCAAATTAAAAGACGTAAGCAGCTACTAAAAGTCGGATGAGGAACAAAGCTGTAGTGTCTGGAATTATGCACATGCATCACCTTGATGAGATCCACATCGTGAGTTCAGCAGTGGCTATTTCTTGCTCTGCCCAGCTCTATGGATATGTATACAGAGATAGCTGTGAAACCTGAGAGAGCTCTTGTACTAAAGTGTAAAATACCAGTGAGAAATCACTAGAGTTACCTTACTGGAATGAAATTTGAAAGAGAGACTCTTTCCTAAGGCTTTGATCCCCACGCACAGCACTTGGCAGCACAGGACATTACGATGGGGCTTGGACTGTATATGTGCCCAGGGAGCTGGTGAGGTGCTGATGGAACAACTGTGGACACCAGACATGCCTAGTGGTGTCGGACAGGGCCTAGAGGCAATGCAGAGCAGCAGAGCCACCCCCAGGGCATGGCACACCCAGGGTACCAGCAGCAGCCACCGATGTGACAAGTGGAGCAAGAGACAGACTATAGCATCAGTGGAGCCCTGCGGAGTAGAGACAGCAGTCAGCAGTAAACACCATGCCCTGGGCGCTGCATCAAGGACGTCTGCAAAGGCAAACCTATTGGTGGGCATGTGAAAGAAACCCACCAATATCACCCAGGAAGGATGGCTTTGGAGTAGACCATGGCTCAACTTGAACACGGGCTAAAGCCAGGGAGACCTGGGTTGTTTATGTTAATGTGACTCCCATCTACACCCATCTCAGAAGGTGGAAGAAATGTGGGTAGTATATGTACACACACAAAGTAAGGTACCTGGCAAAAGGTACCTTAGAAGTTTCTACTTTTCCATTTATCTGAAACAGCTTTATTGAGCTATAATTCATATGCCATGTAAGTCACCTACTTAAATTGTGCAATGCAAAGGTTTTTAGTAAGTACACAGAGTTGTGCAACCATAATCATAATCTAACTTTAGAATATTTTCATAACCCCAAAAAGAATACTCTTACTCATTAGCAGCCATGTCCCCATCCCTCTCACTTGTCCCTGACAACCACTAATCTATTTTCCTTCTCTAGAGATTTGCTTTTATTATTTCATATAAATGGAATTATACAATGTGCAATTTTTGTAACTGACTTCTTTCAATTAGCATAATGTTTTCAAGGTCCATTCATGTTGTAACATGTATCACTACTTCATTCCTTTCTGCTGTCCAATCATATTCCATTGTATAGATACACCATACTTTGTTTATCCAATCATTAGTTTATGGAGACTTGGGTTGTTTCCACCTTTTTGCTACTACGAATAACTTCAGTGAACATCCATATGCTAATTTTTATGTGGATGTATATTTTCATTTCTCTTGAATATATACCTGGGACTGGAATTACTGAGTCATATGGTAACTCGATGTTTAACATATTGAAAAACTGCCAAACTATTTTCTAAAGTGACTATACCATTTTACATTCCCAGAAGCTATGTATGAGTGTTTCATATCCTCACCAACACTTGCTAATATCTGTCTTATTAGTCTCTCTCATCATATGAGGGAAGTGATATATCATTGCGTTTTTAACTTAGATTCTTTAAGGACAGATGATGTTTGAGTGTTTTTTTCAGGTGCTTATGGGACATTTATATACCTTCTTTGGAGAGATTTCCATTTTTACTAGGACTCTTTATCATTTATTTTGGGGTTGTAAGAGATTTTTGTATATTATGGATATAATTCCCTTATCAGATAGATGACTTGCAAATATTTTCTGCCATTTTGTGGGTTGTCTTTTCACATTCTTGATGGTAGTGTTTGCAGCTTCAAACTTTTTTATTTTAAGGTAGTCCAATTAATCTAACTTTTCTTCATTTTTTGTTATATCTAAAAAAAATGCCTAACCCAATTTTATGAAAATGTACTGCTATATTTTTTCCTAAAAGTTTTATATTTTTAGCTTTTACATTTGGGTCTATAATCTGCTTTGAGTTAATTTTTGTGCATGGTGTGAAGAAGGGGTTCAACTTAATTCTCTCTCATGTGGATAACCAGTTGTCCCAGTATCATCTGTTGAAAAGACTATTTATACGCCCATTGAATAGTCTTGTAGCTTTGGAGAAAAAAAATCGACCATATACACATATTTTTAAGTTTATTTCTGGACTTTCATTTCTATTCCATTGATGTATATATATCTATCCTTATGCCAGCACCACACTGATCAGATCACTGCAACTTTGTAGAAAGTTTTGAAACCAAGAATTATGAATCCTCCAACTTTGTTCTTCTTTTTCTGGATTGTTTTGTCTATTCTGCATCCATTATATTTTCAAATGAATTTTAGGATCAGCTTGTCACTTACTGCAAAAGAAGTATTTGGGATTTTATAGAGAATATATTGAATCTGTACATTAATTTAGGAGTAGTGCCATCTTCACAATATTAAGGGAACCCCAGCCACACCAGCCTGGAATACTAGAGTATTTGCAAGACACAACTGGGGGAGTGTGAGAGATGCCAGTGCCTTTTGCCCCTCTGGGTTGAAACTATAGCTCTAGACTAGCAGCTGGTGAGAGTGGGAACCCCATGTCCTTGGCCACAGCCATGCAGAGCAGAGCTCCTGCTACACTGAGCTGGGGGTAAATAGAAGTGGTTCATACCGCAGCCTGACCAAGATTTAATAGATTTTCTTAAACATATTTGTCTCCATTTACTCTATGCCCTTAGGAAAATTTCCAGAGACTAAATTGTTATTTTTTTGTTTGTTTTATTATTTTTAAATAATTCTCTACAGTTAAGTGATTGTTTCACTGGGAGCTTCTTATACACTGTTCCTACCTATTGTTTCTCAGCCGCCTCTTCCTAACTTCTCCAGTGAAAAGTCATTATGGTTCTGTCTACTGCTGTAGACCTACAAATGAAATATGGGCTCCTGTGCTCTTCTAGGCACAGTGGTGCTTCCTATGTGCACATTCTTGAAACAAACTACTATTATTGTAATTAATCACCTAATATTGCAATCATTTTCTTAGAACCTCTAGCATATTCTTCTGTGTGACACCAGTGTCCAGGATAGACCTGAACAGAATAAATATTTATTGAACAAACAAATGAATCCGTGCATGCATGTATAAGGTTAGCCAATTGAGACTGAGCCGGAATTAGGCTTTTATCTCTACAGTTTATAATATAAATAATGAAAGTAATATAATACAGCATATTGTTTGTCTAAATACTTTCATTACCTCCTCTTCCATTACACACAAATGTAAATACTGAATCTCAAATGCGATTCCTGAATTTAATTCCCTCCCCCAGGGTAACTTGAAGTTATCCCAGGTTGCTGACCAAAGACTATTTAATGTAAAGTGTTTTATAATATGGGGAATGAAGCCAGGGGGTGTTTTTAATAAAGGGACAATTTGCTGCGAAAGGAAAATTAGAATCAGCAAATTTTTGACCTGACAAATTAGAAAATATTGTTACTATTTTTCATCCAGTGTGCTTAATAATTGCCAAGTACTTGCTCTAATGTGCATTAGAGTCTATTAAATCATCTTTGTGCTACCCATTGTCCGTATTCCTATTCTTGTACTTTTCACACAGGACTGTAATTACTGCACTTACTTATGTATTTATTTCCATCATTAACTGAGGTTCTTTGAGAGTCATTACAGAGTATTTAATATCTGTGTGTCCCAGATGCACAGCACATAATCAGTGCTCAATAAACGTTTGTTCAACACATTATCTTATGTATCATCCTGTGTAGTAATGATGTGCTTTCATGTCAGTTCCCTCAAGCTTCTCAAAGACAGTATTTTATCTTCCTGACAATGGTTCTCAGATTGAATAAATAGATTAACAAGCAAAAAAATAAATTAGGGAATTAATGGCTGGATAAATTTACTAAAAACTGTGTTTTATATTTCACAGTCTTAGATGTAGGAATTGTTCTATTAACACATCCACACCTCAGTGACTCTGAACGACTTCCTACTTGACTATGTAGTCTAATTTCTCAGGGAGCCTCCTTCCCAAATATTCGCAAGAGTACTCTTCAAGTTCATTAACAGTTGTAGCAATCAGTTTGCTTGATGGCATTCCTTTCCTCGTAATAAAGTTTCTCTGGGGTCTTCATGGCCTTTCTTATATAAAGGCCTTTGTCAGATCCACTAAGTCCTTCAGAAATGATTGCATATATTCACAGAGTACAACTGACTATGTATTTATTTGTTTGTTTGTTTGGCATCCTAACCTTTAAACAGAAAGTTGGAGGAAATATACAATTGTGTCCTTGCTGGGGGCAGACATCCTCCACCACCATGGAGCTCTAGGAGCCAAGTCATCTCTCTTCTCAGTTCCATCAGCAAAGGAGAAGGGCAGATAACACAGGCTTTACCAACTGAATAATCCTCCATGAGATGCTGAATCAAGAGCAAATGGAGGGAGGGGCTGTTAGAACTCATGGCGGCTTGAGTGTGCCGGGCAGTGGTGCCCAGTGGTGGCAGCAAACTGCACAGACACTTTCTAGTATTATAAAATCTGGATGCTGTTACCTTTTTGTGGACTGTCCACATCTTCCATGGTTTCTGCCAGCTCCAGCTAACCAAATGCATCTTCCTGACTACCATGAATATTGTGAGTTACAATGTCTTTTAAATAAAATCTTTGTTTTGTTTAATGCAATTTGAGTCAGTGTCTCTTGCCTGGAACCCAAAATTTTGATTGATATAATATTTAAAGTGTGATGGTAAACAAGGTGAAACATTTTACGTTTCAGGAAGTTACTCAGCTCCAGTGTAAATCAACAGATGCAAATAAATGTTTTAGAAAAGAGTATCATTTAACTCCTCTCAGTAGAATGGCTGAGTCCTGCTCTTTCTCAAATGGGATACAGAATAAGCAGTCTGCTCATATCATCTCCTAAATCTCTTGATGGAGACCAGTGTATTTAAAACTATTTCATAAAACTAGTTTGTGAGTACTCTGAAAAAAAAAAAAAGGAATTCATAGTCATACAACTTTGTAGTACATTGGATGCTAAATTCTTCTCTGGAGATTCACTACATACTTTAGCCTATTAAAGATTCTCATTTATGCTTCTCAACTACAAAAAACAATCATGATCTAGCACCTGTTATATTGTCCTGGATAGAGCTTGAGCCCATCCTTCGAAGTGAGGTATCACAAGGAGGGAAAAACATGCACCACATGTACTCGCCATCAAATTGGTACTAACGGATCAACACTAAGGTGCTCACATGGTAGTAATACTCACTGGGTGCCAGTCAGGTGGGGGATAGGGGTGTGGGGTAGAGGCAGTAGGGGGGTAAACCCACAGCTAATGGAGAAGGAGCGCACTGTATGGGGTAGGGACGTGCCTGTAGCCCTGGCTTGGGTGGTGCAAACCCATTACATGTAACCAAAATGTTTGCACCCCCATAATATCCTGAATAAATAAAAACAAAACATAAAAAACATAGATCATATATTTTGAAACACACTAATTAACATAGTATGGAACAGCAGCCTACTGAAACCAAACTGAATAACACTAATAGATGTTACTGGTGTTCTTGATTCACACTGGAAGGGAGAGATGCAAAGCCTATGAAAAGGATTTGCTAAAGAACTGGAAATGTTTTAATGCCACTTTTCAACCTTGTGCAGAAATATTCTTTGTGAGTCCTGCCACCTGCCTCCCATGATGAGTGACTTCAGAAGTTGGAATGTGTAAAGGAGGACTCATTTCAAATCAAAGAAATAAACAAAAAAAATACTTATTGGAAAATATGAAGGACCAAATACTCATAGAAAAACAAATATCCTTTTGGAAGTAAAATAAGCTTTGTAATTGTTTTATAGGCGTTAGCTGGAGCAGAAATGTAGTGTCTCAAATAGGATGCTAATGGAGAAGGAAAGTAAAGCAAATTTCATTATCAATCATTTCAATATTACTCATACTAGAACCTACTTAGAAAAAGAGGGATCTGAAGATACTAGTGTAAAGGTAATCAGTAGAAATATTATATATGTATATGGATCTACATATAGCTTCCTAAATATAAAAATAAATACTGAAAAGAACAAAGAGTAAACAAGGTAGATTATATAATGAAATAATGTGTGTATTTGTATCATGTATGTCTAGGTTTATTATTCATAGTATATACCCGTATCTTCATATGAGGACTGTAACATAAAATATGAAAAAAATGCTGGAAGCAAGTGTGTTAATCACACTAATGGATGTAAATGGCTCAAAATCACCAACTGAAAATTTTAAAAGATCACTTTCAGATTTGCTTAGAAAGTAAAATAAAACACTGTGCAGGAAATAAACATAAAGAAAAGAGATTAAGAAAGGTTTAAAAATAAAAGACATACCAAGTAGAGAAAACAAAATGAAAGCAATTTCTCAGTCATGGTGTATGACAAAGGATTTAGACTAAAAACATTATCAGATGCAAAGGTCATTCATAAATGCTAGAGCATTACAATGAAGATATTAAATATTTATGAATATTTATTTGCTCAAAGATGCAGAAAAAAGTTTTATAATTCAGCAATTACAGAAGATGCAAAAATAAAACATGGAAGCATATTAATAATAGACTTTAATATACTTTCCTTAATAAAAAATAGCTCATTCAGTAAAAAATTAGTGAAGATATAGATGTCCTAAAAACAGAAAAAAATTAGATCTTTTAAGTGCATATCAAAATACGAACCCCAATTAGAAAGAACATATCTTCTTTTAAATATGCAAGAAACTTTTATGAAAACTGATAACAATAAAGAAAACTCCTATGTATTCCAAAGAATAAAAGTAATTCAGATAGAATTATCTGACTGCTAAAATGTAGAAATACTAGCTAGTAGTACTTCTGACTGACTACAAGACAATACACTAGAATATAATACTATTTTTTAAAGCAAGAAATATCTGGAAATAATACAACATATAATAGTATTAAACGTCTTTGGATAAAAAGTAAAATATAGACTGAAAATTCATAGTTTTTGAGAATTATAAAAATGAAAACACGATATAAAATCTATGCCATAGAGACAAAACTGTCTCTTGCAGCAATATTTTAGCATTATATAGCTAAAACAATAAGAATGAAAATAAAGGTACAAAACACTGAGAGTTTAGAAAATGATAAAATACTAAAGCATATGAAATTTGAAGGAAGGAAATTATAAGTATGGAAGTAAATATTAATGAAGAACACAAAAAATACACAGAAATAAATAAATGTAAAGTTTTTTTTAAAAAATCGTAAAAGATAAATCTCTAGTTATACTATCAAGAAAAAGGTAAAGAATGTCTATGTAGAAAACTATTAACATGTTGGAAAAAATAAAAGAATATCTAAATAAAATGAAGGTATTCTCATCTTCATTGACTAGAAGACAAATGAATATATGTATTTATGCAACCCAATCAAAATCCCAAGAAGTTATTTGTGGTGGTTGACAAGCAATTCTAAATTTATTTTAGAAATTTTTGAGAATAAAGAATAACAAAGTTCTTTAAAAAAAAAAAAAAGAAAAAGGAAAAAAGAACCAGTATACAAAATTATAAAAGACAAAGCAGGGAAAGACTAATTCTGACAATTCTTTGCAAATAAATTTGAAAACCTAGATGAAATGGACAAATTTGTAGAAAAATATCTTACAAAATTGACCCTAGGAAAGACAGAAAATTAAAAAGCTAAATTAACATAGAAGAAATAAAGAAAATACTTTAAAAACCTACTATAGGCATGTGTGTGTATATATATATTTATGTATACATGAAATATAAAATCAGGTCCAAATGGTTTTGCAGGGGAATTTTAACCAAACATAAATTACCGAGAAAACAATGATCATTGATTATTATTATTTCTTATGGTACTGATGTTTTACTGGGCTTACTTAGTCCAGTGATTCTTGCTCAAGGCCACTCATAAGGTTGCCTTAAAAATGACTGGATCTTGAGTAACTCAAAGCCTCCTTTACTCACATATCTGGTATCTGGTCATGGAAGACTCAAACTGCTCAATGCTGAGCGGCTGATTCTCCACATGGTCACTCTACAGGAAGGCTCAGCATAGTCTAGCACACCGGTGGTTGCAGGGTGGCTGCACTTCTTTTTTTTTTTTTTTCTTTTTTTAAGAGATGGGGATCTCTCTGTTGCCCAAGCTGGAGTGCATTGGCAGAGTCACAGCTCACTGCAGCCTCCAACTCCTGGGCTCAAGAGATCCTCCTGCCTCAGGTTCCTGAGTAGCTGGGACTACAGATGCATGACACTGTGCCTGCTTCAGCTGGACTTCTTACTTGGCAGTTCTGGCATCAAAAGCACATGTCCCAAGAGACACAGGTGGAAGTTGCATTACCTTTTATGAATGAGCCTCAGAAATCACACTGTCCGTTTCTACCACAGTCTATTCATTCGAAACAAGTCATAAACCAGCTCATGTTCACAAGACAAGGGTTTGACTCTAGCTTTGTTTTTATGTAAACGGCAGAGCATTTGCAGGCATGTTTTAAAACTACCACATCAATCATCTTAGCAGAGTTAACACAAGGATTAATAACTGATAATGTAAAATAATATATTATTGGTGGTTAAGAAATCGCTAAGGCGAGATTGATTAAAAATGTTGCCACCTCTCTGGGAGGGAAGAGAAAGACTCATGGGAGGATCTGGAGACAGGAATCCTTTTCGGCTTTTGAAGCTGGACGGTGGGTATTTTCTGAAGATGTTTGCAACACTGTTTCCCATCTGACAAGCTCTTCTAACTTATTTGCTCCTCACATAAAGAAGTGAGGTCTAGACCCCTACCCTTAAAACTCGGCGGGCTTGTGAATGCTTCAACCAATAAAGTTTTTCTGAAAGCTCCAAGATGAGGTCAGAAAATGTGCTGCAGCCTCTACCCTGTCGCTAGAAAGCTTGTTCTGGGAGCCCTGAGCTGCCACTTACGAGAAGTCCGATGACCCAGATGCTGCCGTGAGGTCGGGAGGCCAACCCCTCTGTGGCTGTTCCACTCGGCAGTTCTAGTTTTTGAGCCTGCCACCCCAGGCGTCAGTCTTGAGAATTACTGATCCTTCTGACGAGTTCATATGGAAGCTACAAAATTACTCCCAGGCTTTGAATCTTCCAAGAGGAAGACATTGGCAGAGAAAGTCTGGCCATCCCTGCTCATATAGTCATGAGCATAATAAAATGATTCTTTCTGGCTGCTGGATTTTGAGATAATTTGCTATGTAGCAATAAAATCTATGCAGCCACATGGGTGTTATTATTATTAATGTTATATGTTATATATACTCTTGTAGGTATGATATACATAAACATTCAAGAAGAAAGAAGGGACACATTTCACATCAACGGACAGTGTTTAAAATATAAAGGGAAAATGTCACCTGAATGGGTGGTGCTAGCAAACTGAGGAGATATTACAGCTGATCCTGAACAACACGGGTTTGAACTGCTCAGATCCACTTATATGTGGATTTTGTTCAATAAATATATTGGAAACTTTTTTTTGAGATTTGCAACAATTTGAAAAAACTCACAAACTGTATAACCTAGAAATATAAAAAAAAATTAAGAAAAAGTTAGTATGTCATGAATGCATAAAATATCTGAAGATACTAGTCTATTTGTGTGTTAACTGACTGTTTATGTTATTGGCAATTGGCAAGGCTTCCAGTCAACAGTGGTCTATAAGCAGTTTTTGGCAAATCAAAAGTTAGACCTGGATTTTCAACTGCCCAGGAATGGCGTCCCCCAATCCCACGTTGATCAAGGGTCACCTGTAATTTATGGCGGAAAGAAAGGAGTGAAGTTATTTTTCTGCTTTGATTGCCTTTGTATCATTTGATTTGGGGAGGGGGTTGTTTTATTTAGTAAAACATATTTTACCTTTTTTGTTAGCATTTAATTTGTGTATGGAAGTAATACATTAAAGCCATTGTGGTCTGACTTACTAGGTAACATGGGTTACCTGTATTTCCTGGCACCCTGGACAGATCCCTCTGGGTGGTAAGTAGTCATCTCTTTAAAGAACTGATTTTCAACTGACCTGGAGAGTGTGTTCGGTGGTTTGACTTAAGAGATAAGGTATAGCACACATATGACATTCACATATGGTAGCCCTGAAGGGTTGCTCGTGGACAGGTAGCTGACTTTCAGAAAGTCAGTTGAAAATGGTATCTATCACATACTAATAAGATACAAGTGAGATAAGGCAACAAACAGTAGATTCAAACATGCTCCCCACATTTTTACTCAGAAAGGTTAAATCTCCAAATCACCTGATTTTCACATGAGTGACAGTGGCTCCCATCCCACAATGTATATAAGCAGAAATGTTTTTATTTTAAATTAAATAAGGATTCTGCTGAGCTTGCTGACATAGATATGAACATTAATAACAATAATAGTAATAATAACAAAACCAGCTAGCATCTAACTCCTATGCTACACGCACTATTTTAAGACCATATTCTGCAAGTCGTGGCTCTGGGATTCAAATTCAGAAAATTTGACTTCAGGTTCTGCCTTTGACCACAGCAGTTGAACTTCTCTCGCAATAGATTTAGATGCGGAAATACTCTAGAAAACAAAGTCAATAGAAATATAGCCATAGAGACAGAAGTACAGAGCCACACGCACACGCACAGGCATAAGTGTCGTGTAGACACTTATGATAAAGAGTGCAGGGACTCGCTACCTTAAACCCCTGAATTTTAGCTTGAAAAACAAAAACCCTCTTCCTCACTTCTTACCCTAAAATATCTGCACAGAGGGGAAAGAATGAGGTCACACTCAAGTTGTTATTTAAGGTTTTTTCAAAGTCCCATTGAAAATTTCTAGCCTGATAAACGCTCTTGATCCACGTCTGTAGACTTCCTCCCCACAGCAGGAACACGGAGGGGCCTGGGGCCCGAGGAGGCCTGCGTATGCTGACAACGCATGATGTGTGATGCACCCAGCTACTATCCCAGAGAGACTGCGCTGGCAACGGGCTGTTCCTAACCCACCCCGGCAGGATGTGGCCAACATTTATAATTCTAGAGTTCAGCCACTCTTCTTTGAAAAATTGCTTTCATCTATTTTTCTCTTTACCCCCACAGAGGGCCTGGGAGTTTGAGCAACAGGAGATGTGAACTTAGTACTTGCATATGTTTTCCAAACTCTTGAGGTCTCAGTCTCTGTGACAGTAATATAAGAATATAAAAACTAATAATAATAACAATAATAGTTGCCCTGAAGGCTTGTCATGATGATTAGAGACAGTATAAATGAATCGCTAATTGTAAATTACAGTAGTTATTCCCAAATTTAGTCCCGTTTCCAACTTCAGCATCTGAAGGAATTCCAAGGGGCTGGAATGTGTCTTCAGTTTCTAGTTCCTTGGCTGGCGAGGGCCCAACACTTCAGGCCAGTTTTACTGTGAACAACTCATTTGCACTCAAATGCAGCTGACCTATAATCAGCTCATGACGTGAACTTTAGAGGAATAATTACATTTTAGCAGGAGGTAACAATTTAAGTCAAAGAAAGATATCTCTTGGTGATGATTTGGAATCTGTTTAGTCCAGCTTGAGGCAGACCCTTAGGATGGAGGCGACCTTTAAACTCTTGGTTCCACTGAACAGCATCTGCACTGACCTTTGGCAGCCAGGGGGTGGAAGGGTGTCTGGCCAGACTCTCCCTGCTAACCAGGACTCGTTCGTGATACGAAGGAACCAACCAGAAATTGCTGGACATTTTTTCCCCTTCTGCTTTCTTCCCCAGATAAATTGAATTTATTGCAGGATTCCTCATAATTAAAAAACTCCAAGACACAAATGGGAAAATTCCTAACGGTGGAAATTTCAAGAACTATGAAAGACTGTGGAAGAGAGAATGTTGAAGAAAGAAACTGTCCTGATTTTCTTCAGATACAATCTGAGGAAAGGAACAGTCATTGAGCATTTTCCTGTTATGGGTATTTCCACACGTGAAATTGTGCTTAATTTTCATGACATAACTAAAGAAAAGTTTCAGTATTTTACATAGCTTTTACTGCCACATATTCATTATTAAAATTTGGAAAATGAAGAAAAAGTACTGACATAAAAATTTTGAAAATATGATTTCATCTCAAAGACAATAACTTATGTTTGTGTGTTTACTTGTAACATTTTTCAGTATATGTATGATGCATTTTATATAATTTACATTGTATTACACAAAATTATTCATCCTGTTATTTTCATTCATTGTGTGCAGTTTAATGTCTGTGTGCTATTCCATCACAGGGATGTTTTTGTATTTATAACTGTATATATTAATACATGTCAATATATTTACACAAGTAATGTAAAACAGACATTAAAAATAATATTTCTGAAGGACAAATTAGTTATGAAGTGTAATTAATTGGTAGAATTAATTCTATAATATAAATTAACATTGAAATACTATTTTGCTGCCATCAATGAAATTTATTTGCCCAGAACATTTGAGGTTTATTTATAGCTGTCATAAAGCTGAATTTCTGAAACTCATTTTCAGAAAGGTTTTGATGGCTTTTATACTTCTATGCCTACATTTGTATTTAAAATTTGTATGAAAATGAAAATACCAGAGGAGAAAATCAAATTCTAAGTAACTAATAATCCTACCCTTTCTTCCTTCCATTTGTAACCTTATATTTAGGTACGATTGTACCTAGTGGAGGAAATGTCTGCTATTCCAATGTCTACTATTCGGAATCAATCAGCAGGAAGAAGTGTGGTTTTGTTTGACTGGATATCCTAAGACTCTTGTAACCAGCTCTGTGAACAAATTTCAATGACCCTGTGGGATTTGTATAATCTTCTCCCTCTCATGTTTTAGATTCTCAGGCCAGTAGAGCTTGATGATGAGAATCCTGTAACTTTTAATTAACTACTTGAACTTTTTGAGTGGTTTCCCAGAAATCATGGGATTTCTGCAAGACAAAGCGATTGATTCCAAGGGCTCCTGCTGCAGACTTCCTGACAGCAAGACTCACCACTCCTCACACCCGCCCCATGCACAGAGCCCTTGTTACAATGCCTCTAGTCTTTGCTAGTCAGGGAGATGGACTTGAGGCTGCTTCCCCTCTTCTTCAGGCCCACGGCTTTTGTATTAAAATTCCCTTTCTTGCTGGGCAATCCCCCTTGTCTCAATAAGTGGCTGTCTGTGTGGCCAGTGATCAGTCTGAGGCCAGACCCCTGTGAGGTTCAGTAACACTCTCATCAGAGAGGAGCTCAAGCAAGGTTCCTATGCACGTGGGTCCTCAGTGGCATCTTTAGAGCAATACTTACACATCTGGAATGGACGGTATGTAGACTGATGTCTTCAGAGAAGCCCACTTCATAGTCCTCTCCAGCACCAGCAAAGTGTCAGTAAATAACAACTCAGTATGAAATCTCTTTTAAAGTTCAGAGCAATTTCCCCTCAGACTCTGGAAAGAAATTTATAAATAAAAATTTCAAAATATTTTTATAAATATAAAATCTGATGGAAGATATATATATATATATATTTAGATATACATTCTTTCTTTCTCTCTCTCTCTCTCTCTCTCTCTCTTTCTCAGTATAGATGTAGCCATAGAGGTAGACATATACACAGAGAGAGAGAGAGAGATCAGCTATTTCTGGAGCTCTTCAGTAGAAGTATGCTTGGGAATAACTAATAACTATTACAAAAATTTTCTTCCTGGGTGCTTAACACTTTGTTGGTCTGTGGTAAACTGCCTGGTCCAGTCAGTGGCAGGCGTGGTTCCTGCACACCCTTTCCTTGGCTGTGGCTCAGAGTGTGAAGGGGTACGAAGCTAGAGTGGGCGTGGCTGCTAAATGATCTTCCGAAACTTATTGAATTCCCCTACAGTTGGACATTCAGCTATTCCTACACTTCTATATTATAAATAATGCCGTGGTCAACATATTTATGCCTAAATCTTTATCCACGTGTCTTATTATATGCTAGGATAGATATTTAAAAGGAATATTCATGGTCAAAATATCTGAACATATTTATGTTCAAATCACTTTCCAGAAAATATATCTCAATTTACACAATCACCACCATAAACTTATTAATGTGTAGACTTCCCCACATTTTAAGGTACCCTTAGGACTAAAATGACTTAAAGACTCACAGGAGATAAGATCTAATGGTGGTCTTTCAAGAACATGGTAAGTTGTAGAAGAGACCTCGTACCTCATACCTCACACACAGAACACTTCTGAGATCAGCCTTCAAATGAAATGAAATAAAACTCACATTTTTTGATACCTACTATACACTGTAATAGATGTTTTGGAAATATTATATTATGTAATTTTCTTAACTCCAGGAGATGAGTGCTTTATCCCTGTTGTTGCATCTTTGGAAGCTGTCTCAGAGAAGTTAATTAACTTACCATGGAACAAACAGCTTGAGTGATGTTGAGCTTCACACTGACGCATGCCAGGCATCAAAACAAAAGTAAGCAGACCATGCTGCCTCTCAAATCATACCGTACACAGGGCCAATAATTCAAGTCATCAGACCCCTACCGAATACTCCCTTCTCTGCGGTCCTTCATCTTATGTTTAATTAAAATGTGGAGTAACAAATCCCATATCACCATATTCATTATTCATACAATATCACATGTGTCACATACAAGTGACAGTACAATATTGAAAATTTCTATGAAGCCATTTATCACCATCACATCTTTGCCTTTACTGTTGTTTAATAAGCAACAGATTACCATCTCTTGGCACAATGAGGCAAGCATACACAAAGAAAGGAAATAGGTTAGCAACATTTAATTAATGGCAAGGCCTAACTATTATTTATGTGTGCTCATTACAAGCTGCTGTTTTTTACAATCAATCCATAATTTTAAAACAATAGTAAATGGTATTATTGTAACCAAACAATAAATTTGGTTAAAAGAAAATGCTCACATATGGAAGTAGATGGAACTCTCTGCCCTTAAAAATGAGTAACTGCACATCAACTGTTGACACAGCTGTTCCTGTTAAATGCCATCACTTCTGTCCTCTGGCTTCAAATCTTGGGTGACTTGGAGATGAGGAAAATTTCCATTATATGTAATTACTTTTTATAGCAAAAGGAACAACAGCTAAATGAAGTCAATTACAAGTTGGAGGCAGCGTCTCAGATGAGATATGGTATATAGTAATTAATAGTAACTGAAAATTACTATGTTGAAAACCTTGCTGGAGTTTATCAGAAACATGAATAGTACCTGTCTCTACCTAGTGCCTTC
>CM052439.1:87690708-87719913 GCA_028533085.1 Varecia variegata | reverse complement strand
CACACACACACACACACACACACACACAGGCACACATGTGCACAAGTGCTCTCTACTTAAATCTTGGAGACCACCTTTTCCTGGGGTCCAGATACTTGCCAGAGTCCCCAGTGCATATGAAAAAAGCAAGGCTGCCGGAGAAGTTTGAACATTGCCAACAAAACTGAGGCCAGAGGGCAAGCAGAGGATGGTGTGAGACAGAACTTAAAGCAGAGGGAGGAGCAGGTGGTATGATCTAAGGCCTCAGAACGTCTACGTGGTTCTACAAACAGTTTCAAATGCGCGCGAGTGCGTGTGTGTGTGTGTGTGTGTGTGTGTGTGAGTGTGCGCACAATGGGGGAGGGTGCTGCTGGGTGAAGCTAGAGCCGTTGGCCTCTGGGGCTCGAGTTCTAGCAACTCACAGATGCTCTCTGTCAACCCTCATGTCCCTAGTATCGAGGACCGGATGGAGCAATCTACCTGCACCCAAACAATGGGGAGCCATTGAGACCTCCGAGCGGGGCCCTTGATCCTCAGATGCAAGTTATAAACAGATCACACTGGGGGGAAAATTACACTGGCGGTGTTAAAAGCAAGGGCGAGGAGGGAAGCATTCTCAAAGTTAATGCATAATCACCCGGAAGGCATGTCTAAAATGCAGATCTCTCTGTCTTTCTCCAGAGACTATGGCTGGGAAGCTTAAACAAAATTATCTCTATGTAAAGCATGAGAGTGCCTGGAATACAACAGGTGGAGTGGAGTAAAGAGTAGGTTCTGCTGCTGACGGTGATTCCGTGGTGACGGTGACAAGGGTGACAGTTAGCTGCTTAGGTTCTAGGAAGTAGGACCCCACCTGGAAAGGTACATCCCACTCCATGTAGGTCATCTGCTAGAGGTTCTCTTATTGTTAATTTTATATTCGCCATTCACAAATACATTATCTCAAGTGGATGACTCAGAAGAATTGACTGAATGAAAGGTTTTCACGAACAATATAAAAAGATGAGAAAAGTTGGCAATATTTGTAATACTAATACATCAGTTTGGCTTAAAATTGTCTACTTTGCCATACTTCGGTTAATAGTTTTTGCTTACATTTTCAGCAGGTATCCATACTGCTGTGATAATCTGTGTTATATAAGAGAAATCACTTGTTATTTATTTTTTATTCATCCTCACTTGTTATTTCATCCTCTTTTTTCTTGTTTTGACACATAATAATTGTACATATTCATGGGGTACAATGTGATGTTTCGATACATTTATACATTGTGTAATGATAGATCAGTGAACATACCCACCACTGCAAACGTTTATCATTTCTTTGTAGTGAGAGCATTCAAAATCCTCTCTTCTAGCTATTTTGAAATATTCAATATGCTCTTCTTAGCTATAGTCACCCTACTGTGCAGCAGTACACCAGAACTTAGTCCTCCTATCTGGTTGTAACTTTGTACCCGTTGACCAATCTCCCCCCATTCTCCTGGCCTCCTTCCCCTCCTCAGTAGCTGGCAACCGTTCTCTTCTCTACTTCTATGAGATCAACTTTTTAGATGCAAAATATGAGTGAGATCAGGCAGTGTTTGTCCTGTGTCTAGCTCATTTCACTTAACATGATTTTCTCCAGCTTCATCCATTTTGTTGCAAATGACAGCATTTCATTCTTTCTTCTGCTGAATATTATTCCACTGTGTATGTATATCACAATTTATTTATCCATCTGTCTGCTGGTGAACACTTGGGTTGATTTCATAACCTGGCCATTGTGAATAGTGCTGCAATAAACGTGGGGGTGCAGATATCTATTCAACATACTGCTTTCAATTCCTTTGGGTGTGTACCCAGTCGTGGGATTTATGGATCACATTGTGGTACTATTATAATTTTCAGAGGAACCTTCAAACGGCTTTCCATAATGACTGTGCTAATTTACATTCTCACCAACAGTGTGCAAGGGCTCCCCTTTCTCCACATCCTCACCAACACTTACCTTTTGTCCTTTTGATCACAGCCGTTCTAACTGGAGTAAGGTGATTTCTCATTGTGGTTTTGCTTTGATGGTTTCTTAGCCTCGGTGTTCTGGTTCCCTAAAGCAGTGTTGCTGGGCCCTGACTGCACCTTGGCACAACCTGGGGATCTTTCAAAAATGCTACATCAGAAATAATTAAATTAGAATCGTTAGGTGTGGGGCTCAAGCACTGGAATTTTCATAAAATTCCCCAGGGAATTTTAATATACAGACAGGTTTTAGAACTGCTGGCCAAGTTACAAAACTGGTTTCACCCATACCTACAGTTTCTCTTAAAATGCAGAATCCTGGGCCTAGTCCCAGGTGCACTGAACCCGGTTACCTGGGGGCAGCGGTGGTGTTGGATGATGCCCAGGTGTCCACACACCCTAGTGTGATTCCCAGGCACACTGAAGCACAGACCACTGCCTCTGAGGTGTGGGCTGCATTTAAGTGGCACCTCATCTCACCTTCTCATCTTGCCTCCAGGGAAGGATTTCTTTCCTACCCTGTCCTGAATGGATGATCAACAGCTTTTCTCAGAGTGCCTGACACATAGGCCATCAAATATTTTAGATTGCTCAATTATCTTAAAATGCATTTGAAATTTAGTAAAACACATGACCTTTCATCTAAAAGCAGCCTAGGTACAGTTAATTGTGGTGGAAGATCCTTTATTTTGCCTTTTCTTCCTTTATGGAGGTGAAGAGAAGGAGGGTACCCAACAAGCACCGAGCACTCACTATCTAACAGGTGCTGAAGCTCTGTCCTCCACTGGACACGTACCCATCTAATAGTCATTAAGTTGTAACAAATCTGAGATGTAGAATTTTTTCTTTTGGTCATTGTGATTTATTTTTTTTTATTTCAAAACATTAAGGGGGTGCAAATAAAAGTTTTTGTTACATGGATACATTGTATAACTGGGTCAGTGAAATGTAGAATTTTGGGGGTTAGATTTTATTTTAATTTTCCACACTATGCCCTATTTCATGTGTCTTTTCCAGTTTGAAGTAGAAACTCACAGGAGCCAAACACCAGAAAACTAGCACCTGAATGGCCAATGCTTCAGGCTGGGCGAGGTGGCTCACGCCTGTAATCCTAGCACTCTGAGAGGCCGAGGTGGGTGGATCATTTGAGCTCAGGAGTTCAAGACCAGGCTGAGCAACAGCAAGACCCTGTCTCTACTAAAAAAAAAAAAAAAATAGAAAGAAATTAGCTGGACATCTAAGAATATATATAGAAAAAATAAGCTGAGCATGGTGGCGCATGCCTGTAGTCCCAGCTACTCGGGAGGCTAAGGCAGTAGGATCACTTGAGCCCAGGAGTTTGAGGTTGCTGTGAGCTAGGCTGACGCCAAGGCACTCTAGCCCCAGCAACAGAGTTGAGACTCTGTCTCAAAAAAAAAAATGGCTAACACTTCTGCAATCATTTTTACTTCCATCCTTTTTTCAGGTTGGTGACGGCGCAGGGGTCTTGTCATGTCTTTGCAGTATCATTTGGGGAAAAAATTAGCCACTCCCTATTCTTCAACTGTGAGCCAAACAGAATTATTAAAGGTATAAAAAGTCTACACCTTTTACTTTTCCTTCTTTGGTGGCTCATCAAAAAACAAAAAAAAGTGGTAGATTCTTCTTCAATCAAATGTACTGGTTCTTGATAGTCCTATTAGTGATATCAAAGTAAATAAATGATTTACCCAGGGGAATGAAAAGCCCATCACAGAATGTAGAATGATAATTCTGATATACTCAAGATAGATTATTCTGGAACAGTGAATATATATTTATATCAATATATATTGTTCAGTACTAAATCTGATAAACTTTGTCTTTTACATTTTACTTAATGATGCTTTTGAGAGTTTGATGATCCATTCTGTCATATTTTACACAGAAATCAGGGCAACATAAAAGGAAAAAAGATATGGACATAAAACTAATGCTTAAAACAGCTTGATATATACGTCTTGTTGAAATTTAACCACTTTAGAAAGCACAGAGTTTATGATCTGATTTTTTTAAAGCTTCTGCTCATTTTCCATCAGTATATCTAATGCCTGTGAAGGACAAATCTTTTTTAAATTTGATCACAGCATTTATGAATTCATATTATAAAGCCCTATTCATACGTACAATGGATAGAGAAACCAGAGCAAAGACTCTGCCTCTGTGCAACTGTAGTGCCCAGGCAAGCCCAGGGCACAGGGCCCCTCGGGACTCTCTAGGTGGGTGGAGAAGATGGGGGCAGGTAGCCACACTTGTGAAGGGTCACTCACAGGGGCTTTCTCATCTCGTGGTAGAGTTGGCACGAAGCCCCAGACTATTCAAACCCCAGGGAAACTGGGGTGTGTAGAAGGTGGCACAGGACCTGCTGTTGCAGCCTTGGGCGGGGAGGGGGTCTGGGCTCGTCTGGGTCTGCACAGGGGGGTCTGGACACTCTTTCCCTCCACCCCTGGGGGAACCCAGCCTGCCTCCCCTTGTCTCGCTTGGGTCTCCTATATATCCCTCTCGTCTGTCCCCCACAGAGATACCTCCTTTATCCGTTTTTTACATATATTATTTCAGGTGCCAAATTATCATCCAATCTGCCTCTCTCCGATTTCTGACAGTTCGCTTCCCTTGCTCGTTGCACCTCATCTGTGTCTTTTTCCTTGCGCTGCCTTCTGGCCCATTCCCCTTGGGTCCATTACATCTTGAGCAAACCCCCCGATAGGCAACATTGCTTTTCAATTATCTTACGGATCCCTGATGTCCTTTCAGTTCCTTGGAGAACTTTCTGAATGAGTTCTGTGTGTCAGGACCATGCTGGTAATGCTAAGATGAACAGAGAGGCCTGAGCTCAAAGAGCTCAGAATGGAGCCGGAGAGGGGTGTCTAGACGCCGGGCCAGCACGTGGGCTCCTGGGAAGACTGAGGAAGACGAGGGCCCTGGAGAAATTCACTCTACAGCACTGGGTCACACCGTCCTATGCCTGCCAGGTCCTCCCCTGTCAGGTCTCTCTTCCAAGGTACCGTTAGAAGAGAAAATGTGTCCGATACAGACCTCACAGAAGCCTCTGTGTTCACATGGAAGAGCATTCCCTTCTGACAGTCTGCTTCTGTCCGCTCTGCTGCCCCGTGTCCGGCCTGCCCCTCTCTTGGTTTCCACTACCCTACCTTCCTCCCCTTCTTCCTCCTCCCTACCTCTTTCTCCCGGGAACATTCATCAGTCTCAGGCTGCCCAGAAGGGAGATGTCATGCGTTTGCCTAAGAGGGATAGCCACTTGCCCTGCAAACAGAAAACGCAGAAGTCGTCTGCTTTGACTTCCAGTCACCGTTGAGCTCCCAGGACTTTGTCCTGCCTCCTGCTTGTGTACACGTGATGCTCCAGCCACTTCAAGTCAACAGGTTTCCCAAACGAGCAAAGTTGCTTTGGGAGCCTTTGCATATTTTACATTCTCTCCTTGGGATGTCTTGTCTTTTCTTTTCTTTTCTTTTTTTTTCCTTGTCTACTACTGGGCTAAGCCTCTCTGATTTGCGACTTGGCAGGCATTATATCCTTTTCTAAGAAGCTCTGATTACCACCCTCTTCTCCCAGCCCCAACACAGCAGCCACCACCCCTTCCATCGGGGAAGCCTCCGCTCTGCAGCTTTCTGTCCCCACGCTTCTCTGGCCAGATATCCGGGAGATCCCAGGTACCCACGGCTTGCCTGTGCACCCCCCACCCACCGGCAGGGTCCACGTTTCCAGCTCTGCACGGCCCAGTCTGGCAACCAGCACGTGAGAGCAGAGGACGACCCGTTGACTGGCGGCACTCGTGTGTGCTGGAATGAGTCGTATTAACGCGCGGAAGAATTTCCACACAGGGAGTAATGTTCCCAGTGAAGTAAAGACGCAAGAAGCTGATAGTTGTGGGGTCTAAGGCAAACAGCAAATTTGAGAGTGTAACAGAAGTGACACTGAGCTTCTTAGTTTCTAGATATAATTCAGGGCTCTGTGTGGAGTTAAAACAAACCATAACAAAACAAAACCCTCCAAGTTCTCTCTCATTTCTGATCATGCTTAAAATTATGACAAATTGACCACTGTCCACAGATTTCTACAGACATGCATATCTTATCTGGCAGATTTCTCCCTAAAATCAAGCTACAGTGTTTTCTCAATGTTTAAAGTTCAAGAACTAATATATAACTTCCGTCCTTCCTTGATAAGAAGCAATATTTTCTGAGAATGTTATAGAAGAAAGAATCAAAATTTTACTCAAGAAGGATATTTAGTATTTATTCCCTACAACCTTTACATTAAGTAGATAAATTAATTTAAAACATTAGAAAAATGGCCCCCAAATAAGCCTCTTATAAGAAAAGGGCATACGTATCAGTAACAGATGAAACTGATACTCGTAACCTGCTGTTTGACCTCTGTAATTCATAATTACTTATCCCTCGGTTGGTTTGCATAAAACTGAGATAAAATAATGTCCAGGAGTAAATTTATTCACTGAGATATCAGCAAAAGGAAATAGAAAGATCACAGGATAATTGAGAGGAAAGGAAGTGTGAAACTCTTGTTTTTTGAGAAAACATGCTGCTAATGAGTTTCTAAAACACCATTTGCCAAGAAATAACCAGCATAAAAGAGCACGTTTTAGGTCTGCTGTTCCCTGCTGTTGGTTGATTTTTTGATTGTGGCTGAAGGAGGACAGGATTAGAATGCTGCCATGGATAATTACAACTTTGAAAGACTCTCAGGCTGTAGAGTTGGGAGGGGACCTTTCTGTCACAGAGTTCAGATACTCATTTGCTAATTCTCAGTCATCCTCAAACATCTCTTAGCATGTTCCCCCAGAGCATAGCATGAAACATAGCAATGCAAACACATGCATCTCACATCTAGTAGTCCCATTAAACATGCTCGGTGCTTTTGGAAAAACTGACCTAAAGGGTAAAGGATTGTGTAAGCAGTGGCAAAGGAAATAAGAAAAGGGAAAAATTAAAATCTAAGTTTATTTATATTTTAAATGTAACAAATTCAGTCTTAAAAGTTTTTAGTCTGGAGTTGGTAAGAAAAAAGAGTATGAGCATGCGTTATGTAAATAACAATTTAAAGAGACATTGTAGAATACTATTTCCCAAAGGTCACCATCATCCTTTAATATTGATTGAATTCCAGTTGTACCTTACTCGACTTCGGCTGGCCTTTAGAAGGTCAGCAGCCAGTAGCTGCTCAGTTTACTGAAAGGAACCCTCAGACAGAGGCCAAGAAAAGCCGTTCCTGCTGTTGGGTCTATTAGTCCCGTAGCCTTGGAGGAAGCGCTTACATTCTGGGCTCAGTTATGCGAACAGCAATGGCTGCTCCACCTACCCCCAGAACACAAGAATCCATATTTCTGGGCGTTCTAGTTACTGCCAGAGGTTAGTGATTTCCCTGCCCTGTGACAATGGTTTGGGTCCAATTTAAGAGCAGTTGTCTCTACACTTCCTAGCAAGGTTTCCTTGTTAGTTGTGCACAGTAACATGGGACTTTTACAAGGCTCTGGAGAGCACGGGAATGTAAACACATTACAGAATTATCTGAAGCACACAGTGGGCACAGCTGCCCGGAGCCACAGCTCCTCAGACCCGCTTCTGGTTCTCCAGACCTCACCCTCCCTGATGCGCTGCGCTTCTGCTACTTTGCACGCCTCCCTCATTCCCGCATGACACTGGTGTTCCCTGAGACTGTCTTTGCCTGTACACCTTGATGACCCTGTTTTCTAGCCAGGAACGTCTCCTGTCACGCCTCCAGCCCATCTATTCCTGATCACCACATGCTTGGTCCTGCAGTCAGTCTTCATTCTGATGGACTCTTGCGGCCACCAAGCCACCCATGACCCTCTCCTCTGATCACTCGGGGAATGTCACTCCTCTGTGCTTTGGCAAACCCATTGCCCGCCACTGTGTGCTCTTAGCTGTCGGCCCTGCGTGTGCTGTAGTCCCTGGTCAGTGTTAATCTCCTTGAAGGAGGAGTCTTATCTCCCACAGCATCTGGCTCAAGGTCTTGCTGATGCAGCACATAGGAAACAGATATTTTTGACTGATGGAGCACTGGCTGGAACGTCAGAGACCTTTGGGGGGGGATTGTATTACTTTAATACCTTCCATTTACACATGACACTATTTCTTTTGTTCACCACAGTGAAGAAAGTAAAATAACTTTAGAATACAATTTGCTGAACTAACTCCTCTTTCACTGAAATAAAGATAATATTTATGCAGCCCTGGCTCTTTCTCCTAAGAGTCTGTGAAATAGATATTTCTTCCTTTTCTTAAAAAAAATCTCTTTCTTAAAACTCTATGGGTTTTGAAACAATCGTTTTACCTTCCTTTCAATTAAGAAATTGTGTTTCCCTTAATACTATTGCCTTTGTTGGAAGTGAAGCCAGTGGTAGACTTAAGCCTGACTTAGAGAGGGTTGTGAGAATTTTCAATGTATAAAATTGATTAAGAAACAGCTTCACCAAAGGAAAACTTTTAGAGTTGATGCTTCATACAGAACTTTAAGGCTGGGTGCACATTTTGCATTTCTAATAATAAGAATGTCTTAAAATTAAGGGAAACTATGTTTTACTTTCAAATACTTGAAAGAGTTACTGATTGTCATTTATTCACCATCATTTTGTTAGTTGTATAAGAACGATGCATTGGTTCTCTTGTGTTATTTAAAGAATTAGCCTCTGTAAATGGAGTGATTGTCCTTGTCATAAACAAATCAATTTCTATAAAGATCTTTTAAAAAGACTCTTGTAATTATTCAGTTGGGCTGAGCATTGTAAATGAAATTAATTATTAATTAATGAGAGTGTTTATAAAGTACCTGATCATTATCAGAGACTGGTCATTATTACTACCAATAAAACAATTGGTATTTAAAAAAAAATATGCAGAGTGAAAAAACCAGACACCCCCGCCCCCACCAAAAAAAGAAGAACAAGAAGAAAAAATAGCATATTCTGTATCAATCATCTTTGTAAAATTCTGGAAAATGCAAAACCATCTATACTGAGAGAGCAGATCAGTAACTCCCTGGGAAAGGGGGAGGGCCTGGAGTGAGGAATTGCAGAGAGACAGGGGAGAACTCTTGAGAGGATGGTAACGTTCACAACCTTGGTTGCGGTGACGTTTTCACAGGTGTATACATAAGTCAAAACTCACACAATTGTACATTTTAAATAGATATGCAGATATAGTCACGGCCGCCTCCTGCACTGGCCTCTCCCTGGACCTTGCAGTGCTCCCTGCCGGCCCTCCTCGACCTCCAGCTGACACTCTGCCCAGGGAAAGCTGTGGCGTCCTGGCGGCAGCGTCCCCCTTCCCCCTTCATAAACGTGAGTGCCCTCAGACTCTACTCCTACTCAAGCTGTCCAAAAGGAAGCACCGACATTATATCCAATACAAAAAATATTCAGAACTCAAAATACATTCTCTCTCATGTACGCATGCACACACATGCATGTACTCATTAGTTTGCTTCAACAGGTATCAACACGCTCAACCAAAGGAACAAAATTACCTAACAGGACAGACAGGCATCAGGACGGATGAAAAGCAGGCTGAAATGTGGGGCCACTCGTGAGGGTGGTGGGCTACGCTCAAGAGCAGCCCTGCTGGGACCTTTGTCATACATTTATTTACTATTCACTCATTCATTAATTCATTCATGCAATATAAAGTTTCGAACATCTACTATGGGTGAAGCCTGGAGCTCAGTTCTGAGGATCCAGAAAGGAAGGAAATAATGCTCCTGCCCTTCTGCTCTCACAGAAGAGAGGGGATAACAAATAGATACATATTTACAGTGTAATGTGAGTTATTAGAAAACACTTCTGGCAAAACTCTTATCCTCATCCAATGTGCTTCCCTGCCATTTTTCATTCATATGCATAAATTTTAATTTTGTAATTATTATTTCAAAATATTACGGGGATAAAAATGCTTTTGGTTACATGAATTTCTTTTGTTATGCTTGAGTCATGGCTGTAAGTGTGCCCACCACCCAGATAGTTAGTGTTCACTGTACCCGTTAGGTAGGTTTTGCCCATCCCTTCCAATCTCCCGCCCCCTGCTTGATTTCCACTGAATTTTACTTCCCTCTGCATATGAACATTTTTATGCATCTAAAAAGCATGTCTTACATTTTAAGACATATGAAATGATTATATTATCAAAAACATTTCTGAAATAAGAGGATCAAGTACTCAATTCTTTTAGGGAAGTCATGGAAGACTTTCTGGAGGAGGTGTCTTTGACTCTGGTCTAGAATCTTGAATGTTTCAATGTTGCTATCATTAGGTTGTATTTGTGTAGTAACATTTATTTTCTTTCTCACAAAAGTAAAGCTTCTAAATAAAGATCTTTATATCATTATCCATATCACACCTAAAGGTGACCACATCACTAAATTATTTTGTATTCATTTACAATTGTTTTTTTACTCACAAATTGCTGAGAACCTTAAGTGTATCAGAGAACTCTGCTGAACTTAGGGAAATAGAAACAGAAACAAGATAAAAATCTCTTTCTCAAACAACATACCACTTTCCACCCTGGGTAAGGACTTTTATCCTGGGCAGAGCAGGGCTGGCAATAATAAGAAGTAAGAATCGCAAATAAATACACACCTTCTTTTAATTTAGGTTATATTTTGTTCTGCCCAGCTTTTTTCTCATATGGCTAGAAAATATTAAAGCAACTTTCCTGTGACTTGGCTAACCAAGTGTAAAAAGCCTATTATTCAGGCACACCTGCAGAAATACAGTGATACTCCAAACTCCGTCCTGAAGACTCCAATTAGGCAGAATCTACTGTGCAGAAAAGAAATTGAAAACAATCTCAAAAATCTAACTATATGCTGGGTGCTTCACAATATGGTTCAAGTTGTGGTGCATTTTGATGTGGATCTGTAGGCATTTATTCATGCTATTTAGAGTGGAGAAAAGTTTGTCTTCCATTGTCATTGCTGAAAGTTTTTCTAAGGGCATATGTGAAACCCTTTCCTTTTCCTCCCCTACACTTCTGACTCTTACATTTTCTTCTAATAAACAATGTTGCCAAGTATTTGTAGATTTCATTTTTTCCTCCTCCTGTGGCTGCTGTGGGCAAAAGCACTCTGACATTGATCTCATTCCGGAGATGCCCTGTCCTAAGGCTTCTAATCAGCACGGAGCTGTCAGTTTAAATTCCCCGAGAAACTCTCCGTCTTAGGGGCTTGATGCAAGAAATTGCAGCAGGAAATGGAGAGGTCAGAAAAAGAGACATACTGTATTTCAGACTCATCAAGGCAACCAAATGCAAATGGGTCAAGGCAATCCCATCCAAATCTCTCATCAGGCAACCTGGTAATTTCTCATAGAGTCTTGCAGTGACCTTCACTAAGTGACCCCTTATTTAGGTTTCGATTTCCATTTACTTTTTCAGATTTAAAAACAAAAAACCAAAAGACAAAGAAAGTCATGCTACAATGTAGAAAGAATGTAACTACGGTACTGAAGGAAGAAAAACAAATAAAAGCAAAAAACTTAAAACATGGCTTTATGTCTATTTTCTTTTCATTTTGCTGTGGTCACCCATTGTTTATTACCAGTCTCTTTAAAACAAATAAGCTACTTAAATAAACACTTTTTGCAAACCCAGTATAGAACTCTAGGTTAAACACCGGGTGAAATTCAAATGGTCCCCGATTTTCTTCTCTTAATGAGCTTAAGATCTACTGAGGGGGAGATGCAGAAGTGACTCTAATGAAGTCCAAGTTGTGACATGTGCCAAGCATGCTATTTAATGTGAACATTTCTGATTAATTCAGTGGACTGAGCTCATGCAGAATATCCCTTCTTTTGCTTCAAATAATAGAAATTCTAAGAAATATTTTTGTATAGAGAGTCAAGCTTAACACCTGGGTGCATTCAGGAGTGAGGCTTTGGGGAAAGAGATACTCTTACAAGTCTTACGGCAGGTGTACAAATTGGCATAACCATTATAAAGGAGAATTTGGAAAGACCTAACAAAGCTAAAAGAACAATTTAATTCTTGTCCCAGTAGTGTCACTTTTAGAAATTTATTCTTAAGATGCATCACCAACAATATAAAAATACATATGCACAAGATCATTCATGGCAGCTGGAACATTATCTTTGGCAACCATCTTAGTAATGATACTTGTAGACAAAGCCATCAATATGTACTAGAGCTAACGGGTGTATGATGAGGAATAGGATATGTACACGCTCTCAAAGTATTCTAAGAGTAATCCATTAACTACAAAGGGAACACTAGTAACCACACAGTAGAGAATCCTGATAAACATCTTAACTAAGGATCAAAGCCAGCATCAACAGAGATGAAACAACTGGCATTGCAAGACTCTTGATTAACTTCACTGAGAAGAAAATATCATCATTTGTCTGGAATGCCTACCAAAAAATGAATAAACAAATGCAATCATGAGGAAACATCAGACATTACAAAAATCCAAGAATATTCTACAAAATAACTGGCCTGCAGTGTTAAAAATATCAAAGTTATATTAAAAATACACTTATGTTGGCATGAATAGAAATTGGTTTTCAAAGGATTGAGAAATAAAGCTGAAGAAGTGAAATTAGAGCATAAACTATATTCATTCAGGTATCTGATTCAGCAAAATTGAAAAAAAGAAAAACTAGACCAAAACAATAAGGTATGAAAAATTTTGTTTGGTTTGTCTTTATTTTGTTACTTTTGGGACATTTGAACCTGTCTCTATTTGAGTCTATGACATATATAATAAATCAGTTGCTTAACATTGGTCAGTTATCTCTTTGTTGTGCTAGGTAACAAATGATTCCCAATTCTCAGTGGTGTATTACAAAAAAAGGCTGGATTCCCATTCATGCCACATGTCTGCCATTGTGGGTCACCTGTTTATCTTCTTCATTCTGAGATACAAGTTAAAGGAGAAGCACCTCTCTCAGACACTGCTGTCCTCAGGCCTGAGAGAATGAGACACAGCAGAACTCATAGAGGCTATCAGAGCTTCTTCTTGGCAGTGGCACGGGCCACTTCTGCTCTCATTCCTTAACCAAAGCATGTCACATGCCAAGCATCCAAGCATGGCATTCAAGAGACAAGGAAGTAAAATACCCTCTTGGGGGGAGCAACAAATAACTGGGAACACATACTGTCAAACTGTTGACTTTAAGTGTAAAACTATAACATACTTAAGGTGAATGATTTGTAAATTAGGGGGAAAAGGGTTACAGAGGAAAACAAAAAAACCACAAAAATTGGACACATGCTCATAGAATATTGTCGGGAACATCATGCTGATACATTTCCTTTCATCCTCTGTCTCCACTTATACATATTCACTCACACACACACTGTGCACAAGAATTTACAACTAGTTCTTTGTAATCAAAATTGTACTTATAAAGATTTCTCCAGGTCATCAAAAAGTTTACAAATATTATTTTAAATAGATGCACAATAGTCTACAAAATTGATATGACATTTTTAATTTGAACTTTTAAAATTCCTTTTTAAATTAAAACTTCTTAAAGTAGCTAGGATATTTCCAATTTTTTCCTGTTAAAATAATGCCATAATGAACAAATTCTGTATTTTTATTTTAGTATGCAATTATTTCTTCAGGATGAATTTCTAGAAGGGGAATTATTGAATGAAATCCCCATAACCATTTGAAGGTTTTTGATACACATTATCAAATTGCTTTCTAGAAAAATATTTGTCCAATTTATTATGCCTTTGTTTCCCAGAAGTACTATTGTATCTACTGTCCTGAGGCTAAATAATTGCCATTCTATAGCACTCCTTTGTTGAAATGCCTGTGATTTGTGAAATGAGACCAGAGGAGAGATACTCAACTTCCCCTAATGAGAACATTCATACACTCAAACACTAACGCTTCTCTTAAATTGACTTCAGTCTTTATATCAGATTTTCCAAGAAATAAGAAGCACCTTAGCATCCTTAGAAATCCTTAGCATCCTTAGAAAACTTTTGCTTCTGCTTGCCTTAAAATATCAGTTCAGGGTTTGATATATTGGAATCCTTTCTGCCTCATGTCCTCCAATAATAATAGATATGTGTACGATATTCCGTGAATCCAAGAGCCATTAGCATGTTTAATGAGTCTAGTGGTAGAACAATGGCAAAGAGCTGCTTCATTATCTCTGACAGTCCAGCAGAGACCCAGAGGCAATCCAGACTCAGCATCTTCCCCTGCAACCACCTGTCAAGTCTGCAGCAGAGCAGGACAAAAGAAAACAGAGTTTATGATCTCCTGCTCCCAGCTTTTCCTTTACTTTCCCCCACTCAAACCAGCTGCCCCAGCCCTCCCCTTCCTGCTGTGACTATTGATCTCATTTATAAAAAATAGCATTTGAGTGATAGCAGGCATTGGATGCTGCCATCCAGTGCAGGGAAGGATTTCCTTCCCAAAATTAATTGGTTGTCACAGGAGGAAGGGGTTCTTATCAGATACAAGGGACAAAGCACTAGATTTCAAACTGGATAGTTGAAGAACATATATTTCATTCATGAAATTATTTGTATATGACCTTTCTCAGAAGCCCGATTCTCCAGAGAAGCAATACAACAAAGTTCACATTTGATAAGGCTAGTATGCCCACTGGACCTTATCAAAAAGTACAGTTTTTTTTTTTCTTTTTCAATGCTCTTGGTAACAACCCTCACTGGGAGCTGAGGATGCTCAGTGAAACACTCTTGTCCAGCAAGATGTGAGCCGAGTGGTTGCTTTCACAGAAGAACCTCCTGAAGAGCTGCTTTTGTTTATCTCTGATCTTTGTCAGTGAGAGGACAATGACACATTACTGACTGCCAGTCCATGGGCCAATTAAGGAAACATTGTTATCTTTATATCTATCCATAGTCATGACAGAGGAAAATAGTCTGATTTTGAGTCTCTGTATCTGGATCCATTTTATTCAAACTCAGACATTATTATCTGCCCCTCTCTTCCTCCTCTTCTCATACTTGCTTCAGTTCCCTGAAAGGTATTAGTCTGGATTTTGGTTTGGATAATTCACCCTTCCCTTTCCTAATCAGGTTAAACATCACATCTGTTCACCCAGTTCATTTAGAAACCCTTTTCTTCCTCCTGCATGAGCCTGTTCATAATTCTAGGAAAACATTTCTCAGCCTGTTTTGTCAGAGATCATGTCCTGTTCATTACATGTCTTAAACTATTGGTCTGAAATCTAGCAGGGACACAGTTGTAAGAATCAATGTGCATCTACTTGTTTATTTGCTTCTTTAAAGAAAACAACAACAAAAAAAGATGCCAGATGGCACCAGCCTACCTCTGGACTGTGGGTTTTTATGTATTGAATGGGACCCGAATATCCAGAAGTCTGAAATTTATAAAGCATCACATGACATATGTTGTATACTGTATATTCAGATTGGAAGCATTGCAGTAAGCACATATCACATATCAGGTATATGTTGAATGACTGATTGTGGTGGTTAATTTTTTGTGTTATTCCTTAAATGCCCAGGTAGCTAGAAATACATTCTTTCCAGAGGCATCTGTGAGGGTGTTTCCAGAAGAGATTAGCATTTGAATTAGCAGGCTGAGTAAAGAAGGTCACCCTCGTGCATGCAGGTGGACATCATCCAATCCATTGAGAGTATGACTAGAACGGAAAGGTAGAGGTAGAGCAAATTTGCTTTTTCTGCTTGCGCTGGGACATCCATCTTTTCCTGTCCTTGGACATAGGTGCTCCTGATCCTCTGGCCTTTGTGCTCAGACAGGGGCTTACACCACTGGCTCCCCTGGTTCTCAAGCCCTTGGGTTTGCACTGGAACTATACCACTGGCTTTCCGAGGACTCCAGCTTGCAGACAACAGGCTGTGGGACTTCTCAGCCTCCACAGGAGTGAGCCTATCCCTCATAATAAATGTCCTTCTCTGTATATCTATATCTGTATCTATTCTATTGGTTCCATTTTTCTGGAGAATGCTGATAATGGGTTTGGTACAAACTTGGCTCAAGCCTGTCTGTCATAGAAACCTTTAGGATACTGAGTTCAACATAGGCATGTATCTGCCAGATAGTTGTTTACAGGTAAAATTTGTATGTGTTTGTAAATCATGTAGTTGACCTAAGCTAAAATCTAACCAACCTTGCTGGTTTATTGCTTGGTGATTTAATACGTAGAATTTACCATAAGAGAAGATAGCCTAGACAGAGAAAGCAATCCAAAGACAGAGAAGGAAAATCAGAATTCTAGTTTATTTTACCTGAAATTCTGTAAATTTGTTTTTCTATGCATGGACATATTATATTCAGTTATACTTCTCTTTTGACTGGTAGCAGTTAAATGGCAGACAGTGTTGGACTTTCCCATCTGATTTTTCTCATGCTTGGTTCAAAAGAAGTTGGAAGTAGAAATGCCTTCATCATGATACATCAGATGGTGGAAAAACATTTCATACCTGCAACTACTGGAAAAACATTTAGTACCAAGGCTTCTACCTAGAAAATAAAAAGCAATAAATATCAACTAAAATCCTGTGGGTAGATGTGACACTAGATGAGTCCAGTCTCCAGCAGCAAAGGGAGATTGGCAGAGCACAATTGTGGATACCTCTGTGAAAAAATAAAGCAATTTCATAATTATCTATCACATACTTTGACTCCTCAATCAAAACAGTTGTACAGGGGGACCCCTCACCCCACCCTGTTCTTAATAGTGAGGCTGTGTGTTATTTATCTTCATAATCTCAGCACCCAACAGGGCATCTGTCACACTGAGGAAACTCAATGCTTGTTGAATTGCAATTTATAGACATTACTTCTCAAAATTACAAGCTACATCCAAGAAAGTCCTTTTTGAATGACTTCATTTATAAGGAATGTCATGCCTTCGGGGTTGTTCTTGTTAACTGTGAGTTGGCAGGGAAAAAAAAGAGATGAAGGATGACAGAAAAAGTAGTGAGTAGAAAAAGAAGAAACAAAGGGGGTAGAAGGAGGAAGTAGGACACTTAATGGAGAGAGGAAGAGGGTATTTCGGAAATCAATCAATATTTCCCTGCATTGCACTACACATATGGATAACGGCTTTTCTCATCAATATCCAAAATAGAATCTAGAAACAATTGAAAAATATAGTAATGTGTTAAACCAGAGTTAACACAAAGCTCAGGGGCATACATAATTCTGTGGGCACGAAGGAATCCTCTGGGATTTACAGCAGACAAGTTTTGCTGCTGTTGCTGTTGTTTGCTTGTCGTTTTGTGTTTTTGTTTGTTGTGTTTGTTTCTAACTATTTAGATATCTTCCAACCCAACTTGGTAAAGAAAGGCTGGGAAACGGGTTTGAATGAATTGCAAGCCCATCATCTTTTGCTAATTTAACAAAATAACACAGTCATACTAAAATGAGAGAAAATGCTTGGAGGCAAAAAAATGGAGATATATTTCCATGGCCCTCTGAGCAAGTTATCATGGTGTACATAATCAGCTTACATTCAAGAGGAAACAGTGTTGAGCTATTTAGTTGTCTCTCTATTGCTTGAAAAATCTCTTGATTATTTTATATTTTCTTCTTAACATAGGCTTCAGGCTGTCCTAATTAAGCGAGAAAAGTTTTGTTATCACCAAAGTTGGCATTAGACATGAGATAACTTGGGATACTAGAGTTGATTTTCTTATATGGGGAAAATAACAGTAGTGTTAGAAGAAACAAATGATTGATATTTTTCTTAAAAACATCAAGTATACTTTTAAAATAACTACTACAACACCAGGGTGCCTGGAGAACAAAGGCAAGTGGTCGATGTCTGTGTCTACTGTGGCTTATCACCTAATTTCTGAAGTGCCCTAAAATCACTGGACTTTATGAAATCAGCCCATCAACCACATTAAAATCAATGGTTGTCATGGTGAGGACATCCTGGATATAAGGACCTTTATAGGTCAGGGCAACACAGTTGCTCACGGGCAATAGCTAACATTTCAGCACGGACAGCATCGTAGATTCTCTGGGTGATAAAATCTTAGATTTGGAGTGAATCTTAGGGTTATCTCTTTACCACTCCTAATAGTCCATTAATGATGGGGAAAAATAGAGACCCAGGGAGAGACTTATCCCAGCTCCCAGAAAGGTGGTGACAGAACTCAGACTGCTCAAATCTCCTAACCTCCCCTCCCCAGCCTCCTAGACTGACCAGAAGGAGGAAACTGAAAACAGGCACAACAGAAACTTTCTGGCATTGAGGCTGTTATCCTTGGAGGTAGACAACTGGGAGCCTAGAAGAGGATTGTTTTCCATTTATATTTCGGGAGGCTGCAGCAAATCAGCAGTAGAGCGCTGCATGGTGCACCTTGGTGTCCCTTCATGGGCAATTATCCCCTGTTTCTTTTTTTTTTTTCTCCCCTCCCCCATTCCTTAAGAACTGCCTTTATGTCACAATATTTTTCAAGGCCACTGCACTGAATTTTGATCTTTGTGGAGGTCCAGTTTGAAGAGGAATGTCAGTAGAAGGCAACAGGTGATAAATACGTAAACATCTGAGCAGCAGCTCTGGATCTCCCTCTCTGTATCTGTTTAAACGTTGTTGTTTATACAAAGAACATTATGTACTTTATCCTCACTTTTCCTTCTGAACTCCATCTGATGCCATCTTAAAATAGGTCAGATTAGAATGACAAGCAGAGATTTGGAATTCATATATGGAAATCATCCTTCGGAAAATATACTCCAGAAACTGCTACAAAGAAGAACAGTCCAGGGAGCTTGGGTTGCACATCTGGCCTCGTGTGCATTTCAATTAATATTAATGAGGGCCCACATGTGCCAGGAACTCTGCTAGAAGCTGAGAACACAAACCATGGCTCTGCTCATTGCCAGCTGTCTAAATTCTTTGGGCTTCAAAACTGGATCTGTAGAATAGAGTTTAACAATATTTCTCTCATGGGATTATTGTGAGGATTAAATGTGCTAATTTGTGTAAATTCCTTGGAATAATTTCTGCCATATAATCACTATTCAAGAAATGTCAGCTATTAATATTCTGATGTATTTTCTCTCAGAACCTTTTTTCTACCTTCTTACCATCTGGCTCTGTCCCAGTGGGTCCCTTTCCAATGGCCATGTTCATGAGTCTTCACTCACCTGCCTAACCCATGCCCTGAGTCAGGTAAATGCTCTGGTTCCATTAACAAATGCTTTATTGAGGGTGATGCACGTGGTTGATTCCATGTGGGTTTGGGGTATGGCATGGGTTTGCAAAAGTTCATATAGGAGGTGACAGTTAATTCAAATATGGGAATTGTGACATATAGGAGATAATTCAATTCCTACCTGTGAAGAGGATATCATAGTTTATGCTACATCAGTAGGCCTCAAGTCTAGAAGAAGTGGTAGACAAAACCCCTCCCCTGCCTTTCGTAGTTCCAATGCCGATAGACTGGAGAAAGCATGGTGTTACCTCAATCTCAATGAGTGGATCCTGGTAAATGTTTAACAGGCTGTCTGAAAAAACAATCAAACAAAAACACTAATTTCTAGCATTTTCTGATTTCCACAATGTAAACACTTCCACCTAGGTCAATTTTGAGCTACCAGTATGTGGCCACTCAACACGGGTTTGGGAAGAGAAGCACTGATCAGCCCTGGAGATAGGTGACAGCCAGTCTCACCACATCCCACGGTCAGTGTCACACTGACCTCCCTCTGAAGCTGGGTAAATTAATGTTTTGAATCCTCAGTTTCCTTACTTGTAAAGTGGGGACTATGAACGCTACCTCAAGTATTGGCAGAAATACTAAATGAGATATTATGAATATATAAAATTTTGAATATAGTAGCTATTCCACTTATCATAGAGATTTAAAAACACTAGTTTCTCTCTTTTCTTCTCTTGTTACGATCTGGCCTGCAGGAATACTCTGGGTACCCAGAGGTAGAAATGTTGACACCAAAGCAGAGAAATACCAGAAAAGGGTCACAGATTTCTAAGGACTTACAATCAGTTAATGAATCCACCTGTAACTCTGAACTGCCTCTGAACATAAAGCATAATGGCAGGAGGCCCTTTTGCCTCATGTGTCTTTACATGGGACTTTTCCCTCTACCAAGGTGTCAGGGGATTCTCTTAGGGTGAGGACTGTGCATGTCTTTTTTTTTTTTTTTTTTTTTAATCTTTCCCAGTTCTTTCTTTAAAGGCTTGCATATAGTAAGTCTATAACTTATGCCTTTGAGTGACTGACTGGTTGGCTTGAAACCACATCATGTATATAAATAAAAGTATTTCATTTCTGGGCTTGTTTATTTTTTAACTATACTGTCCTACCGAGATATAAGTAAGAGTGAGCTGTCACACATTCTCCTCTGTGTTACCTGGGCTGGTCCACCGGGGCTGGCTTCACTGCCACTGTGGGGCTTCTCTCGCCCCACTGCAGGGGCCTGAGTCAACCATGAAAACTCCCATCTGAAAGCAGCCACTCTAAATTTAACCCACGTGTCGCTTTCATAAGAACTTGGCTTTATATGGATTCACTTTGGATTTCTTTCTACTTCTTGCCAACTTGAGCCAATTTTTCTATCCTAAAGTTAAAATATTTCAATGAGTAGCTAGAATAAGACATACTATGTATCTTCAATATTTGTGCCAGACATATAATTTCAATCAATCCTGTGAGATAGAAATTATTAAATTTATTTTACATAATTTGGGACTGAGGCTCTGAGATAGTCACCACTTCAAGTTTGCACAGACACGTTTAGACAATTCTATGATATTCTACCTGCCCTTGCCTTTTCTTCTTGTTCTCTCTCTGGACTCAAATACAGCAATAAATGATTAACTTATTACTGAATGCCTAAGCACCAGTCACTAGGTTAGGCACTGTGTAGGTAAAAACAGAAGACAAGACTGCTTATCAGTCCTCTTTCTACCTGATCTTTTGCTAATCTTCCACACTTTTCACAACCGCCCCTTGTCAGGACATTCTATTCCCTCGGCTTGCACTACCTCACTCTCTCCTAGTTTCTCTCTAAGAGTCTTGTTTCTCTTTTGCCCTCCTCCATTTGGGCATTAAAAGTTGTAGTTCCTCATGTCAACAATTCTAGGCCCTTTCCTCTTACTATATATTTTTCTCCTGGGCAAAATCACACCATGCCATCAGCACTGACAACTGTCTATTGTGAGCTGAAGCCTGTCCTCTCAAAATTTATGTGCTGAAGTCCTAAACCCCAGTACTTCAGGATATGACTATACGTGGAAGTAGACGCTTTCATTAAGGTTAAATGAGGTCATATGGGTGGGCGCTAATCCAATATGACTACCGTCCTTATAAGAAGAGAGGAACAGGACACAGGCAGGCACAGAAGAAAGACCCTGTGACAACACTGGAAGAGTATGGCCGTTTACAGGCCAAACAGAGAAGCCTGAGAAGAAATTGGCCCTGCCAAAACCTTCTTCTTAGAGTTTTAGCCTCTAGAACTGTGAGGAAATAACATTCTGTTGTTTAATCCTTGCAGTGGCACTTTGTTATGGAAGCCCTTGCAGACTAATACACCACCTGTATGCAGGTGATAACCAACTTATGTTTCTTAACCAGTTCTCTTCTCGGAGGCCTAGACTTGGTTGTGCAATTGAAAGGTCTTTCTTGGATATTTCAAAGTGGTATCTGCAAAGCCAAATTGATGGTCTCTCCCATCCAAATATAGCCATCTTCTAGTTTTCTCACTCCCCATGCATCGAGCTACAGCCAAGTCTGACATATCCATCTTCATTATTCTCACACTACATATCATCACGTCCTGTCAGTTTTGTCTCCTAAATATCTGTTGAATCTATCTGCTTCTCTCCCTTACTACCAACTTAGTTTATGCTATCATTTCTCATATGTACTATTACACAGCTTCCAAATTGGTGTTCCTGAATATGTTCTTACTTTTCCCTGTCTATTTTCCATGCTGCAATTAATCTATCTGATTAACACCCTTCATTTCCCCTTTGTTTTTATCAGAAAGACAAATACTTTAAGATGGTATACAAGGAAGTTCTGGGTCAATTAGCTGGAAAATCAGTTCATCAAAAGCCATTTGCTGAATGATGAGGATTTATCTTATAGTTTTCTCCTTTCCCTTTCTTTGATCCTGCTCTTGTATTAGAGCTTTAATCCACCCCAACCCTCTTGTAAGCTCTTGCTCATGGTCACAAAACATATGATCCAGGAGCACAAACAGAGGTAGAGCAAACAGCAAAGGAAAGGGCAAACACAGAGATGGGGCAAGACTAAGCATTCAATAAAACCCTCGGTGATTGGGCCAACTTGTGTTAGGTGATTGGTCATTCAGGATATTAGTTTAGGAGGATAGACTCTGGGAAATAATTTATGGAAAATTGTCCTATTTCTCCATCCCCTAAGATCCCTGAAAGAGCTGGGCATTATCATCTTTCCAAGTTCATGTCATGTCAGTTTCTCCCCTACAATCCTGCCAATCACCTTCAGAGCCTTCTGGAAGCCTGGTGGAAGGCCTGCAGCAATGGCATGCCCCTAGTCCAAACCACTTGGAAAGCTAAGGCTGGAGGATCCTTTGAGCTTAGGCGGAAAAACTGATGTAGTATTTCCTACCTAGAGATGTTAACCCGCCTTGTAGATGCTTCAAAATGTGTAGGATTACTTGGTAGTCTTAAGAGGCAAGGTGGGGTTTGGGGCCTGGGTTCTGGCCTTTAATGGATGTAGGTTAGAAATGCCAAATGTTTTCCTAATATGTCCCTGTGTAGACAGCAATTCCACCCAATAACACCACTGCTGAGAAACAGATGTGGAGTGCATGAGTGATACCACGACAGGCCTTCCCACTTGCTGTTCCCTCTCCCTCCAATGCTGTTCCCTCCCCTCTCTCTCTCTAATTCCTATCTAACATTCAGACTGTGGATAAGCTGCTGCTTCATAGGAGAGTCTTGACCTCCCAAATACATCAGATTCTACACTGTATGCTCACAGTTTTATAATTGGACATTTATTCATGTGATCAGTTAACTAATATTTGTTTTCCCAGAAGTCTGTATAGCTCCTCGTGGACAAGAACCACACTTATTTTTGGTAATCCCCAGCACCTGACAGAATACCAAGCACATGGAGGTACTCAGTGTTTGTTGAAAGTGCAAATGAATGAGTGCATGAATGGCTCAGCCCCGACCCCAAGGGTCTTGCCCCATGGCTGGCTGTGGGGAGCAGAGCCACCATCTCATGCTCTTGCCCTGGTCAGGCCCAGCACAGAATGACCCGTGGGCAAAGGAGGGGAGGCTGCATTGGTCTTGACACAGCGACCTCACTCTGTGCTGAGTGCAGAGCTGGACGAAAGGTGAACTGTTCAATTAAATTTTAATCCCTTAGGACTAAAATACAGCATTGGAAAGGTGACACTTGAGTTGAACCACTTTAAAGAGGATCGCTGGGGCCAGCCTCTCTCTCGCAGGCTCCCAAGTCAGCTCACGGGCAACCGCGTTTCTGGGGGACTTGGACGCCCTGCACTGTGGGATGCTGCTGTTTATTTGCTCCCCAGCAAAGGGTCAGTGGTCTCTTAGAGAACAAATGAAAAGGGAGGCAGAAGCCAGGCTCTGGCCAGAGCAGGCTTACAGCTGGAGGGTGAAGGGCTGGAGCATGATGAAAAAAAACTGGAGAAACTAGAGCAGCAAATACAAGCAGAGCCAACTTTAAAACCATTTCCCGTGGTTGACATAGAAATGTCTATGTCCCTCATCTGCAAAGAAACCCAAGGCAGACAGACCCCTCTGGATATTCATTATTTAAGTCTTTAATTGGGCACTTCAAAAGATCACAATTAATATTTTTAAAAATACAAAGTCTGAGTTGAAAGGAATCCATGGGAACCTACACCATTGAATCTTCTGGTCTGAACCAATGGCCCTATTAAAAGCAGGAGGGGGTAATGTACAAAGGCTTAATTCCTGAGTCATTGGTTAAAGGAAGTATTCAGACAGCTCCCCCCTTAACCCTGCCAAAGGGCTAAGAATGAGGAAGAAGAATGAGGACAGACTGATAATGCTCTATTCAACTCTTAACTCCACAATGGAGATAGACGTGCACTCCAAGAGGCCACCCCATTCCAAATGCCTGTGAAAATAATAGTCAGAGAAATTATGGTCCATGCCTCCATCTGCTCTGAGCTCTGCCTCTGCTTGCACGCTTCAGTGCTGGTAATGTGTGCATACTCGGTGGATTGATTCATCCTCTCCTACTTTCAGGTTCTAAACAGCTCACCCCTAATGCGAACATGCCTCCCATGGTGCCAGCATCCTGATATCCTGGTCAGTGCTGCACTGGGCTGGAAATTTGCTTTGTTCCTGATGCTGTCACACTGGCCTTTGGTCTGTTGCCTCTAATTCTTGGTTGCTTTTGTAATTTCTATCCTTTCTCCCTGTCCTTGAGTCCCACTAAATCTCACAACCAGGAATATTCATTTTCCTCCTAGTATATGGAGTTCTGCCCAACTTCTGCAAGCTAGAGGCAAATTAACGAACCCCAGGCCAGCAGTTTGATGTTCCCTCACCATCTCCCTGAGGTTTGTTCTGTCCTTTAACCCTAGCTGGTACACTTTTGCCCTTTTATATGTCACCAAGCCCACATGGGATATTTTAGGGCTCCTCTTCCTGCCCAGTGCTGTAGCTCAGCCAGGACAGAGGATCTTCGTTGTTCTTAGACGGATTTAGTCCTGAAGTCCTTAAGCTGAGCTGAGAAATCATGTCTCTTCCAGAATCTTGCTGGGGCTTCCATTGTTTTGTGAAGCCAAGATGGCCTGGCACCATGCTCTATGTGGGCAGCCAAGATAGCCTGATGCTGGGGCCCATCACCCTGAACTTCATCTTCCCCAGGCATCCACCTATTGCCTGGAACACACTCTCATGAGGTTCCAGAAGGCCCCTTGGCCCCCACCTGCTAGCCTCCTACTTCCATTAAGTCTTTCCAACTTATAGGTGCAGCCTTGAGTATCTTCCCGATTTCTGGGAGACTGCCCTTTCTGAACAGGTTCTGGCATTTACTGACTTTCTGATGGTGATTTCTTGGCTCTAGCTTGTCATAAGTGAGCACTGGGTGTACCTTCTTCTAGTCATCATTTCTAGCTTGTTTTTCCTGTCTTGTTTCATCTCGTTTGACTGTTGTGGTGCCTCTCGATACAGTTCAGCACCGCACACTCCTGGTGTGCCCCCAGGAAAGCATTGGAACCATTGCAGGAAAGCACACTTATAGCTAATTGGCCTGCAGCCATCCATGGCTTCCTTAGAAATACGGGACAACAATGGCTACATAGCCAGTGAATGTTCTCCCAAACTCAGTGAGGACAGCTCTTCCTAAGAACAATTTTCTGTAAGTTTCCTCAAATTTCCCTAGTTATATTACAATAAACTGATGCTTTATTGTCACCATAGAGTGCACCAAAGAATGGAGCATTATAAAGGCAGTTGAATATTTATAAGTTTAGCCATGGCTGCATTATTACAACAGTAACATATCAGACACAAGCTAAATGTCTATCCATAGGTTACTGGTTGAATAAACTGTGGGTCATTAACACAAAATAGTACTTTTCAGCAATTAAATAAGATTGATTTCTATCAGATGATATATAGTATGATGTACTGGATGTATCACTAATTGAAAAATCAAGGTACAAAAGAGTACATATAGCATGCAACTCCACCTCTTGTATAGAAAGGAGGAAGCACTGAGGGCATGTACATTTGTGTATTTATGTATGTGTATATTTTACATGCTTATATTTGCAAAAAGAAATACAGGAAGGATATACCAGAATCTAAAGAAAACAGTTACCTGTGGGTGAGGAAAAGGGTAGGCTGGATAGGAATAGAAGTAATAATTTTCTGACTATAACTGTATATAGTCATGACTTTAGAGCCATGTATATGTTTTACATATGCAGAAACTGAAATTAAAGTTGGAGGTATGAAAAAGTGAACTCTTAAGTCAATTTTTAATAAAGATAAATCTAACTATAAATCAAATTGTCAAAATATTTACTCAGAGAAAATCATCCTTTATTCTGGTAAATTTTGATGAGAACTGTTATAACTCTACAGCCACATAGGGATACATTTTAATGACGAAATAATTTCAGAAGAAATTTTGACTTCTTTTAGTAGGATTATTATTGGCATTAGTAACTTCATAATATTTCTGAAACTCTTGTTCATGAATTGTGGATTAGAATGAAAGGATAAATATCTGAATAATGTTGGAAATCAGTTCCTCACTGAGGAATAGATGAAGATAAAAATAAGGAATCTGTGAAGGTTAGAAAGAACACTATACTTTTGCTTTTGAATTGGAGAATTAGTACAAAACTTCTAAAAATTAAAAAAGAAAAGAAAAACAACAAAATCAAAACAGTTTTGTTTACAGAACAAGCTTAGAAACAAAGAGACACATCACCAATCAGCTCATCTAGTCTCCAGCTCTAAATATTATATATCATCAAAAGAAATTATTTCTCATTAAAAGAACCAGGGTTCCCTTTAAAAAAAAAAGTCTGATTTAGGTTTGAGGCAGAAGTATAATATTAAAAGCTGGAAATATCTTATTGTTTCAGAAGCAAATCAGCAATCAAAGAACGGTGCAGCTATGCCCATAATACACCTCAGACTTATGTATTAGATCAAGCAGGACACAAGAGCTGGCTTTAAGGGCCACGGGCTAAAGTTTGGACAATTTGAGCCATGAAAAGAAAAATGGAAAATATCTGCTAAAAATTGAATAAGGAATGATAGAATTTTTAAAAATCAGATTTTGCAACCCCCATTGTAGTAGCTGATTCAGGCAAAGGTTAGCAAATGCTATTAATAAAACCACTGGGTGCTACAAGAAGGTAAGACAAATGACAAGTACAGAAAGCTGTTAAGAAAGTCAGGAAATATAGGGACTAAAGATATCCACTGCTTTATTTGGCAAAAGACATCTGTGATAGCACCAATATTCCTTCTGGTAGAATGACGGTGAATAAATAAGTTGACCTTCATCAATCACTCTGCCTTGCTCTGCCTGGACTCTGTATTATTAACAAACTCATTGAAGTTTTTCATTTTTCACACAATTATCCCTCTTTCCTCAGCTTTGCTTCACTGGGGCACAGCTGTACCCTAAGGCAAGGCTTTTTAGTAACTGCCAGCAGGATATGCCCAATCCCCACAACCTTTAGGGGCTGGGTGCACTGGTGACATTGTTGTAATACCTGTTGAGGTTTCAGATTCCAACTTCTCAATAGTCTTTTAAAAATTATTTTTTTAAAGCTCATGTGGCTATTCCAATTATTATGTCTCCTCATGAACAATTATGTGCTGAACTTTTAGTATTTCCCATATTTCCCAGATGACTTTGGATTTATCACCATCTTCCTTTTCTCCTAAACTCCTGTCATTCTAAAGGGCAACTCCAAAATCTGCATAGACGAACTGAGCAAATGTCTGACCATAAAGATTCTTGAGCGGCTCATATTCTTAAATCTTCCTAGACTAGGCTAACCTGTGAATACACTGGTTCATCTCCCCCAAAACAGTGCATCTCTGCAGTGTCACTCTACTGTTCAATTTTCTGGCCTTGCCCTGTGTCTCCAGCTCTCACGGCCTCTGCTTCCCCCCTCTTCACCTTCATCACGCAGAATGCCTTCCTCTGTCCTCCAGGCTATGAGCCCAGTGGTACATCACTTTACCACTTTTTATTTATTTTTTAATCATAATTCTGCATATATCTGGATAAGTGGATGAAACTGGACAATTGATGTCCTAATTGTGCCATTGTAATTCCTCATACTTCTCCATTTTTCTTTTTCTTTTCTCTTTGTGCTATGATAGGTCAGAGTGAGCATTTTATCTAGTTCTCAGGCTCAGAGGGAATGCTTCTACTATATCACCGTTAAGTATGATGCATGCTGTAAGTTTTTAGTAGATACTCTTTATTGTATCGAAGGAAAGCCCTTTTATTCCTGGGATTCTAGGAGATTTTATCATGAATGGCTTTTTTATCACATAATTTTCTATATGTATTGAAGTGAGATTTCTCCTTCATTCTGTAGAGAATTGCAGTAATTGATTTTCCAGTATTATACTAACTTCACATTCCTCGAATAAATTCAACACGGTCAAGATTTGTTTTTTTTTTTTTTTTTTATAGGTGGCTGAGTGTTTGCAAATATACAAAAAAGACTTCTATCTTCATGAAATAAAGTAACATACTATTTACCTTTCTTATAATGGCCTTGACAGATTTTTCTAAGAAGATTTGCTGGGCTGATAAAACAAGTTGGAAATGTTATTTTCTCCCCTATTCTTTAAAAATATACTTAAGTTTGATGTACATTTTTCTTAAATGCTTGCTAGAATTCATCAATTAAATCATCTAGGACTAGAGTTTTTGTTGGAAGTTCTAAAATTATAGTTTCATTATTTTTAATAGATACAGAATTATTTAGCACTATATTTTTATCATGTCAGTTTTGGTAAATCGTATCTTTCTAAGAATTTATCCATTTGATTTATGTTCTTGAACTTATTGGCAAAGTTTTTCATAATATCATATTATAATATTTTAATGTCTGCAGGACCAATCATAGTGTATACTTACTAATTTCTGATGTTTTTCTTTAGCAGTTTCACTAGTGATCAATTTTATTAACATTTTAAAAGAACTATCTTTTTGTTTAAAGAAATTCTGTGGTGTATATTTGAAGTTTACAACATGATGTTATGGTATACATGCAGATAGTAAAACGGTTACTCTAGTGAAGTGGATTAGCATGTCTACTATCTCACAGAGGTAATTACTTTTTATGTGTGACAAGAGCAGCTAAAAATCTACTTATTTAACAAAATCCTTAACATAGTACAATTGCATTAACTTTGGTCCTCATGTATTACATTAGATCTCTAAACTTATTCCTCTTACGTGGCTGCTATTTTGTATCCTTTGAGCTATGACTTCCCATTTCCTCTCTACACATCCCTGCCCATGTCCTCCAGGCCTGTTCATGTTGTGGCAAATAGCACAGGCTCCTTTTTTAAGGCTGAATAAAATTACATTTACACACACACACACACACAGACACTACATTTTCTTTGTAGATTAATCCATGAGTGGACATTTAGATTGTTTCCATGTCGTGGCTACTGTGAATAATGCTGCCATGGAT
>CM052439.1:87673371-87690608 GCA_028533085.1 Varecia variegata | reverse complement strand
CATGTGAGTGAGAACATGCACTATCTCTGTCTCTAGGTCTGGCTTATTTCACTTTACATAATAGTCTGGTTTCATTGATTTGCTGTAAATGACAGGATTTCTTTCTTTTTATGGTTTAATAATATTCCACTGTGTATATGTATGTACCACATTTTCTTTATTCATCCACTGAGGGACACTTAGGTTGATTGCATATCTTGGCTATTGTGAATTGTACTGCAATAAACATGAGTGTGCAGATTTTTTTTGATATACTGATTTTCATTCTTTCAGACATATACCCAAAAGTGGGATTGCTGGGTCATATGGTAGTTCTAGTCTTAGTTTTTTGAGGAACCTCCATTCTATTTTCCATAATGGCTGTATTAATTTACATTACCACTACCAGTGTGTGAGGCTTCCCCTTTCTCTACATCCTCACTGGCGTCCATTATATTTTGTCTTTTTGATAAAAGCCATTTTAACTGGGGTGATATGATATTTCATTGTGGTTTTGATTTATATTACCCTGATGATTACTGATGTTGAGCATTTTTTCAAATACCTGTTGGCTATATGTATGTCTTCTTTCAAGAAATACCTATTCAGATCTTTTGCCCATTTTTTTAATTGGATTATTTGGATATTTTTGCTATTAAGTTGTTTGAGTTCCTTATATATTCTGGTTATTAATATCTGGTTAGATGGATAGGTTGCAAAAATTTTCTCCCATTCTGTAGGTTGTCTCTCACTTTGTTAATTGTTTTCTTTGCTATACAGTAGCTTTTTAGCTTGATACAATTCCAAGCCTCTATTTTTGCTTTTGAGCTTTTCCTCCAAAAGTCTTTACCCAGACCAATGTCTTGAAATGTTTCTCCAATGTTTCCTTCTAAAAGTGTCATAGTTTCAGGTCTTTGATATATATGTCTTTAACCAACTTAGATTTGATTTTTGTATATGATGAGAGAGAGGTGTAGCTTCATTCTTCTGCATATGATAACCCAGTTTTGCCAAAACCATTTATTGAACAGACTTCCCTTTCCCCAATGTATGTTCTTGGCACCTTTGTCAATAGTGAGTTTGCTGTAAATGTCTAAATTTACTTCTGTGTTCTCAGTTCTGCTCCACTGATGTATGTGTGTGTGTGTGTGTGTGTGTGTGTGTGTGTGTGTGTAACTGTCATTATGCCAGTACCATGCTGTTTTGGTCACAATGGCTTTGTAATATATTTTGAAGTCAGGTAGGGTGATGTCTCCAGCTTTGCTGTTTTTGCTCAGTATTGCTTTGGCTATTTGGAATCTTTTGTGGTTCCATATGGATTTTAGGATTTGTTTTTCTACTTCTGGGAAGAATATCATTGGTCTTTTGATAGAGATTGCATTGAAACTATAGATCTCTTTGGGTAGCACTGACATTTTAACAATATTAATTCTTCCAATACATGAGCACGGGATATTGTTCCATTGTGTGTGTGTGTGTGTGTGTGTGTGTGTGTTTTCTCTTCAAATTCTTTCATCAATATTTTGTAATTTTTCTTGAAGAGATTTTTCACTTCTTTGGTTAAATTTATTCCTAGGTATTTTATATGTTGTGTAGCTATTGTAAATGGAGTAGCTTTCTTGATTTCCTTTTCAGTTTATTTGCTTTCTGCATATGTAAATGCTACTGATTTTTGTATGTCAATTTTGCATCCTGCAACATTAGTGAATTTGTTTATGGGTTATAACAGTTTTTAGGTGGACTCTTTAGGTTTTTCTAAATATAATATCATGTTGTCTGTGAAGAAAGATAATTTGACTTCTTCCTTTCCAATTTGAAAGCCCTTTCTTTCTTCCTCTTGTATAATTGCTCTGGATAAGAATTTCATTACTATGTTGAATAAAACTGGTGAAAATGAACATCTTTGTCTCGTTTCAAGTCTTAGAGGAAAGGCTTTTCCCCATTGTATATGATGCTAGATATGGGTTTATCATATATGGCCTTCATTTTTCTGAAGTATGTTTCTTTTATACCCAGTTGTTTTTTTATCACATATGGATATTGAATTTTGTCAAATACTTTCTTTTTTTTTTAGCATCTATTGAAATTCTATCCTGGATTCTGTTAATGTGATGCATTTGCTCAATGACTTGCATATGTTGAACCATCCTTGTGTTTCTGGGAGGAATTATGATGTTCTGTTGGATTTGGTTTGCTAGTATTGTTTAAAGGATTTTTATATTTATATTCACGGAGATATAGACCTGCAGTTTTATTTTTTGCTATGTCTTTGTCTGGATTTGGTATGAGGGTAATGCTGGTTTGATAGAATGAATTTTGAAGTGTTCCTTCATCTTCAATTTTTGGTAACAGTTTAGCAGATTGGTATAGGTTATTTTTTAAAATTTTGGTAAAATTCAGCATTGAATCCCTCAGGTCCTGGGCTTTTATTTTATGGAAGACTTTTTTTAACTGCTTTGATCTTGTTACTTGTTATTATTCTGCTCAGATTTTCTATTTCTTCATGGTTCAATCTTGGAAAGTTGTATGTGTTTAGTAATTAATTTGTTTTTTCTAGGTTTTCCAATTTGGTGCCATATAGTTGTTCATAACAGTCTCTAATGATCCTTTGTGTTTCTCTGGTGTCAATTGTTATGTATCCTTTTTAATTTCTGATTTTATTTGTGTCTTCTCTTTCTTTCTTTTAGTTAGCCTAGCTAATGAATTGCTGATTTTGTCTGTCTTTTCAATAAAGGCAACTTTTCATTTTATTGATCTTTTGTATTTTTTAGTATCAATTTCATTTCTTTCTTCTCTGATTCTTATTATATATTTCCTTCTACTAGTTTTAGATTTGATTTGTTCTTGTTTTTCTAGTCTCTTGAGGTGCATAATTTGGTTGTTTATTTGAAATATTTCTACTTTTTTGATATAGGCATTTATTGCTATAAACTTCTGTCTTGATACTGTGTTTTCCATATCCCATAGATTTTGGTATATTGTGTTCCCATTTTTATTTGCATCAAGAAATTTTTAAGCTTCCTTCTTAATTTCTTCATTTATCCAATGGTCACATAGGAACATGTTTTTTCTTTTTTAATTTCCATGTGTTTGTATATTTTCCAAAGTTTATTTTATTATTGATTTCTAGTTTTATTCCATTGTTGTCAGAAAAGATAGTTGATATGATATTAACTTTTCTGAATTTGTTGAGCTTTGTTCTGTGCCCTAACATATGATCTATCCTGATACTGTTCCATGTACTGATGAAGAAAATGTATATTCTTCCATTGATGAAATGTTCCATAAATGTCAGTTAGGGTCATTTGATCTAGAGTGTTATTTACCTATGATGTTTCATTGTTAATATTCTGTCTAGATAATCTGTCCATTACTGCAAATGGAGTGTTCAAGTCCCTGATTATTTTTGTATTGCAGTCTTTCTCTCCCTTTAAATCTATTAATTTTTCACTATATATTTGGGTGCATTGGTGCTGGGTGCATATATATTTATAATTTTTATATACCCTTTCTGAATTGGTCCCTTTATCTTATATAGTGACATTCTTTGTCTCTATTTACAGTCTTTCACTTGAAGTCTATTTTATTTTACGTAAGTATAGATATTCTTGCTCATTTTTGGTTTTCATCTGCTTGAAATATTTTCTTCCATTCTTTCACTTTCAGTCTGTACTTACAGTGAAGTAAGTTTCTTGTAGGAAACATATAGTTGGGACTATTTTTTATTCATTCAGCTGCTCCATATATTTCAATTGGAGAATTTAATCCATTGTTACTTGTTTTCTGGTTGTTTTATATCTACCCTCTTTCTTTCTTCCTTTCTTACTGTCTTTCTTTGTGGTTAAGTGATTTTGTATGGTTGTAGGTTTAATCCATTGCTTATTTCTTTCTTTCTTTCTTTCTTTCTTTATTTATTATAGCTTATTATGGGGGTACAACCGTTCTGGTTAAATATATTGCCCATGCCCTTCCCAATCCCCCAAGTCTGAGCTTCAGAAGTGTCCATTCCCCAGACAGTGCACATCGCACTCATCATGTAGGTATATACCCATCCTCTCCTCCACCCCCATCCCCCCGAGTCAAATCTTTAAGCGTGTCCATTCCCCAGACAGTGTGCATCTCTATTATAGGTTTTTGCTTTTGATTTGTAGTTACCATGAGATTTACAAAAACCATCTTATAGATATAATAAGTGATTTTAAACAGATGACAACTTAACTTTGATCACACAGAAAAGAAAAGCAACAAATAAAAAAAGGAATAACGAAAAAACTCTAACCTTTAACTCCAACTCCCCTCATTTTGACTTTTTTCTGTCTCAATTTACTATTTTTTATTGCCTATCTCTTAACACATTATTGTAACTATTGTTGTTTTTCACAAATGTATCTTTTGTCTTCAATCTACAGATATCAGTGGATTGCACACAACAATTACAGTATCAGAGTATTCTGAATTCATGTACTTTGTTTTGAGATTGAGTTTTATACCTTCAAATGTTTTCTTTTTGCACATTAACATCTTTTTCTTTCAGATCAAAGAACTCCCTTTGGCATGCCTTGTAAGACAGGTCTGGTAGTGATGACTTCTTTCAGCTTTTGTTTGTCTTGGAAGAACTCTCCTTACCTCTGAAGAAAAGCTTTGCTTGATTCAGTATTTTTTTTTTTCTTCAGTATTTTGAATATCTCACCCCAGTCCCTCCTGGCTTGTACAGTTTTCCCTGAGAAGCATGTTGCCAGATGAATCATAGGTCTTTTATTTATTTTCTGCTCTTTTCTCTTATTACTTTTAGGGTCCTCTCTTCATTCTTGAGATCTGAAAGTTGGCTTATTATATGACCTGAGTAGTCAGATTTGGATTGAATCTGTTTAGTTATAGCTGACCTTTTTGTACCTGTATATTTGTATCATTTTCTAGGTTGAGAAAGGTTTCTGTTATTATCATTATTATTATTGAATAAGATTTCTACCCCTTGCTCTTTCTCGACTTCCTCTTGAATGCCAATAACTCTTAGGTTTGCTCTTTTGAGGTTATACTCTATATCTTGCAGGTGTTTCTTATTCCTTGTTATTTTTTGGTCTCTGATTATGTATTTTTCATTAATCTGTCTTCAAGCTCACTGATTGTTTCTTCTGCTTGATACATTCTGCTGTTGTGAGCCTCTAATGCATTTTTCAGTTCAGCAAATGTATTTTTTAGTTTTCCAGATTTGTGTCTGATTTTTTTAATTATTTCAATCGCTTTGTTAAATTTCTCAGATACATTTCTGAATTGCTTTTCTGTGTTATTCTTGGAGTTTTCTCAGTTTCTTTAGAACTGCTATTTTGAATTCTTTATCTGAGAGCTCACATATTGCCATCTCTTTATGATTGGTCACTGGCTCCTTGCTTTGTCAATTTGGGGAGGTCATGGTTCCCTGTTTGCTGTTGTTTATTGTGGATGTTGGTCTATGGCTTCACCATAATAGATTGGTTATTTATTCCAGTCTTTGCTGTTTGGTTTGTTTTGATCTTTCTAATTTATGCTAGCTTAGAGGTGCTTTGTAGTTGCCTGTGAGTCCCATTAATCCCAGATCACTGTCTCCTTTTTAGCACAAGATGGTGCCTTCAGCTCAGGTTTGCCTTGGTTCTCTCAAACGTTAGGAGCACTGCCCATCCTGGATAGGGAGGGTTTCAAAAAGGATTCTTGGCTGTGTGGAAAGGCTGGGTTGGGTCTGTGCCCAGAAGCCCCATGGAACATGCCTCTCACAACATAGGGCTGCTGAATAGCACTCTGATTTGGCATTTTCTTTCACTCTTTAGAGCAGAGTTTTATGGGATGGGATTTTTATTCCTGCATCACCTCTTTATCTATAGCTACCCTTAGGGTTTCTTTTTCCCTATAAAAATATATCCTCCATGTGTTGAGGCAACAATGGTTTTCCTGCAATGGAACTGAAGATACTGGGGAAGCTGGCTATCTGTATTAATCTTACTTTTTCCAGTATAGAAACCATAAGTCCAAAAAAATTTTCTGTGCATGGTGACTGACAGATTAGGGAAGGGACATCATGGACACAGAGAAGTCTGTTTCTCTTGCTATTTTCTCAGAGTTTTTCACTTCTCTGTGCCCCTGAAGATGGTCTCAGCCTCAGATTTGAGCTCTGGCATATTGCTGATGATAAACTTGGCAATAGATATTTGTGTTTGGTTTTCTGTGGGGTACAGTGAAGCCAGGTTGCTTCTAATCCATCATTTTGGTGATCCCACTTCCAGCTAAACCAGACTTCAGAGTGTTCACCTCTATATTCTTCCTGGTCTGGCTACTACTGTGCCCTGGGAAGATTCTACTCTGGGGATTGCAGACTCACCCTTACAGGGGACCTTAAATAAAATGTACAGGGGCTACTTTTTTGAACTGAGTTCCTGCAAGGTCCTGACAAACCAAATCAAACCAGAATGGAGTCACTTGTGCTAAATGCCATATAATCAAACTGAACTTAGGAATGGGTCATTTTTCAAAAAAAAAAGAAAAAGAAAAACCCAGGAGATTCACAGCAAGTAGGGGCCCAGTCAACCAGACTTTAACCCGTACAAAGAATGTAACTTTGAAACAACCAATCTACTTTTGTTCCTTGATTCTGCTTTCCTGAGCAAAGCGCCTTTCTATTTCATAGGTAGAATGCTTCCCTATTCATGAATTGCTAATAAAAGCCAATTAGATCTTTAAACTCAGTTTGTTGACATTTTCTTCTTTGACTATCTAGAACCATTTTATTTGCATGTTGAGTCACACCTTTTCTCTTCAACAAGTATATTTTTAAAAAATCTCTAGTTTTGTCTTTTTTTTTTTTTCTCTTGTTGAATATTCTCCAATAGCCCTTCAATATTCATTTTCCTTCTCTGTGGCTCAAAAGGTTGATGCTGTGGATTTCATCAACCAGGTTTCAAGTTGGATTTGGCCAAGAGGAGGCACCGACAGGATGTGGAAGGTTAGCAGGAGAGAGTTAGGTAATCCACCTCTCTGCTTCTTTCCTGCTGAACCACAAGTGGCAACAGCTGAAATTCTCCTCCTCCAGTCACAACTCATGGTCAGCGGGCTATTTCCACAGCTATCGCATGGCTTCCTGGGTGTTTCAACAACCACATTCTCTCCTTCCCTTTTTTTTTGTTTTTAACTTAATCCACATTTTCTAGTTTCCTCAGTTGAAGAGTCTATTTGAATTAGTACACCAATTTTTGAAAGTAGCAGTCTTCATCCACTTTTTGTGGCTTTGAATGGACCTAGATGTAATGCCCCACTAATCTATAGCTAGACCTCAACTGGCTGTTTAAGTTGTAGACCCAAATACCTAAATTCCTACTGGGAAATTTCATTCCAATGTACTTCAGGTACCTAGAACACAACATATTGTGAACTAAATATTCTATTTCTTACTGAAATCATTCCTTTATCTCCAATTGCTTACCCAGTTAAATAGCCTTTGTCAATAGCAAACTTGGATTCAAGTGGCAAGGTTGAAGGCCAGAAAATATGTGAAAATTTAATTGTGGTTCTCAGTGATTTTTAACACTCCACCTACAGATAATTTCAAGAATGTCATGTTTTTTTTTTGCTGTCCCCATCTGCACAGGGGGTTTCTTTCTTTTTCACTCTTTTCTCTCAAGATAGAGATTTTTGGAGTCTCATCTTTATGCAGTCTTCTGTTGAACTCTTTACTTTGGAAAAGCCCCAGGCTTTTTCTCTTTCCTCTTCATTTATGTGCTAAAAAGAGTAGGTGAAAGAAATCAGTGTTAGCAGATATCCTATGAATGAAAACTAGCTTTTACAGCTTATTAACTCACAGAAATTTTATTTTCAACTTAGACCTCATTTATCCTTTCTTTCTTCCTTTCCTTTACTTCTTTGGCTAATTCAGTAAATCATCTTTTTTATTTTAATCAAAATCCTCACTTGATTCCAGTAGGAGGACTTTTATAGTATTTATCCCTCCATTAACTTGGTTGAATGGATCTGCTATAAGTCTTAAGTATCTTGAGAGGGTGGTTTATTAATGACCACTTGCCCCAACCTCTACTTCCTATGAGGTATACTTAGCATATAGAAGCTATATAACTTAAAAATAGAGCTTGAGATCCAGGAAGCCCAGGTGTGTTTTACCATAACCGAAGTGATTTTAACTTTGCTGAGTTCTCTGATTCTTCTGGTTCAATAATTAAGGATCATTTGATCCAAAAGTTGGAGTGGTGGTCGTAGCAGAGAACCATTGCTCTCCATCAAAATCCATTCTCCTCTACTCATTGTCTGAAGTTGTCACAGAGAAAGCTGGCCTGCCAGAACCTGCACTTACCATGCTTCTTTGCCTCTAGGTGCAGTCAAGTCACCTCTTATCATGAATTTGTAAGAAGGTGGTGTGCCTTTTTCATTATTACTTTTCCTTTCCACCAGCTGGCTGTAAATGGCTCCAAGACTGGGACGCAAGCAGTAGGATAGAAGTTGTCTCTATCACTGAAAGAAAGTTACTATGGTCATTGTTTTCCATCATTGAAAGAAAGTTACTGCTCAACAATAACACATTAATTGGACAAGAAGTCACTGTTATTTTGTTAAATCACTGAAATTTGGGAGTTCATTACCAAAGTAATATGATCTGAATTCTCATGTCCCTGCAAAATTCATATGTTGAAATCCTTACTCCCAAGGTTATAGTATTAGGTAGTGGGGACTTTAGGAAATGCTTAGGTTGTGGGGGAAGAATGCTCATGAATGAGATTAGTGCCCTTATAAAAGAAGTGCTCTTGCCCCTTCCACACTGTGAGATAGCAAAAAGTGGCTGTCCATTAATCAGAAATCAAGCAGTCACTAGACACGGAATTTGCCAGTGCCTTGATCTTGGACTTCTCAGCCAGAAAAACTGTGAGAAATTAATTTCTGTTGGTAATAAGCCACCCACTTTCTGGTATTTCATTATAGCAGCCTGAACAGAGTAAGGTACACAGGTAGTGGTTGGAATTCACATTTATTGAATTCTGCAATTTACTCCAATTTTATTAGGAATTATTGAAGTTTGCAATTTGCTAGGAATTTTTATGCATTCTCTTTAATTGTCCTGGCACAGTGAGATGGTCAATTTTAAAACTAATTTATAAACATGGAAACTGATCCTTATACAAATTTCTTACTGTGCCCAAAGTTAAAGCAGAATGGTTAAGCACCTATCATTTTTAGATGACTAGAATATTTTCCCTTCATCACTCTTATTCTAATAGCAAAATCCTTCTCCTTATCCATTGGTTGATCATATGACTCATCCCAGCCAATGTTGGTCCTCTATTCTACTAGTCATAGTAACGTCAGAAGAGGCATCTCAAGATGACACAGAGCCCATCAGAGCCCTCCACTGGATTCGATATACGGGGGTTGGGAGAAAATAATCCACGTGGGCAAGCACCCTTCCCATCAGAGAGATTGACTTCCTCTGCAAAATGCAGCCCAGCATGAATAACAGAGGCAAGGGAGGATCAAAGAGCCCTGGCCATGGTGAGTGACTGGGAAGCCTGGTGCCTGAACCTGGTTCCTGTGAGCTTCCCCAATACCCCTCATAGTTACCTGAGCCAGGGAAGTTCCAGTTATACTTCAGCTTGTTTAAGTTGAGTTTCTGGCACTGGCAGTCAAAAAAGCTCATACTTGTGTCATCTTTATTTGAAAGCATAAAACTTTCAAATAAAGATGACACAAACCAGGTTTACTTCACACCGAAGACTTCAAATCAAATCTCCCTACCAACACTTTTTGCTAAGCCTTTTTTAATACCATTGTATGTCATTATTGCTCATCTTTTTCTGACAAGGTAACTCATGCCTCCCTGTATATATATTTCTCTGAGATTATGCATCATTATTATTGGTATTTTGTAAATTGAGAAAATTGACAGCTGTGATGTCCCTCTTGTTCTCATTTCCTTCTGTTGAATTTAGGAACCAAAGTTCTAAACTGAAAAATCAAAATTATGTAAAAGTCTCCTCGAAATCAGAGTTCATTTTTTAAAATAAAAAAGTCCTCTTTTTAGCATCTCCAACTGTTCACATTGTCAAAACTTAGAAAAATGAAGAGCTTCTAAAACCAAATTTTAAATATATATATATATGTGTGTGTGTGTGTATATATATATATATATATTTGTGTACGTGGGTAAAACTTTTGGGGTGAAAATTAAGCATTGGAAGGAGAGCTCCAACATCACTTGCTTTATTTAGTGATGAGAAGCTGATGATGAGGCAGGTCTCAACTCTCTTGTATTCCACACAAGCACAGCAGATACACAAACAGGGCTGGAATGGATGGATCCCCACAGAGCTTTCCCAGAGGTGGGAGCAATATTTTAACTTAAAATTCATTCTGTTCATATAAATTCAACTATGTTTTATCATTATACTGAGTGCATCCCAGGTATAGGATAAGAAAAGAAATGCTAATGAATCCCATGTGACAGTGGGTGCAGAATGTCAATGCAGACAGAAAGCCCTTCATTGTTGCTGTCACTGGGTACGCTATGAAAGAAGTGGCTTTACAGTCACAGCTGTGTCTAGAGGAGGGATCCGTCCTCAGCTCAAACCCCGGTCAGGATGTTGCTCCTTTCTCTTAATGGAGAAGGGTTTATTATCCATCCAATTGAGAAAACAGGTAGTCAAAAAGAGAAACAGAAAGCTCACATTAGAAAGGCAAAAAAGTATAGGGCCATACAAAGAAAGCAAAACTATACCCTCAAAATGTGTAATTTGTGGCAAACATTTCATACATCATATTGGAAATAACAAAAGTTTACTTTAAATGTAATGCCAAAGACACCTGACTTAAAGTGCAAGTTGAAACAACAAGTAAGCAAAGTGGAAGAATTTTCTGTCATGTAGCAAGAAAGGATAGAACATGGGTATGATCTACCCAAAGGAGATAAGAACAGGATGAGGACATCATAGGACACTTGGGAAGAAATATGTAGAATTCAGGGATTTATTTTTTCGTGGTATGACTCAGTCATGACATTCATAATTGCTTTATAAAATTACACAGCAGTAACTTTGGAGTAATATGCTTATGTTTTCAAGTCCAGGCCTGATACTGCACAGCAGACTACATAAAGGTGCGAGTCGAAGAAACCCTCAAGCATGTCTGGATTGAGTGGTCCCCATGCGACTACTGTCAAGCATGGGGCCCAGATGAGCCTCTGTTAAAAAGGTAAATTATCTGCATTCCTTCTCCCACCCCTCCTGGCACCTAAGGAGGAGCAGAATATCTGAGTGCTGAGGGTTGGATGGTGCCCCTGGCTTGGGTTTCCCTACCTGGCGGTGTTTTAAGGAGCTCATTGCTCAGTCCCGCTTGGCCTGCCCTGGAGACACAATGGTGTCTAGATTTTAAATGATGTACCCAGAGCTAGATCTACCTGAGTCCCATTTTCTTCCTCACATAATCCCTTTGAGGATTTGCTTCATTAATTTCTATTATCTAGAGCAATAGAATCGTGATATAATGTTACAGTTTGTGTGTGTGTGTGTGTGTGTGTGTCTGTGTTGATACTGTTCAAAATTGGGGATAAAAAGCTGAAGAGAAATTCCACTTCCAAGAGCTGCTCAATCTGTAAGGTGCTGGAGAATTATCTGATTCTTAGTCCAAGAAACCTCTGCTGTTTCTGATAGAATACTCTGCAACAGATGCAGCCAGCAGCAGGCAGAGAATTGCTTGAATAAAGATGCCAGTTTACCTTAATCTGCAGGCATTTGCTCTACCCTCTGATTAGAATGGAATAAAGCATATGATATGACATTTGATCATCTGAATGCAGATCAAATAGGTAACAAGACTGTATGTGTAGAGTGCCTGTTGAGGGCCACCTGGGTACGTGAGGGTTCTCTCATGTTTCTGCACAGGAGATAGGGTTAAACAACTCCCTGAATGAAAAAGATATTTCTGATATAAGCAATCTTATTTTTCAAGGCTGGGGGAAAATGGCTCACTGCAGCATTTGTTCGTACATTCCTGCTGCATAGGTGACAATCTAGAAGGGAAGGGGGGTTGCATTTCAAATGATGCACCTCCAACCCTCCCTGCAGGAAAAGCAAATTGTTACCGCAAAGAACACCGGGGAAGTCCTGCCAACCTCACGTTCTGATGGCGGAGTCCAGTAAAGTTACATATATGGTTGGGGAAAATAAACTTCCTCATTGTCTTGTTTATTATTGGTGCCTTTAAATTATGTTTCTGTAGTGATATCATTTTTTTTTTTTTGGTAATCGATAGTATATTTTTTTAAAAATAACTGTTTACTGCCCATAGATAGAAATCTGACAGTTGACTCAGGTCACCTTTCTACTCCGACTGTGCTCTATCAGTCAGATGCACACCCAGACTCGGGCTGTCCTTTCTCCACTGCCTCGGGGTCTCTGCAGGATCGGCACCCTGAGGCTCCTCTCTCCGTTTCAGGTCGCCTCCACAGCATGCTCTTGGCTTTCACTTCAGTTCCTTCCCTGGTGCGCAGCTCGCTACTTCAGTTGGCTTTTCTCCCCAGTGCCACCAGGAACTCAGCTTTGCTCTTCCCCTGCGGCCTCACTCCGTACCACGCCGACCTGTAAATTCTAAGATTCAGGGACACAGAAACTCCTCCTCAAGCTCTTCCAGCTTCATCATTACCCAACTATCGTTTGTTGAACATCTCATACATTCCAGATACCTTATAATAGCTACTACTGCTTGAGCAATGGCTATGACCCAGCCAAGACAGTGTCTCATGCATATTGACTCATTGTCTCCTCACACGCAGTCTCTGCAGGGTAGATGCCACTGATGTCCTGACTTTAAATTGAAGAACATGAAGTATGGCTGGTACTTAAACTGCCCAGGATCACACAGCTGGTAAGTGGCATTGCTGGCATTTGGACCCTGCTAATGTATCTCAAGACTCTATGTTCTGCCTCACTGAGGTATGCTGACCTTGTATTTGTTACTACATTTTATCCCAATTTTAAAAAGTCTGTGTTAGTGTCTATCTCAATTTTACAGTTGAAGACATGAAAACTCAGAGAGATTGAACAAACTTCTCACTATCCCATACCCAGTTAGTGTCAGTATTGGGGTTTAAATTTAGATCTGACATCAAAGAACATGCATCTTCTAGGAAAATTCAGAAATACCTTCCCTCTGTTGTGGTCCCATCATTTTGAAATTCACATTTTATATTGATTATATTGATACTTATCTTTCATGTGAATGTGAAAAAGCACGTAGAGAGCTCTCACCATGAGCCAGACACAGGATTAGGCACATGAGGACAGATGGAGAGATGGACAGCACTCAGTCCCTGACTTCTAAATGTCAGACATGGAGCGAGCACAGTTCCAACAAGAGCCTGGGACACTGATGCAAACTCAAAGTAGGAACCTCATTTCCTAACCACAGTTTTGCAGGATTCTGCAGCCAGGAATCCCCTGGGAGCAACGGGAAGCCAAAAGAGCTCTTCTGCCAGCCTACCCAGCCTGTGAACAGCGGTATAATTTTTTTCCTGTCCATTTATTCAAGGTCTCACAAACAGGGGAGCTGTTTTTTTTTTTTAATTTTTAATATTGAAAAATGCAGCATATAAATATTTCCCCAAAGTCATTACTATGACTTTACACTCAATTTGGAGGTTTTTGGGACCTTCCTACAAACCTCTGATCCTAGCCCAGGAGGTCCTTCAGGATGACCTTGTCCGTCTTTCTGACGTTCTTGTTTTCTGATTTAGCAACACCAAAGGATTTATAATTGCCTAAGCAGCCATGGTCTCTCATTCTGGCCCTGTGACTCTGTTTTTCCTTCACATTAGGTAAATAGCCTTCTTCTCTTTGCCTGTCTGGGGAAATCCTAGTCATTGCTTAAAGACCAAGTCAGTTTAAATTTCTTCAGCAAAGATATCCCTGATCTTTAACTGCAGTCACTCATTCTCTTCTTCCTTGTGTTTCTTTCTATTGTATTATTATATAATTGTTGCTAAATTTATATATTTACACATCTGTGTCTTCTAGATTGTGCATTCAGGGGCATGAGGGGTGCTGTTATTTAGTATGTTATCTGGACTAGAAGAAGCAGATCACACATCTCAAGAACCTTGAGCCTGGAAACCCCTGGAAGACTCTCACTGGACTGGGACTGCAAACGCCTATACACAGCGTGGTCAGGTGGCCAGACCAGAGTCCCCATAAGTGTCCTGGAGCAACAAATCAGATTTTCTGGGACAATGAGCCAGTCTGAAGCAGGACAGAATGGCAATGTGAGGCTGAGCCAAGGTCTCCAGAGAGAAGTGAGAAAGACAAGAGGCAGAAGTTGGGCACAGGCACCAACTATGAAGACACGCCCGTGGGAGAAAAAACCCAGGCACAGGGCCAGAGGGGAGCAGGTGCAGAAAGGGAGCAGGCCAAGCAGATGGGACAGGGATGACTGGGGCACAGGCCCCATATGTGTTGGGGCCACATCCCTATTGCCTGCGGAAGGTGTGGGGTCAGGATAGGATGGACCGATTTACAGACAGGATTGAATCCTAAAATCCTGCTATTGAGGGAAGGAGATCGCTTTTTACCTGTTCAAACACCTCTGCAAATTCTGTGGTCACCAATGCACAATGGGTTTTGAAAAGAATTTAAAAAGCTTAGCCTGTGGTGTCATTGATATCACCAACAGGCTCTGTCATAGCTTTGCTACATCTGCTCTCTGTGAAATGCAGCATAGCATGCCTTGTAGGACAATGGAATAACAGATTACATTTTCTGATGACTGTAGCTGATGTCATACGTGAATGACAGTAGAATATTTCTTTGAGTATTTTAAAAAACACATTTTCTACTAATTAGTTAATGGGATCACAGGACTGGGTGCCTGGGCAAGGACATCAAAGATGAGAACAGTATGTAGAATCATTAGGATTTGGAGAAAAGTTTTTGGCTTCTGTGAATGTTCAAGGCTATTTCTGGTTTTATATATGACAGTGCACACCTAATGGATCCTTGTTTATGTACTCCAAGGGACTATGTTGATTTTTCCTGAATGGAGGAGACAGCAGTAGCACGTTTGGTTCATTTCAGTGCAGGGAATTGTAAGAATTAATGCCAATTGTGCTCACTTTTTATATATGCAAGGGAACCTGTGGCACGAGATGGAAGCACATTTTCCTACTTATGTTTACTACACATTCATATACTCTCACAAGCTGTTTGATCTTAGACAAGTTGTTTAGTATCTTTGAGCCTCCACTTCTCCATAAAAAGGAGAACGAACATATGTCAAATCGTAGATGTCTGCTGTCAGAAGGAAACAAGAGGGCAGGAATGTGAAGATCTCCAGCATGGTCATCAGCACTTTGTAGCTGCCTTTGTGTCTTCTTCACCCAAGCACATAGAAGCTTATTTCTTGGGCCCTTTAGGAACTAGACCCATCCTGCCTGATCCTTCATAAAATCATGCCCCAGTGCTTCCCCACTGGGAAGTCACTAAGTCAGACCCATTCCTTCCCATATTTGTTTCTTTATTTACATATCTATTTACTGATTTCTAAACCAGTCAACTCTAAATTTACAGTTGATGCCAGTGTGAGTTTCCTATGGCTGCCATAACTAATTACCTCAAACTTACTGGCTTAAAACAACACATATTTATTATTCTCTCACAGTTCCGGATGTCAGAGGTCTAAAGTCAAGGCATCAGCAGGACTGTGCTCACTCCAGTGACTCTGGCATAGAAAACACCCCTTGTTTCTTTCAGCTGCTGATGGCTGCCAGCATTCCTTGGCTTGTGGCTGCATCACTCCAATCACTGCCTCTCAGGCCATGTTGCCTCCTCTGTTATGTGTGTGCCTAATCTTCCTCAGCCTCTCTCTGAGAAGGACAAAAGTGATGGCATTTAGGGCTCACCTGGGTAACTCAGGACAGTCTCATCTCCTGATCCTTAACTTAATTATATCTCCAAGTAAGGTAACACAAGTCACTGAGATTAGGGTGTGGACCTATCTTTGGGAGCCATTGTCAACCTACCACAGGGTCCCAGGAAGAATTTCAGATTATTTATTGAGGTCCTGGAACAAAAAATTAGAATATCATTTTATGTTTACATTTTAAGCCAAATTATAGAGTAGAAAATATTCTTAACTGAGAGTTATCACAGGCTGACAATACCACTCTGGCAAGTTCAGAATGGCACAGGATGAGTAAGACATCCCAAGGCAAGAAGCATGTCAATGGTACAGAAAGATTCACCATGGTTCCCTCCTACTCCTTTCTGCTCACAGACTTGTGCCCTGTCAATTGGATTTGCAGAACATGTTATTATTGTGTTTGGTTGTATACAAATCCTCACAAACGAGTTTTCTGGTATGAGAGTGTGGATTGAAGACAATACTGAAATGTAAGCACAAGCAAATGCCAAGAAAATGGCAGAGTTGGTGTCCCTCCCATTTCTGTTGCAATCTTGTCATTGGTCACATGACCACCAAGTATCAAAATTACCTAAAAGATTGAAATATAAATTTGCATTTACTATCATGAAAAATAAACCTTGCCTGGAGTATATATTGTGCCTTAAGATACTTGCTAATGATAATAGAAAGCAAAAATGAGTGGCAAGTTATTGTAGTATACATTATTTATTTCATCTTTAGCTCAACGTTAAATAGTATTGATTTCATTTTAATATATACATAATATATCTGGACAGCAGTACCTGTATGTTGGAGATACTTGCATTATTTTTCTGATAGGATGTGCAATCAAAAAAGTTTGGTGATCATTTTTCTGCTTCCTTTGGCTGTGATGTGGTTGCTTCTTTGACCTTGCTCTATTATCAATTGCCATTTAGCTTAACTCCTCTTCAACTGCAACTTTCATGACCTTCCTTATTTTGGCTACGTTTGTGTCTTTCCCTTTTGACTTGAAGTAGTCTGAAGTGAACCACAGTAACTCTTCTAGGACAGGTTGGTTCAAGACTCGTTACTAGAATACACTCAGAAAAAGAAGATGAACAAAATAGAAAATAGAATTGCAACAGAAGTGAAGATTTATTTTTTATTTTTATTTATTTTTTTTTTATTTCAGCTTATTATGGGGGTACAAAAGTTCTGCATAGATATATTGCCCATGTCCCTCCCAATCCCCCGAGTCCGAGCCTCAAGCGTGTCCATTCCCCAGACAGTGCACATCGCACTCCTCCTGTAGGTATACACCCATCCCCGCCCCCACCCCCGTCCCCCCCAAGTCAGAACTTCAA
>CM052439.1:87657571-87672871 GCA_028533085.1 Varecia variegata | reverse complement strand
ATGTTTTTAGCTGTCCATATAATTTCTTTCTATTTTTTAGTAGAGACGGGGTCTCGCTCTTGCTAAGGCTGGTCTCGAATTCCTGAGCTCAAATGATACGCCCGCCTCGGCCTCCCAGAGTGCTAGGATTACAGTCGTGAGCCACCGCGCCCGGCCGTCTCCTTTTCCTTAGGATATAATAATATTGTGTTTTCCATACTTTGAAATGATTCCTCTGGGTTTATTAATGTCACTGACTTGGTACACATTTAGGTGTCTTTGTTTCATTTTCCTATTTCATGGGATATTATTTTATTTTATAATTATCTAAAATATTGGTATGCTTACAAAGGCAAATCTGTAAAATGTTATATATTAGGAGAAGTCTAGCTTCTATTTCTGTCCCCTCGAGCCTTTTCCCTTCTTGCCCACAAAGGTTTAATTTTACGGTTTATGCTTTCACTGTTTTTCTTGTAAAGGTAAACATGTTGTGTGTACGTGTGTGTGAATGTGCATGCGTGTTCTGTGTAAACTTTACATTTTTCTCCACTTTATTTTCTTCTACCTTATATTCAGGAAGTCACTCACAATAACATATAGAGGCATTCCACATTCTTTTTTATAGCTGTCTGTAATCTTTTTTTTAGCTCTACCATAATTTATTCAATCAATCCCATAACAACAGACATTTGAGTTGTTTGCATCTTTTGCTATTACAGATTACACTTGTGCATACATTTCTTGAGCATATGCCTTGCAATAAATATGTTCTTAGAATGTGAACTATTTGGATAAAAGAGTAAATGCTCAGGTAAGCCTGATAGATATTGCCAGATTCCATACCCTAGGTATTGCATCATTTTGCATTTCCACAGACACTATTTCCCCATGGTCTTAACAAGAAAGCATATTGTCAACTTTTGGATTTTGCCAGTGTGTTAGATAAGAAATGATATATTACTGCATTTCAAATTTTTATTTACCTCATTATGTCTCTGTTTGGGAATCATTTTATATGACTAAGGGAAAGTGGCCTTTCTTTTCTCCAAAATGCATGTTCATATCTCTAACCCATAAAACTTTTCTATAAAAGTGTTGATATTATTTTTTATGATAGTCTTCTCTCTTTTTAGAAGATTCCTTTTGTATATTAAACACATCAACCCTTTGTCAGTGATAAAAGTCATAAATCACATTGAAGTTTCATTGCCACATTGCAGTCACCATTATCAATGCTACTGAGAAAAAAAGAAACATTAATGAATGCCCATTTTCCAGAACACAATCTAAGCTAGGGTTAAAAAGTAAAAAAAGTATACATATGAAGCTATAGACTTTATGGTTGTTTAAACTTATAAAACATGATATATCCAGTCTGCCAAGTAAAAGAACAGAAATTCCAAAGGGAGAATCCAAATTACCACAGTTTATATTTTTATGGGATTCTTGAAGAAGAGAAAATAATGTTTTGAAGCTTTCCCCCACTTCCATTAAAAGATAAAATTATGGGAGGGGAGAATCATAGGCCAGGCAGTAAGTGCTTGCAAGAAGAGCAAATAATTGAAAAAATACAAAAGTACCATAGGTCTGTCAAATGACCTGTGTAACAGCAATGCAGAAAAACAGAACGCCCAGGTAAAATGCTATGTATGCTCTTGCAAGTAGTTATAAATGCACCTGAGTTTCCAACCTCATTAACACAGACAGGCTTTTTGAAAGTTAGATAGATATTTTGAGAGAAAACTGGGAAGACAAAGCCCCATTAGATTTTACATTTTGGTTCTGAAAGGAGCTTGCTCTTATTTTATTGATCTTAATATTTGATGAAAATATTACTTCTTGCTTTATCAATATTAGAGAAAAGCCTGGAGGGTTGGGGGAAGGAAAAAAATAGAGGAAAGAAAGCCAGAATTCTTGGCTACCTAAGGAAGTACCGGTAGCCTTCTGTGTTAGCCTGGATAATATTACAGATGGAATCAAAATGCTATTTGGGATTGGAAATGGGTTCCCTTTCCCAAATATAATGTGTTTTTTAATGGAAATGTATTCCACCATGTGACAGATGGAATGTCAGACCTTCTCAAGTGCTTCAGATTGCATTTTCCTATAAATGTTGGATACCACCATATACAAATACATGGATGATATCAATTAGAGAACCATGGATTTTTTTTTCTGAAAGAGAACTTGGAATCTTCTGTTCCAATCTCCTAATTGCCAGTCAAAAAATAAATAAATAAGTTAGCCCAGTGGGTTACATTATGTGGCCCTAGGCATAATATATTTATTGTAATAGCAAAGACATAATTCAGCTCTCTCAGTTCCAGTATCTTATGATCTCCTCTACCAAGTTTCTTCTCCTGAATAATGTCAATTATAATCAGAAAATATACACAGTGTAGTCATCCTTTGCCTTAGATTTAATACTTGCCAGATAATATCAGTATATTTAATGTGGACTATCAATAGTTTTGTATTAAGCCTCAAAATTAAGTAACACAAGCTCCTGCATTTTATTGGTGGGGCCCAGAGGGATAAATCATTGACAACTAGTCCATAACAGACCTAGAATTAAAAACCTAAGCTTGGACAACTCTAATTATCTACCCTACCTGTAACCACATCATTATAATTAAGTTGAACATTTTCTTGTAATCTTGAGGCTCAAGGACAGCAGAGGAAAGGACATGCACAAAAGTAGTAACCATGGCAATGCTAAGACATCCCTGACCAAAGGAACTCTACAATTGGGCAATCTGATGGGAGCTGTCATAATGTGTGCCTACAGAGGCCCTCTTATTCATCTGTCTTCGTTAGTGGTTCTTAACACATAAAAATAATTTTGAGAAATGCCACAGCTAACTTAAAAGACAGAGAACTAAACAAAAGTGTTTCATAACTCAAGGTTTCAAAAGCATCATTTTTATGGCTTGCTAATGGGTCTGTGTATGAAGGTGACATACCAGTTTCAAGTTGCTGTCACATCTTTGTAGATGTCCATGCATCCGACACTACACACTGTGTGCCCCCTTTGTGACAAATGGTCTTTCCACAGTTCTTAAACAGCACAGAATTCAGGTTCTCTGAAGCACCATGTGCCCAGTTTGTTTTGTCAGAGACAGTGTCCTATCCTCACTGCTAACAAATACCTACGAAATAGCTTTTTAGCTAAACTGTCCTAAATCAGAAGCTGAATTCCATTCTTAATATAGTGTGCACCAGCTGTTTCTCTTGTAAAATACTGTTAGCATGGTGAGTAGGAATATATTGATCATGGCTGAATGGTTCAATTTAATGTGGGTTGTGGTGAACTTTTTAAAATAATTTTATATCCCACACACTAGAATGTGAAATTATAATGCATTGACCAGTGCACAGGCCTGGGATCACAAATTGGGAAGATAATTTCCATCTTAAAGGCATGGTGAGAGGACTAAATGAAATAATTTACTTGACAAATATCAATCATAGATTTGTGTGCGTAACAATCTGTGCAGCTGCTGGGGACAGAAGTGAATGAGGATTTTGCTCCAGTCTTCATTGACCTGACATTTTAACACATAGAATGAGGCACCAAGATACACATTGTAGAGTAAATTATACTATAAAGAAGCAACTCAATGGTGGAATGACTGTACAACAGGAAAACGTTAACAATCTGGGGTCAGAAAAAGCTTCACGGAGACATAACGTTCCACTAGAGGCAGGAAGGAGAGTGAGTTTTCTGGCGTCAGGAGAGGTTGATGGGAAACCATCCCACCATTCCACACAAGAAATAGCGTGTGTGAAGGCACAGAGGCAGAAAGAAATGTGTTTATTTGGTGACTTGAAAGAAAACCAACATGGCTCAAGCAGAGCGTGAGGACAAGCGTGTGTGGAGGAGAGGCTGAAATGACAGGCGGGCTGGAGGGCGTCCCTTACCACGCCAGGTGCTCGGTGGCTGCTCGGTGAGCAGAACACTTAAAATAATCAGCACACACACGCAACATGCTCCTGTTTCCCAGATTTGAAGAAAGCAATGACGACTGAATGTCTACGGTGGCCGTGGAATGTGACACAAATGACCACCGGATGTGTCCGAGTCTAGTCAGAGAAATAGAAACCACCCTAAGTGCTTCGAACAGAAGAAACCTAACGCAGACATTTGCTCACGTGGTGACGGAGGATCTGAGGAAGCGCAGAGGGAGGTCGCAACGACCCCAACAGGACACTGCCCGGCAAACGGACGGCCCAGCAGGGGAGACGGCGTTGCTGAAACCCAGGAGGCAGGCGAGCTGCTGGAAGCCGGACTGCCACGTGGTCATCCAGCAGGTCCTGGGACATGGCAGAGGACACAGGCGGAGGCCGAGAGAGGAGGAAACACGCTGCTCCTTCCTTGGCCCCGCCGGGGCCTCCCCAGGCTGAACCTCGGGGAGCTCGGGGGCAAAGGCACCCGGAGACGTGGTTTCCGTGCAGAAAGCCAGCGGATGGCGCAGAGCGGACGGCAAACAGCCCTACAAACCCCCTTTTTTGGGTAGTAATAGGGATGCTAGTTCTAGCTCCTGAGGCATGAGGAGCTGCATCTGACTTCACAGGCTGCGCTCCAGCTCCAACAGTCATGGCAACACGTGCCCTGCTACACAGGCAAAGTGCCGGTTTCTGATGCAACGGTACGCAAATGTCATGTACGAGGCAATGATGTATGTGCTAGAAAGCCACACTGAACAATCTCTTAGTTATCTGCTAATTAAAAGGTAAGGGTCTAGGATTTTGTTCAACTTATTTTTGTTTTTCAATGATTCTACTTAACTGATAATTAGGGACAATTGTGAAATCTCGGAACACTAGCAGAAAGAAAAAAATATATTGTTCGTAGTACCAATATTCACGGGTAATTACCGTGAATTAGTGATTGAAATTAAAAGATTTATGTAATTTTAACTACCATGGGAACACAATTTTTGTCATGGACACTGGGCCAATACCTCAAAATGCTCGCTTCAATATGGGAATGTGCTTTTGGTCCATTCAATGTCAGAAACAAAGTAATTGTAGTTACATAAATTCGGAAAACAAAAAGGTCTATTTCTTTGTGGAAAACACAGTGATTTAGCAAATGATCCAGTATGAGTGAAATTTTTGAATTTGGTTCATGTTATGTGAAGAGAAACAAAGTAAACAAAAGCTCTTAATGGAAACATATCTTGGGACTAAGCCAAGACCTGTTTAATTTAATTTTTTTAACCAATTTGGGAACTAATCAGAGAATAATCCCAATGAATGTGAGGATCTCGTCCACTTTTCCAATCTTTTACACTCATTTTTACTTACTAATTTTATATATCTAGGATAAAAGTAAGAATAATTTTATATTTACATTAATGTGGTAGGAAAAATAGTGTATTTTTTTAAAGTTGGCATTATTAGTTTTCTAAATATGTTTCTTCCCCTTAGGTCTTTAGATTATAAACACTTAAAATGAACAGTTTCAAATCAATTTTGAAAATGGGCACTATGACCAAAAAGTTTTTTCTACTTGAAAAGGAAAACCAAAAAATCTTGCTGAAGGCTAAGCTTTCCTTTTAGCTAAGTGAGAAAATATTTCACAGAGTATTTACTGAAAACAATCAATAAGTCCCCAGTAGGTATAAGTCAATATATATCAAGTCAAAAGTACACTATTACACAGAAGTCAATATGTTTTTACTGAACATATGGAGAATTTACATTAAAACAGGCACTGGCATTTCCAATCTAAGATTTTTTTTTCCCACTTTGGTAGTATAACATAAAGCAACTTGAGCAAAACCATGTGTCTAACTAAATCACTCAGTAACATTGTATTTAGCCAACTTTCAAGAAAATATTTTATTTACTCCAAAAAGCTACCCAGATTCATTCACTCCAGCTGCATACTTCATGGCATCCTTTTCTTCTCCCCTCACCTTGCAGGGACCAGGGAAAGGCCAACAGTTACGAGCACAGACTTCAGAACCACACACCACGATTCCATGCTCCACTTTGGCACTTACTAGTTCTGTGATCTTGGTGAAAATATGTAACTTCTCTGAGCTCAATTCTTCCTTCTTCTGCTTCCTCCCCCAGCAATGATTAACTAAGTACTCAATAACCTCTAACTTACATGCTTTTATCGACTAAATATTTCCAGATGTGGTCCACTTTATGAGAAGGAAGTATCTGACGGCTGACTGACAAAAGTATCTGTTCTCTCACAAAGATGGTCGTGGTGTTGCCTCTATGCACAGCCACTTACTGTCTCACTGGCAGGCACCTGAACTTGGATGTCTTTCCTGGCAGTTGTCTGCAAGACACGGGCTGGACTGGAGGGTCATTACACAGCCATGGGAGTAAAGAAGCTTCCAGGCAGACCAACAGATCTTATTGGCCAGTTGGGAACTTGACATCACCAAGGTTAATACTGTGTATCACATTCCTATGTTATTATCTTTTATTACTTAAATCTGATATTACTCATCTTTATTTTATAGATTAAAGGGTTACCACTTTTGTTACTAGGAGATGGAAAGGGAGACAAAGCAGAATCCCCAGGTTAGGTGATATTCTGCTTTACCTGAGAGTCAGAATCCATTTCCAATAAGTGTTAGTGGACAAGGCAGTCTATGATCCCAACAGGCAATGGAGCTGGGCACTGTGTTGCTTGCTCGTCCACAGTACCCCTTCAGGAGGCCAACACACTCGGAGAATAAGAGCATCAGTGAGTTAGGCAGAATGTGTTGCGTTCCTGAAGACAGGGTCAAGAAGGGTGCTATAGAAACACAGAAGACAAGTATTTACCTACGGTTGTCAAGATCAAGAATGACTTCATGGAGGTTGTTGACCTGGATTATAGCAGAGTACAATGAGTCTCTAAAGGCAGAGATAGAAGGAAGTAATATCCTAGTAACCAATATCAAGGATATAGGTGTACTCCGGTGGTTTTATGGGAATGACAGGTAATACCATGTCACTTAGTTTAAGTGATTAAGGGAACAGTCATTCAAAAAGCTGAAGAAATAATTTTGACAGAAAAACAAAAACCTAAAAGGGTCTGATGATGCATTAGAATTTACTTTAAAATGGTAGCCCCTGGGTTGCTTGATTTTGTGTGTTGATTTAAAATTTAAATGTGTGTGTGTGTACATATATGTATACATATTATATATAGACGGAGCATAACCTCCATAATCTGAATTCTTTGAGGAAAACAACCTTGGCAATAGTATGAAGGACTGCTTGGAAAAGGGAAGAAAGAGATAAAAATATTGATTATGAGGCTGTTAAAATATTTTGACTACTATCCCCTAAAACATGTTTGAAGGAATATTCCTTTCCTAAATATTGCAGAGTAGAAAATAGAAGTTTCTGTAGTCAATGGTTTCTTTGTCAAATCCAGAGCTAAATACAGCAAAACAGATTTCATCGGTGCAGGATATCTAATATGCTAATATTCACAACGAATATCAAAGACGAGATAAGAGACTGTGACATTCCTGAGGTTGTGGGACTGTGTTGATCCACTTTAAAGAAGCATTTTGCAGAATTGTCATTCACAGGTCATTTTTCAGCCTGCTGTTTTCTGCAATGAGATATTCCTTGTAGTGTTAGGAAGGGAAGTACACTCTGTGTGTTAACCTTTGGATCATCAATTTCCAGGAGAGTTTGGCACAAGATGAGTCCTCCAGAAATATTTATTGGGTGACGTTGAAAGAAGTATCTGAACTAGGAAAAAGAAGTGTGGACGGAGAACAAGATAGGAAACTTGTATTTGTCTGCTTCTTTGTGCTACTTTATTCTTGAATCATTGGTTTTTAGTTTTGTTTACTCGGCAGTTCATATTTGGAAGTTAGGGTTGTAGGAAAGAAACTAGACATGCTAACTCTTAAGCTGCAATAATCTCAAGTACTGTCCTGTTTAATCTAGAACCTAAGCTTATTTGTCTTTAAAAAATCATCAAAGAAAGTCTTTCTTAGTCAAGATTGCCTTCTTGTCCAACATGGTTGAGCTAGAATTAATTAGTGGCATAAGTAGTGTGGCAAAGAAAGACAGCCTAATTGACAGGGAAAGTATAGTTTTAGAGTTAGAAAGGCTAGATTTGACTGCTAGTTTTCCTACTTACCACTTGTGTGGCAAAATGAATTAGCTGTTTGTGCTCACCATGGCTCCAGCCCAGTTTATGATGTTTGGGGGAAATAAAAATACATATTTACTGTTTGTGAGAAGAATATTCCCAGTTTATGGCAGTGAATGAGAAGCAGAGCTACAAAGTACGTTTGGGAGAAGAGCGATTCTCTGTGGTTGGAGCAGAAATTTTTGAAAAGAGAGTATAAGAAGAGATAAGAATGTAAAAAAATCGCAGAGGATCGAACTGGAGAGATGGTAACCAGCTTGTGGAGGGAAGCCGAGCTATACTCAGGTGTGTGTACCTGCCCCTGTAGAGAGGGCGGTGCTATTAAGGGAGTGTGACCTGGAGGACAACAATATGTGGATGATTTTCTTTAGGAAACTCAATCTGACAATGGTTGTGTGCAACGTATATTGAAAACTAACCACAGTCCACATTTGCTGAGAGCAAACTCTCTGGAGCCCGGATACCAGCTCTGTCACTTACAAACTGTGTGATCTCATTTAAGTTACTTAATCCTCTGCTCAGCGGTTTTCTCATCTGTACAACGGGAATGTAGATTAGCTCACAGATGCTGCAAGAGTGCCTAGCATACAGCACATGCTCCAAAGCTGTTAGCTCTGTTTATACCATTATTATTGAAATCCTGGAATTTTTCTAGTCAGTCATCCACATTTTCACAAGATTTCCTCTCATAGAGATTTACCTTCTAAAAAAGTCCTTTGGATTTGAAATTCATCTCTAACCCCTCTGCTCTCATTGGTGTTTTGAGGAGAGATACATTCCCAGAAATGTTAGAATTCTGAAGCTTTAAAAAATGTTTAAGTGTAATGTTAGTGTTTTTGTAGAGTTTTGGTATCCTTTTTTCTGCTCTACCTCCATCCCCTGGGCACATGCCTTTCATCAATCACCCACACTCCTCTCCCAGAACTGCACAAATCCGCGTCTCTGGGAAGTGGACTGAGCAGTGATTCTCCGCGTGTCGTGAGAAAGCGCAGGACTATGCAACCACCAGTCTTTATTTTCTGCCCTTATCCCAAAGAGCTATAATTGGACTATTTTCTTGGATCTGAGACACAGTGTTCACATCAGTCCTCTTGTGTATTGTTCACACTGCTGTTCGCCATTACTGTAATCAGAGAATCGCATCAGTCACTCTGGGGGGACGTGGCTTCTGCGGTGGCATCTCAATCTGCATCTGCTTCACCCCCACTTCTGTGAGCAAACTCCCTGGGTAACTGGGCCCCAAATCGTGTGTTCTTTTGCAGAACTGGGGTCAAAGGTGAGCGAAGCAGGCCCGTGGGGCGCTGGTCTGCGCAGCCCTACGGCTTCCACACCCACCTGGAAGCGCCCAAACGAGCTGTACTGGGAATTCTTTTGAACGTTGAATGGAAACGCACTTAAAGCGAATAATACAAGACCTTCCCTGCTTTCGTGAACATACTTCGGTCTTTCCCCGAAGAGGTGTGTGGTCCTCAGGAATATCTGTTTTTCCTGTCTTTGAGAATTCCGTGTTGGGCAGCGTGCGTTTCCGTTTGTACTCGTCTCCACGAGCCAGTTCTCATGGTCTCCTGCCCGGGCTGAGACCCTCCTCCCATCTGGCCTGCACGTCCCCCGTGCTCCGCCCCAGTTCTTTAATCGCGAGGCTGACAGTTCCGATGCTGTCTGACCGTGTCGCTTTCCTATTTAAAAGCATTTAGAGGTTTTCCACTGACGAAGGATGGCATCTAAGCTGCCGTGCATGACATTTGAGGTTCCGCGTGTTCTGGCTTCTTCCTGCCTTGCAGATTCATGGCTATCTCCCCTCCCTTTCACCCCACGCTAGAAACACTGGGGAATTCTTGCTTTTCTCTTAAAAAAGTAAATAAGTAAAGCCCTGCCTAATCTCTAAGCTTTCAAATGTCCTGGACTCTCCGCCTAGAAATATCCGTCCTTGTTCCTTCACCTTCATGTCATCTAAGCACCCTTGAGATGCAGCGGCGGTGCCCAGGCTGCGTATTGGCCCTGCACAGCCTCCGCGAGCCCCCGGTGCTGACCCCTGCAGGAGCATTGGCCGTTCCGTGACTTGCTTGCCCGTTCGCCCACCGGTCTCCGCCAGCAGGCTGCAGCCTGCCTGAGGGCAGAGGCTGCGTGTGTACAGTGGATACTCTGCCCTACATCATACATCCCTGTGGGCCTTTCTGGTTTTCTGTCCCCTCCCACCAGACCTCGTGATGTGTTAAAGATTCTTAGTCATACCGGGCTGCTCTGCATTCCCATCCCTCTGCCTAACGTGAACATCGATGCACAGGTCAAGATTTGTCAACGAGTTAGTTTTCCTAAGGGCTCTCATAAGGATTGAAGTAGAAATGTCTTCCTTTTTTTCACATACTTTTACATGAACGCTCACCTTTCATGCTGATGGGATGTCTATCATTGTCTCTCTAGCACTTTGTTGCTGACAATGGTGCGTGAGCCCATCTCCTACTTTTAAACATAAGTCATAAAAGAAAGAAATGTTACTGATTTTACTTTGTATCTTTTGAGCCTAGCATAGTACCTGAATAGAATAGGCACTATTCCATAAATGCTGTGTCAAATGAATAAATGCACCTTGTTATAATATCTGTTCTGCCTGGAGAGTGATGTTTGTTTTTACTTCCAGTGGTTTGGCCATGCTCCTAACCAGTGGTTCTCAAATAGGGCTGAAGATTAGACACACCTGAGATTATTTTTTAAACATCCTTGACCACTGTTTCTCAAATGTTAATGTGCATGAGAAGGACTTCTTTGACTCTGTTTCAGTAGGTCTGGAGGAAGGCCTGAGATTTTTTATTTCTAACAAGCTCCCAGGAGGGCTGCCTGCTTCTCGGCCAGGATCACACTGAGTGGTGAGTCCTGATCCTTTGAATCAGATTCTCCAGGGATCTGGTCTGGGAAATACATATTCCTAAGAATTTCCCAAGTGACTGTGATAATCAAAGGTTGCCATCTACGTAACAAGTTACTGCCTGTGTTCTATCACTCATCATTTACACACTGCAATATTATTAAGCAACTTGCCGGAAATTGTGCTAGAGGCTATGGCCATATGTTTGAAGGAGATAGGAATGTTCCTAACCTTATGGAGCTCACAGTCTAATGAGAGAAACAGATAAAATATGTAAAATAAATTCTTATACATTGAGATATATGTAAGAAAAAATAATCAAGCCACTGGTATTAGCAATAACAGGGAAAGAAAAGATCTGCATTTAAACTAAGATTTGAATGATGCAACTGCACACACCATGGGATTAACAGGGCAGGGACTTTTTTTTAGAAAGTGAGGAAAATATACAAACCCCTAGTTAGGAAACAATCTGGTAAATTCTAGGATCTCTCCAAAGACTCTCGTGGCTGGAACAAATAGTATAAATGGGACAGTGTCACGTGGTGTGGGGCAGGAAACAGACAAGCACACACAGTGGTGGGCACAGTGACAGAGACGCTCTGGCCGGCATGGGAGACAGGGATGCTGCGGAGCATGACTCAGGCTGTTTGGTTTCCTTTGAGATGAGACCCACGCAGAATAGCAGCAGTAATCCTCAAACCCATCTGCAAACATTTGTATTTCTGAGTTTATGGAAATAGTATCTATGTATAGAAAGAACAATATGGACAATAAGTGTTTTCACTTTTCAATGACGTTTTATCTTTGCTTTCCATTTATCTAAACCAGCAATCAGGAAAGATTCCTGTCAATTTATATTTGGGGCTAGAACGAGTCCATACCGTTTAATTATTCCTATTTTTTTCTTTCCACTACAAGAATGAAACATGGAATGCCATGTCCTTGATTAGGCATTTGAAGTTACTCCAAATGTACCTATATGCATATATGTATATGTGTGTGGATATATTACACACATATATGAAATTATGTGAAAAGTGACAAATTAACATTCTATGAAAGGTAGACTTTTTCGTGAAGACCTTAGGAATTAAGAATTCTAGCAAATGCATTGGTCACATGTTTATCCCTAGGAATTTCCCTCCTCACCCCCAACTGGAATCCATATCCAACTTCATGGTTTCAGAGGCCTGACCCTGGGTGAGCAGCTTCAGTCGTGGGGTTTAGATGGAAACATCAACATGCTCCCATCTCAGAGCCTCTGCTGCAACAACCAAGAGGCTTTCCCAGCTCTAGCAGTCAACAAGGAATCACAGTGTATGATTTGACCTCATTCAATTTACTTTTGTGCTTAAGGAAGTTGTGACCTCTTCAGCAGTTTTAGTTTGTGTAAATGTGTAAATTCCATTTTTCTGCCACCACTTCTGCTACTTTTTCTCTATACAGAAACCTGCATTTTCACTGTACTTTAGATGTAAAACAGAGATTCATCAAGCTTAATTGTTTAGTGTGCTATTACCATAGTGACTATTGTATTTCAGTTATAATAACTCCTAACTGCAGGCCAGTAGGCCATTGTCCCAAGGTAAAGTCTGCAATCCACCTCTCTGCTCCCTGGATTCCACACCTCCAGAAATTTCCAGGCCTTAATTCCTTCAATTATGCCCCTTCTTTCTAGCATTTTTACTATCCCCCTTCCTACTTTTTTTAAAACTCAGGCCACCCTAATCTTGATTCAGCAATTAAAGTCACAATTGTCATTGCCGTGGTTATTGTATCCATCAATACAGTTCACAACTAGCCTCTGATAAAGCTCCCCAGAGTTTTCACAATGTGTGTATTCTGAAAATTATTTTCAAAACAGTCCAGTATTTTTCTAATACAAATAATGTTTAATCAACATTACAACACCAAAAACCCTTGATGCCTTCAAATAGCTAGTTAAATTGGTTTCACAAATAGCTGAGACAGGGAACTGGCAGGTACTGCCTTGGGCATTGCTTTGGACATGGCTGCAGCATTGCCTGACTGAGTCAGGAAGTCTCAAAACAAAGTTTCAAATTACCGGAATCAAAACAGGATGGAGGCAGGGCAAGTCCCCTCCCCGCCCCGGGTTAGATCCAAGATGGTGAAACAGCACCCCTGCCATGACTATTCCTCCCCTTGTTTAGCCTATAATTAAGCTGTTGCTTAAATGGAAAGGCAACAGGAACCAGGGGGCCGTTCTCTTCTGCAGGAGAACTTGCCTCTGCTATGTCTGTGGAGTAGACTTTCTATAGACTCTGAATAAATCTTGCTTTCACTTTATACTCTTGGTTTGCTCGTGAATTCTTTCTTGCATGAAGCCAAGGACCCACTTGGACCTCAAGAAGCTCCCAGCATTGAGAGTCACTTTCCTGTGTCATAGCAGTAAAATAATCTAAGATAATAATTCTATTTAGTTGCTTTTTTCCCCTATTTCAAGCATATTTTATTTCTGAGTAAGCATTATAGATTTTGCATTATTATTTATTTCATTGTACCTTTTAACACTGTTAATTTTACTCTAAACTTTTCAGATCCCAATCCTTCAGTCTATTAAAATTAAATAATTATATAAGACAGCTCAGTGTTAGACATGTAGTAAATACTTAGTAAGTAGTTACTATTTTATTGTTTCTTTTTCTCTTTAACAGCATCGTATGGGAACATTCTAGATAGAAACCTTTAGAATCTTATTACTTATTGCATGGAAAGGGCAGGGAAGTTTGGAGGGCAAGCCCAATATTGACAGGATTCAAATATGGGAGAAAATAGTTTTAAATGCAATAAAGAAAATGCCATACTTAAAACAATAGTTCACTGTTAACTCTTGGAGATCTAATAGGATGAAATCAGGGAGAAAACCCCTGTTCTGGGAATTTCCTTATTGTCATCCATGTAATCATTGAATTGGTAAAAATATCTCCTATTTTTATAAATGATAAAGCTGAAGCTTAGAGATATTAGTCAGATTTCAGTCATCCCATGAGAAACTGAACAAAGACTCAAACAGATCTGTCTTATGCCCAAGTCCAAAAGCTTCACATAGCCCTGGAGCCGAAGCCCACATTTGGAAGGCGAGAGTGGCACATCTGCATAAACACCTCATCATACCAACTCTGGAAGCCACTGTGGGTTTTCGCTGCTCTGTGCCTCAGTCTTCCACAGCCAGCACACCAGGTGCTGCTAACTGAGGAACGGGGAACAGTTTGTTTAATTTGCAGCAACAACCAACAGACAACGATTGGGTACAAATCATTAATAGTGGCACCTCTCTCTAATATAGATGCCTAGTTTGATACAATGACAATCAGTTTTAACTAAAGATCATTTACATTGAACAGTGAAACACTCATCCTGGAAAATTATCAGAATTTTGGATCATTAAGCTGAATGATTGAAATGTTACAGTAATGATCCATGCCTAAGTCTCTCTTCTCTCAGTTTCCTCTTTGTTTATATCACCTTACACCAGTGGTCCCCAGCCTTTTTGGCATCAGGGACCAGTGTCACGGAAGACAATTTTTCCACAGACCGGGGACAGGGGTGCAGGGGGAGGTGGAGCTCAGCCAGTGATGGGAGTGATGGGAGCGGCTGTAAATACAGATGAAGCTTTGCTCACTCTCCTGCCACTCACCTCCTGCTGTGAGGACCCCTGTGGGGGGGGTCCCATTTCCTAACTTTCATGGAAGACAATTTGTCCATGGATGGGGGAGGGGAGGGGACTGGCAGAGCTCTGTGGCCTGGTACCCAGCAGGTCGTGGACTGGTACTGGTTCATGGCCCGAGGGTTGAAGACCACAGCCCTACACCACATTATGCCCTATGGGACACTGGCTTTGTGTTCAAATGACACATGCTCAAACGGTGTTAAACACGTTAAATGCCTTTCTTTACACTGAGATTCTTTAGCATCTTTAATTGGTAATATGCATGATGTGTAGCAATTTTATAACTTTTTGTGGTAGGAACACCTATTAAACATTGTTAAAGAACTTGTATTCTAGGCTCAGGGATAGGGAAACCCTCCTTCTACATTTGACCAGAGTGATTTGAGATTTAAATCTTCACTTCTGTCAAATTAATACCTCCCATTTTGTTTTTATTTCTTAAAATCGTTTTTGCTATACGGGGTCTTCTCTGGTTCCATACAAAGCGTAAGATTATTTTTTCTGTATCTGTGAAAAATGATGTTGGTAACTTAATAGGGATTGCATTGAATCTGTAGATCACCTTGGGAAGTATAGACATTTTAACAATGTTGATTCTTCCAATCCACGAGCACGGTATGTTTTTCCACCTATTTA
>CM052439.1:87640079-87657071 GCA_028533085.1 Varecia variegata | reverse complement strand
CATTCAGAATGATGTTGGCTGTGGGTTTGTCGTATATGGCTTGAATCATTTTTAGATAGGCCCCGTCTATGCCTATTTTGTTAAGCGTTCTTATCATAAAAGGGTGTTGTATTTTGTCAAATGCTTTTTCTGCATCTATTGAGAGGATCATATGGTCTTTTGTTTTGCTTCTATTTATGTGGTGAATTACATTTATAGATTTGCGTATAACTCTTGTCTAATCCCTGTGCCTGGATAAAAACTCACTCAAAGTTCAGTAAGAACAAGAGCTAAGAAGATACTTTCCTGTTCCTGTCCTAAACAATTCTGGCATGTGGAACATTTTTCCTGCTTCTGTGATAATAGCAAGATAAGGCAAAAATCACTTATTCCTACCAAGAAATACTTACCTAGAAAATAAAGCTGTGCTTCAACTGACTTAGTTTACTCATTAAGATTAGCAGCCTGCTGATCAGTACTCACCTGGACACCTTTCCTCAGGCTGTATAGCTCTGCCTGGTCCCGCCCAGATCCCCACCTTGCAAGGCCTGCCTGAAAACCATGCATGCCAGTCTCTAAACCCTACTGGTGTACTTTCCCCTTTCTGGGAGATGCTACCGAGACTGTGACAAGGTCATGTTCGCCCTCAAGGGCAAAAATCTAATTACCTTTGTTCAGCTTTGGGGAGTTGAGAAGCCTACATTAACAATGTGTTTTTTTTTTTTCTAAACTCAAATATTTTTTCGTATTGTTCTCTCAATCCTCTATCACAGTGGAGAACAGCCCGGCCCACACCCCTGCACATGTTGTTCTGACAAACGCTTTCTCCCTCTCTTCTTCCAGCCTTTCTAGGTGCTCCTTCTTCCCTCTTCATTCAACCCTTTCTTTCAACAACCCGTGTGTGTGTGTGTGTGTGTGTGTGTACACATGTACAACATACATATATGTATATGTGTATATATGTATGTCTGCACATATACATGGATGTATATATTTATACTCTTCCTCTGGCCTCTCACTTTTAATCTTGCTGTCTACTGCGCCCCTACACAAATTCTATACTCCAGACAAGCCAAAGACTCCCTGTGGGACGCGCCTGGAGGCCTTTTGTCTCTGTTCTTGCTGTTGCCACCATGCAGACCACTCCTCTCTACCCCACACTCCATCCGTCAGAGCCCCACCCAGACCTCTTCTCAGGTACCACCTGACAGAAACATGGCGGTCTTAAGCTCTCTTTTTAAAAGATTGGATTTTTGTCATCTTTTATCCCAAATAATTTATTTATACACTTCTATTCTGAGTAAAAACAAACACAAGAGGCTATTGACTATAAAGGCACATGCAAACATAGGAAACAGAGAGCAGAGTGGCGGAGCTCTAGCTAACATTTGCTATCTTGTAGGAAGGGTCAAGAGTTGAGTTTTGTGGAGTCAATTCAGTAGAGCTTGCTGGCCTGGTGTGTTTGCAAGCTTCTTGCTGTGCCTGCCTGTGACCTGGTCGGTTGTTGGAAATCAGCTGAATTATCTATTGCCTGACTTATTAGACCTGGTGATTATCTCTTCCTTAGGAGAAACCACAGCTGGAAGCAGGCAGATCCCTGCGGCGTGGCCTGGGTGGGCTGTGGCGTGTGTCACATCCACCGCACCAGCGGCCCCTCCAGGCCTTTCCTGCTCCCAGGGAGGAAGAGTCCTGCCCAAACGAGTCAGGCCAGAAAGGCCGACAGTGTCACAGCCCTGTGGCTACTACACACTCTCCACATCTCTCCAGTGGGCTGAGGGCCACCCAGAGATCTTTGTGCTGAAGTTCCAGCACAGTGTCTGCCATGATGCCCGGAAAGTGTTTACTGAGTGACAACAAATCTCAGAAACCATTTTAGGTTACAACACTTGAGAGCACAGATAGCAGGCTTATGTGTTTTTCTTGTATATTGTCACACAAAATTAACTGCTTACTAAAAGTTTCACGATGATGGTGAGGCTAAATTTCTATTACCATAGGAGCTTTCCTCCTGTTTGGTCTTTCACTATAACTTACAGTAAAGCTGTGACATTTTGTAATTTTTGGAGATAGGTTTTGCATATCAACCAAAAATGCAGTTATTCATTAATAATTTATTAGAACAAGCTTCACCCTGATATAATAAATAAATTATTAATTGATACTCTTAAGGAAAATGTTTCTGAACAGAAGTTGCTTCATTTCTCCTTTCCTGCTGGGTGTTTAGGTTATCACAATATTTGCAGAAGAAACAGATGTCACGAATTTAGTTATATAAACAAGTCTGAGTGCTCCTTTTCAAGATTCATCATGTTATTTAAAAATATATCAAAATTAGTACGTCCAGTGACGAACCAGTTTAAAGGATGTGCCCAAACTGGGGTAAAGAGGCATTCCTGGCCTTTAGAAGAACAAACGTGTCAGGCAAAGGTTAGTTGGACTAAGCGCTAATGACACTGGAAGGTTTTCATATGGAAAATCTGTCCTTATTTTGTATGAGAACACCTACTAACTTTTTTTTAAACAAAAGAAGGATAGAATCTATGACTGACTCCAGTGACGAGCGTTTTCTGATTGACTGTCATATATAACCTACGTTGAGAGGAGGGACCTCTTCCCTCTCCCTCACCCATGCATCTCCAGCTCCCAGAACAGCTTCTGGTGCAGCCAAGGCTCTCAATAATATGTATTGTTAATAGAAAACATAGCATGATAGCTATCCTTAAAAAGTAGGAGTGTGTCTAACTGGACAGAGACAATCCACACTGTTGAATTGTTCCAGGATGACCTTAAGACATAATTAAAGGGCAAATGTGTGAACAAGACTTTCTGTTATCATCCATTGTCAAGCAGCAGCGGGTGTGTGCCTGCTACAGGCCAAGCACTTTGGTTCTCCCTGGAGACTCAGAATTAAGTAAGACTGGTCCTCACCCTTCAGCGGATCTTAATGATAGGAAAAGAATAAACACTTTGAACTGCAGTACTCAGAGAAAGCTGCCAGAATGATTTTTCTTTAAAGTTCCCAAACTAATCATATAATTATCTTGCCAAAAACATATCTTTGGCTTTCCAGTGCCTGAAAAATTAAAGTTAGACTCCTTAGCATGAGATGCTCTGCTCAGCCTCCTCTGACTCTGTCTTTGCCCCTATGTTATAACGACTCCCATTGTCCTCAAGAGCATGCTTAACCTCAATACCACTTGCCTCTGTGTATTGAAATATGTACTGTTTTCTGCATAGAAGCACTGCCTCCCACAGTAAACACACCACCACCCAGGTCCCCCTAACCATTTAGTACCTGTCTAGTAGTAGCTCCTATCAGGCTTTCAGACTCTACTGAGATGTGACTTTCTGTAGCAACTTTCTCTGACAAAGGAAGATTCACTATAATCAGTATTGATACTTAAAGTGTTAAAGGCATTTAACAAAGTACAGTCTGGGAAGGATAGAGGGAAAGGAGCAATGGAGGAGATTTGTTAAAAGATACAAAATGACAGCTAGATAGGAGAAACAGGTTCTAGTGTCCTATACCACCCTAGGAAGACTATAGTTAGCAATAGTGTATTGTATAGTCTCAAATAGCTAAAAGGTGGGGTTCAATGTTCTCAATACAAAAAAATGATACATGTTTGAGAGATGAAGGGTATGCTAATTAGTCTGATCTGATCACTATACATTATATGTATCAAAACATCGCTATGTACCCTATAAAACTGTACAATTATTTTGTGTCAAAAATAAATTGAAATTTGAAAAAAGCCAATAGAATGAGACTGGAGGTGGTAAGTTTGCAGATAAAATGGAAAGAGAGAAAACAGAGGTAGAGCTAAAGTGATTAGAATTTTGACCAGAGAGTTAGCAGTAGAAATAAAAACAAACAGAAAATATAAAAATGTTGCTGGTAAGGACTTTGCTCCCCTTGATTCGGGTTAGAATATAAAGAATAAAAATGAAACTATCATTAGTCAAAGACACAGCAGAATATTGAAAGTAGAAGGCTATGCCAGCAGAAGTTACTACATCCAGATGAGGCACACTGTGTTTACAATTATGGCAAAATGTCCAGATAAAAATTAATGTTTAGAGTGTTTAAAATGTGAGTCTTAGATTTAGAAAAAGTGTAGAGATAAAAATGATGATTTCAAGGTTTGTAGTTTGTTGCTGTAGCATTTCAGCAGATGTCACGTATATGTTACATGTCTGTTTCCCCACTGGACTGTCAGTTCCACAAGATAAGGACCTGGTTCATAGTCTTTATGTCTATAAGACAAACAGTGGGAATAGTATCAGATACATAGTGCATTAATTAACAATGAAAATAAAGTACTTCATGTCAGAGAAGCTTGATACAGCATATAGTGGATGATACATTATTGCTTTAGACGTGGTTTCTTCCCTTAAAGAAGTTACTTTCCTATGGAAAGTATGAAATAGTCACAACAAAACTCTAGACAGCTAGGCAAAAAATGAAGGGCCAGAGCTGTAGACACAGGCAAGGACCAAAGAACTTGCTTCTGGCATTGGAAAGGCTGGAGGGGAAAACAATTATGGAAGAATTATTATTTAATCTGGTCTTTTAATGAAGGAAACAAATATAGAGGACTTCCTAAACTCAAATAGAGTTATGATTTTGTAGTTTATCTGACTTTTTCCCCCATGTTAGGGCAGAGTGATGCTCTTTCCAGCATGGGGGTCAGGGGAAACTTTCCCTTCCCCCATTCGATGAACGATCAACTCACAATAAAGTAAACTGATACAAGAAAGAGGTTTATTTAACGTGCACATGGGGAGAATCACAGAGTGATTACCCGATATTCCAATGTGGTCCCGGAATTTACATACCCTCCTTTCAGTGGGGAGGGGGAGATGAGGCATATAGGTAATTCTGTGTAGGTGCAATAAATCGTTGCTAGGGAGGATGAGTAGATACTTGGGAGAATGAACGGAGGGGGAACACAGGTTGACTTGTAAATTAACCTGAGAGACAGGTATTATATTGAAAATGATTTGGGTCAGGTCTGGTTGCTTTCTTGATCTTCTTTCCTGCAATATATTGAGATAATAGGGAGGAGAAGGAAAGTCAATTGTTCTTTTTGATGGGTTCATCTGGTTTATGCAGATAGAAGGAAAGCTCCTTCCAAAATCTGATGATTTTCAAGGGCCTTTAATTCAAACTACTCTTTATAACAAGGAGTCATATTTGGGGGTGAAATTTCCTGAGTTCCTTTACCAGTTTTCCTAGTTTGTGCAATATATTGAGATAAGCCTTTGTTTTGTTAGTTTGAAACTATTTGTTTTGTTTTGTTCTCAATGGACATACACACTACATTGCTTCCTGGTGTACAAGTGAGTATTTCTTGCATTCATAGACCACACAGTGATCAAGCCAGAGTATTTGGGGTTTTCTTCACCTTGAGTATTTATCATTTTTATGTGTTGGAAACATTTTAAGCCCTTCAAGCTACTTTGAAATATATTATATAATACATTGTTGCTAACTGTAGTCACCCTAGGAAGAAACGTGAAGGGGAGCACAGTGGTACAGACACCTCTGGCCTGGCTTAGTGCAGGCAGTTTTCCATCCATCCCCTTATTCTCAGGGACACTCCTTGTTCCTGCCTTGGGACCCTCCAGTTCCATCCCGGGGCATCTGCACAGAGGGATACCCCTCCTCTACATCCTTTATTCTGAGCTAGGACTTCTTCACCCTAAGTGCTTCTCTCTACCTCTTAAAATCTTTTGGGTTTTGCAGGGCTTTTCCCATTCTTTTTAATGTTACATGTTTTTCCTTATACTTACTTATTATCATTTAACTGGGAACTCAGGCAAAGAAAAATAGAAAAAATAACAACAACAGATACATACACACACACACACACACACACACACAAACATGTGTTCAAAAAAACACCTTGATCTGGAGACCTAATTATATTTTATAAATCACTTATTTACCTTATTTAATCATACAATTTGACTGGCCAATATTAATAATTAGAGTTTGATGAAGAGATGGGAATTCAAGCTACACAATTAATTATTCTAGGTGTTTAGGGTTAAAAATTCTGGGACATGTACTAATATCAGCTTCATATAAAATCAAATATTCAAATACTTAAAGTCTGTGTAATACATAAAGTTTGTGAAATATATTAAAATATGGGTATATAAGAAGATAGTAAAATTTTGCCTGAAATTCAATATAATTTTCTAAAAGAATTATAGGCTATCATCATAACGTTCCAATCAAGTTGTGTGTGCATACATGCACATACACACAAAATTGGGAATTATGTGTTCTATTAAACCCTCAGCTACTCTCTACCTTTGCATCAGAATAACTAAAGTAAGTGGGCCAAAAAATATTTCATTTTGTAGTAAATATTGACCTAATTTTAATATTAGCAGATGATTGGTTAAATGGAAGTGTTAGTGCTGACCCTACTAATTTCTCCATAGTGACTGTGAGCACCCTAACTGCATATAGTCAGCTCCCTTGGAGGTCCACTTGTTCTAGAGCAGCATCAGGTATAGGCTAAAGAAGAGAACTAAAGTCTAAGGTAGTGTTTAATCATAGCATATGCACACTGAATTAGATGCAGAATGAACTAGAGCAAAGAACACATTCGAAGCTACCGCACATCCGCTTTGCTGAAGCAAGGAACCCAGGAGCAGCTGAGAAGTTTATGGGCAGGAAAAGATGGACCCCACGCTCAGGAGGCAGGTAAAACCAGACCAGCTCAGAAGAGAACTAAAACAGTGTTGATTACCAGACCATGCCTGCAAGCTCTACCTCAGATTACTGATGCCACATCTAGCAAGGATGTGGGAGGGAACATGGTGATCGGTGTCAGAGAGGAGCCTAACGCTGTTCCATAGTACCAGGCATGAGGCAACCCTCAGTTTCCTCCCATCAGTCCAAATAGAAGACATCAATTTTGTTCATGAAAAACATTGCCCATTAATATTTCCTGTTTACAAATGATGCTATGTAGCCATCCTATAGAATTTGTATGGGCTGACTTTCTAAATTCTGAAATTGGAACCTGGGAACACAGAACATTCCTGTGGAACCTGGTGCGCAGCCAAGCTCTCAGGACCAGAAAGCATCTGTCGTGACGTGGGGACATAAGGAAAAGCTAACCGAGTAAGAGGTTCAGAATAAGTTGAAGTATGTAAATCAGTAGTGACTAAAAGTCTGCAACTACTCCCAGTTCCCTTTATGAAGCTCCAAATCAGAGAAATATTATAGAATTTTAATGATCATGCCTTGATTTTCTTCTTCAAACAGAAGAGGCAGTAAGTCTTGCGGAATTTGCATTATAAACATGCAAGATAGGAACTAAGGCCAGGGCTTCATTCACCATTCTTTGATGTCTCTGAAGAGGTCATCGTGCTTTCTCCTTACCCCCCAATACGTCCTAAATGCCGGCTGTTTCTGCACCGCCTCATGGAACTCCATAGAACCCCATAAAATTGTCCCGTAAAATGGAGACAATTGCCTCCCTTTTTAGAGAAGAGCTTTTGTGTTTTGGGAGGAACTCATGCTTTCATCCCTGAAAGAAATATTTCATTCTTGGTTCAGTGGAGCAATAATGCCTCTGTTTGATTATTAAACATTATGGATTTTAGTATCTAAATTTTGGAGATGAAATTAAAGAGGAAGTACTGAAATGTTGCATGATGTAAAAGGAGTTTCTATCTTTTAGGAGGGATAAAGAAATGTGATTAAAAAGGAAAATCTAGCAGAATAGAGACTGAATAAAGCCAATTAAATCAAAGAACATGATGGTACCGGGATGGCTGAAATACATTTTAAGAATTAAGGTGGGAAGTTAATTGGATATTTCCTGCATTTCTAAAATATAAATTTTTCTTTTGTTTCCTTTAAGTATCTCATTTTTATTCATACATTTGTTTAAATGTATTACTTTAGGTAAATCACTAAAGAAACCTTAGTGTGGCTATGAGATTTCATGTAGGGACATAGAGATTCTAAAATATGGAAAAGATGAGAAAACCAACCCTGGAACTGAAAAATAGTTTGAAGTGGGACATGGACTTCCCCAGACTGTGGGGTGAGGGGGTGGGGGTGGAAAAGAAGTGTTTAAAGGTAGCACTCAGATCATCTTTCCCTACTGCTGAAATTCTCAGGCCTCCTTTTGGACTTAGAATGAAAGTCTCATGTCTTACTATGCCCTGTAAGTCCCTAACCCCCTACAGACATGACAGTTTCCAATCTTTATTTAAATTTCATTTTCATCATTTAAGTGTCAACTCAGCTCTCCTGTGAAGCCTTTTTGTAAATCTCATCTAAAATAATTCTCCACATTCTCTATTAAATCACCCTGTTTTAATTCTGTATGTTTCTCTTTGCTCCCCCCAAAATGATGCTCTTTTTATGTTTATTTTCTACTTCCTTCACTGACATGGGCATTCTGCAAGAGCAAATATTAAGTCACTCGTCTGTTTCTCTCTTCAATGCCTAGAACTCTAGTTACCACATAGTAGGAACAACAAATAAGTATTTTTGGAATGAATGATTTTTTTACTTAGCTCACAATGAACAGGGATGCTTCATCTGAAATGCATTGTTTATCCTTACTACTCATTTTTACATATCTGCTGACATTTCATGGGCTGTGTAGTCGTCTGCAATAGAAATAAAAGATAAGGTCTGTGAACTCATCTTGGCCATGAGGAAGGCAGAGATGGCTGAGGCATGTTAAAAAGAACAGCAAAACTTTATGTGCCTATTGATATGATACAAGGATATAGCACCAAATATGGAGAATTCCTTAAAAAAAAAAAGAAGTCGAAACTTAACTGAATTTAATCAAGCCCTAGATCTAACTACCAGTTTATAGGCAATATGGGGATACAGGAAAATGCTAAACAACACCATGAGGATATAATCAGCCAAATCTAGACCACTGTGGGAAAAAACATAGAATATTAATAACAACAGAAAAGGTATGAAGTAAAAAGAGAAGGGAGAAGAAAGGAATTAGAAGCACCTTAAGAAACATTGCAGTATGTCAATTTCTTTGAATACTGATTCAATCACAACAGCTATAAAAAGACACTGGAGACAATCAGTGAAAACTGAACACAAACTGGGCACTAGATAATACTAAGGAATTTTTTATTTTGTTGAGTTTTCTAATGGTATTGTGATTAAGATTTTTTCAAGTCCGTATCTGTCCTATCTGTTACAGATACACAGTAAAGTATTTACAGATCAAATGGTATGTCGAGATTTTGCTTTAAACTCCAGCCCAAGGGAAAAACAAAAAAGAAGTAAGGAGAGCTAGATGATAAATGGTAGTCTGTTAACAGTTGTTGAAGCTGGGTGTCAGGTACACTGGGGTTCACAATAAGATTTTCTGTACTTTGTGAATGTTTAAAAAACTATAATAAAGTTTTTAAAAATTAAAAAAGCAATGAATAAAAATATTGACTGTTTAACCTAAAAAAAAAAAAAAAAAGAAAAGAAATGGGGACTTGACCTGATATTTCATGACAGTGCAGAAAATTGGTTAATATGAAAGAAGATACAGAACTTTTAAGAAAAGAGAAGAATCAGTGTTTTTGTGATAGGACTTTTTAAAAAAGAAACACAATAAGAACTTTTGGCCAGTATATTAAGCTTTGTGAGAAATTACACTACTTTGATAACTTTTAAAATATATTACAACTGATACCATTTTACCATTTAGCATTTCATCTTATTTTCACTTACTATTAATAAAAAACAAAAGAAATAGGATTTTAGAAAAATGAAGAAACTCACACATCACAGAACTCACAGTCATTTCATGACTGAGGAAAATAAAGTCTAAATGATTAATGATTGGCCACAGTGGTAGAGTTTAATCTTGATGTGACATCACCTGAAGGATGGCTCCATGATTTTCTGACTAAATAAAGCCTTAAGGATGTTCCAGAACCTGAGGTCTGTAGTTCTGGGGCCCCTATATGCTCCTTTAAAAAAATTCAATAACTTCCTGTTTTGTGTGTCTGTTTGTATTTGAGGAATCCAGGACCTCAATTTGGAGAGGTGGATGCAGGTTTTGGGGTGGGAATGGACAGGGAAACATAATTTGGAGGGAGAGGGTCTAGAAGGAAAATATTTATGTATATATGTGTGTATCTATCTATTTATTATTGGTTGGGTTGTTGAAACATTTTCAAAATATTTTTTTGAAATCAGAGGCAGCAGGACTAGTTTCTTGCTGACAAGGGTGAGATAGAAGCTCCCATGTCAGCATTTCTTCGTTAAAGGACATGTGCTGATTGCCTGGGTTTGATTCCCAGATCCTCCATTAGTTTCTTTGCTGAAAAATGATTTCACCTCTTTTGGTTTCAGTTTCTTCCATTGTGTGGTGTACACAATAATATTGCTTCCCTCCCAGTGTTACTGGGAGAATTACATGTATTAACATGTGATAAGTGCTTAGCACAGTGTCTGAAGACAGTGTTGCTCAGTCTAGTGCAAAGTGATGGCTGGTGTGGGTGGTGCACACACCTTCTCTGGGATGCCACATGCGTCTGTTCTCCTACCTATTCCCCCTAACCTGTCGTGTTATATCCTATTCTTGGAATGAACCTACTGAGAAATTTATGTTACAAAATGAAGACTTTAAAGGCAAAGGACTGGCTTTTGAGTGATAAACTTCAGTGTGATTAGCAGACTAAGGAGAGGCGATGGATGTGTGCACATGTATGTCTATTTCCTTTTAGAATGGTAGGATTCACCTTCCATCTACTACTCAAATTCTACCAATGTCATCTGCTTACAAGTTTATTTTTGTTTTTTCCACTGAAAAAATATCAATAATATGTGTGCTTATCAACCAAAAGGAAAACAATAAATTCTTATTTTCAGTTCTTTGTAATCCATAGAAGGAAAAAAAAAAACAAAACAGAAAAAGAAACTTAAAGAAAAGGTCCTATTAAAGATCATGAAGAGAGTGGCAATTGTTTTAACTTCCAGATATCTACTTGTATCCACAAATTCAGAGCTCTATTCTTCATTAATTCAACATAGATGCATTAATAGTGCAATGTGCCTGGTTCTATTCTAGGCTAAGAGGATGAACACAAAGAGAGAGTCCTCTCTACAAAGATCTTCCACATTTGTATACAAACCACTAAATCTATTGATCTTTGTGACTGAGGAAGCTTCCCCTTCTGGGAAGGCAAGAGGTAGCTCAAGAAATTGAGTTTAGATTGGGTTGGACACAGACAAAATGCCTCCCAGACTGACATACATTGGCATCAATCTCCAGCGGAGCTTTATTCACCTTGTGGTTTTGATCACATATTCGAAGAGAGGATATAACTATTCCTTACCTGAACAATGGGGCTCCAGGGATTTTCAATCACTCTCTTTGGATGCTCTGGTTCTTCATCTCATCTGCTATGTGCCACGTGCATGGTATTTTTTCACCTCTTCTCAGTGTGTGCATCATGTCTTCCTGGCCTGGCCGTGCGGAAAGTTGAGGTCAAGGGTGATGACCCAAATCCTAGGTTATTCTTGTGTTGCACATGTAATTCGTCTTGCTGCTTCTAGGTCTGGCAGGATTGAGTACCAGGTCAACTGAGCTTTTATATTAGCCTTTTAAAAGTCAAAGAGCTGATTTGCATATAGGTTTAACCAGGAGCAATACTGGTATTTTTCAGACAAAAAAGAAATGGCGCCGATTGCTTTGAAATTGTGCTTTGTGGGGTGTGGGTGGGGGATGTTGTTAACTCCTGAGGAAGGATTAAATTGAAGCTTGCTTCCCATTATATTGCTTTTATTCCAGTCCTGTTGGCCATGTTATCGCTCAGTTTCACACCTTCATTGATTCATTGATTCATTCAATAGATGTTGGGGAGTGAGTCACATATACAAAATAGTGCAATGCAAATGCAATGAGCCAAGCACAGGAAGAACATTGTGAACAAGAGGCAGTTGTGATACAAAGGAAAAAAAAGGGTAATAGCCTGGGGAATCAGGGAAAGCTTCCCCAAGGAAGAGTTTTAAGGAAAATTAGAAATACTACAGTACTACAATGATATCGGGTCTAATCTGGACTTTCTGCTATAAGAAGTAGCAGGCACCTTCAGAAGAAGCAGGAAAAGCGCTATCAGGTTGTCTGGTTTGGACAGAAACAAAAGATGCTACCTCTGTGGGCAAGGAAGAAAATAGCACATGCTTATCATAGATAAGAGAGTCAGTGTGGGCAACAGCCTTGCAGTTTCCCGGAATGATTTGAATGGAATGAGAGAAGACGCAGAAGAGGATGACATGAGATAAAGGATGCTTTGGGACAATTACTGTGACCCTTTATGCAGCCACAACACGATGCTCTCTGAGGAAATGGACTCAGGTCTCCTTAAGAGGCGGCAGCAGAGGTCTGGGCAGCTGAAATGATCCGCCCGTGGTCTGGGAGTGTGTGCTGGAGCTGTAAATAGGTCTCAGAATTTTCAGCCTCCAAGTCCATTTTGGTTTTCTGCTATGTTTAGAGTCCCAAAGTGATTTTTTTGGGGCTCCACATTGCCAAAAGAATTGTGATTTATACCACTGTCCTTTTATTGGATACTTCCAGACCCAATCTGTTATTTAGGTTTTTTCTTCTTTTGTAAATAGACTTTTTTTTGTTTTGACTGAAGCCAAAACATGTTCTTTTAGATTGTGTTTCACACTAAAACTATATGAGATATTACATTCTTATGTGATGATATTTTAACCTTATTCCTATGTGTTATACTTTTCATTTATGAAGCAATCTCAATGAGAAAAAGGAATGAAGATTCCTCTGGGCAATAAATTATTGTCAAGATAAGGCAATATAACTTTATCTCACCTAGCTGCACACGCAGAGTATTGAAAGAGGACTCCATCCGGACTCTCACTTTTAATGTTTAATTAAGTTTGAATTAACTTTCAGTTCTCTTCTCTATCATGTATTTACTAAGAGCAAAAACATCCCATAGCTTTCCCTCTTCTACAAATCAATATTGTCTAAACCAACTACATTCCTCCCCTTACAAATTCTATCAAATTGCTTATCCCTTTAGTGAATTTTTTGTTTTCAAATTTTCAGGAACACACATACATTGGAAGATTTTCTAAGACCTTTTGCCCAAGGGCAAACTTTATTTCCAAATTGGATCAAGTTGAGAAGCACATGAAGAGTTGTCACTAGGCATGTAGGAGGGGAAAAATAAGTGCAAAAGTAGGATTGTTTTCTTTCCATCTCTGCCCGTCTACTCTGGGATATGCTGTGTGAACTTGTTCATTTGCTCAGGACAAAGGATCTGCCCTCCTCGCTATCAACAGAGCAAGTCACATCAGGGGATAGAAAGTCACCTGCTCATGAGTATCTGCTGCATGTCTTTCCTATAGTTGAAATTTGTCAATTCAGGAGTTGGACAAATAACAGCTGCAGAAACACAGCACATACATAAGCAAGGTTGGAATGTCTCAGAGTAGAGGAAGGAAGATCTATGGTTTTCATATCAATAAATTCTCCCAATATGGACTTATTTCTTCCTTTCCTTCTTTCCTTCTAACTAAACTCAAATTCTTGGAGAAACTTACAAATGCCGATGAAGATATCAGAGGAAATCATAATTGAAAAATGATTTAAGGAGAGCAAATAAATCAACAATCTATAATTCTTAGACATGTCACCATTCTAGAGATAAAAGTGTTTAATACAGAGATGATCAATGCAATGAGTTTTTTACACATGTATCCACAGGCTATCCTGACATCTAGAGAGGTGAGCAATTTGGTCAATTAAAGAGATTGATCTGTCCATGCATCTGAATATCTCAATCTATCTGCATATACAGTTGACCTTTGAACAACACAAGTTTGAACTGCATGGATCCACTGATATATGGATTTGTTCCACTTCTGCCATCCGTGAGAGAGCAAGACCAACCCCTCCTCTTCCTCTTCCTCCTCAGCCTAAAAAAGGTGAACACGATGAAGATAAAGGCCTTTATGATGATCCATTTCCACTTAATGAATAGCAAATACATTTTCTCTTCCTTATGGTTTTCTTAATAACATTTTCTTTTCTCTAGCTTACTTTGTTGTAATAAATACATAATACATACAAACACACAAAATATGCATCAATCAACTGTTTATGTTACCAGTAAGGCTTCCGGTCAACAGTAGGATATTAGTGAAGTTTTTGGGAAGTCAAATGTTACATGTAGAATTTTGACTGTTCAGAGGTGAGTGCTCCTAACACCTATACTGTTCATGGGTGTGAGTATATATACGATCAACATGCCATTCTGAATTTTTCCAGGCTAGGAACTTTTGAGTTAATCTATGGGACAATTAAGGTGTCAGAAAGTATAAGAGAAACTGAATAGAGTTGAAATATTTTGTTGAATTTACTATGAGCTTAAGCACATCAGTTCTCTGAGCTTAAGGCTCCCAATTTGTTAAGTGGTGATAGCAGTATCTCCTTTCCCACTGCACAGAGTTCTTGTACTGATCAATCAGGACTGCATTTGTTATTATCCACGTTGTAAGACATTAGTTATCAGTTAGTGTAGAGAAGAAGCAGTGCCGATCTGAAAAAGAGCCCGCAGAACCTATGGCTTTTAATACCTGAGTAGGACATAGAGTTCTGGAAAGAAAGGATAAATCTGAAATTTCCTAGACCAAATGGTAGGTTACTGGTCGCATTTTCCAAGATTGGGAATTGAGGAGGAAGCAAATGAATAGTTTCATATGGGCTATACTGAGTTTGAGGTACTGGGGACAAGTGGAAATATCCAACAGAAAAATGCAAGTCAGAGTCTAGTGCTTATAAGACATGTTACTCCAGGAGCAAAAATACGGGAGTTGTGATTTTCAACATGATAGTGCAGTGATTACATTTATGAAATGAATGAGGGAGAAAATGTGTAGCATTGGCTCCCCATGTTGGATGCACAACTGAGTGACCTACAGGATTATTTAAATTTCAGAAACCTCAGTATTTATTTGTTTTCTGTGCAATATTTCTTCCAATACCATGGAAAAATTTTCCATTTAGTTACTTTAAGAAAAAATATTTGAGACAGAAATCAGAAAAGGGAAGGCTGGTGTCACCGGCTTGTAAGTCTCAGGGAGGAGAAAGTCACTAGGACACCAGGTGAATGAGAGCACCTCCACCTATCTCCACTGCATCCGGTTTTCCGGGCTTGAGAAGCACACGCAGACAGGGACGGCTGTGACTGGCAATGGCTATGCAGATAGACAGGGCCTTCTAGGAGCTTTTTACCACCCCCTGTGCCGTGCAAGTAGGATTGCAAGTCCACGCACCCAGCAGTGTGCAGGTTTCTAAGAGCCTGCAGGGAGGAGGGCACTTGCAGGCTTAATCAGAGATGATGCAGTGCCCATTTCAAGGACTGACTACTAAACCCTGATGGGCTGGCCCGTGGTGCGGTGGATGTCAGCACAGTTCTAGGTAAACCTTTAAAGCCTGAATGAAATCTCAGGGTAAAAACTGTCCCCTCAACACAATGGAAAAGCGGATTAACTTTGAAACCTTAGTCATGTATTTAGAAATCAAGGTGGTGATGTTGCTTTCACTCACAGTTTTATGATGTGAGATTCTTACGTTAGATTAAATCAGTCAGAATTTATACAAATGGGGGCCAGCATTCTTGATCAAAATAAAAAAAGAACTTACAAACTGTACTGGTGATTCTGATACACAGGGTTACCAAGGCAGAACCTTGATAACGACTTACACTTAAAATGATGGGGAAAGCACAACATGAAATAAAGCATAACTTGTTTTATTGTGCTTCGCAAATACTGCATTTTTTACAAATTGAAGGTTTGTGGCAATCTTGCTTTGAACAAGTCTATTGGTGCCATTTTTCCAGCAGCATGTGCTCGTTTCATGTCTTTGGGTCACATTTTGGGAATTATTGCACTAATTCAAACCTTTTCATTATATTGTATCAGTTATAATGATCTGTGATCAGTGATCCTTGATGTTACAATTGTATCTGTTTTGGGTGCCATGAATCATGCCCGTGTAAGGTGGCAAACTTAATAAATAACTGCTTGCTTTCTGACTGTCTCACTGACCAGCCATTCCTCTCTCTCTCCAAGGGCCTCCCTATTTCCTAAGACACAACAATATTGAAATTAGACCAATTAATAACCCTACAATGGCCTCTAAGTGTTTACATAAAAGGAAGTTTCACATTTCTCACCTTAAATCAAAATCTAGAAATTATTAAGCTTAGTGAGGAAGGCATGTTGAAAGTTGAGACAGGCCAAAACTTGGGTCTCTTGTGCCAAACAGTTAGCCAAGTAGTCAAGGAAAAGCAGAAGTTCTTGAAGAAAGTTAAAAGTGCTATTTCAGTGAACACATGGATGATAACAAGATGAAAATGCATTATTTCATATATGGAGAAATTTTGAGTGGGCTGGATAGAAGATCACACCAGCCACACACAACATTCCCTTAAGCCAAAGCAAAATACAGACCAAGGCCCCAGCTCTCTTCAATTCTGTGAAGGCTGAGAGAGGTTGGGAAGCTGCAGAAGAAAAGTTTAAAGATAGCAGTAGAAGTTGGTCCACTGCTCATTGACAGTGTACCTAGTCACCCAAGGCCTCTGGTGGAGATGTACAAAATGATTAACGTTGTTTTCATGGCTACTAGCACAATATCCATTCTGCATCCCAGGGATCACTAATTTCAACTTTCAGATCTTATTACTTAAGAAATGTGTTTTGTAAGGCTATAGTTGCCATAGGTAGTGATTCCTCTGATGGATCTTAGAAAATTAAATTGAAAACCTTGTGGAAAGGATTCACCATTCTTGATGTCATTAAGAAAAGTTGTGGAGGAGGGAAAGATGGCGGAGTGGTAGTGACCTCCTTGTTTTGTGCTCCCGGAGAGGAAGGAGTGGATCTCCGTATGCCACGAAGCTGGAGGGTTGCTCCCCCACAAGAATAGCTGTGTGAATTCACGGTGAATCAGCGGGGGACACGGA
>CM052439.1:87598544-87634049 GCA_028533085.1 Varecia variegata | reverse complement strand
ACTTAATAGAATGGGTTCCAACTCTATCCAGGAGAACCAAAGAGGTGTCGTATCAGCATTATTTCTTATAGCTGAGTAATACTCCATGGTATACAAATACCACATTTTACTAATCCATTCATGGATTGATGGGCATTTGGGTTGTTTCCACATCTTAGCAATTGTGAATTGTGCTGCTATAAACATTCGGGTGCAGGTGCGATGTGCACTGTCTGGGGAATGGACACGCTTGAGGCTCGGACTCGGGGGGATTGGGAGGGACATGGGCAATATATCTATGCAGAACTTTTGTACCCCCATAATAAGCTGAAATAAAAAAAAAATTAAAAAAAAAAAAAAAAAGAAATGAAAAATTTGCTAGAGGAGCCCAGCAGCAGATTTGAGCAGGCAGAAAAATGAATCAGCAAATCAAGATAGGTTAATTGAGGTTATCCTGTCTGGGAGGTGGGGGAGGGGGGCATGAAGAAAAATGAACAGAACTTCAAAAATTTGAGGGACCATCAAGTTTGTCAACATGAGTATAATGAGATTTCCTGATAGAGAGAAGATAGGGGAAGAAAAAATATTTGAAGAAATCATGGCAGAAAACTTCCCAAATAAGAAGAAAAGCATTAATCTACACATCTGAGAAGCACAATGCAGTCCAAGCAGGGAAAATCAGAGATCCATGCCTAGACATACAGTAATGGAACCGTGGAAACTGCAGAGCCAAAGACAATCTGGATGGAGTAGGAGAGAAGTGGTCCTCCACACACAGGGGTCTTCAGTGAGATCAGCAGATGCTCATCAGAAACTAGAGGATATCAGAAAGCAGTAGAATAGCATTAATATTCAAATTGTTAGGGAAAAAGTCAACAAAAATTTCTAAATCTGTCAAAATTCTCTTTTAAAAATGATGGAGAAATTAAAGTATTTTTAGATAATAAAAAATATGAGAAAATTTGTCACTGGGCAAAACTTCCTACAAGAAACACTAAAGGGAATCCTGCAGGAAGAAATGAACAGACACTAGACAGTGCTTAAAATGATGTGAGGAAATAAAGAACAGTAGAAAAGGTAACAACAATGGTAAATTTATAAGACAATATGAATATATTTTTGTTTAACATTTTTATCCTACCTGTTCTAAAATAAAACTTTATTAAGCAATAATTATAAATCATGATAGTTAAATTGTGTCCACTAGGCTAAGCCATGGGACCCAGTTGTTTGGTCAAACACTAGTCTAGATGTTGCTGTGAAAATACTTTGTATATGTGATTCCCATCCACAGTCAATTGACTTTAAGTAAAGGAAATTACCTTCTATAATGCAAATTGGCTTCATTCAATCAATTGAAGGACTTAAAAGCAAAAGCTGAGGTTTCCCATAGAAGAAGAAATTCCTCCTCAAAAATGTTACCTACAAATCCTGTCTTTATTTCCAATCTGCCAGTCTGTCCTATAGATTTTGGACTCAACAATGCAACATCACCTCCTTTTGAGTTTCCAGCCTGCTGGCTTGCCCTACAGATTTTAGGGCAATCTTTTTTTTTTTTATGTGCCCATATCCACAATTATATGAGCCAATCCCTTAAAATAAATATATCCTATTATTTCTATTTCTCTGGAGAACCCTGACTTGCATTGTATAAAGATGTATAGTCAATCCTAATTATTCACCATAGATGTTATATAAAAGTATTGTGAACACAGATTAACTAATACTAAACCATTTCTCCTTGGGTAAGTTTTATCATATATCACATAGATTATAATTAGTCCTAAAAACAACTCATCATGGTAGATTCTATTATATTTATTTTATAAACTAGAAATATGAAAAGACTTGCCTGAGGCCACTCCACTAACAGTTGCCAGAGTTGAGATTCAAATGCCGTCCAGCTGGCTCTAGAGCTAGAGCTTCTTGCACTGTGCTACACTGCCCACCACACTCTGGTTTCCACCCTCTGGTCAGCTCTGTAGGAAAGTTAAAACAGGAGTGCAGAGCATTGTCTTGTGCAACCTCAGCTGGGAATGTGCAGGTTGGGTGACTCAATATTTTTGCCATCATGTGCATGTTTGCAAATGACCATGAAATTGCCACTAGCAGTATTTTGGAGATCACAGATATATTTTAGCAAGTAAGGAAATTCAAAATACCAATCCATGAATAATGAGGATAAGTTATATTTTATGACAATAAGTACAAAAGAAGGTAGAAGAACTGTGAACTAGATAGGAGCAAAGCGTTTGTACACTATTAAAATTGTGTTGATATTAATGTCAACTAGGTTGCTATGAACTAAGATGCTAGTTATAATCCTCAGAGCAAGCACTAAGGAAAACTGAGCAGACAAAAAAACAATGTAAAAGAATAATAAGGTAATTAAAATAATGCAATAGGTAGTATTATTTTTGACCCAAAAAAGTGACTGAGGCAAAAATCTCAATCAATGGAGGTTTATTAAGTCAAACTTGAGGATGCACTCAGGAAAACACAAACCACAGACAAAACTGTGGCTGTTTCCCAAAGGGGAATTTGGACCTTTCAGCATTTAAAGGCATACGAAAATTAAAAAACAAGGCAGGAAAGGGGAGTGAGAAAAAAATGGTTACATTCTTGTGAGACCCAGGAAAACATACATTTTACAGAAGGTAAGGCAAATGCTTGAGCAGAAAAAGGGAGTGAAGGAAGCGTCAATTGTGTAGATGTCCCTTGGTAGGTGGAAGAACGTCTGATTCTGTTTTGTCTCTGTTCTGCACCTGGGGAGATAAACTGGTAATTCATTATTAGCATGGAATTGAACAGACTTTAGTTTTAGGAGCTAGACTAGCCTGCAGACCTAAAGTTACAATTTGCATGTCCTTGCTTATGGAATTTCCTTAATGAATCATCTGTGGGGCCAGTCCTTCACAGGTGCTGGAGGCCTTTACCTTTCCTTTTGCATTAGGAATTGGAGGGGTGGTCCTGAAATTTTTATTTTCATTTTGCATATTTAACACAAAAGAAGGCAGCTATGAAAGAGTAGAGGAACAACAAAAAAAGACATAAAGCATACAGGAAAAAAATAGCAAAATGGCAGATGTAAACCCTACCTTATCAGTAGTTATATTAAATGTAAATACATTAGCTACTCTAATTAAAGGGCAAAGAATGACAGAGTGGCTTATAACAAAATTTGGAGAAAATGAAAAAAAAATATCCCAAACTTGATCCAACTATATATGCTGCCTACCATAACATACCATAAAAGATATTTCATGCAAACAGTAACCAAAAGTGAATTGGAGTGATTATACTTGTATCAGAAAAAATAGACCTTAAGACAAAAAATATTACTAGAGACAATTATATTTATAAAGATAAAGATGTCTATCTTTCAAGAGACAACAATATAAATATGCATGTACTTAATGAGAAATCCCCCAAATATGTGAAATAACTGACAGAATTAGAGAAATAGACAATTCAACAATAATAGTTGGAGACTTCAATACCCCACTTTCCACAGTGATACATTACAGATAAGAGTTTTTGCAAAGGCACATGGTACAAACATCCTTTCATCCTGTGAGCCTCTTATTCTCCCATGTCCTGCTGTAGGAAGCTCTTGTACAAGGTTTAGCCTGACTGTGTATGAGTCTTCCTCCATGCACCCATTCAACTTTGGTCTAAACTCATAATATTTGGGGGCTCTCTCATTATTAGGTATTTTTTATTTGCCTCTCAGTCAAGAAGATGAACTCCCTGAATAAGGAAAGGTTATTTTTGAGCAGATGCTCTGCCAAAAGTGTACATGTTCAATAAATGTTTGAAGAATGAAATGGATATTCATTAATTACTATTCAGTTAGTAGTAAAAGATGAAACTGGCTGAGTTAAATAAAGATCAACACAAGTTTGAAGGGATTAGAGTACTAAAAAGAAGTTTGAAAACAATTCAAGAAATGGTCACGAACTTCCAATACTTTTCTGTTAACTGTATACCTATATTGAAATAGTGGGCTAATTAATAAAGTATAAATATACTTTTCCATTTTCCAGAAGTTGCTTGCATTATCTTTTACATTACAACTTACCTCATGCAAGAGTTAGTATTTTGTTTTAATTGTTCCATGTGAGTTTTCAATTACTATGAAGTCAGAAATTAATAGTTGAAGAAATACAGACAAGCCATTTGCCCCTGTTCTTTCTAGGTGAGAACTTAAAAAGTTTTGAGTTGAAAAGTAACAAGGGCTGCAATATCAGATGGAGGTACAAGAAATAGCACGGGAAAACAAATGGAAAGATTGATACAAAAATTTTCTGTTGTTCTCTTTGTCAAACTCCCTGATGAATGTGTGTGGGCATGTGTGTTTGTGTTTGTGTTTGTGTCTGTGTCTATGTGTGTGCAATCCAGTGATGCACAGAAAAATTTTATAGCTAATAATATTTAAGTAATAAAGGCTAAGGGTTTGAAACAGTTGCAGAGAGATTGGATATATTACGTTTTCTCAGGTAATAAAACAGATAGAATACAGCTGAATAAAATTTCCTTATCTATTTTCCATGGCTTATTTTTTCCTTTCTGCTGGGTATAAAAACAGCCATTCTCCTAGATCACTTAAACCACACATTTTCAGTAAAATCTAGTTAGTGGGAGGGAACTAAAGCATCTTTTGTGCAAGGAAGACCATTGGTTATGGTGTGGGTGGATTGGGGAGAGGGCAGGTGAAGGATCAATATTGGAATCACCTGCCAATTATATATAATCATTGTGGTGGGCCAGGGCTAGTAACAACTAGTACTCCAAATAGTTTTCCAATGAGGCCCACTAAGAGATCATTCCATTGTCCAGGGGCAGATGCAACTCTGTGCATGTGCATACGTGTGTACTTGTGTACACACTCATGCACATACAGCACGTATTCCATTTCATGCTCTGCTTTTGCTTGTTTGTTTATTTCAGAATATTTGGAGCTATTATGGGCAAAAGAAGTAAGTAGAGTTTCTGAATGCTTGAAAATTGCCAGGTTTTAGTGAAGAGCAATGCAAATTGTATTTATTCATTCATTCAATGATCATTTATTGGGCAATTATTTTTATGCCAGGCACTTAATTCTGCATTCTCTCTCACAATATGAGAAAAAACGCTGGTCCAAACACATTATAAAAAACAATGTATTTCATTGAGAAGATACTTTTTTTCCTAAATACCTGGCCATATAACCTGCTTCTCATACATGCATACTCCCCAGAGCTCCTGAACAGTGGTGAATAGTGGGGCACTTGGTGAGCTTCAGGAATAGCTAGAGCAGTGCTTGTCAGAGTATAGACTGAAGACCAGAGCTGGTCCATTACCTTTGTTATGTTTCCCTTATCTCTAAAACCTGGTTTTAAACACCAAGTGACGAGTGTGTTTGCTCATCCCTTGGTGCACTCCGTTCCCCTCCTCTGACCCCACTGTGCACTGAGACTTTCTGTGATGCACGCAGGCCAGCCTCTCCCAGCCCCTCACAGAGCTGCAGGCCCTGTTGCTGACAGCTGTGCGAATGGCACTGAGTACTCTGGGGGAGGGGAAGGACACCAAAACTAATCTACTTACGAAATAAAAGTCAAGTTGTATCATGGGATGAAAAATGGCTGATGTTAGCCTATGTGGCATCTCTTTATCCCCAGTAGAAAAATTAGCTATTTAACATAAAAACACAGGGAAGGGGCAGTTCTAATGAGAAGCCAGTTGTGTGTTGGTCACTCTTTGGTGTGTCTGTGATGCATAGATTCCTAACAAGACTTCTCACACTTTCAGGTCCACCCAAATCGCCAGGGCTCTGTGACAGTGCAGATTCCTTCTCGGTAGACCTGATATGTAGCCTGTGACTCTGCATTTCCAGCTCAGTGCCAGGAGGAGGCCAGGCTGCTGGTCCATGCCTCACGGGGAGGAGAGAGGCACTACGTGGAGTGCCTGCCTTACCCCTGCACTAGGGGAGCCCCAGCAGAGAAAACCTCTCTCTGCAAGATGCTCCTCACACCTGGTTTCACTCTGTGTCTGATGCCACCTCGCTCTTTACCTGACCTGCCATGTTGTCCCATTGTTTTCAAACTCATCAGCACACTGGTGCTCAGCGTCATCGACCACAGAAACTGTGATAACAGGTTTGTGAAGACTTCCTCTGTACCACATACTGGGCTGAGTGCTTTATGTATTGATTCTCTCTCCTCTCTCTTCCTTGCTTTTATTTTCTATAGAGCACACAGTGTCTCCTTGTGTGTCTCTGCCCCCTGGAAAATAAACTTCAGGAGAGCAGATCTTCATCTTACTGTCTGCTACTGTATCCCAAGGGTCTGGAATATGTCCAGGCACATTAGTGAGCAATTAATCTATATTTTCCAAATGAAATGAAGAACTAAAAAAAGTAATCAATGTCAAATATGTATTATTTTTATATTATAGAAGAGAGAACTAATGCTTAGTTAATGCAGAGTCATGCCTTTGAAACACCCCATGTTCCTGACCACTATGCTGTACTTCATTGTAACACATTTTTCATCAAGAAACTTGGTCTATACCAAATTTGTTGATTTCCCTGAGTCTAACCTGTTGTCCATAAAGTTAGGTAAACACAAATTCTGGCTTGACCAGCCCAAGACTTCAAGCCCGGTGTTTCTGTTGGACAACACTTAGCCCGGTGGTCGGGAGCCAGTCTGTCTGCAGGCAGTGTGGCCTTGGGAGTGAGTACATGGCCCCACTAGATGTCAGAAGAGATACTCCTCCACCTGTCAGACTCTCTTCACTCCCTTGCCTATATGTCTGTTAGCCGAAGAAAGAAATGACAGCTACTGCAAAGCCCAGAAACGTATGATAATGTAACAAGTAAGAAGGAAATGAAGGATTATGAGAAATCAGGCTTACAAGGCAGTGGTTTACTGGCAGTAGAACTGCCAGGTTTCAGATGATACCGTCTGTGTCTTCCTCTCTTCTCTTCAGAATCTGATCTTGATTCCCTCCCTGTATTGCACAGGTGCATTATGAACAGTCAGTTCTTTGCTTCTCGGTGAGCCCCTAAAAGGCCAGGATGAAGTAAAACTATCTCTATTCACAGGTGACATGATCTTATAAATAAAAATCCTAAGGAATCTACTAAAAAGTATCAGAACTAATAAACAAGTTCAGTAAATTTGCAGCATACAAGTCAGTTTTATTTTTATACACTTGCAATGAACATCCTGAAAATGAAATAAAGAAAAAAATCCCACTTATAATAGCATAAAAATAAAATAATAATAAACTTAACAAAAGAAATATAAAATTTATAATCTAAAAACTACAAAACATTGTTGAAAGAAAATATATAAGCCTAAATAATTGGAAAAACATCCTAAGCTTATAGATTGGAAAATTTAACATTATTAAGACAGCAATTCTCCTTAAACTGATCTAAAAATAAAGTCTGATCTCCATTAGAAACCCAGCTGACCTTGTGGAAATTGACAAGCTGATTTTAAAATCCATGTGGAATTGCAGGGGACACAAAATTGTCAAAATAATCTAGAAAAAGAACAAAATAGATGTGCTCACATTTCCTGATTTCAAAACTTGTGATACTGGCACAAGGATAGACATATAGATAAATGGAATAGAATTGAAAATCCAGAAATAAAATTATACTTCTATGGTTAAGGGACTTTTGATTAAGGTGCAAAGACCATCCAATGGGGAAAGAATCATCTCTTCAGTAATGGTTGTAGGACAATTGGATAGTCACATGTAGAAGAATGAAGTTGTACTTTTACCTCATAATGTCTATAAAAATTAACATAAAGTGCATCCAAGACCTAAATGTAGGAACTAAAACTATAAAACTTTTAGATAAAAACATAATAATATATCTTCATGACCTTAGATTTGGCAAACGATTCTTCAGTGTGATCTCAGAACTACAAGCAACCATAAGCAGCAAAAGAAAAAATGTATAAGTTGGACTTCATCAAAATTAAAAGCATTATGCTTCGGAGGACACTACCAAGAACATGAAAAGACAGCCCACAGAAAGGGAGAAAATATTTGCAAATCGTATATATCCTGGGATTAATATCCAGGATATATAAATAACTATTAGAACTCAATATTAAAATAAAACAATTAAAAATACGCAAAGGAACTAAATAGACATTTCTCCAAGGAAAACATACAAATATCCAATAACACAAGAAAAGTTGATTGCCATGATTTGTGATCATGGAAATTCAGTAAAAACCACAATGAGATACAATTTCATACCCACTAGGATGGCTAGAATAAAAAATCTGTAATAACAAGTTTTGGTGAAGATGTGGAGAAATCAGAACCCTCAACACACTGCTGTGGAATGTCAAATGTTGCCCCTTCTTGGGAAAACAGTCTGGTTGCTCTTCAAACAATGAAACCTAGAGTTATGATACGACCCAGCAATTCCACCGCTAGGTATATACCTAAGAGAAATGAAAACATATATTCACACAAAAACTTGTAAATGTATGTTCAGAGCAGCTCAAATATCCATCAACAGATGAATAAATAAAATGTGGTTTATCCATACAATGGAATATTATTTAGCCACAATACAAATGGAAAACTGATTTATGCTACAGTATTGATAAACTTTGAAAACATCTTGCTAAGTCAAATAAGCTGGTCACAAAAAGCCACATATTACACAATTCCATTCGTATAAAATTTTTATTTATTTTTTAATTCAGGATATTATGGGGTACAAACATTTTGGTTACATGTAATGCGTTTGCCTCGCCCAAGCCACGCTACAAGCGTGTCCTTCCCCCATACAGGGCACTCCACTTTGTTAATTGTGGGTTTGCCCCCAAGCCCCCACCCAGCCATTTGTATGAAATTTTAAGAGCGAGTAAATCTATAGAGATAGAAAGCAGATGAGTGGTGCTTAGGACTGCACGGGTTACAGGAGGAAATAGTGATAGCTAAAGGGCACAGGGTTTCTTTGTGAGGCAATGAAAATATTCTGAAACAGACCATGATGATGATAGTTGTACATATCTGTGAATATACTAAAAAAATTGAATTTAACTTTGAGTGGATAATTTGTATGACATGTGAACTGTATCTCAATAAAGCTGTTACTTTTTTTAAAAAGATGCTTCTGAACTAATTCTAGTTCTATTGTTTCATTTATTTATTCAAAAGGTATGAAGAACCTGCTCTCTTCCAAGCACTCTCAGGACCCTGGAAGTGGCGGTGTCTACAGAACCGACACGCCGCTCCCCCAGCGCGGTCTGCTCCGTTTCCGCCTCCACCAGCAGCAGCGGCTCAGTCACCCGCCAGGCGCTTGTCGCGCATCAGCTGTGCACCCGGCACTGAGATGACCATATCACGGCCACGGCCTGTGTCCTCAAAGCAGCTCAAGAAGAAAGGCTAATCAATGGTGAGGAGATGGCAGAGGGGCGGGTGTGACCCAGCCAGAACGTGTCTGAAGCCTTCTGGAGCCTCCTGGGGGAGGGGCTGCCCGAGCTGTCCCTGGAAGGGCGGCTGCTGCCGCCCCCAGACGAGGGTCAGAGGGGCAGCGCGGTGGGGCTCGCAGGGCAGAGGTGGGGACACGCTTGCTGCTGATAGAAGGTCTGTGGGGAGGCTTCTTTTCCACTTTTCCTTCCCTTCTGTCCCCCGCCCTCTTACACCTGGACACCCCAGTAGCAGGAGTTTCCCGGGCGTGAGGTTCAGGGAGAGAGCATTTCCAGAATGATGAGGAAAGGCAGAGAGGGGGACGGCCTGGGGCAGAGGAGAACCCGGGAGAGAAGAATCCCCCGTGTTTTAGTAAGTGTCCGGTGCAGAGAAATCCGGCAGGATTGAGGATTTGGAAGACTGAGTGGGCCATAAAAAGCTTAGCCATCTGTTTAAGAATAATAACTTGGATTTATAGAGCACGCTGACTTCCAAATCACCTTCCCATTTATTTCCCTGCTCTCCGCCTGGCCGTGGGTGAGGGGCACGGGGCCAGCCCGGGACGGAGCCTGCAGCAGCCCCTCCCCGCTCTCTGCAGCCCAAGAGCCCCCAGTTCTGGTGGCAGTAAAGGAAAGCCATTTTCCGGGCCCTAGCTGTAGTTGCGGTCCTGTGCTAGAAGCTTAAGAGGCATCTCATTTTCACAATACTCTTCTAAAACATGAATTTTAGCCTCCTCTGCCCAGCAAGGAAGCTGAGAGTCTGCAGCATTAAGTAACATGCTCAAGGCAACACAGCCAGCCAACCGCGGGACTGGGTCTCGCACCCAGGTGAGTCTGCGTACTTTCTGCTCTAGCACGCTGCTTCCAAAGAGCAAGGCCTGGGTTTCTGCTGAAAACCACTGAATTTGTGACATTGGTAAGATACAAATGAGGACTCAATTTAGGGGAGATGATAATTCTTCCCCAACTATGTGAACTCCGCATCAAGCAGTCTTTGGTGGCATCATTATAAGGCTATATATATATGATGTACACATACTATATATGTATAAAACATAAAATTAATCTGTGTAGTTTACAGTATACACATAATATATAAATAAGTACAAATATGCATTGTATGTGTGTATGTACACATATGTACACACACACACACACACACACACACTCACAGAGTCTTTGTAGACACACTGACCAGTCCACCGACTGATCCATTGAAGGTGGTAGAAAATGAGCAAAGTCAGTCTGGAGGGTCAGAACAGCAGCAGTTAATGGAACATGTTCACCTTTGAATGACCTTAACCCCAGGCCTCTCGGTGTCAGAGGGCGTCAGAAGTAGTGGGGTGGGGATTGGGAGGTAGTGGGAGGTTGGTTAGGAAGGAATAGAACAACATTAGATTCCAAAGATCTCTAGCAACTTGGATGATAATCCTCAGAGTTGATTTGCTAGGGTGTTCTCATGTTTGAACGCATTAAATTAGAGAGGTGACTACGGAAATGAAGCCACTGAACTTAGTGTTGAGAATTGCTCTGAGAGTTACATCAGCACTTTTTTTTTTTTTTTTTTTTTTTTTTTTACCTCCAGCATATATTTGAAAGGAGCTTATACCCTTTTGGAGCAACCCTGTAAATTTAAGCAATAAAGCAAAGATACCCTTCTAGAAGGATATAGTATGTAAGGACAAAAACATCAACTATCAATCAATGCGTATTGATTTAAATAAATAGGTTCATTGCCCTCTGGTAAACCTAGCTCAGAGGCTGAGCAGAACAATCTCCCTTGCTTAGAAACCCATTGGCTTTGTATTTCTAAGCAAAACCCAAAGGGAGATTTCTTGTAAGACTTAACCTGTATTGTCTTACAGCTTCAGATTTTATCCAGATGCTACTCACATCCAAAGCAAAGCCAGGTAGAGGTGCTGGGATGTGGCCGAATGGAGCTTTGCTGGGAACCACCCATGTTTGTCGTAAATCAAAATGAGGCGTGAATCCCGTAAAGAGGGGTTAGGCTGCTGGCCCAAGAAGTACAAATGGGGTGCACTTGTGTGCTGCTGCTCTGCTTGTCCCCTAGTGGATGCCACTGTAGTGGCCAATATGGTCAAACACACTGTGATAGGACTTCACCTATATTAATTTTAATCTAATCCTTGTAGTAATGATTGGCATGGTAGGTATGATCTCTCTCTTATCCCTTGCCCTGGTCAGCACAGTCAAGGTAGCATGTCGTGAAATGTGGCTACCTCATTTACAGCCCAGACAACTCCCTGCTTCATGATTCAAGCAGCAAGTTAATACTATTCCCTTTAGTAGAAGGAGAAAGCTAAGACTCAGTGGCTGAGGTCCTTGCCTACAGTGACGTGACTCATAAACAGTGAACTGAGGATTCCCCAGGCGACTCTGGCTCAGGTTTTCTAGGGCATCAGTCTTTATCTGGCTTAGACCTTAGTCCTTTGTGTCAGCCAGAAATTAACTTGTCAGTCTCTAATGTTTCCAAATTTTCCAAAGCTATCTCAATGTCTTTGTTTAGCAGAAAATTCACCTTTCATGCAAATCCCATTCTATACATAATGAATTCCACCCAGCCATTCATTTTTATAGACTTTTTTATACAAACATACTGCAAAGGCGTTTCAGATTGTGCCATATAAATCATAATGGTGGGTTGATGGCTGTTTTTCTAGACACTTTGTCTTTTCTCAAACCTTTCCTATTGTTATTAAATCAAGAAAATGTTTACAGGTTTTGATGGGAATAACACAAAGAAGACAAGACACTCTGTGTGCTAAGGGGCTGCCTACATGAATCATTAAGACCCAGTCTTGTAGACATATACACACTGCAGACAGATCCTGGGGAAGATAAATTCAGAATATACATATGTAGATTATGCAAATAAACCTCCACTGTTGAAATAACATTGTTGAAGTCATAAAAGGTTAAATACTATTTGTTTAATTTTATTTTTGAAATGGAGATTTCATTGGCTTTGTGGAAAGCTTCTGCCTATCATATAATTGTGGAACTTCACAGCCTGCGTTCACCAAGGGGTGCACGCTTGTAAGGGAAAGTGAAGTCTGTGAAGGGAACTGGCCATGGTGTATACATACACAATGAGTGTGATGCGCACTGTCTAGGGGATGGACACGTTTGAAGCTCTGACTCGGGGGAGGGGGGCAAGGGCAATATACGTAACCTAAACTTTTGTACCCCAACAATATGCGGAAGTAATAATTTAAAAAAATACTAAAAAAAAAAAAAAAAAAAAAAGAAAATGGTGGCCTCAATTAAGTTTGCTGTTGAGATCTTCCAACTAATTTTCCTTGGCACTTTTATTTTGTCAGCAGAGCAAGGTGATGAAGAGGTCTTTTAGCAAATAATATGAGAATCAAGATTTTAAAAAGCAGCTGATGCAGGTATTGAGGATCTGAGGGAAGAATGCCACTGCAGTGACAGCGCAGAAACAGTAACGAGGCGCCATTCGATTCCACAGGTGAGAGACGTGGAAAGTAGGGTGTGCAGCATGAGGCGGGAGCACGGTAGGAAGGGGTGGAAAGGATAGGCAGAGGCCAGGGTCTTTAGGAGCAAGGTCAAAGTTTATGTTTTATTCCAAATGCAATGGGAAGCCATGGAGTTGTGCCAGTAAGATTTTTTTTTTTTTTTTTTTTTGAGACAGAGTCTCAGTTGCCCGGGCTAGAGTGCCGTGGCATCAGCCTAGCTCACAGCAACATCAAACTCCTGGGCTCAAGCTATCCTCCTGCCTCAGCCTCCCAAGTAGCTAGGATTACAGGTATGCATCACCATGCCCGGCTAATTTTTTCTATATATTTTTAGTTGTCCAGATAATTTCTTTCTATTTTTAGTAGAGACGGAGTCTCAGTCTTGCTCAGGCTAGTCTCTATATCCTGACCTTGAGCAATCCTCCCGCCTCGGCCTCCCAGAGTGGTGCCAGTCTGATTTTAAGTGGGAATTAGATAGTGTCCTTAAAAGTGTTCAACTCAAAAGAATTTAATGAATGGTTTAGAGGTTGAAAGTGTGAGCCAGGAAGAAATAAGGGTGTTGAGGATCCCAGGAGTTAACAGTGTTTGGAAGCTCTTACCACCCCTTATCAAGAAAGTGAAAATTGAGTGATTGATGTTACCAGAGTAAATTAGATTCAGAGACAGGGAAGAAGGGCTTCCAGTTAGAGTTACATACCTAAGGAGACATAGCCAGTGCTAGAACAAACAGACAAGAGGGGTCAAGGGAACACACACATCAGCCTTCCCTGGTGTACTGCACAGGGGTCAGCTGCAGAGGGTGCAGAGCACGGCAGGGGAGGCGATGATTGACGGGGTGGGGGAGGAAAACACAGATGGATCACACAGGGATTTTATAGGGGACTCAAAAAAGAATGTTTCTTAGACTTAAAAGAATGCTTAACCTAAAATGAATAGTGGGTTTCTGAAAAATAAATTGGTTCGTGGTTTTGTTGGAGCACACTACATTGAGGAAGTGTCAGAACAACTATGTGAGCCCCGTGGAAAAACTTCTGGTATTGGGACTTTTTAAAAACAGATCAGGAAGCGTTGTCTTTGTATAAAAAGTCATCAGAGACAGGCGGATAGAATGCTTAAGCTCAATGTAGACCGACTGCATTGCACACAGTCATTTCAACTTGACCACATTAAATTATTTGGTAAGTTTTAAAAAATGCAAGTTGCTTAAGTTCCCCCTAGACAGGCTAAGTCTTTTTATTGCCTCTGTGTATGATTCGGATGCAAAGCCATGTTTGGGAATCACTAATGTAGTGTGTGGGCTGAAGGTTTTGCCAACACAAATGCCTCGATTCCATTTAGGTCTTCAGTGACATCATGGTCCTTGTACTGTTTGCCTGAGTCTCGCTTCCCTCTGTCAAGTGGAGATGACCATGTGACTTGCGTAGCTGTTGCAAAGAACTGAAGTATTGAATGTGGAGCAGATGGCAGTATTTGGCACATAGAAGGTCTCTCTGTAAATGTTAGCTACTATGATGACTGTTAGTATTAAATGATAATAAATCAAAAAAAAAATAAAGCAGAGTATGCCATCTACCGAATTGCATTTTGCAAGGTTTCTTATAATAATTCTTTGGGAGAAAAACTAAAAAAAAAAAAAAAAAAAAATGGAGTGGATGTCATTGGGTGCTAGACAGTACTGATAACAGACAAGAAGTGCTTGCCAGTGGCTTGGTCCCAGGTAAGATGATGGCAATTATGTCCTGAAGAACCTTCTTACTGACGGCTTGAATAAAGGTAGAGAAAGCGTGTTCAAAGTATTTGAAGGTGATGTAGAGCTAGGGTATAAGAAGAGTGAACAGGAAAATGAAATAGAGCCATGAGCCAAATTAGACCAACTGCAACTTAACTGGGATACATGCAAATTTCAGTGCTTGGGTTCAAATAATCAACTGCATACAGATGGCGCATGAAATGTTGGTAAGCATGATAATCTAATTGAAAATTTATAAAGAAGTGACTCTTAGTTTTAGCTCCAAGATATAAAGAGCTTAGAAGTGGTCCCTTTTTACAAGAAAAAGGTGGAAAAAACTAAAAATCAGCCTGCTTTTCTTGTACCCATCAAAAAACTGATGTTACAGGACAACCAGTCACTGTGAAATTTTGAGAGATGGCAAATTCAGAGAGTCACAGATAAGACAGACTTACTTGGGTAGAAGATGGAGCCATAAACTGTAAGGAACATTGAACGATACTAACGACACGTTGCTGGAGTCTGAGTGTGGCTGGTGTGAGAGTGAACATTCCATGGCCTGGGGCATGTTCTCAGTGCGGTGTGCAGGCAGGAGACGGGCCCTCCCGGCTCTAGGAGGGGGAGGAAGAGAACTCTTACAGAATATACCAAAAGTGTTCCTCATGACAAAGGTCTGCTTTCCAGGGAAATGCACTTTATCAGAGCTTTATCCCATCTGGGGAAAGTCATTCCTCCTATTCTAGCCCTCTCCAGCCTTCCTGTTTCACCCAAGTGTGGGATTAGGAAAAAAAAAAAATTAAGTCATAAAGGTCACATCCCAAAGTCTCAAGTGCAGTGAAAATATGTCTTAATCATGAGATTATGTTTCCCCTTCACTGCACCTGACACCCGCACCAGCAGGCTCCAGCAGAGTAAGAGTGGGTCACAGCTGAGTTACAGACACAAGGGCTCTGTCTGACAAGGAGAAGCCCAAAGTCAAGGTGGGAGAAAAGCAAGGACACTGGAAGAATTCAAAGCTTCTGGCAAGTATCTCTACAACAAATGTTAAACACAGCTCAACTCCTAGAAAGGTGAACCTGAAAACTCGCACTAAAGGGCTATTTACCTCAATCCTTATTACTTGTTACATCGCTTCTGGCTTTTGAAAGACAATTATAATTCATGTGGAAAGGAAAGGAAGAAAGGTGCTCTGAAGAGGCAGAGCAAGCGTCAGAACCAGACCCAGGGCCAGGCAGCACAGCACACGCCAGCAGTCCCAGCTGCTCAGGAGGTTGAGGCTGGAGATCTTGTGAGCCTGGGAGCTCAAGGCTGCGGTGCACTATGATCACACCTGTCAGTGGCCACTGCACCCAGCCTGGGCAACGTAGCCAGACCCTGTCCTCGAGAAAAAGAAAAAAAGAACCAGACTCATTATCAGAATGAGAAATTAAAACAACTCTGTGTGTTAAGGACTCCAGTGGAAAACGTAGACAACATGCAGCAACAGATGGGTGGTGTAAGCAGACACTGTAATAATCAAAAGGAAATGTTAGCAAACAAAAATAATGTAACAGAGACAACGTTAATGGGATCATCTGCACAAACTAATTGTATGACAAATGTATAAAACAACCTCACTGAAGTGAATGAGGAAAAAAGGTGCTAATGCAAGTAACTTTGGAAATAAGTAGAGTCTGTAGGACTAAAGGTAAAAAAAGAAACAGTACATAAACACTGTGCTGTACTCTAGATATTAAATTGACTTCCTGTGGGGAAATGTTTGTATAATTAAGATATATAAAAAATAGCACAAAAGTCAGAAAGTAGTTAAATTGAAGTATACTTAGCCTCTCTGATTATGTGGAACATGTTAAATGTCTTAATATATATGAAGCTTTTATTAATCAAACATTCTTATAATATCTAGTCTACTATAAAAGAGGAAAGTTATTTAAAATAAATAACTGCTAAATTAATATAGGAGAAAATAAAATAATTAAACAATATTAAACAAAAAGAAGATAATAAAAAGATCAAAAAAGATATAGAAAAAATGGTACAAAAAGAAAAATAGCAAGTTAGCAGATCAAAAGCCATATATATCAGTAATTATATTAAATATAGGCATTCTAAGTGTTCCAACTAATAGAAAAAATATCATATTGAATAAAATAAAGAAGAAAGCAAGCAAAAAGCAAAAGCAACTACAACAAATATGCTGTTAGAGATAAAACAGATATATAAGGATACACATATATTAAAAGTAAAGGGATAGAAAAAATCATCTTATGGAAACAATATAAAAATAATTGATAATAATATCAGAAAAAGTAAACTTTAAGACAAGAAACATTACAAACTATAAAAATAATATTTTGTAATAACACAAGTGGATGACACAATAGAAAGATAAAAAATTCTAAAATTGCTGCTAATAACTTAGTTTTGAAATGAATAAAGCAAAAGAGAGAGAGAGAAAGAAAGCAAGCAAGCAAGCAAGAAAGAAAACAAAATACAAGGAGATAAAGACTAATCCATAATCAGAGTGAGATTTAACATAATTACTCATTAACAGAGAAAACAAGCAGTCAAAAAATTAGTAAAAACATGGAGTATTTTAGCAGTATGATTAATATTGAAAATGCATAATCCTTATTAATATGGATGGAATATTTAACAAAGTTAATTTTATACTGAAATACTAGTGTAAATATTATACTTAGGTATAATTGGTATAATATACTAGGGTAAGTCATATATTTCAAAGACACTAAACCATACAGAATATATTCTTTGACTACAGTTGAATTAATCTAGAAAAGAATTATAAAAACTTAAGTAGAATTTCCTGTACCTCTATGTTTGGGAAGTATTTTATATATCTCTAAATATCTAATTGGTCAATAAAGAAACCAACCACAATAGAAATTAGAACATATTTTGAAATGAGTAATAGTGAAAATATGAAACACCAAAATATGTGAGCAACAGCTAAAGTTTTCTGAGAGGGAAATTGATAGTTTTAAATCTGAGGCGATGGATATCACAATTACCCAGATTTGATCATTATACATCATATGTTTGTATCACATGTACCTTGTAAATATGTACAGCTATTATGTATCCATAAAAGAGTAAAAGCAAAAATTTAAAAGCTAAATCTAAAAAAATAAGACTAAAAACTAATTAGCTACATATTTATTCCAATGATTTAGTGAAAGAACCACAAATTAAACCCAGAGAAAGTAGAATTATGGCAAAGATAAGGATAGCAGCAAAAACTAAATATTAATAGAATACAATATATACTATACTATACAGAGTATCAACAAGCCAAAAATTCATTCTTCCAAAGGAATAACACAACAGACAAACCCTTATAATTTCAATGAAGTAATAAAGAACAAAACAACATATTACTAATATTACAAAATATGAATGGGATATCATTATAGATCCTACAGGCAATAAAAAAACTGAGAATATTGGAAGAACTCTATGCTTATTTAAAAAATGAAAAACAAAATCTTCAGGTATATATAGCTTTTAAATATTTTACTCTTCCAGTATCTTCCAAATATTTAAGAAAAAAAATCAATTTATGTGAAATATTTCAAAGACTACAACAAGAGGGGATAATTGTCAATTCATTCTATGAAGACTGCATGATAATTATCACAAAAACCTAACTAAACAATTATAGGAAAAAAAAATAAGTCATTCTTTCTTATAAACAACCCTAAGTAAAACAGCAGTAATCCTAATTCAGTGATATATAAAATAACACATAATGGCCAAGTTGTATTAATATTTATCCCAAAAGTAAAAAGTTGGCTTAATATTTGAAAATAGATTAGTGTAATTCATTACATTAACTAAATCATGGAAACAAATCCTATAGGGTGCAGAGAATTTCAAAGTATGCAGAAAAAAGTAATTTCATAAAATTTAACATAAATTGTTCTTAAAAGTAAAACATATTTGAATAAATACTTCATTATAAAATATGAATAAAACAGTAATTCTTTATTTTATGATTAATTTCTACAAAGAAACAAATATATAGCAATATTCAAAATTAATAAGTTACTCTTGCAAGATAAAGTGACATGGATTTATACTATCGTCATTTTTATTAAACAGTAGACAGCCCTACATGGTGAAATAAGGCAAGAAAATAAATTAAGCATATAAATATAGGAAAGGAAAAAGACTGTTATTAATATAGAATGTAAAAAAAGAAAGGATACAAAGACAGTAAATCATGTAAACCATGTGAAATACTACAGTCAACTGGACCCCTTTTAATAAAGACCCCATAAGTTAAAAGCAGCCTCTACCATCCCCTAAGAGTTGTCAATGAGCGCATTGCTCCAAAAGGAGAGTCTTGTACGAACAAAGCAAAGATGAGGTTAGCAAGAAATGTTAAAAGCAACAGTGCTTTGTTTCTTCCAGCCAACACATCCGTGTCAAGACTGTGTCCTTATCAATTTATATGCGTAGGCTGTCTGGATATCTAGGTATAAAATCCTCAAGAATTTTAAAAAGCATGCTGAAAATTATCAATCTGCTGGAAAGTGTGCCCTCATTGCACTGTCCTCTTTTGCATATTTGTGCATCCTTTCATTTATCCTTGTCTTGGTTTGCATAGCAGTTGAAAATTTTGCATGATTTTGAACAGGAGGAGGAGAAAGTCCCATGTTTACTTTCTTTGAATCAACTTAAGTAATTGAGTAATAGGAACATATATTAAAAATGTTTTATAGTTTCTTAAGTATTTATTTAAATATGTAGAAGAAATACTTTCATTAACTTTTCCCAAAAGATCATCATATTTTCTAAATTTATATTCATATTTACTTGGTATCAAGTCTCTGATACTTTATAATTATCTAAACTTTTATCAGCTCATTTATTTATTTCTGGCATGAACTAATTAAATCTGGAATAATTAATGAGACTATATAGTTCATTTTACTGTAAATAATGCATCATCAACAATTATTAATACACCTTTTTAAGATGTAGAGTTAATGTGGTCTAAGCTTTCTTTCCTTTTTCTCATTAATTTGCACTGGGCTCTGTCTCGTTTTAGTAATTAATATTGTTTATTTATGAGTACATAAATTAATTTAAAAATCCATATCATTAAGACATGCATTTAATTTAAAAGTTTACTTCTTATGTTTAATAGTTACTTATCCAAATCTGTAGTACAATGTTTTAATCAGTGTGTACTACTAATAATTATGAAGACATCTTTATTCAGAAAGAAAAAATAATAATGCTTAACACCTTGTGGTTGCAAGAAATACAAACATCTAAATTTAAATGTATACACATGTTTTTGTTTCAGAGATGCCTAAAAAGGTGACAAATAAAAGACTTTCAATGATAAAAATATATTACATTAGGATTAAATTCTGTGAGAAAATAAGGAAAGGAAATACAAAGTTAAGGAGAAAATAAAACAAAAGTTTTTATTTTTTTAAAACTTTTCCATTCTTAAGTAAATAGTTGTACGTATCTAATTGTTTTGGCATTGGTATTCTACTGTGTGCATCTAAAAGTCATTTACCACCTTTATTTCAAAATGTTAGTATTTCAAGACACCAACATATATACCATTTGTGATTGTCATCACAATACAATTTTTATATATTTATACATAAGAGAAAAATGTTTTAGATTAACTTAAAATATACAAAGATAATCATATTTTTTAGAGGATATTAGAGCAAAACCTTTAAAGACCTCTGGACTAGATCACTTAGTGCTGGGGTTCCCAAGCCCTGGGCTGAGCACCTCTACTAGTCTGTGGCTGGTTAGGAACCAGGCCGCACAGCAGGAGGTCAGCGGCGGGCCAGCCAGCAAAGCGTCCTCTGTATTTAGAGCCGATCCCCATCACTGGCATCACCACATAAGCTCCGCGTCCTGTCAGATCAGCGGTGGCATTAGATCCTTATAGGAGCGTGAACCCTCCTGTAAACCGTGCATGGGAGGGATCTAGGTTACACTCTCCTTATGGGAATCTAATGCCTGATGATCTGAGGTGGAGCTGAGGTGGTGATGCTAGCACTGGGGAGTGGCTGCAAATACAGATTATCATTAGTGAGAGATTTAACTGCACAATAAATGTAATATGCTTGAATCATCCCCAAACCATCTCCCGACCCAGTCTGTGGAAAAATTGTCTTTCATGAAACTGCTCTCTGCTGCCAAAAAAGGTTAGAAACCACTGACTTATTGGGGCCCTTGAAAATTGAGATTCTTGGCTTTGCACAAAAATTATTCTAGATCAGTTTCAAGACCAAGGGCATGAAACCTGGGAGGAAGGAATGAAAGGCAATCAGTGGAACCCCAGACAGCAGAAGCCCAGGCACCAGGTAAATCTGGCTAAAATTTCGGAGAAAATTCCCAGAAACAAAAGGTACCTAATCCTGACCAGAGAACTCTTGGCCCTGGATTTGTTTTTGTTTTCTTGTTTTTTCTTTTTAAAATTATTTATTTGTTTTAATTAACAAATGAAACTTGTACATACCTGTGGTGTACAACATGATGTTTCCAAATATGAATATATACATTATACAGCTAAATCGAGCTGTAATTAAGCTAATATAATTGAGCTAATAATTAACATATGCATTGCTTCACATACCTGTCATTTTTTTGTAGTGAGAGCACTTATAATATAATTTCCTAGAAATTTTCACATATATATGTTACGTTGTTTTTAACTATAGTTGCTATATTGTGTAATAGATCTCTTGAACTCCCCCCACCCCGTAACACATTCCACCCTCTGCTTTATGAGTTGGCACTTTTTAGATTCCATATTTGAGAGAAAACATGTAGTATTTGCCCTTTTTGTGCCTGGCTTATTTCACTTAACATAATTGCCTCAAGGTTCACCCATGTTGTCACAAATGTGCTCCCTTGTAAAGCATGTCATTGTGTACGTGTACCATGTACGATTTATCCGTTCTTCTGCCGACAGAGACGTGGGCTGATTCCATACCTTGGCTATGGTGAATAGTGCTGCAGTGAACACACACAGCAGATTTCTTATGTCACCGGGCAGTGACTGGTTGCAGAGGACAGTATGCTGGGGACTGAAGCTGGGGCTGCACTGGAAATGGGTTCAGTCTGCTGGGAGCCACCCTTGCCTGCAAAGTTGCCAGTTGACACTTCTCATTCTCTATCAATTCATCCAGTTTCCTGGACTCATTTTTCCTTCTCCTGGAGATTAATGCTCTCAGCGCACTCTCTCTCAACCCTTTAGATTTCTCCAGCTCTGAGTAAACATGGAGAGAGATAGAGTCATCCCACCTCTTCTCCTCCTAGCTCTCCATGAGCCTGGCCTTAGCAAGATCTTACCAAACTGAAGCAGCCAAGCATAGCTCTTCTGTTGGCCCACAGATCTCTGGGGGTAAAACATAACTACGTGGAGGTAAGATGTACCTATCCATGGTGTAGGACATTTGCCTGTGTCCTGAGGGACCACCTGGTCACAAAAGGAGGTATTTTTTCCTCAGAATTTCTTGATTAGATGATCCTTATTTCCCAGGATGCTGTAGACAGAACAACATCCATCACGGCATTTTCTCCCAGATTATGTAAATAACTAGATGAGGTGGGGGTTTTAATGGCATTCTTGTCCATGCGGCTTTTTTCCTTGTTTGCAGTGACAAAATTCTCTCAGATACCTCTGTGCATCTGAAAACTGGTACAACTTACCTCTCAGCCTCCAAACCCAGCTGATGCTGAGTTCCTTCCTGGAAGCTCACCTTGATGCCATTCTCACTACTATGCCCAGGTATCTAGTAGCATACACAACTATTATTGTAAATATTTTTATTATATTTCAGAATTCTGTGTTCATGTCCTTCTCCTTTACCCTTTATCTTCATCTACAGTGGTACGAGAAAAGAAGGTACTTAATCCTAAATATTCTCATCAGTTCATCTTTCTCCCTAACTTGCTCAAATTTTCTGAACACCTCTTAAGATATACATGTAATCAAAGTATTTGAAGAATGCAGAGCTAGTTCATCTCTTATACTCAACATTTAATCTAACTGGATATCTAGTTCAAAGCTTTGAGACCAGAAACAGAGGAGTTGGGACTAATCACTGAAGTCTGGAGAAGTACTTAGGTTTGTGTATCAGGCATTGTTCATAGGTCATTGCATTTAAAGCTCATAAGAGAACTATCCTAAATGTATTATGAAGATCATTTCATAGACTGTATAACTGAAGTCCAAGTGAAACTTACATGGGCTAACACAAATATTGCATGGTATACCTAGGACTGAACACAATTCTTTTTATGATTCCATGACAGTAATGTGGGATTCATTACTTTGGAGGGGAAACAAAACAATCTTTAAAAGTCCAGACATGCTGGTGTCCAGGCATGCTCAGTGACATCAATTCAGTGCATGCAACTCTCCATTTTATTTGACATTTCACAAAGTCTTTTATTCATTTTAAATAAAATCATCTTGCTAGCAATGATAAGGACTGGAAAATTATACATAAAACACTCTTTCCTTAAAGTATTTTTATTTTAAATAACAAAGAAAAAAATATTTAAAATGATTTAAAACTATGTCATCCTAAAATTTTCACTCTTTTCTAATACCCAAAGATTTCTACTTCTTTCTACAAAGCCACTACCCATAATTTAAAGCATTTACACTTTCATCATTCTTAAGGTGCAGACACACCAAATACCTTGTAAAAACTTTATTTTTTAAAGCTCTCATGAAAGATAAACCAAGAATTTTATTTCAGGACTTCACAAAATCCAGTTTAGTGTTTAACCAATTCTTATTTAAATCGGTCCTGATTCTCTAAGTAGTGAATTCATCCAACTGTGTCTCACATTTTCACAATCCTAATATAGCCACCCCCATATTTGTATATTCTCTAAAGATATGCTTTAAACACAATGGGAGTGGTGATACATTGATTAATTATCATGTATCTTTTAGTAGGAACCATGTGGACAGTGCAGGTGAAAAAGTTATACTTCTATTGTTACCTGATTCTCCAGGTAAATTGGTAACTGAAATGTTCACTCCCTTTTTTCCCTGTTGAAATAATTTAGCTTGTACAGTTTTTTGTTTAGAGTCTATTATGGAACCGAGACCCTTACAATGAAATTAATCCACTTATATGTCTACCTTCTGCATAAAAAAGACAAATCCTATGAAAAGGAACATCGTCTGATTCATTGTAACATTCTAGTACATGGAATGGTGATAGGGGCACAGGCAGATCCCATTGAAATGTCACGTGAATCAGTGAATGGTGACTCAGGGTTTTCTGTCTCATGAGCTCTGTTTATCCTCCCTCCCACTTTTGAAAAGAAAGTATTTCAACTTGATAATCACTTGACCTTAGGCTATGAAAAGCAATGCTTACTGGCAAGTAGAAAGTTTGTCTCATAAAGGATCTCTATTGGCCAACCTAAAATTGCTAACACCTCTCCGTGGAGAAGTGTATGCTCACACATACAAAGTGCAGACCTCTAAGGGAGTGGGAAAAAGAAAAGATGCCTGAACAGTCTTGCCAGCACTGCACTTGGCCAGAATAGGATGGGAGGCTGGCTGAGTAACAGGAAGCCTGGGCACAGATGTAGAAACAGGAAGAAGCAGGTGGACTAGTCGGGGAAGGTCCATCTGAGACTGACTGCTGGAGTCAAAGGTAATGCTACCGGAAACCAAACACTGTGCTCTCTAGACTCTGTATGTGTGCGATAACGAAGCTGGTATTGTTAACAGATAGTGCCTACTTGTTTTTTCTGGACATTTTGGGCCTAATGATAAGATCACAGAATGAAACAAATCACAGATCACAGCTGGAAAAGTTTTTAAAAGTGTTCCTAGATAATTTCCTTGTTTTATAAAAACATTCAGCAACCACTTATTTTGCTATTTCCCTAGTTGGTCCTTCCATTCTCTGGAAAACAATGATGTGTCAAGCATTCTGTCTTGCTCTCTCCAGTTTGAATGGCTCATAAACCAATCATGTTTATCCCTCCCCGCAAACTCCCATCTGGCCCATTGACCCCAAGCACTGACCACAAATAATTGACTCTAGTTATCTCAGAGGATGCTCCAGTTTGCATGTGAAGTACAGCATTTATTTTTTATCAGGTTTCTAATGCAATTTGTTTTCCCTTTCTAATGCAATTTGTTTTCCCTTCCTCCAAATCCAAATCATGTATTCCTTTAACCATATGACATTCTCAAGTATGAGGCACATAAAGAAGTTATTTTCTATCAGGAGTATGAAGTTAAAACCAATATAATGGAAGCAGAATAAGAAAAGGCAAAGAGGCATGGGAAAAAAGTATTTCACCAGAGTGATATGTGATGCAGGTTATCAAACATTGATTCTCTGAGTTAGAATCCACTGAATAAATTAATATAAAATGAGATCCAGTAAACAAAATAGAGGAAAATACATAAAATTATAATTTTCAAAAAGTGTGTACAGAAACCACTTGATATTTTTATCTAAATAGTAGGCTCTGTTTCACATAATAACTTTGCAACAAAGAAAATAGAATAGGATATAGCTATAAGGGAAGAAACTGTGACATATGTATTATACTGGCCAGAAGATGAAAAGAATTATGAAAGTGGATCATTTCTTAATCTGTGAGAAAGATAATTATTGTCTAGGTATTGGGAAAAGTGTTGATTGAACAAAAAATACTTATTTGAATTTTTCATTTAGACAAGGAGATGGACACCATGTTTCCTTTCTTTTTTTGCTTTTGCTCTTAAGAGTTGTGAAGCCATATGACTGAGATTGGGCCCCGTAAGAATACTGACACCTAGGACAAAAGCAATTCTTTTGCTCAGAGAAGCTGAGAAAGATTAAATACTGGAGCCCAGTCATCTTCAAAGAAGACACCACCAACTTTTCACAAGTGATAAGGCATTTCTAGAGCTGTCTCTAAAACCTAGAGGGACTTTTCACAAGAGATATATATATATAGAGAGAGAGAGAGAGATAGATATAGAGATAGATATAGATATAGGTACAGATATAGATAGATATATCTCACAACTAGTTTGGTTATAAAGTACCTGACGGTAGTGTTAGTATTTGTGGAAATGCACCATTAAGCTTTATACCTACAGGAAGAAATTTATAACCAGAGAAGATGACTTTGAAAAATTCATTTAGTTAGTAAATATTTATTGCACATCAAATGAGTCCCAGATACTCTAGGAGAGGCAATACTGCAGTTAAAAAAAAAAAGTTCCTGTCATCCGGGTAAGTACATTCTAATGGACTAATGGATTGGCAGATGTCAAAATATACTATTGTAAAGAAATTGCAAATAATATCTCTAAATGATACTTTATTGTGTTTGCCATTAACATTATTTGCTCTGTATTAAATTTACTTCACTGACTACTGTTACTCATTGAAGAGAAAAAATCAGAAAGAAAAAATATTTTGAGAAATATAGGGGTAAAATTTTAAAGTGACATTGGGGAAATTCCTTCTGGTGATCTTTTTTTTCTTTTCTGTGAATTAAAAAGCAACCGCCATTACTAGATTAGAGTAATGGAAAACCATAATCCAGCTCAGAAATGCATAGTTTGGGATCTACTGAGTTAGGAAAACTAAGAGTCAACTGGGGTTTGAAGACTGAGTAAGAATATCAGTGATTAGACATTAGACATTGTTAGATGTTTGTAAGCAAAGTGTGCACTCCCTGTAGGTAGCAATTCCCAGTGATGCTGCTTCCTGGAGGCTACCACACTATCATACATTTCCACCGGCAGTGTATGAGGCTACCAATTTCCCCACATTCTCTCAAGCACTTATGTGACTTTTTGATTATACCCATCTCAGTAGGTGTGAAGTGGTATTTTTCATAGTGATTTTGATTTGTATTTCTGTGACAATTAATGATGAACATTTTTTCATATAATCCTTTACTTTTAATTGCATTTTGGGAAGGAGAGGAGATAAACAAGTATATTTGATCTACCGTATTTAACTGGAAACACAACTCATTTTAAATGTGTGATAGAAAAAAAAATTGTTTTTTTCCAAATATTTGAAAACATTTACATAGCAATCTCAAGTTTCTATCAGCAAGTAAAGTTTGCTACTTCTGTACTTTTTCATGTTATACTTACTGTGTGATTAAGAGACTGAAATATTATGCACTGAATTTGTTCTGAAGGATTATGGCTTGTATGAAGTGGGGAGAGGAATTCAAATGATGTCTCAGGGTTGACGACAAGGCGGAGTAGAACTGATTGCCAAAGCCAGTAGAGCTCAATGTGTTTCCGTCACCAAAGCTGTGAACATCTGTTGTGGATTAAGTGTGATCCTCGTGTGATAAATATCAAAGGGATGTGAGAGCATTGACATAGGGTACATGGCATATCTTCTAAGAGATAGATGCAAGATTTCAATGGACTTTTAGATTTTAATCATGCTGTAAAATATGGGGTGCACCATGCATGGTGATTGTGAAAGTTGGGTGATGGGTGCATGGGAAGTTATACTGTTCTATCTGCTCTTGGGTATGTGTAAACATTTTGTAATAAAAAGCTTCAAAAAAGGATGTTGAGGGCCTCATGAGGAGAGGGGAGAGGGCAGTAAGGATAGCTGGCATGGGTGGGTCAGTCCATCAAGATGAGGTTTTATGGTGGGTCGTGGTGGCTTGTGCCTATAGTCCCATATACTCAGGAGGCTGAGGCAGGAGGATCACTTGAGCCCAAGAGTTTGAGGTTGCAGTGAGCTATGATGACACCACTGCACTCTGCACTCTAGCCTGGGCAACAGAGCAAGACCCTGTCCCAGAAAAAAAAAAAAAATGACTGGGTTTTACCTATCTCTGAGTAAAGCCATTTCAGGAAGTGTAATTCCTTTGAGGATAAAAACCTTAGAAGGAAATCTCTTCCTATTAATATATATATAACAGGAAGAAAAAAGGAAAGGAGAGATGGATACAGTTTTTTGGAGATTCTTTGATGAAAAATTCCCATCTAATGGCTTCTGGTCCCTCTGTGAAGGGTGAGTCCCGCACGCCTGCTAAGCAAGGGGGGCGGCCTGGGTGTGAGCAAAGTGCAGGAGATTTGACATAGATTTGAGTAGCATGGAAGTCGACTAAAAACAGTGACCTAAGCTCTATTTGTTTTGTTTATTGTTAGTAAGTACTAGATAATTATTTTTAGAATGAATAAATGATTTCCAGATAATGCTGGAGTTGACCGTGAGTTTTATCATAGTGCCAGTATACCTGTAATTCAATAGTGATCAGTTACTTATAGGAAAGCACTTCTGGAAAAGGCAGAGAGATGAGATATTGCCAAATAGGAAGGATTAAAGGGGATTGGATGAGGCCTATTTGAAGTGGAGCTTTTTAAATACTGTTTACCGGATAGACACTGAAGTCTGCCTTGATGAGGGAGGAAATGAAGACAAGAACTTAGTGGCTAGATGAGTAAGTAGAAAAATTAATGACCTGGAGTTGAAAAAAAAATGACAAATTGAGTACATATGCAGGAAGAATAGGGGGATGAGGTCAAAGGGTGGAAAGTCAAGCTGCATTATTATAGATGTCAAAGGTGTTCCTGACGATAAGTTCGGGCATAGCAGTAACTGAACTGGAACAGAGGTAAAGGACCCCAAGACGGGAAGATAGAAGAATTGAGAGGCCAGGTTATTGGCTGGTCTATCCACAAGGGTGTTGGGGTCCTCCACTGAGTCTCCACCTCTACAGGTTCTTCACCCTGGGACCCATCCCACCTTTTGTCCTTCCCAGGGCCTCCTCAGACTGCATCTTTCAGCAACCCTGAGCTGCAGACACTGAAGGTCAATGACATAACTTTGGACAAGGTATAGCAGTAGAGTAAGGGGGCTGTAGTGGACATCTGGTTTTTGTTTTTGTTTTGACACCCTGCATTCACAAATTTTTCTGGAAAAACTACCTCAAGTGCCCTCTAGGCAACTCACCCCATTTTTGAGTCCCCATCTGTACATGGGGAGTTGCCTTCCCTCTGGGCCCTTATTTTAAGGGTGGATATAAGTTGCCAAAAAGAGCATTCTGTAAAGGTCTAAGGTGAGCCCCCAAATACCTGTAACCCTGGTGCACAGTCCTGGACTCACCTGTGGATCATGGGCTGCAGGTGTTCTGGGGGATAGCTACCATGGCTCCACCAAGCCCATGAAGATCAAAGGTGGCATCTCCATCGTGATGGGTGAACTGTACACACTTAGGGCAAGATCTTGCATGTTGTCATCAAGCATAGATGGAAGGAAGGCACTGAAGTCACCTTCCCTAAAAAGGAAGTTGCCATGCCTGACAACAGCCCTGTAGATATTACTTTGTTACCCAAAGAGTAGCCCCATGTACACTTCTGCCAAATGGCATCAGTAAGCTCTGCAGCACCCTGCTCAGCCTCAAGGAAGTGGTCTCTGTATCAGACTTGGAAAGGGGCGAGCAGGACAGGGTCACAATATGGACATAATGGGGCATAAACACCTTTATCCAACCAGCAAGGACATTAAACCAGTATTTTCTGAAAAATATAACTGTCTTTGACCCTGTCTTCAGATATGGAAGACCTATCTTCCTTACTGCTCTAAAGGATATGAAACAGCCAATGAGGGGGAGGGTGTGGGCTGAAAGATAACTTTATTAAGGCAAAACTAAGAGAAGCAAACAGCCCATCTTCTCAGACTTCATCAGGGAGGGAAGGGGGTTTGGGAGCACATGATCCCTCTTCCTCAACAAGATCTCCAGGGGACTGATCATATTTTAGAAGCCAAAATAGGCAATAGAAAGAGCTGAACTAACTCCTTCCTTTCCCTAAGAATAAGCTCTAGGTTACCCAAAACCTATGCCCCCAACACATCACATAGAGAAGACACCACTCTTATTAGAACATTTTTGAGGAGAGTCATATCCTCATTGAGGAGAGTCAATATTCTTAGCAAGGAATGAATTATTTTGGGGGCTGAATTTTCCTCCCTAGATATGCTGGGCAAGAATTTTCTGTGTGGAGAGCAGAGGCAAATCTCTGCGCACAGTGTTTTCAGCAGTGGCGGGCGTGGCAGGAGGCACTTGGCCGACTGGACGCCTGCAGGTGGGGCTTCCATGGGACACAAATGCTCCTGCCACAATAGTTGGCCCTTAATGCCACACCTTCCCGGGGCTGTCTGTCCTTGTCTCTGATCTAATCCTTGTAAGAAAACTCTGGCCAGCAAAAGCAACTTTTTGGCTACCAGACTCAATATGTGTCACTTTACAGAAGGGAGCCATATTGTTAAAGGGATGGCCCTCAGCGGGCTCTGCCTGGACCTGCAGTTCTGTTTTGCAATAAGTTGGGGACACAAGGGGCTCTTCAAGAGCCAGTAATACCTATTCCATGCCTATGCCCCAGTTTCTCCTTCAGGAACTTCCCAATGTGCGTCATAATTTTCTGAGCTTCAGTAGTCCCATAAAGGCAGCTCTACTTTTACCCAGGCCTCTGTTCTGCACAGGTGATGATAGGGAGCTGCCGTTTTCCAGAGAAATTTGGGATGTCCCAAACCCTGCATCCCCTTCACTGATCTCTCCTGCTTTGGGTCCCAGAAGGCTCAGTCTCTGCGGCTGGTGTGAAATTCTCACCCTGGCACTTCCATAGGACATGCTTAGGGACCCAGGGGTCCTGCCTCTGCTCCATACTGATCCTTCTGTCCTCTAGGTGGACATGCTGCACCTGGGCAGCTGCAGACTCCTGCCCTGGGCATGAGTCAGGAAGGCCTTGGAAGTCGAGTTATCTGAGGCAAGGGATATGTCCCTAGTAGGGCATTTGGCTACGCTTCCTGTTCTACAATTTTCAGTTTTAATTCTCCCAACATCTGAGTTTTAAGGTGTGATGATTTGGGATCTTGGGGAACTGATATTCTTGGTGGGGAACTTTCCGTGGTCACGGTAGTTTCCACTGTACTTATATTCACGTCTGTCCCTGGGAGCTGGGAAGATGGTGGACTAGAAGCACCTGTGAGCACGCGGCTCTCAAGGGAAGGAGTGTAAGCCCAGGCAGACGTCTACCCACAGATAGCTCTTCTAGGAAGGAATACTGTGAGATCACAGAGAAGCAGCGTTGGACACTCAGTGTGAAAAAGAAGGTGACGGGGTGCTACATTTGACAAGATCAAAGTGATCGGCGGGGAGGCATGGACACACAGGGAAGAATAGGCAGATAGAGCACCTGGTCATTGCGCCCAGCCCACCTGACAGAGTCCCTGCACCAGACAAGAGGCACAGTAAGGATCTGGTGCAGCTGACGCCACCCTGCACTCTCAGGTGCATGGCACCAGGTTGGTACAGGACTCGGCTTTGCAGCAGTAGCCTTCATGTCACCCCTACCGGGCTGGGGAGGGAGCCGACTGAGTGGAGGCTCCTCTGAGCTGTACTCTGTGACCAGAAGCCAATCGCCCCTCCCCTCCAGCACAGTGGGGTCTGAACAGAGGAGTTGACTGCGGTGCTACAGGCTCTGACCTGGGAAGCTTTAGGCGACTGCTCAGCGGGTCCTGGAGGTGGGCAGGGAGAACTCCATGGTCCCTGGGCTGCTGGAACCGACCTCTGATAACATGATTCAGCATCCACGGTCCCTGAGCCTGTGGTACAGTCTGCCCACCTGCGTGGCCCTGACTCTGCCCTCCAGGTCGGATCAGCCAGCCCTGGCAGGGCCCTGCTTCTGGCTCCTCCCTAGTCCCGGCTCTGAGGCTCTCGTGTTAGAGACTGAGGCTCTGCCCCTGTGGCTCCAGAGCCCGTGCCAGGCCTGGGATACTGCCCCTGAGATTCCGATGCTGCACCTGGACCCCAAGACCCCACCCTTGAGTCTCCATATCGCTGCAGGGCCAGTAGAACTGCTCCAAGGCCCAGAGCCCTGCCAGGGACCCCTCCAGCCTCCACCAGTCATTACATAGGGACCTGGTTCAAGCCAATGCCCACAGCCCAGGAGCCCATGACGGCTCCCTATATAGCCTCACACATCTGCCACTGTTACAGTGACCCTCACAATGCCAGCTTCTGTGGAGAGGGTCTCACCCAGCTACCATCACACTTCCTACAACTGTCTGGGGAACAACCCAACACCCAGAACAAAGACCATCCAGCACAGGCTTGAACAGTGGAAATCACAGGTGAACAGGACTAATGAGAACAGCTGCATTTAAGGCCTGTAGTGCATACACCCTTCCCCTGCTACATCAACATTCCAGAGTGAGAAAAATAGCACCATCTAGGGACCTTTCCTTCTTCTAATTAAGCAGGAGAGTTCCCAGCAAAGAACAGGCGCTGTGCAAACCTATTAGACCTGAGTCAAGAAAAGAGGTTTCAGATGCAAAGAAACCAGCAAAATAACCCCGGTAACATGAAAAAACAAAATAGTTCAACATCCCCAAGGGATCACAATGGAGCTACAATAGTGAAACTCCAACCACAAGGAAATTGCCAAAATAACAGAAATGGAATTCAGACTATGGATGGCAAATAACATGAATGAAATTGAAGAGAAAGTTGAAAACCAACAAAAAGAAGCCAAAAAATATATATTTCAGGAAATTAATGAAAAAGTCACTCAAGAGCTAGACAACATAAGAAAGAATATAATAGAAATTAGAAATTAAAGATATGAAAGGATCATTTAGGGAATTTCAAAACACACCACAAAGCTTCAGCAACAGACTAACACAAGGTTAAGGAAGAATCACAGAGCTTGAAGACAAAGTTTTCAAGCTGACCCAGTCAAAGTTAAAATGAAGGAGAAAATTTTACAAGCACCAAGACATAAGCAACAACTAACCTACAAAGGAAAACCCATCAGGCTAACTACAGACTTCTCAGCAGAAACCTTACAACACAGAAAGGAGTGGGGCCCCATCTTCAATCTTCTTAACCAGAACAACTGCCAACCTGCAATTTTGTTTCCTACAAAACTAAGTTTCACAATTGATGGAGAAATTAAGTCTATTCCAGACAAGCAAACACAGAGGGAATTTGTCACGACCAGATCCCCCCATGCAGGAAATACTCAGAACTGCATTATACATGAATCAGCATAAGAGATACTCACCAATCTAAAATCACCCAAAGAAGCTGAAGCTCACAACTCTTATAAAACAATAGGACAAAAGGGAAAACAAAGCAATAAGGTACTACTCAACATGACGACCAGAACGCCATCCCACATATCAATTATATCTCTCAATGTGAATAGTTTAAATGTGCCACTCAAAAGACATGGTCTGTCTGAATGGATGAAAAACATAAACCAAGTATCTGCTGTCTCCAGGAAACATGTCTAAACCACAAGGAGACACACAGCCTCAATGTGAAATGAAAGAAAAAAACATTCCATATAAATGTAAACCAAAAGAGAGCAGGTATAGCTATTCTCATATCAAACAAAATTGACTTTAAATCAACAAAAATACAGAATGACAAAGATGGTCATTAAATAATGGTAAAGGGAGCAATTCAACAAGAAGACACAACAATCCTAAATATATGTACACCTAACAAATTCTACTAGAGCTAAGCAACGAAATAAATAGTAGCATCATAATTTCCGGGGACTTCAACACTACACTGTCAGAGATGGACAAATCATCAAAGCAGAAAATAAATAAATACTGGACTTAAATGGAACCCTAAAATAAATGGACCTAACAGACATTTAAAGAACATTTTACCCAAAGCCTCTGAATATACACTCTTCTCATCAGCACATGGGGCATTCTCCAAGGTAGATCATATCTTAGCCCACAAAACATGTCTCAAAAAATTTTAAAAAATCAAAATCATATCATGTATCTTTTCTGACCACAGTGGAATAAAACTAGAAATCAATTCCACGAGAAACACTCAATTCTACACAAAGTCATGGACATTAAACAACCTGCTGATGAATGATTATTGGGTCAGTAATGACATTGAGATGGAAATCAAAACACTCCTTCAACTGAATGACAAAGGGGACCCAAGCTATCAAAATTTGGGGGATTCGTCAAAAGCATTCCTAGGGAGAACATTCATACCTTACATGCCCACATCAAAAACTCAGAAAGAGCACAAAATGACAACCTAATATCACATCTCAAGGAACTAAAAAAGGAAGAGCAAACCAAACCCAAAGCCAGCAGAAGAAAACAAATGACAAAGGTGAGACAGAACGAAATGAAATGGAACACATTTATTACCGGGGAGCTTTCCAACTCGATGGTTGTAGAGTCATTACTAGATCATTATTGAAGAGCACGGAGCTCCTCTCACTTGAATATCTCCCAGGACCTGTTGAGTGTGGGAAAATGTTCTGAATTCTTCATCCTTTTGCCATGAGGCCTTTCTACGCCATGGCTGGGAGTGACTGTCTCATCCAATGGCTCCTGTCCAGCTCCAGCTTGCCTTGTGGGGGCTTTGGCCTGTGTCTATTGGCGGGCACAGCCTGCTTCCGACTCGCTTTGTCTACACTGCTGTCACGGGGAAGGAAGAGTCTGTCTGCCGTCCGCAGTCCTCTGGACGTTCCTTGTAAGCTCACGGTGGGTATCAGGGGGTGACTGTCTTAGGGCTCCCTGTCCTCCTTTGCCCACAGGTGAGCTGGCAGGGAGGAGATGATCCAGGCTGGGGACTGAATTAAAATCTCTAGAGCTTCTTCTAAGGGGCCTGGAAATTCCATCTTTGGAATCCACCCCAGAAATAAGGTTGTCTGAAGCAGCAAAGTTAGATAGAGAAAGAGACTTGAATGAGTCCTTTTTCAAGTTGAAGATTTCCCTGGATTCGAGGACCTTTGTGGGAAGACCCCATGCAGCCCTCATTTTAAAATTTTTAATATGAGCTTCCAACAACTCTTTCTTGCTGGGGTCAAGGAAGACAACCTCCTGGGAGGGATTCAGGTAGGGGTCCCCACCCACCGATGCTGCCGAATTTCCATGTCTTGTTTGGCTGTGAGATTTCTGGGGAAGAGGCATTGTGTGCTTGGTAGGATGCCATGAATTATGCACAGTCCCAGAAATCTGGCCCTCATTGATGTCCTCAAATTTCTGGCTAAGTGGTACCAGCAATGCATTTTCAAGTCATTTCGGACCCAGGCTCACCCTTAAGGCCCTTGAATTATTCCTTGACAGGCTCCTCCTGTGACTTTCTAGGTCTTCCACGGAGTTTGGGCCCAGACCCTTACCTGAAGACCTCTCTGGGTCACTCAACGGATGATGTTTGGGGCCATGCTCCAGCCTGCGTCCTTAATCTTTCCTCATGCCCTTCTGTAGCGGAAGCTTTTCCAAGCATCTGTCATGGAAGCTTCCTGATTGACTCAATCCAGAGCTTTCTGCACCTTCATTGCTCTGCCCTTTAAAGAAGGAGATCCATGAGAGTCCATAGTGGCACTTTGGCTTGGGTGTCTCAGGAACATCTCTGGGAGGATTGAGCAGTGACACAGACTCATGGACCCTGCGGGGCAGGCCCCACCGGTGTTGGATGAGCCTCTTTCGAAGGTGGTGCTCTAGTTTCTTCCGCAGATCACTGCTGAGAGGAAAGTCTCCAGGAAGGACAGAGATGGGAACGTCAGCCTTGGAGAACTGGCCACCCAGTGTAAGCTTGGGAGCTGGAGGACAAAAGTCTTGCTGAGATTTCTTGGCCACAGAGGGCAAACCCCACACTGTCTCCTGTTTTTTCTGCCGCATGTTCCATTCCAGCTGGTGAGTCTCTGATGGTGTAAGGCACTGTGCCTCATTCTGGGGTTTGTGAAAACACACCCCACAGGGCTTTGTTTGGGACAGAGGCGCAGGTGACGGGATCAGCAGTGGGGGTGGGTGCTGGGACTGGGACCGGACTTGAGCTGCCTCAATGGCCTTAGGGT
>CM052439.1:87546805-87598044 GCA_028533085.1 Varecia variegata | reverse complement strand
GGTGGAGCAGGTAGAGAAAGAGTAGCGCCAGTCCGCTCAGAAGGGGGACCTGGGGCTCCACACCCAAAGCGGCTGAGCCGAAGCTCAGCCAGGGCTCGATGTGGCCTTTCAGAGAATGAAGCACACACTCCATGATCCCAAGTGCCACTGAGCCCTGAAGGTGCCGCGCTGGGCTAAGGTCCCAGGCCTGCATCACAGAGCACAGGGCGTCACAAAGGGTTTCTGAGGGTAGGAGAGGGAGGATGGGGAGAGGGTGTGGCACAGCCCCCCCCCCAGCCCAGCAGACCCCTCCATCCCTTTTGGGCCCTCTGGGCCCTCTGCCCTCCCTGCCATCCCATTTTCCAACTCACTCTTTCTCCATATCATGTATTGGCCTCGGTGACATTTTCTGTGTGTTTCATCCATAATCCACGTATTACCTTTGTCCCCTGTTACTGTGCAGAGGCCTTGACTTGGACCTTGAAAGTCCAAAATGCGACCTGGAATTTCTGCTTGTACCCAGACGTGTACGCTCAGGGTCACACATATCCTCTAATCCACGTTAACTGCAGGATGTTTTGCCTCACACTAACCCGGATATAAAACCTAAAGTTCTTTTAAACTTATTTAGTTTTATGAATGTTGAGTAGTAAATTTTTTTGTTTTAAAGTCAGCCTTTGCTGTTTTCAATGAGAGGGTCCGACTCAAATCATTAAAGCTAATAATTCATTATTCAACATCTACAAAGCTAAAATAAGTATAAAATAAATGTGTATGGTTAGAACTTCAGGTGATCTTGGGAGTAAATTTAGAGCACTATTTTTCTGAAGCTGGTGAAGCTTAAACTGTACAAAGACTTTGGGGACATGCTCCACACACACTCATCCTTTGACAAATAAATCCAGTATTTTCAAATCCAGGAATCAATCATTTCCTGCTTTTATTTCAATCTTTCATTCATTATATTGCCCCCACTTTTTCTAATCCTACCTAAAATGCAGATAGTTGTAGCCCTCTCATCAATTTCATAACAGGCATGTGAGTGCCCCAAGCCAGGCACAGGTCTCAGTGTGATAAGCCAGTGACTCCCTGAGTCCTTGGTGGCAGAGTCGGACCTAGGAGTGTCACAGCCTTAGGGCAGAATCTAGTCCTGAGCAGCCTCACCTGATTATCCTGTGATCTTTTCCTAAGCGTGCCTTGGCACCACAAGAAAGCTTGAAAAGATCTGATCTACACAATCTCCCCTGCAAATGTCCAAATATCAACTACCTGTCTCACTTTATTGCAGCTCTTCTTGTCAGGTCTAAATAATCCCAATATCCTCCCCATCCCTTTTCCTACACCTTCTTTTCTAAACTCTTTGTTATCATCATGATATCATTAAATTTCATAGTGTCCTAGGTCAGTGGTCCCCCACCTCTTTGGCACCAGGGACTGGTTTCATAGGACAGTTTTTCCATTGACCGGGAGGCAGAGCTCAGGGATGATGATGGGGAGCGGCTGTAAATACAGATGAAGCTTTGCTCCCTCGCCCAGCGCTCTCCTCCTGCTGTGCAGTTGGTTCCTAAATTTCATGTAAGGCATTTTTTCCACGGATGGGGGAGGTTTTGGGGGTGGTGGGGAGTCAGGTAGAGCTCAGGGGGTGATGCAGGCTTGGTTTCTAACAAGCCAGGGATCAGTGCTGGGCCACGGCCTGGGGATTGGGGACCATAGTTCTAGAGGTTAGGGAGAAAAGCATTCTGTTTTATTATGAAACCAGAGTCCAGACAGATTTCATCATAGTCAATGACACCATTAGTGCCAACGTTCACAAAATGACATTAACTTCTGGAGGGGACAGCTCAGAGGCAAACTGAGGAATTGGCCACCTGGCAGACTTCACTTCCACATCACAGATGTATCTGCTGTAATCTAATTATCTGTATTTCCTTCATATTTGGAGCCCATGGAAATATCCCAAAGGCAGCAACCCACAGCTATGGTGTTCCTGGAGGCTGCAGTGGACAGCCTGCAAAATCCAAGTAGGCACAGACATAGACTGATACCAGGAGGCTAAATTTCAGCCCCAATCAAAGGTTCAGAGACAGATATGGGAATGGTGCTATAATATGAAATTCCATGGGAAGGAAGGAAAGAACAACAAGGAGAGTGAAGACCAAACCAACTGGAAGAGGAGTTATTTTTGTAGCTTTAAGAACTGAGCTGCCTAGGAAAGTAACCTCTTGCTGCATGTAGCTACTGAGCACTTGGAATGCTGTAGTCAAAACAGTTATGTGGGGAGAGTGCGATGTGCACTGTCTGGGGAATGGACACGCTTGAGGCTCGGACGCGGGGGATTGGGAGGGACATGGGCAATATATCTATGCAGAACTTTTGTATCCCCATAATAAGCTGAAATAAAAAAAAATTAAAAATAAATAAATAAATAAATAAATAAAAATTTTGTGCAATATTTTGTCATTCTAAATAAATATTCAGTTTTGTGCCTAAAAAAAAAAAAAAAAAAAAAAAAACAGTAGTATCATGTTTGAAACACATTTTTGGTTTTTTCCGCAATGATGTTAAATTGTTGATTTACTTCTGATTCAATCTGACTAGTCATGTCTTTTTTCACTCTATTTTTTGCGTGTGTGTGATTTTCCCAGTCTTAACATTTGTGATGCTTTTTGTCCTGTGTATAAGTTTGAATTGATTTCTCTTGAATTGTCATGTTTTTCAGTATGTCTAGTTAATTATCAATTTTATTTTGTCTGTCATGGAGTTAAATACACTAAAATTGTTTCACTGAAAAAAAAAAAACAGTTATGTGTTGTAAGTGTAAAATACACATTGTACTGCCAAGATTAGTTACATATATGTATAATATATTTAAAATAATGCAAAATATATCATTAATAAATGAATATTGTTTACACATTAAACAGTATTTGGGATACATTGAATGTACAGTTTTACTTTGTTCTTTTAATTTGGCTGCCAGGAAATTTAAATGATGTATGTGGCTTATATCTATCTCTACTGGACAGCACAGGTTTAGACAGTGGATCCCCAACATTCTTGCACATGTACCCTTATAGGTAAATGTAATTTAGATACATTCTCAATATTTACTTTTAAATAACAAATCTGTCACACTCTATAAAAAGGTGGTGTATTTTATAAAATTTATGGAAAACAGAAATTCTAAAATGGAAAAATAGGAACAGAGATAGAAATTCCCATACTTTCTCCCAGATCTCCAGTAGATCATGTGATGCACCCTTTTGGAAACTAAAAAAAAATTGTATTTGCAGCTTGGTTTATGAGCCAGCTAGATAGTCATATGTGGATAATCCCTCTAGGCTTAAAGGAACAGATAGAAATTATCCAAGAAAAATGTTTACTTGTAAGTACATTTAAGTCATATGTAAAATTCTGTGTTGGATTGAAATATACTGTTATATTAAATCTTTATAGTACTTATGCAAAAATATTAAAATAGCCTAAATACAAAATTAATATAAAATATCATATTTGCCTTTATTGAACAAGTCTGTGGAAAACAAGTGGTGAGATGGGCAAAATTACAAATCTGAGACAAACGTCCACCTGATGGCTAATTTCACTAATTGTGAAGAAGAAAAATGGGAAAAGATTTTTTAAAAAGCTTATAAAGGATATGCTACATAAGCCCTGATTTATTAAATAGGAGGAAGTGCCCAATTATCTCAATTACATAGCACTATGTGCTTAGCACATATATTATTTAGCCTATAAAAATTAGGATCATGGACTTTTAAAGCTGGCAGAAAAATTAATGATCATTCCTACCACCTTTTCTTTTGAAAGTAAATAAGCAGAAACCCAGGGATTCTAACAGCCTGAGGGTACATGGTGGGGAGTAGCAAGGGCTCCTGGCAACCACATGTGTCTGTTTTCTATGTCCTGGCCTTTCTCGGCCAACATTTCCTGAATTCAGAACTCTCTAACAGCTTCACGGAGACAGATTTGTTTTTGTATTGGATCCAGGTTTTTGAGCTTTGCTTTGATTACTCCACATTCTCCTTTCTCATGAGCAATTGTTTCAGACCTCACAAATAAATACATTGCGTTTGAATTTTTACTAACCTGGAATCAAACACGTTATGTCTGAATAACCTTAATTTCCAAAGTGTGTAGCGTCTGAGCTGATAGTGTTTTACTGAATATCACCGCCCGGGACACAGCTCCCATGTCCGCAAGCCCGTTTTCTGAACACACTTCGTGACTTTACTGTTTGCTATGATTAAATGAAACATTATGAATTCCCCAAACACCTCAATATGTTTTTATGATGAACTATGCCATTATGTTCAAATATTTATCTTATTCATTGTAACAGTAATGATGTGGGCAACACTTAATATCCTACTGCACTTTCCCTGTTGATATTCTGAATAGAGGGAAGCATATGTTCATATATTATAAACCTTTTAAAGTGCACATGTGTGAGCATCAACTTTCCAATGTATTAAAAAGTAGCACAGGTTGTTATAAGAATGTTAAATAAAAAAGAAGCAAATCATTTGGTGATTATGGCTTTTACTACCTCTAGGCAAAATGTTATAAGCCTATCTTTATTATTAAAAAGATTAAAACATTATTAAAATACATTTTTGTATTTAATCAAAAAACTGTAATTATTTCTATGTACTTATTAGAATTATTGAAGAATAGCAAGTGTTAACTTGTTGGTATACAGGTTTTCTGATCAAATTTTATTTATTTATTTATTTATTTATTTATTTATTATAGCTTATTATGGGGGTACAACCGTTCTGGTTAAGTACCACAACCTCAGTTTAGATTTTCGTTTGGGGAATAACCAGAAGGAAGGTCAACTTTGCAAACACTTGTAAGATTTTCAAGCCTAAAAATATCTTTTAATTCTGTGATAGCTAAATAATTTTCCTTTGAACCATCAATTTTATATACATATACATATATATGCATTTTAATTATAAAAGTTATATGCTTCAGCATTTCTGTGAATTTGCTATTTACCCTTTGATATAACATATTCTGTATCTACACTGTGTTATAGAATTTTCAGCTCGATGTGGTTGCTTATGCCTATAACCCAGAGACTTGGGAGGCTGAAGAGGGACGATATCTTGAGATCAAGAGTTTGAGACTAGTCTCAGCAGCAGACTGAGACCCTGTCTCTAAAAAAATTTAAAAAAGGAATAGCTGGGCATGGTGGCATGTATTTGTAGTTCCTGCTACTGGGGAGGTTGAGGCAGGAGGATTACTTCAGCCTAGGAGTTTGAGGCTGGAGTGAGCTGTGATTGTGCCACTACAGCCTGGGTAACAAAGCAGCAAGACACATTTCTTAAAAAAAGAAATTCACATCATCATTTAACAGTCAGAAGATTTTGACAAAGTTAGTGATCTGATGGACAGGAGAGGTATTGATGATGTGAGATTGAGTGGTTTTGTTTGTTTTTTATTTATTTGTATTTTTGTTTTTGCAACTCCTCAACTTCTGGGATTCCAACAGAGAAATTCTGCTCAAAGAGTGGTTCCCATATCAGAGCAGGTCCTGGAATTGCTATTATGGATCAGTTAGGAGACAAATGCAGAAATTGAGGGTTTGCATGTAGAAGCATGTGGGCATGTTGTCATTGCCTTGACATCCAAACCCTGCCTTGTTGAACAAAGTGGAGCCCAGAACTCCACTTTGACAGGTGTTGACAGGCTTGTGCAGTAAGACCATGTATTGGGATCTGCACTGGACTGGGGAAAAATATATATATACAGAAGAAGGAGTCTTCTTTACCAGACAATTCGTGTGAGTCCTACTGATGAGGAACATTATCTGTCTTCCAGAGCTGTGTTGTCCAACATGTTAGCTGCTCACCACGTGTAGCTTTAGGGCATCTGAGTGTGGCTATTCCAAACTGGAATGTGCTATGAGTGCAAATTACACACCACATTCTGAAGACTTTATGTAAAAAAGGTAAAATATCTCATTAGGAATTTATATGGCATTGATGCTGAACTGATACATTTTTTGACATTTTTGGGTAAATGATATATATCACTAGCACTAGTTTCATATGCTTCACTTTTTTTTTTTTTTTTTAATATGGGTATAAGAAGATGTAGGCCGGGCGCGGTGGCTCACTCCTGTAATCCTAGCACTCTGGGAGGCCGAGGTGGGTGGATTGTTTGAGCTCAGGAGTTCGAGACCAGCCTGAGCAAGAGTGAGACCCCATCTCTACTAAAAATAGAAAGAAATGATCTGGCCAACTAAAAATATATATAGAAAAAATTAGCCGGGCATGGTGGCGCATGCCTGTGGTCCCAGCTACTCTGGAGGCTGAGGCAGGAGGATCGTTTGAGCCCATGAGTCTGAGGTTGCTGTGAGCTAGGCTGATGCCACGGCACTCTAGCCTGGGCAACAGAGTGAGACTCTGCCTCAAAAAAAGAAAAAAAAAAAAAAAAAGAAGATGTTAAGTTGAATATATGTCTTGCATTATATTTCCACAGGATGATGCTACTTTAGAGTATTTTAAGTGGGCATGTATGTGGCATTTAAACTTTGTGGTGAGAAGTAGATTAAAAGTTACTCTAATCTATGATAGTATTTGACTTTCCAAGATGTCTTCAAAAAGTTACTTTAATGCAGTGAAGCAGTTTAATTATATGAAAGTTTGGTTTGGGTTGGTTAATATAAAAGTTGAGTGTCTGGGGGTTGGAGAAGATTATTTTTAATTTGTTAAAAGATTTTTTCTATAGTCCACAGCTAATTGTAGAAATTCATTTATTAAATGTCTGAAGAAATAAATACAAAGTCAAATTTTAGTGAGTAAAACAGACTTTCCAGAAATTAGAAAATATTTAATCACTGAAAGTTATATATTTTTTATTTTTATTTTATTTTTTTAATTCAGGATATTATGGGGGTACAAACATTTTGGTTACATTAAATGCATTTGCCTCACTGAATATTTTTTTAAAATTAGAAACAGGAAATAAGAAGTGGAGAATGAAAGAAGAATTGAGCATCTCTAATCCAAAAATCCAAAATGCAAAATGCTTTAAACCCAGAACTTTTTGAGTGCCAACATGACATCACAGATTGTGCACATAGTGGCTGACATAGTGATGTCTTTGCTTTCTGATGGTTGAATGTACACAGATTTTGTTTTAGGCACAAAATTATTAAAAATATTGAATAAAATTACCTTCAGGCTATGTGCATAAGATGTATATGAAACATAACTGAATTTTGTGATTAGATTTGAGTTCCATCCCCAAGATGACTCATTTTATACATGCAAATATTTCCAAATTAAAAAAAAAATATAAATCCAAATACTTCTTGTTCAAAGCATTTCAGATAAGGAATACTCAACCCACAGCAAGCATTCTTAGAGCCATGACTTAATCACTGTACTGTGTTAATGTAAGTTTTACAATATTCCTGTTGAAAATACAGATTTCTTTTTATTGTTGTATGGATGTTGTTGTGATAATTGTGCAATATATTATGCATGTGCCCAGGTAGTTTTCACAGACTTAGTCCTAGACAGTGTAGTTGGTTTTATCCTGAGAGGCCTGCAAATTGGAAAGCTGGTCCATTCCCTCTTTATGTTCATTGCTGGGAAGTTGCTAGCCATTTTTATGGTCAATCTTAAGTAACTCTCTGGAGAAACACGCCTTGACACTGTATAATTCTAATCTCATGGTAGATTTAACTAATTCTTCTCCACTTGTGTTTATCTTACTCCAAATTCTCAAGTTAACAGGAGATAAGAAAAGAAGAAAGTCTCAACATATGATCCTTCTCTAAATTATTTGCTGAACAACTCATTGCCTACAGTGGCTCTTCCATGATTTTCCCAGACACAAGCTGCCTGGTGTAGGAAGGCCAGTTAGCTCTAACTATCAAGACAGTGTCAGGTAAACATAGTTGGCCCCCGTATCCGTGACTTCTGCAACTCTGAATTCAACAAACTGCAGATAAAAAATATTTTTTAAAAAGCCAAAAAAATTGATCCATACTAAACATGCACAGACTTTTTTCTTGTCATCACTCCCTACACAAAACAGTTATAACAACTATTTACATAGAATTTACATGGTGCTAGGTATCATAGACAATCTAGAAGAGATTTAAAGTATAGGTTATATGCAAATACTACACCATTTTATATAAAAGACTTGAGCATCCATGAATTACGGCATCTGCAGGGGGTCCTGGAACCAATGCCTCTGCAGATATTAGGGACGACTGTACACACAAGACACATGGCTGTCATGTCTGAACAGCAGAAGGATCTGGAACAAAAGTCTCTTGCATGTTGAGAAGCATAGGGAATATTCCACCTAATCATTAAGACTATAACAATTCAAAATGGAAGTGAAGCTTTTGGTTTTACACTCAATGCAAGAGTTAAGAAACCATTTCTTCTGAGAGACTAATCATTGTATGAAGGCCACAGAGGCTGCAATAATTAGGAGTTGTGTAGCCTCAAGCCACCCCACTAACTGCTTTGTGCCTCTCTTTCCTCATAAGTAAACATAGACTTAAAAAATAATGCCTACCTTTCAGGATTCTTGAAATTAAACTTGTGCAGTCAGTAAACCATAGTTATTGTTATTAAAGTAATAACTGAATGTTGATATATTTTCAGGTGACAAAAGAACACTGGAGCCCTACTGGGGGTTCGCAATGTCCCCGATAACTTCTGGGTTCCCAGACAGAATGCATTACAAGAGATGATAGAAACAAAGACACAGACACAAGAGTGATATTAAAAGTGTAGGGAAGTCAGGGGACCACCAGCACCCAGGTGCCAAGGTGGTGGTGACTGAAACCCAGCACTGACTTTTATTCTCTTTTTCATGCTACAAAGTACAATGATCTCATGTGAAAGAGTCACCGGATACACTGAATAGAAGTTTCAAGGCTCCCCCAAATCACAAGGTGTCCTAGTTCATTACCCTCTCCTTTATATAATCAAGAACACGTAACTCTTTAGTAAGTGCAACCCTGTCCTAAGGTAAACTAATTTTTTGTCCCAAGCACATGCTGTGTACATAGATAATAATCTCTAACTTCAGTAGCTGCAACCCATTTGATCAAAGAACAAAGAAACTACATGTTTTCCATTGGGGGATTAATTTTTCATTAACTGAGGCATTGTTCTGAGAAAGGAAAGGAAGGAAATTAGCCCGGTGTTCTTACAATTGGAGCCTGAAGTTCCTTCTCCCGCGCTGACATATGGCAATCTACCTCTACAGCCTTGAGGAGTTTTCATGTTAGGCTGCTCCGTGGCTTTTCATGCATGAGACCCCTCAGGCCCTGAGGTGGGAGCATGCTTTGCTGCACTCCCAGATCACTGACATATGTCCCCCAACTAGGCAGTTAACATCTGCTCTTATTTCAGGCTTCTGCTCAGGCAATTCCTTCACCTTCTCTCCTTTCCTGGCCTCAGAAATAAAGTCCCTACGTCCTGGTGGTCTTATTCTCATCAGACCCCAGGAGAAGGACTGTGGCAAAGTAGTGAAGCTCAACTCTGCCAAAGATAAATTCTACTGATACTCCCTTTTGACTGTTTTTACTTAGCCAAACCTCCAACATTTCTGCAGCCTCCAAAATTTCCTAACTTATGAACCTCTGATTTCTAGGAGAAGCAATTGAACACTTGACTGGGATATTTAATACTCAGAATATAATGTTGACTACTTATATATCTAGATTTTTCCTTCATATGTCCTCTCAAATCTAGTGTGAACTATCTAAATCTTCAAGCCTGTTCTAATTATTTGAGATTGTGATTTTGTTTACTTTAGAGAATTGGAAAGAATATGTTTCTTCATGAAAGGTAAAAAACATTAGCTAAAATTTCTTGCTCTGGGAGAAACTGTGTGATCTTTAGTAACTACCAGCTATTGAAAATTGTTTTATGCTGGGACGCAAGATTTCAGCAACCTGCTGCCACTGCTAAGCTTGTATGCAGTGATGAAAACCCATACACCAATAAATGGTGGCTTGAAATGATAATATATTAAAAAAACCCAGGAGAAGTTTCTCAGCCAAAAGAAAAGCAAGCCAAGGAAAGTGGTAAGAAGCAGAATGAGGTCATTTGGTTGGACAGGAACATACCTCACTAAGTAACCACCCTTGGGGCAGCCTTGAAATGTCATCAAAGAGAGAGTAAGAAAGGAAGTGGAAAGAATTATTCACAGGTTGACTCTTGAAAGTATGTAGTATCTAAATTTTTTTTTTCTTGGCTGGTGAACAAAAACATTTAAAATAACCACATAGTAGATAAGAGGGTAGTTGTGATTGTGAATATTATAATTCTATCATATCTAGAAACATTTAGGAGCCAATTAATCTGTTTCATTACTTTTGGCAGATGTTTAACTGGCCCATTTGTTCCTTCATCCATTAATTCCTTACAATTTTTAAAAGTTGCATATAAAAGGTTTATTGCTGGAGATAAAATAGTGGAGAAAAAAAATTGTCCTAACAGAACTTACAGACCCCAAGGGAAACTCCCCTGCCCTTTTGTAAAGAACAACAAAGGAAGCAGAAAAAAAATGAAAAAAAATGAGGTTTAACAACTCCTTGAAAATCAGTTCTGGGTACATTTATATATTCTTCCAGTTAATTCTATGTCCCTCTATTTTTGTTTAAAAGGAACATTAGATTTTAGCAATACTTATAAACTATACTTTAAAAGGCAAGAAGATCATTTATAATTTTGTGCTTAACTTGAATTACAGGACTAGCCCACGACTTGTCTTGAGGGAATGTTTTCTCTTATTTCAGAAACATCACCTCTCGCAATCCAATCTTGTATCATTATTATACGTTATTAACCACTGGATTATCACATTGGATAAATTGCTTGGAGTTGTTATCTAGCAATCTTTCCCATGAGAATGACAAATAGTACCAAAAATTGTCCTTTCCTGTTTCACTATCTAGGACTCATACAAGAAGAGAGAATAAAAGTCATTTAATGATAACCTGTTAGTTTTAAATAAATGTAGAAATTGGGGACTAAAACAAACACTTGGTCTATGTTAATTGACTTTCTTTTACATAGTCCAAATAAGTTAACATTCTTTAAGTGTAATTAGATAAGAAATTACATGGGTTTTGAGAGGAATCATGACAAAAAAGGACAGAAAAGATTTGACTAACATAATTAATAAGCTCAATCTCATGTACATATTTAAACCTTATGAATAGAAACTATACATCATTTGAAGCATATGTGAAACATCCACAACACACACTCACAACACAATGAATATCAACAATTTCAAAAAGTAGAACTCAAACTTATAATCACTAACCAAAGTGCATTAAGTACTACTAAGCCATAAAAAAACAAACAAACAAACAAAAACAAAAATGGTGAACCTCTTGTATTATCCTGGCTGGAGCAGGAGCCCATTTTCCTAAGTGAAGTATCACAAGAATGGAAAAACAGACACCACATGTACTGACCATCAAATTGGTACTGATGGATCGAAACTTATGTGCACCTATGGAAGTAACGTTCACTGGGTGTTGGTCATGTGGTGGGGGGAGGTGGGGACAGGCACACTCACACCTAAGGGGTGTGGTGCACGCGGTTTGGGGCATGGGCACGCTTGTAGCTCTGGCTTGGGCTGTGCAAAGGCAATTTATGTAACCAAAGCGTTTGTACTCCCGTAATATTCTGAAATTTAAAAAAAATGTAAAAAGTAACAAATAAAAAATAAATAAAAAAAATCAGAGGTGAACAGGAAAAAACGGGGGAAAAACTATAAATCTAAAAACTATGTAACATCCTTCTAATAAACTCTTGGCTTAAAGGAGAATTGCGAACTGGCATTACAAACCATTTAGAAATAAATAACAATGAGAAATACTAACTATAAATGCTTCCAGATACAAACAAAATCTAAATAGGGAAAACTTATAGCCTAAAATATTTTCAATAAAAATCAAGAAAGACTACAAAAAAGAAAAGTAAACTTTAATCCAAGAAGTTGCATCCTTAAATAATTAAAAACTTTTAAAAGAGAAAGGATGTGAATTTTTAAAGAAAAAAGCAAAAGCAAAATCTAAGAAAATAATTGATTTGGTAAGTACAATATGATTGTGTATTTTACAGATTCAGAGAAAGGCAAAAAAGAAGACAATTAAAATGTTACAAATAACAAGAAAGAATACTTTCATATATAATTTTTTTTAATTATCAAAAGATTTTGTGGCAACAGTTGATTTTCTAGAAAACCAACTAGAACTATTCTTTTTTTTTTTTTTGTGGTAATATGTAAAACATATGAAGAGACTGATAAACTCTCATTAAAGTTTTGTACTTCTATTTTACACACAGAGAATAACACACATGTACAGCAGGCTGCCCAGTATGTTTTTTTTGCTTGTCTTTTTGTTTTGTGTTATTGGCATATCTGGAACCCAAAAGGTTTTATTTGACTTATTCTACTTTGGAATCAAGAAACAGGTAATATTCATGTTAAACATCCTGTTTCAGAGTCGAGAAACATATTCACGGATAACTAAATCATTGTATAAGGCAGTACAGATTCCTTGTAGAAAAAAAATGAAAAAAAAACCCAAAACTGTAGGAAAATATCATTGTGAACAGAAGTAAAATGTTTTAATAAAGCCTTGACAAGTTGAAACCAATGCATATTAAAAAAGTCTCCAGACAATAACTGGGTACCATAATAAACTAGTTCTAATTTTTCCAGAGTCACAAGGAGGTTTAGTATTAGAGAAAAGAAGCAATGGGTAACAATATATTAATAAATTACAGGAAAATATTATTTCAATAAAATAAATCTGGTAAAATTAAATTAGGCATACATGACTAAGAACCAAAACTCAATATTCATATAGTGAAGGAAAGCAGTCTCTCCTAACCTGTTAAAGAGTGCACATCTGAAGAAAACGTGATGAAATATTGGAAGCATTCTTATTTAGCTAGGAAGGGGATAATGATGCTATTATCACTTCTGTGTTTCAACATCTTTATGGAGTTTCTAGCCAGAACATTGAAAGAAGCTTTATATATGTACACATACATATCTATATGAGAGACATATATATTGAAAATTAAAAGTTATAATTGTTATGCTTCTAGATACTATAATTGTCTACTAGAAATCCAAGAGAATCAATGAACAGGATATTAGAACCAGAGAGTTTAAATAAAGAAATATAAGTTAGAAATATTATCAGAACACCAAAAATAAAGCTTTTCTATATTCCAAATGTGGTTTTACATAACACAATACTACTAAAACTGCCACCCAAAACATAGCAAACTACGCCACATTCTTTTTGACTATCACACCAGGAAATGATGCTTCACTGCTGTGTGTGTTTGTGTTAACATGTGCTTTCTCAACCAGTTCACATTTGATGTTCACGTTTCATGGTTAGCTGGGTGGAGTTTTATTTCCTTTTCCACTCTCCATAAGCTTTTCCATGATTGATTCTTTCTTTTTTTTTTCTTAAACCAATCTTAGTACATACACAAATTATTAGGCGATGTTGCCATTGACAGAATGTCAAAACGCAGTAAACACTATTAAGGCCATTGCTGATGATTTTACATCCATTCCTTTTCAAAGTTTGCCACACTGTTCTCTCAGATGCTTGCACAGGTATTTCACCAGCAGACATTAATATAAACACACTCTAGGAAAATCTGGCACATTCTAGTGAGTTCACAGGGAGATGATCTTGAGTGTGGATATATATTTATTTTGTTTGTGTGTATTTGAGAGAGAGAGCGAGAGAGAATTTGTGAGCTGAGCTGTCAAGTAAGTAAGCACATTTACAAAAATGAAGACTATTTAAAATGAACTCCTATATTTCAGCTCAGTTTCTATAATGCAAATCTGTGGTCACTAACCCTTAGGCTGCAGACGGGTACCAGCCCGTGGCCGGTCATGAACTGGGCCGCACAGCAGGAGGTGAGCAGCCGGCAAGCTGGCAAAGTTTCACCTGTATGTGCAGCCGCTCCCATGGCTTGCAACACCACCTGAGCTCCGCCTCCCACCCCCACCCCCATCCCATGGAAAAATTGCCTTTCTCAGTCCCTGATGCCAAAAAGGCTGGGGACCACTGATATAAATCATTTGTTTCCCTTTCTAGTACCACCCTGAAGTACAATCTTTTCACAGAAAGACCATAAAATTCATAAATGCTTGATTTCTTAAACACAAATATTAGGCATGTGTGTTATTGCTTTGTAATACTCTATTGACTCACCATTTTTTTTCCAGAAGAACAGAAAGTGTCACTTAAATAGACTACCATAATATTGCCATACACTTTGTTTTTCTTTTTAAACATTTATTTTCACTTTAAAGTAATTTTGCTGTGTTCAGAGCATCCTTTCCAACGTTTTGTCTGCTACACCCTTGGGAGAAGCAGGTCACTGTGGGCACATTCAACAAACTTAAGAAATGTAATTTATTTGTTGACCTTTTTGCCTTCTCTGCTTCTTTTTTTTTTTTTTTTTTTGAGACACAGTCTCACTCTGTTGCCCAGGCTAGAGTGAGTGCCGTGGCGTCAGCCTAGCTCACAGCAACCTCAAACTCCTGGGCTCAAGCGATCCTACTGCCTCAGTCTCCCGAGTAGCTGGGACTACAGGCATGCGCCACCATGCCCGGCTAATTTTTTTTTCTATATATATTTTTAGTTGGCCAGATAATTTCTTTCTATTTTTAGTAGAGACGGGGTCTCACTCTTGCTCAGGCTGGTCTCGAACTCCTGACCTCGAGCGATCCACCCGCCTCGGCCTCCCAGAGTGTTAGGATTACAGGCGTGAACCACCACGCCCTGCCCTTCTCTGCTTCTTGACACAAAATATTAAAATATAAATAAAGATCTCAAAAGTGGTACGTATTCCTTTAACTTGGGTTTCTCATAGCAGTCAACATCTACTCAAATTCTGTTTGACACAAGAAGGGACCTCTTCACTCTGTTAAGGCCCCTTATGTGACATGCACTGCAATGATCCAAGGCACTCAGATGCTCTCACCTTCAGGGAATAAAAACACACATTAAAATTCAAGAATGAGAAGCCTTGGTATACCTCAATCATTTAAATTGTGTGTGTACGCGCACAAGAGAGAGAACACTAGGTATGATTCCCAAAATCGAAATGGATCCCTTCACCTAAAGATTTTCAGAAAGTACTTATTCTGGTATAAATAGCTATGTATTGCCTAATTCTATTGGCTTTTAGGTGCTTTTAATTTTATTCTAGCTTCACAATGACAATTTAAAAAAAAAACATTTCATTAAGGTTGGAAAAATGATTACAGACCAACAAATCATCTCATGGTCCTAAAGTTACAAAAACAGTGTTTAACCACAGTTAAACTATGGTTTTGGGTACTATAATAATAATATATAATTCTATATAGCAGAATAATATAAAGATATATAATATTGTAACCGGCTCTATGAACAAATTTCAATGTTTTTTTTATAAATCTCTCTCTACCTTAACTATCCACTCTCCCATTCTCCCTACAAGATGTCTTTCATTTTAAAAAATTCCTTTCTTCCTTGGCAATCCTCATTATATTAATAATTGGATCTTTGTGTGGCAAGTAACTGGACCTAGGCTGAAACCCCCTTGTAGTTTCTATTACACTTACACCATTTAATTTTGTTGGCTTATTGACTGAGTTAGGACCATCAATATAATGATGAATAGAAGCTATGATAATGGCATCTTTCACGATTAGCAACTGATTTTTGTTCTGTATTATGTCAATATGTCAAATTAATCGCTTATTGAATAAATAACATATAAGCTTATATTCCTAGAATATATCCAATTTTGTCATGATACATGATCATTTTTAGTATACCCTGAAATTGGTTTGGTGGTGTTTTAACTGGCTCCATGAACACATTTCAATGACTCTATATATTTTTTCTAATGATCTCCTTAGCTAACTATTATATGTGACCTTTTGAGTTGTTTCCCAGAAATGGTGGATTTCTGCAAGACAAAGGAGCTGAGATTCTGAAGGCCCCTGGGCAGACTCCAGGATGCTAAGACTCACCATCCCCCACATGCACCAGCTCCTTGTTAGTTACAACAAGACCGGCCCAAGGCACAGGGCCCTTGCTTTAAAAGCCTACTATCTCTGTTAGTTGGGGAGATGGAGTTGGGGCAGCTTCTCCCATTGTTCTCTCAACAAGCCTTCTTTGGTGTGAAAAAATTCCTTTCTTCCTTGGCAATCCTCCTTATGTCAATAAATGGACCTTTGTGCTATGAGCAACTAGACCTAGGTCAAAACTCCCTTGTAGTTTTGGTAACAGTATTTTGTTTTTGATTTTTGCTTCTGTTGTCATAAAAGATGCTATTTTTTCTTTCTTATAATGTCTTTACCGTGTTTTTATCAAAGTTATTCTGGACTAAGTGAATGGGTTGTGTAATATGTTACTTTTCTGCTTCTTCATAACAAATTGCCACAAATTTGGTGGCTAAAATAACACAAATGTATTATTGCATGGTTTTCATGGGTCAAGAGTGTAAACATCACAGTTAGGTTCTCTGCTTAGGGTCATAAGGCCAAAATCAGTGTCGACAAGGCAGTGTTCCTTTCTGCAGGGTCTGGGGGAAGGATCTATAATACTTCTAAGCTCATTCAGGCTTTTAGAAGATGTAGCATTGAGGTTTCCTGCTCTTCCTTGACTGTCAGTCAGGGGCTTCTGTTTCAGGTTCTTAAGGTCATACCTGACCTCATTCCTTCTCACGTGGCCCTGTAATCTTCAAGCAGATAATTGTCTCACTAAACCCATCCCACAGTCTGATGTCATCTGATCACAAACAACTCTCTGTCCTATAAGAACTTCCTTCAATCAACCAGCCTAGATACTAAAATCCTATAAATATTTTCTCCTGATTATTCCCTTTTGGAAAACTACTGACACCATCAAAATGGCATTCTCCCTTACTACAGTCCAATAAAATGAAATTTCCTTGATCCAAAAGATGTTGGGGCATTCTTTTAAAGAAGTGGCAGTCTACACTCCTAGTTAAAATATATCTCCATATAGCTATATATCTCCCGTTGCCTCTCATCACTCCAGATGCTCCTTTTCTTCTCATCCTTAAAAAAAGGCATTGCAGTTGCTATTGTACTTCCAGCTTCAACCGTCTCATCTCCCCCTCAGTGTCTCAACTGCTAGGTCCGGAGCTGAGAAAGACACACGAAGCCTCAAGTGTAGCAAAATGCTATTTATTTTTGAGCATCTGGGTGCCGACGGGTGGAGGTGAAAAAGCATCCAGCCTGAGGGAGGGGAAATCCTGGGGTTCTGTAGAGGGGGTTCTGTAGAGGGGGTTCTGTAGAGGATTTTTTGGGGGAGTGAGCAACTCCTGCAGAGATGGGGAGGGGACTAGTTTTGTGCTTACCAGGGGGGTGGGCATGCTTGCGTGGCTGCAGCTGTCTGTGGTGGAAGGTAGATTTACAACCTTGGACTCTCCAGACTCCTGTGGCTTTCGTTTCACAGGCTTTATGATCACCATCTAAGTATTACGTCTATACATACTTTTCAGGTTCCCACCTGGAACAAACCTAACATCAGCTCCATCCACTGCAGCTTCCACTCACCACTCCACTGAAACTGATGTTGTCAAGGGCAACAAATTCGCTCACAATACCAAATACCAAGGACAGGATTCTTGCTTCCTTCCCTAACCCTATCATAGCCCTTGGGACAGGAATGAGCTCTCCATTTAACAACAGTCTCTTCTCAGCCGCCCCGGCTCCACCTCCCTTTTCTTCTACCTCTTTCTCAATGCTTTCTGTTGGCTTTACCTTCTTTTCTTCTGCCTTCCTCTCCATGATGGATGTCCTTGGGCTAAATGTTGGAGCCCCTCAGATTTCCATACTGGGCCTTCTTCTTTTTAGTTTTTCTAAGTTATCTCCTTCCTTCTCAGCCTTAGAAATAACATCATTTTCTTGATGGTTCCTAAAGATATATCTTCTTCCTAGTATTTTCTGAGCTGTAGGCTTGAATACAGATCATTCTCATTATTCATGGATTCTGTATTTGTGAATTTGAACACTGGTTAGAATTTATTCTAATACTTGTGACAATTTGTGTAGTCATTCACAGACATGTGTAGGATGGTGAAAAATTTGATTATCACCCAATATGCATGTTCCCTGCTGAGGTTGAACAAAGTAGTGTTCTGTTTTCTTATTTCATCTTTCACACTGTAAGTAAGTGTCCTCTTCATCACCTATTTAGTGCCACATCTTTCACATTTTTATGCTTTTTGTTTGTTATTTCACTGTTTACCAGTCCCCCAAGTGTACAGCCTAACTAGTCTCTAGTGTTCCTGCATGCAAGAAGGCAACGGTGTTCTTTAAACAAATCTTTAAGCAGAAACACACATAAAACTAAGGTATGGATTGACTACTTGATGAAATTGTGACCAGAGGCTGGTAGGAACCTGACTTTGTATTTCCCCTAGGAGCAATAATTCAGTGTTTGCTAATCCAGTGTTCATAGCAAGATGATAGAACATAATATTGCAAATAAGGAAAATATACCACAACTTCTCCCCTGGATAACTTATAGTCATCTCAGAATTTAATATGTAAAATATTGAACTCTTTCTTGTCATCCACCATCCTAAATATCAGCAATTAGTACTGTTATCCTTTCAATTACTTAAGCCATACTCTGTTGATTTTTTAATGTTTTCTTCATTCCACATCTAATCTGATACTTAATACTATTGTTTCTATCCCCAAATTTATGTGGAATATATCCATTCCTCACTAAAATTATGGCAACTACCACCAAACCAAGCCTCTACATTTCCTGTTCTGGACCAATACAATACAATTCTAACTGCATTGGACTCTGAAGTTTATTAAGCAAACCACTTGATTCTTCTACCTAAATTTTTTTGATAAATTCCCTTTACCTTTGAATGAATTACAAAGTCTTTGCCATGGATTATAAGCCTTGCATATTTTATCACTAACTACCTCTCCAACTACACTTTCTACCAATCTCCTCCTTGTTTCTCTTACTCTAACCACAATTGCCTCAAGTGTCTGTCACCTCTTCTGGGAGTTCTCCCTGAGCTTCCCATGTGTGAACTGGTATTTTGTTTCATTGTGCTCTCATCACATCCTATAGGTAGCTCAAGCATTGCTTTTGCCAGAATGTGTTATAATTACCTGCTCTGTACCTGCGTCTCCCATTTGATTGTAAATTCTTTGTGGCCAAGATGCCAAATCTCCATGAATATTCAGCAGTTATCATAGGACCTGCCATATAATAGACTCTCATTAAATAGCTATTGAAGTATTCTTTCCAAACATGTTGCAGAAATTGGGTAGATATTTCAGAAGTGAATTAAATAATCCCTTCTTTGGGGGGAAGAAACCATAAAGAGAGCTGTGAATGCAGCGAGATCTGACGTGACGTTCATGGCCAGACGCTCTTCTTATTTGTTGGTCTTTTAAGCAGACTGTGTAACCTTTCTGTCCTGCTTATCAGTAGCAAGACAGGGATGCCGAAAAGTCTGACAGCATCAACCCTGCACTCCCTGAGGAAATGCCAGCACAAGTGAGGAGGAACTAAAGGAAAGATGTGCAGACTCTCCCGGCTACATTTCCTGGCAACCTCTGTGTTGACCAGGGCTGTACTTGAGGGTGTTGTCTTTGAAAGTTTGAAAAAGTGACAGATGTAAAGGACTGAAATATAAGACAACTCTTTAAAAATTGATGTCCTTTGTATGATAAGGTCCTGTTTTAAAAATATCTCCTCTTCATACTTAAAGTTGTTTTTCCAGACTCAGTGGCTAAATCCCCTAATACTGGAAGATGGCCAGGGGCATTCTGCCTCAGTGTGACGGCTCATGTGACAAAGCATGTTCATGTTCTCAACCAGCTCACATGATCCACCCAGGTTTAAGCCCAAACTAGGCATAATATTTCTTAATTAACTTCTTTCTCCTTCATTGAAGAAAATATTTTCAAAGTGCAGCTGAGTGATAGTATTGTGATGGGAATAACCCCTCACCCTGGGGAAAATAATAAACTTCTTCCCAAGCTTTGATACTTAATAATTATTGATTACAAAATATGAAAGCCCGGGCTGAGGCAGACTAACTCTGTAGCATAAGCTTCCAGACTCTTTTCTGCACAAACTTTACCTGGCTTTGTGTTCGCATCTACACATTGAAGTTCCGGTGGTATTGGAACAGTGAGAAAAAATTGCTGAGAATACATCTGGTTCAACTTTCTTAAATTATGTTATTTTTCTTGATATTATGATATTTAACTACTTTTAAAATTTGTATATTTTGAGGGTTTTTTTTTCTCATTCTAATTTGATATTTTTACTTTGTATTTTTTTTTCTTTAAAGAAGCCACACTCTCTGCCAATAAAATAAGCCTCAGGCTTCACCTGGATCCACCTAGGACTTCCCAGTTTGTTTTGGTCCCACCTAATGAACCAGCATCCATTTTGCCCAAACAAGATTAAGTTAGCCTCTCCCTTCACTGCCCAAGGCTATGAAAAGGTAGTCCTGTTGGACACACCCTGCCAGTCTTCTCCTTCCGTCTTCTCCTTCCTTGCTCTACCTAATCTTCTATCTTGGCTAAGAAAGGATATCTTAGATGCCCTCAGCTTGTGCTTACTTTTCTGAACTGTGCCATAATCACTTCCCCTTTCCTCTTTAACTGTCTCTGTGGTTCCTGGCATTCAGTGAGAGCCTCTATGGGCAGCGCAGGCACTCCCTGGAAATTGGTTTGAAATACGGAAGACCAAGGCCCACTGACCCCTGCTAGATTGAACTCTGCATTCTCAAAACACCCAGGTGACCTGTAGGCATAACTAAGCTGAGAAACACTGCTTTAGTTGAATGTGTACTTATTATTTGACATATGCCAGCACCTATCTCATGTCAGCGTATACTTAGAATTTTTAATATCATTGTCCTCTCAGATTTATAGTTGATTGTGTAAAATGTTGGTTTATATTCTTGTTATCTGGTAGATAAAAATCAATCTCCCTAGATAGTCATTTAATAATCATTGCTAGAATTTGTTGAGCATCTACGATAAGGTTGAACCATAAAGAATTGGCATTTTTGTACATAAAAAATAGTCAAATATAGGCAATTTTGTATAGTTCTGGTGTAACTCTGTAAAGTGTTAAGTTTTATAGATATCACATACCTGGGCAATGACTCAGACATGATTAGAGCTCAGGAAGAATTTAAACCCAAGCAGAGCAACTTTAAAAAATGGACATTAGACATCCTGTTGAATTTATCTGCAATTTCAAGTAGCTCAAGGACTGTGCCTTATTCTTTTTGCATCATTAACTTAGCCTTGTAGAGTACTATCGGTCACGTGGGAAGCGTGGAATTGTGCTGGAGCTGACTGGGTTGGTGGGGGTGGTACTGTAGAGTCATATCGACTGAGTGAGGTCCTGTGGCTTACCTGTTCCTCCCTATTTATGCGAAGCACAGAAAAGGGAGGTTTTGGGTCAGAGTGTCTTTCTCCATGAAGGCATGCCTTTGGCTTTGACATATGGGTCACTGAAAAATGTTATTCATTTCCATTTTGATCCTTTCAATGTAATTGGCAGTAATAAATTCAAGTCTGATTTCATGTTCATGTTGAGGCTCAAGGGGGCCTTATATATTTAAAATATTAAGTATCCCTAGAAATTTAATGTAGGAAAATTGCCTTCCAAGTAAGTCTTTTTGAAATTAGAAATACAGCGTTTTGCACAATTCTTAAGCTTTTGGTTTTTAGAATTTTTCTGATACTCTTTTGCTATTCCTTCAACTTCCTTTTATTCCTCACACCCTATTTCAATTGAAAAAGGTTCCTTAACAGTGTGTGTATATGTGTGTGTGTATATATATATATGTATGTATGTATACACAACCCCCCCACACACAGATAGTCCCCAACTTACAATGGTTTGACTTATGATGGGTTGACTTATGATTTTTTGATTTTACAATGGTGCAGAAGTGATATGAATTCAGCAGAAACCATATTTGAGTTTCCATATAAATCTGTTTTTCACTTTCACTGCAGTATTGAATAAATTATATGAGGTATTTAACATTTTTATAATATAGGATTTGTGTTAGATGATTTTGCCTAACTGTAGACTATTGTAAGTGTTCTGAGCATGTTTAAGGTAGGCTAGTCTAAGTTATGTTGTTTGGTAGGTTAGATGTATTAAATGCATTTTTGACTTATGGTATTTTCAATTTATGATGAGTTAATCTGGACATGACCTCTCTGCTAACTAAGAAGCCTCTGTGTATGTGTGTGTATATATATGTATATATGTATGTGTGTGCATATGTGTGTGTATATATATACACACACACATACAGAGAGAGAGAAAGAGAGAGAGAGGAAAAGAGTTGAAAATAGCTTCTGAGTATGCATGTTCAGATTTAGCAGATGTGTATGTTGAATGCTTACTATTTGCCAAACACAATGCTAGCTTAGTAGCCTGTTTCCCTATTGTGCCAGCAAGTGTGTTTGATTGAGAGAATCTGCATATGGATCATCTGATAATAATTCCTTTTGTTTATATTCCTGACACTAATCATAAACTGTAAATGTAATGACCGATTGCCTACGAGTACAAATTCCCTGTCTTTGAAAAAGTAAGCATTTATTTCTGGGATAAGTTTTCAAGAAACTTACTCATAGCATGAAACACACAAAATTCAACCATGGTATGGTTCTGAGCCAGCATTTTTTTTTAGGTGATGACAATTTTAGGAACTCACACTATCTTTGGTTGTGAGTTTCAATTAAAAATATTCATTTACTTAAATATTAATTCAACAAAATTTACTAAGAATCTACTCTGGTATGTTTTATTCTTTCAGCAGCCCATTCTATTGTAATCAGAGAGAGGTGCAAACTAAAGGAACTACAGCACAACTTCATGAGTTCTCCTTCAGAGGTGTGAACAGAGGGCTGTCAGAGAAACAGTTTTTGAGACCTCTTCTTGTATATGGAATGTTCAGTAAAATTCAGTAAAATTGCAATTTGCCTTTAAAGTCCTTAGAAAATCAATTTATGTAATTAGAAGTAATTATTTCTTGTCCTTATATTGAAGTTACAGTATTCAACTTCAGGTATATGTTTAGACATTATTTCTTGAGAGACTTAATTATCCTTTTCTTTTAGGGTACAACACAGATAAATGCTTTGCCTCTAAGGAACAAAATACATCAAGTCTTAGGGCAGGCAGAACTTTATTTCAGCATTTAACATAAAAAAGGTCTTACTAAGCAAATGAGTAAGGTAAGGAGGACAGCAAAGGGGTATTTGTCCAACCTAGGAAAGTAAAGTAAAACAACAACAAAAAGACAACAATTTGCATGGAAATGAATGCTAATTAAAGAAAATATGTTTATTTATTGAAGCAATACTTGTGAGGCCTTTTCTAATTAATTTTTTTTCTTAACACTTGACATTAATAATATGACTAAAAATAGTGAAACTAAAATTATTTGCTGGCTTAATGTTGATGATTAAAGCCAAGATTATCTTTCATACTTATTCTTAAATAATTAAAACATATTTATATTAATATATTTATTTAAAATGCATTTACTTGTTAATATTATATTTTTTAAAAAATAAAATAACTCATATTGTGAAAGATAAGAAAAGATTCTTTAACATATAGAGGGGAAAAAGAAACATATTTAGTTAGATCATTGACTCTTGTTTTTGTGTATCTATCATAACAAGGTCTAATATTACTTGAAATTTTACTAATTCCAAGCCTCTTTAGATGCAAAGTAACCTCTATCAGAAAGTAATTTCTTTCTAATATCAAAGCCTCATGTTGTAGTCAGTGTGTGAGCATAAGGGTATATACACATCAGGCTGGGAGAGGTTTAACAAACCGCCGAGGGCTCAGTGTAATAGTAACAGAAAAGGAACTGGGTAGAAAGAGTAATTGGATGAAAGGCAGGAAAGCAATGTGGCTGATGAGGATGTGCCATCCTCTGTCTTCTTCATTCTCCTTGCCACAGGGGAGAGAGAGAAAACACACACACACACACACACTCAGGAACTCTGGGAAGTTACAGGGAAGAGATATGTCCTAAGGTTTCTCCTAGGAGCCACAGGAAGTTTAAATAAGACCTAGTCTGCCATGTAGGGATTGTCATCAGGGTCCCCCATGTTTGTGATTAAGAGGAAAATGAAGAGGGATGTGACAATCTTCTTAAAGAGGCAGAGCAAATGAAAGCTGCTCAGCATCAATTTTGAAAACCTGCAAGGGCATTAAAGCTTCAGATAAACCAAGGTCCATAGGGGTGTTTGGGTAAGCCTTTCTCAGTTTATAGCATTTCTTTTTCTGAAAATTGTACATGCTATTAGGTATGCCAAGGGCAGAGAGAGTAATGGTCAAGTAAGTTTGGAAACTGTACGTATGATACCCTTTTTGAGGTTTCACAATGCCAGTAATAAGATTAAAGGTCCAGCAGTCCAGCAGAAAACAGACCTGTTTAAATTTGTCTAATCCAGCATGTCACAAACTAATTTTGGATTTCTATCTTGTAATATATTTAGTAACACCCTAAAAAGTTGTGTTCATGGGAACTCTAGTTTGGGAACTGCTGAGTTTGAAAATATGTGCTAGAATCAGGCTGGAAATGAAACCTGGTTCTAGGTTATTAAACAGTGAGCATTGAGCATTAAAGAGCAATGAGAAACTTTCAACTCCACTTACAGATTTACATTACTTTAAAAATGTATATTAAATTACTTTATATTTTAATATCTAATATATAAACAAAAATAAATAAATATAAATATACAGATATAGATACAAAGTCCTATCTTTATCTTTTATAAATATACTAGAATAAACTTACCATCTGGGACATTTAGTCATGGATAATCTAATTACAGTTAAGGCATCTGGTGACGTCACTTATGCAGAGAGCATCTAGAAGATAGATTCTGAAATGGTAGCCTTGCAAAGAAACACATATGATCTAACTCTTCACAGAGCACAATGACTTTTATATATTGTAGGTATTTTATATGTTTTCTACATTTTTTGTATATATTTTATATGCTTTATATATTTTGTACACTTTTAAAAGAGAAGGTCTTTGGAAACAATATGCCCAGCCATGCTAATGTTGGACCAATGTCCCAAACCAAAGCAAGAAAACAAATTCTCATTATTTGTTACAATTTTACTAATAGCGTAGAAGGTTCTTATTTTAGGAGATCACAAGAAAGGCAGCAGATTAGATTTGAGGCAGTTTATTTGCCACATAGCCTGGCGATCTTGGAAAACCCATTTCTATCATCTGGACCCCTTGTCGTCCAGACAGGAAAGTTAAGTGATGTCTGCAGGAATCTGGGGCTTGGTGAGGTGAGAACTCCTACGTCATCCCTTTGATTTCCACATTCATTCAAAATGGGAAAGGGACCAGAATGTGTGCACGTTTATCTGGTTCCCTGCCATTTCATACTTTATATGGCTGTTTCAGAACTATCGTGGTGATTTTAAGGGTGAAGAAATGAAACTGAGAGCAAACAATGATCACTACATTTTCTCAAAGAAAGGAATGTAGTCATACTCTTATTCTTTGGGACTTTGTCCAAAGATACTCCTCACTCTAACAGCCTTGAAGTTTCCGTTCATCTGTGATATTCAGTAAAAAGGATTCTTTTTCTTTCTTTTATTCAGAGATATAACAATCTAAGTACCTTTTATGAAAAAATACTAATAAAGGTTGTTTGAAATAGAGTGTTACACAAGACATGACCTTTTCCCAGAAGCAGCTGTTAGGGGAGACAGTCAAATTAGAAAACACACACACACACACACACACACACACACAGAAAGTGAAGGAGAGAAAAATTAATTTAAAAAGAAAACCATAAAACACAGAGGAAATTGTTACAGGCCTCTGAGTGGAAGTTTTTCCAAGTTCTTGGTGTTCATGGGGAAAAGAATTTCAGCACACACCACACAAGCCAAGCAAGCAAAGTCGTTACTGAAAGTGAAGTGCACTCTCAGGGAGGAGCGGGGCTGGCTGGAGAAGAGGGCTGCGCTGGGAGGAAGTGGCTTAGATCTTCTGTAGACTTACTAATTGAGGGGAGAAATAGGGCCAAAGGGTTGACTTTTGCTAAGAATTTAGGTAGTGATTCCTAGAATTGGGTTCCCTCCCATTTTCATACTTTATGTGGTTATTTCAGAACTATCATGGTGATTTCAAGGGCAGAGAAATTTTAAAACCACAATGTTTATGATGTATAATTAGTCAAAGTTCACGTAAGGTGGCAGAAATAGCTGAAAAGTTGGCCGGTTCTTGCCTGCGGTTATCAGCCCCACTAGTTAGCGCCTTCTGCTTGAAGGTTGTTTATTTTAACACGTGCACCCCATGTCCAAGCCCCCGCATCTGGTCTCAGCCCTGTCTCCTAGTCTTCTCCTGTAACAAAACCTCTTAACAGAAGTTTGTGAGTGGAATGATGTTCTTATCCCTCGAATCAGAGCCCCTGTTCCTTGAGGGTTGCAGCCCAAACTTGACCTCTTCATATCCACTCCCGGGGTCCAAGAACCCAGGATCTAGCCAAGCCCTTGCAATATAGTGGACAGTATGCACACAAAATTACCTTTGAGTTGGTCACTTGATTTTACACCGTGGCACTATATTCTTTTATTACTCAGATATATTCATTCATTCACTCATTTATCAGTTTATTCTTTTATTCATTTGTAGCATATTATGGTTAAACACTAGACTTTGGAACAAAGTTAAAACAGTAAGAACATTTAAGGACTTCAGCATGGCAGAAGCTCTGCTCTTGATTGCTTTTGTTATCTCTGCTAGCAAGGAGACCCTGTGGAAATTGCCACGTGGGCAGCAGGCTTGGCGAATCAATAGCTTTGTTATCACTTGTTCCCAGCTGTAGTGCTGCTGTTGCCCTGGCGCCAAGCACTCTTACCTCCTGGGAGACACCTGGAGAGGTTAATTAGTTTACAGCTGGCCATAATTAGGAGCAAAAGGTAGGAAGAAAGAAAGCCTTAAGAATCCTGACAGAAAGCATTTGCAGAGGTGAAGCTGTCGGCCTGAGCAAACTGCAGTGTTTTAACTAGCAATTATGCACCTGAAAGTTTGGAAATTGTTAGATAGGATTGCCAGGTGAAGGCATAATTACAAAGAATAAAAGACACCCAGGGACACCACCATCTTAAGAAGCTGTGGTGTGACAAAGGAGACGTTTTGGTCAGTCAGCTTATTCACAGCAACAATAACCACAGTTACTAATCCTTTATCATTTGCCATGTGCTCAGTGCTACATATTTTATCTGAGCTCCACAGCAACCACGGAAAGTTCCAGACAGCATTATGTAGATGGGAGAAAGATTACAAAGGGAGGGGTCACTTGCACCAAGTCACAGTCTTATCACCAAACAAACCTGAATTCAGATGACACAAGTTTTAGAAGCCAAATTCCTCCTCCACCCCATGTCTGGAGTCAGTCCATCAATCTGTATTTATGCTGCTTCCTAATAATACCGTAACAAGGAATGAGCTGGATTCTCAGGGACTACCTCCATTTAACTCATCTATCTTCTATCCCAGAAATGTAAGACACCAAGAGAGAAAAGAGACGAAAGGTCCGAGAGAGGATTCAACTAATTTAAATGTCTAATCAAGACCAGTGGTATAAACGAATCTCAATTTGCTCCAAGAGCTTCTTCGGTTAGTAATCCCAACCAAAGGACAACAGAAATTCCAGAAGTGGAGAAAGGAAGATACTCTGGAAGCCCATAGCTTCATTTCCTCACTCAATTCAGGTGGATCCCAAGGGGGTAACATACCCCTCAGAACTACCTTCCCCTGCAACCACTGACAAAGCCTCCAGGTCTATCTCTTCACTCTTTTTATTTTTTCTTCATAGCGCTCTACTTTTGTTTATTTTTTATTGTCAGTCTCTCCCACCACAATGTCAGCTCCATGAGGCCAAGAAATGTGATTGTTTTATTAACTATTTCATCTCAAACATCTGGAATAGTACCTGGAACATAGAAGCATGTTTTTGAATAAATAATTCAGAGAATAAATGAAGGAGGGATGAATATCCATTCTATAAATGGGGAATCGGGACTCTGAATTTCCCAGGGGTCACATAATTTGCACACGTTGCAACATTTGTAAATATTAGATCTGTTCTGAGAACTTGAGGCCCCATCCTGACCCCGGCTCTATTCGTACAACACACTGTCTCCCACCAACGAAGTGGCCCTTTGTAAACTTCCACCTAGCCTAGGAAAGTAGTCAGCCAATCTGCGATACCCTACAGCACTATTTAAATGAATAAGACTAGAGAGTGGGTGAGGATTATTTTTTATTGAAATTATCAGGCTCCTCAGAAACTATGTCCTGGTCATGCAAGAATTGATTTATAAACTTAAATCAAAATAGTCCACTCTATATTAGTTCTTGAAATCTATTTGCCAAGACGTATGAAACGTCTTTCATATGTTCATAATCTGTGAGGCACTAATTCCACATCTGGGAATATATTTTAAAGGAGTACTACAAAATAAGTTAGTTGTATGCAATTATTTATAACCATAAATCTTTTTATGTAGAATTTAAATGTCAAATAATAATAGTGCACTAGTGAAACATTTTGATGGTGCATAAATACTCTTATGAGAGACAGTTAATTGGATAAAAAGTAGTTGTATATATCACACAGTACTCTCTCTATATATATGTATATAATAGGTTGAGTATCCCTTATCTGAAATGCTTGGGACCATGAATGTTTTAAATTTGGATATTTTTTGGATTTGGGATGCTCAACCTCTATGTATATATATGAAATATTCTACAATATAACCTTACTAGTGATTGAGTGTGGTAGATGTATCAATGTTTTATAGAAAAAAAACCTCTTATTTTCCTAATTTCTAAGTTTTCAGTAGATATATTGTCTTCTGTAAAAATTATAAACAAAGAAGGATAAGGCAAATGTAAAGCAAAACAAAAAAAAATAACTACTTCCTGCCTAATCAGTTATTGGCTATATATATATCCAGTATGTAATTTACTGATTGGATGGTGACAATCAATTAGGGATCATCTTGTGAGTGGTTACTTTTTCAAAATTACCAAATTTGATTCTGTATTTACACACAACCACAGTTAGCCGTCATGTTTATTCACACTCATTTCTAATCTCCATCTAATTGGATTTTCAATAGCAAATTCTTCAGGTGAGTCCAGGGAAAAACTACACAAACAAAATAAAATCAGGACATGTACATCATAAAATGAAGTTTTACACAAACATACTTTACATTTATCTTGTGAAGCACATTCAATATTCAATTTGACTCTGACACAGCTGGGGGATGGTAAATTAATACCAGGTCAGACAGCTTAAACATACTGAAACGAGTGCATTAAGAAGGACACATCAATTGAAATGGTACTGGAAGCAATTTAGACATTGGCAAGTGCAAATCAAATCTGACCTTATAGACCTCAGTAGAGGAAATGAAGAAAGACTATTTATTGAGCCTTTAAGCAGTATAACCCCTGGAATGAGATAAACAGGGCATCTGAATTAAATTTCTTGCAGTATTAAGACTTTTATTTCTTTTTCAATATTTGCAATTACATATTTGAACATCATAACTAGAAGCAATAGATCATGATGTTATCTCGGATTACATAGGAGGGCTGTTTCAAAATAAGAAATTAAAGCAATTGATGGGAAAATAAGAACAGAAGCTCAAATAAAGCACCTGCTCTTTATTAGATGTTTTAATTAGAAATACTATAACTTGACTTGTAGGATGACCCCAAAATTCTCACAAGTGAGAAAATGCTTTCCCTACACAACTACTTGTTAGGGGTGTGTGCATCATAAGTCTTTTGCACAATCTTTCTCTGACCAGAATGTTTGATATGTCACTGATGGTTCAAGCATGATTAGTGTGTTATTCCTTCCGGGAAGTGTCTTAAAATTCCAGCCATCGGACTCTCTGCATCCATCATTCCTTCACACATTAGCTTACTCACAGAGCTTTATTGATGACACACTACCAACCAGGCCAGGTTCTGAGCAGGGAAATACAGAGATAAATAAGACAGAATCCCCACCCTGCAGGATTCATGGTCTAGTGGGGACGACAAACAAAAAAGCTATTACAATAGAATGAGTTAGTGCTCTTAGCACAAAGCACTACTGTATGAGTATACAGGGACACTCAACCTAATCTGTAAGAATATATAAAAATAAAAAGCTTTATGGAGGAGGAAACATATGAGCTGAAACTTTAAAGACAGCTTGACATTGGTGGGGAAAAAGGTAAAACTGAGTGAGAGAATTTCTGGCAGAAAAAAGAAGTCTGTGCAAAGATTCAGATGTCAGAGAGAATACTGTACTCACCACACTGCTGGTGCTTTAGTATCGCTACAAAGTCAGGAGCCTCTGGAGATTATACAGAAGTTGTGGCTGGAAAGATAAGTATGGACCAAGCAATTAAACGTCATGCTGCTGGACTTTTTTCCATGTCTTGGCACTTTCCTGTAACTGTGACTTGTGCAGGACATGTTATTTCACTATTTTCTCCCTGCCCACTCTGCTCTGTGTTTTTATCCTGACAACCAGCTTCTGGATGTTTGGAAGGAGACCTAGAAACAAGTAAGAATCACAGCAAACAATGAAATGTTGGACTTTGAACTAGATTCGGGAAACACAGACTAGATTTTATACCCCTAGGATATTGAACCAATAAGAAGATACTAAGAGAAGCAGGAGGTTGCAAACCTGGCTCTGATCAGTTAGTTGCCTGTATGTGCAAGTAACAGTAATAATGACAGTCTGCACCAACACAGGACATGGGAGAAGGATCAAAGGGTACAATGCTGTTGGAGCTTCTCTGTAGCCCAGGACACACTATGACTGGTAGTGTATTTACAGTAATTGAGGGAGCATTGATTACATCTCGGGCACTCTGCTAGGGAAACGGGAGGAAACAAGCACTGCCCACATATACTGGGAGTGAGGAGGCAGGACAGCACAGAGTACGCCAGGCGTATTGGGGGTTGAATACGGCTGCAGTAAGTGAAGTAGAGGAAGCTGGTGACTGGAGAGAGAGGAGGAATTGAGATGATAAAAAAATCCTTACTTTCTCACTGGTCTTGGATGTATCCTGAAGGAAGGGAGGAGACAGTCAATGTTTTTAAAACAAGTAACTATGGATGATAAACCAAGGGAGACAGATTTTTGAGTAGCACTACCTGTTGTGGAAGTAATAGAAGCAAAATGAGACAATGATGACCAACCAAAGAAGTAAGTAAAGTAGTATCTCACCTACTTCAGGTACCTATCATTTCTCACTTAGATTTTTCCCTTGTATTGTACTGAGGTGCTATTTTATATACAATGATATGCATACACCTTAAGCATTCGATTTCATGAGTTTTGGCAATTGATCCTGTGGGACTCTATTTTTAGATTCTTTATTTCCATCTGTTAATCTAATAGTCTGTTCTTAAGTAAAAACCTCCGTGCCTAGATTGTTGTGACTTTAATGTAAATATTGCATTCAGGTTATGTAGTCTTCCAACTGTTTTTTCTTTTTTTTCTTCTTTTTAAAAATTTTATTGTGGTTAAGAACAGTTAATGTGAGATTCACCCTCCTAACAAAGTTTTAAGTATACAAGATAGTATTGTTGACAATAGATATAACCGTTGGCTATTCCACTCTTTGAGTTTATGAATTTGGCTATTTTAGATATCCTAAACAAGTGAAATCATGTAGTATTTGTCTGTGATTGGTTTTTAATTATGAAATTGGCTTATTTCACTTAGCATAATGTCCTCAAGTTTCATCCATGTTGTTGCATATTGCAGAATTTCCTTCTTTTAAAAGGCTGAATAGTATTCTATCCCACGCATTGTCTTCTTCACCCATGCATCTGTCAACGGACAGTTATTGTTGTTTCTACATCTTTGCTATTGTGAGTGGTATTGCAGTGAACATAGCAGTGCTCCTGTCCCTCTGAGATCCTGATTTCATTTCTTTTGGATATATACCCAGAAATGGGATTGCTGAATCACATGGCAGTTTTATTTTTAATTTTTTGAGGAACCTCCATTCTATTTTCCAGAGTTTCTACATTATTACGCATTCCCAGAAACAGTGTGCAAGTATTCCAATTTCTCCACATCTTCAATGTTTATTATCTTTTACTTTTTTTAATAATAGCTGTCCTGATAGCTGTGAGATGATATCTTGTAGTTTTTGATTGTATTTCCCTGATAAACATTGAACATTTTCCATATACCTGTTGGCCATTTGTGTATCTTTCTTTGAAGAAATGTTGGTTCGAGTCTTTAGCCCATTTTAAAAATTAGGTTATTATTATTTTGCCATTGAGTTGTAGGAGTTCCTTACATATTTTGGAGAGTCCCCCCTTATCAAATATATGGTTTCCAAATATTTGCTCCCACTCCATAGGTTTCCTTTTTACTCTGTTGATTGTTTTCTTTGCTGTGCAGAAATTTTTAAAGTTGATGTAATCCCATTTTTCATTTTAGTTTCTGTTGCCTGTGCGTTAGTTGTCATATCCATTAAATCATTGTCTAGAGCAGTGTATGAAGATTTTCCCCTATCTGTTCTAGGAATTTTACAGTTTCAGATCCTACCTTTAAGTTTTTAATCCACGTTCAGTTGGTTTTGGTTTATGGCATAAGATAAAGGTCCAATTTCATTCTTTGGTATATAGAGATCAAGTTTCCCATCACTATTTGTGGATGATTATCCTATTCCCATTATGTATTCTTGGCATCCTTATCAAAATAACTGATCGTATATGTGTGTGGATTTGGTTCTGGGTTCTCTTTTGTTCCATTGGTCTATATGTCTATTTTTATGTGAGTACCATACTATTTTGATTACTGTAGATTTGTAATATATTTTGAAATTAAGAAATGCAATGCCTCCAGCTTTGTTCATCTTTGTTTTTTGTTTCATTTGAATTATACAGTTGCTTTTTCTATATATATATAAAAGATAACATTGGGATTTTGATAGGGATTGCTTTGAATCTATAGGTTGTTCAGGGTAATTTCATTTTAACAATATTAAGCCTCCCAATCCATGAACAGAGATATATGTCTCTTCATATATCTCTGTCTTCTCTAATTTCTTTCATCAGTGTTTTATAGTTTTCAGTATATACACCATTCACCTCCTCAGTTAATTTTATTCCTAAGTATTTCATTTTAGGGTATAGTATTGTAAATAGGATTATTTTTCTAATTTTATTTTTAGATAGTTTTTTGGTATTGTATATGAACAGGACTAATTTTGTACGTTGATTTTGTGTTTTGTAACTTAACTGAATTCATTTATTAGTTCTAACGATTTTTTATTTTTATTTTTTAATGTAGTCTTTAGGGCTTTCCATATGCAAGATCGTGTGATCTGCTGTCAGGAACAATTTTACAATACACTTTCTGATCTGGATGCATTTATTTCTTCTTCTTTCCTAGTTACTCTGACTTGGAATTCTAGTACTATGTTCAATAAAAGTGGTGAGAGTAAGCATCCTTGCCTGGTTTCTGATCTTAAAGGAAAAACTTTCAGTTTTTCATCATTGACTATAATGTTAGCTATGGGTATTCATCATACATGACCTTTATTATTTTAAAGATAAATTATTACATTTTTATCATAAAGGGATATTGAGTTTTGTCAAAAGCGTATTCTGCATTTATTGGAATGATCATGTGCTTTTTATCCTTTATTCTGTTTTTGTGGTAAATCACTTGAATTGATTTTCATATGTTAAACCATCCTTGCATCCCTGAGATAAATTCTACTTAAAAATGGTATATGATCTTTTTAATGTTCTCTTGAATTTGATTTGCTAGTATATCAAAGAAGATTTTTGCTTCATATTTATTGGGATACTGGCTTATAGTTTTATTTTCTTCCATTGCCTTTTTCTGGCTTTAGTTTCGGAGTAATTCTGCTCTTATAAAATGAGTTTGAAAATATACTCTCCTCTTCAATTTTTGGAAGAGTTTCAAAAGGTTTAGGATTAATTCTTCTTTAAATATTTGCTAGAACTCACCAATGAAGTCATCTGGTCCCCAAGCTTGTCTTTGTTGGGAGGTTTTTGATTACTGAGTCAATCTCTGTACTAGTTATAGGTCTGTTTATATTTTCTATTTCTTCCTGATTTACTGTTGGTCGGCTTTATGTTTCTAAAAATTTACCCAATTCTTCTAAGTTATCCAGTTTGTTGGCAAATAATTGTTCCTAGTAATCTCTTACAATCATTTTTTGTGATCATATTTGGTTTTGTGGAATCAGTTGTAATGTCTCCTCTCTCATTTCTGATTTTGCTTGAGCTTTATTTCTTTTTTTTCCTTAATGAGCTAAGGTTTTGTCAATTTTGCTCATCTTTTTTATCAAAATCCCAACTCTTAGTTTCATTTTTTCCATTGTTTCTCTATTTCTATTTCATTTCTGTCCTATTCTATTCTCGTGAATCTGTTTGATCTTGGACTTCTTATATCCTTCAGATTAACCCCATTAAACCATCATAAAGTATTTTATCTTTTACATATATTGTTGAGTTTGAATTGATAAGAGTTGGTTTAAAATATTTACTTCTGTGTTTATGAGATATATTGGTCTACAGACTTCTCACAGAGAGTACAATCTTTATAGAAGAATTGGTCTTCAGTTTTCACAAATATACTGTTGATACCAGGGTATTACTGGTTCCATTAAATGCAGTCAGAAGTATTCCATTCCCTTTTATGTTAAGCAAGAGTTTGTGGAAGATTAGTATTACTCCTTTTTTGCCATCTTAAAAATATTAAATATTCTGATCCATGAACATAGGATTTTTTCCATATATTTAGATCTTTAGTTTCTTTCAACAATGATATGTAGATTTTTAGTGTACAAGGCTTGTACTTTTAAATTAAATTTATTTCTAATTATATTTCTGATGCTATTATAAATGAAACTCTTTTCTTAATTTTATTTTCAGAGTGCTCATTGCTGGCATATCATACCATACATAATTTTAGAAATTATGTAATCTAAATTATGTATTCTAAATTTATGTATGGATCTTATGTATGGATCTAAAATTATGTATTCTAAATTTTATGTATGGATCTTATGTTTTCTAGTCACATTAAACTCATTTATTAGTTTTAATAGTCTTTTAATGGATTGTTTAGAATTTTCCTTATAAAGATTATGTCATTTGTGAATAGATACAGTTCTACTTCTTTCTTCTCAATGTGAATGTCTTGTTTTGTTTTCTCTTACCTAATTGCCCCTGATAGAACCTCCAGTAAAATGTTGAATAGAAGAGGTAAAACTAGATATCTTGTTTCTGACCTGTGGAGAAAGTATATCGTCTTTAATCATTAAATGTTATGTAAGTAATATTGACTTGCAATTCAATGTGTCTATAGTCAGATTCATAAATTCCATAAAAACAATAATCATGTAATCCCTTCAGTTCATCCTAGTACAAGTTTTAATATGTATGTTCAATGAACTGTGGGTACTATCATCATCTTCGTCACCCTCATCTTCATCATCATCTCTGGCAAGCTCAGTATATGGATTTAAGACCATAGCCCTTAACCTCAGGGAGTCACCACTGTAGGCCCTGAGTAACAAATATATTTTATTTCATTACCACATTTAATCAGCTATTAGTGGCTGCCTGTTTTACCAAAAATTAAAGGGTTGAATTTGACCTTAACAGAGAAGAGTGATGTGCCTAATTAGCCATGTCTGTGATGACTAGGGAGGTTTAGTGAATATCTTAATGCCTTTTATTTACTGATGTGGTCTATATATAGACACACTAATACATAAATTGGAACCTACAGTCCTGAAACTCACCACCACTATTAATACAATAATAACATACAAAGAGTAACAGTATCCAATGCTATGAAACATGCAACACAGGCTGATTTACTATTTGTAATGCCATGTTTTCCCATAGAGAAATTTTTATCTCAGGCACATGAAGCCTCATTAACAACACTTGTTGCAGTAACGACAAGTAAACTCCATTTCAGTTTTCTGAAAAGTACTCCAATATCAATAATATCTGCATGAGTGTCTCATAATTTTCGCTCCTCAAATAATTGCAATATGAATTTTGATTAGTGGAATTGAGTGAAAGACCTATTAAGTCCAACTTGAGAACATTCTTGGTTTCCATGGTTGAAGAAGGGTATAGGAATGTGTGTTTGCATTTTGGCTGTAGAGGTCACGTTTTATTTCAAGCTTCATTTTGTATTAATGCCTGTGGGCTATGCACACTACTCACTTCTTTGAACCGGCTTCAAATGACTGCCTTCTTTCTTTTTTCTCCATCCATTGTTCCTTCTTTCTTTCTTTTTTCTTTCCATTTAAAAAAATAGTTCTTTAGTTCTGTATGCCTCCCTTTCTTATTTTAGAAAACCACTTTACATTGCTTGACAGGAGACAACAGTATGAAAGTTTTTCTCTCCAATTCACTCTGCTTCCAGGTTCCTAATTTGATTTCTTTCTATTAACTTCAAATTATGCTGTTTTGGTTACTTTTAATATGTTACTAACCAAAACAATATATTATAATTAAGAACACTATAAGGAAATTCTGCACAAAGTCATCATGAACAAAAAGGAGAATAGCGAAGACTTAAAAAGAAAAGAATGTTTCATTAAAATATGATACATCCATCAGTTACCACATCATCATTATAAGCTGGCATGAGGGGAAAAAAGGAACCTTCAGATTAATACCCTGTCAAGCTGAGCCTTTGACTCCTTCCTGTGTCATACACTCAGCTCATTTACTTTCTCTCTGTCACTATGAGCCAAATCACTTCCCCAGGAGACTGCCACGTGGAGATCTCTCATTATTTCCAGAGAAAACCAAGTATTAGAAAAAAACACTGAGTTAAAGGTGTGCTGTCATATTGAGCTTAACCTGAAAATTTGAGTTCTTTATTAATAAATATTACGGATTTAATTTCACCATTCAGCAACACACAGACCATCACTAGGAAGCCAGATACGAATCAGTAGGTGGTGAGAAGGTGTTTCTTAGCATGTATGTATGTGTGCATATATATAACTATTAATATGTGTTGCACAGCTTTTTATCACAGAGATGATTTTAGAGGAAAGTAAAGCCAACTTTATTAGAGACTAAGATATCCTCTCCTAACTCAACCTGGCTTCTATAGAGATAAGTTCCTGCTCTTTGTTGTTTGATCTATTCAGTATCCTCTAGACTAGGCAGAATGACCTATGATTTTGCTGAGAAAAAAGTAATACTTAGACTCACTTGTTACTCCATCCAGATTAGATAAATCCATTTTTAACTAGGGCGGAAGTGCTGAGTAGGTACCATGTACGCCAGGTGGAAGCAAGCACCAGCAAGGGCAGGGCTGGCAGATTCCAGGGAGTCCCAGACACTTTATGGGAGAGAAAAAAAATGTGAATTATTAGGGTTTCTTCTAGACTCAGTAAAACGCTTTAAGAGGGAGAAGTGACCCATAGGGTCAGATTCAGTGGCTGTGAGGAGAGCTGCCCTCCCAGCCAGCCCACGAGAGTCCTGACTTTCTCTTCCTTTAAACCTGCCCCCAGATAACCTGGATAACCTCCTTCTTGATAATTACTGTTACTCATTTTACATATTTTTACATATATTCATGAATATTATGTAATATTTTTTGTCCTAAAATGATTTTTCAGTTTTTATACAAATGCATGTTTTCTTTGTCTCAATTAATTTTACTTTTTTGTCCATATACTCATAGTTAAGTACTACTCATGAAATAATTTCTAAAATTAGGAATTTATAAAATCATTTTAATCAGTTGTTTTGCAATATTCAAGAAATTTATAATATAATGATTAGTCATCTATGCAATTAAATTATGAAATAAAATTATATTACTAACTATAACAAAAGTAATGGCTGTACTCATTGAATTAATTTATTTTGCCTTATAGGTTGCTTCCTTGTAGATTCTCTCAATTAGAAAATCCAGGTGGATGAAGATAAGACTTTACAATCCTTTATGATAGAAGTTTAGGTAATATTACAGTGGAACTATGGGTCTAGTTTATCCTTCTGTAGTTTTCATGTATTCATTTGTTGGTTCCTTCATCATATGTTTATTGCAATCCTCTCAAGTGTTGGTCACCATTCTAGTCACTGGGGTCACAAAGGCTGACAGGGCTTAGCTCCTGCCCCTGGATAAATGTATTATATAGGGAGGCAACATATAAACCCACAATAGTAATGTGGGTTGGAACAACTGTGGAGGTATAAGCATGGGTTACCATGGAAACCAGAAAGAAGAAATAGTCTGTCTGATTCCAGGGAAGCTCCATAGAGGAGTCTCTTGGTGCTGGTATTCAGGGGAAAGAGTTGGAGGGACCTACTAGCAGGAGGAACAGTGTTTGTAAAATCACGGAAACACCTGGACTCATCCCAGGACCATGAGTGGCTGGAGGGGCTGGTAACTATAAAGTTAAGATCAGATTAAGAGATACCTTCTATGTTTTTCTAAGGAGTTTGTGTTTTATCTTACAATTACTAGTCAAGCTCTGCATTTTTATTATCTCAACTCTGTCAATTACTTTTGTGAGAACCTGTGAAAGTTGCTTAATTTCTCTGAATTTTGGCATCTTCATTTCTTAATATAGGAATGAAAAGTTTTTCTCTCTAGGTTTACACAGAATGAGAAAAATTAGGTGATCACACTAAGCATGCTTTAGGAGTATAGATGCTTGTGAAAGTTAGTGATATCTCAATTTCCTTCCTTAAAGAGAGAAATAATATCATCAGATCAGTGTGTATTAAAATAATTCCACTGGGAATTAAATACAGATGAAATTATAAGTAGGGGTTTAGCCAGGAGTTTAATTCAGGAATTCAAATAAGAGGAGTTAGCATGCCAAACCAGACCTGTGGGATGTGAATGGCCATGAATATGAAGCTGAGTATTTCAAAATTAGTAATAATAATAATATAGTTGCCATTACTGAATGCCAACCTCATAACCTCTCTTAGCCACTCTAGCAGTTACCTTATTAACCTATGTGAGAATAATATTCCCCTGTGTTTTAAAGAGAAACAAAAATGAGGACATGGAAAGCTAAGGTAATACCCAGGATAAATGCTCAAGGGAGAACTGGGATTCAAATTCTCATTCTTCTGCCTCAAAAGTCATTGCTTGTATTACTACACTAGGCATTTAATTTTCAACACACTTTATATTTCATAGATCCCTGCTAATTACCACCAACACTGTAAGGTGAATTCCCCTCTCCCTGTTTCTCTCTCTTCTCTGCATCTCATTTTCTTTCTCCTCCTTTTCCATCTTTGTGGCACATATAATTCCACATTGGTAATTTTTAGTGACAATCGAATTGGTCTTGACTTTTTTTTGTAGACGAGTAATGAATCTATTTTCATTCATTGTTGTATTAGAAGAGCTGAGACAGTCATTTGTTAATTTGGTCAAAAATGGTTATTAAGTCCCTTGCAAGTGCTAGTCACTCTCTTGAAAAGAAGACTCCTGAATCCATGAATTAATGCCTTATAGGGATGGAATGCAGATTTTAAATAGAAATGTAAAGGAACTTTATTTAGCTGTGGGAAAAGAAAGCACAATTTAATGACTTTACTTAACTGGAAACATCTGGAGGAAATTTGAATAATAAACATGTTCAAGAGCCTTTTCTATACACTGTCAAATACACATATATTTGGAAACACATGTTTGATTGAAACAACTGAATAGAATATCTTATGAATATGAACTTTTTTTACCTTACCCAGAAAACATGTACACACTTACATACATACATCACGGATTTAGAAGCAAATAGAGATGAATGGTATAGGTGTTTATAAAGTATCCAACCACATACACACACACAAATACACGCAAAAGCATTGTCAACCAAGAAGAGACGAAAGACCAGGATGCAAAGCAGTAAGACAGAGGGATGGCAATTCAGGAATCACAGAGTCAGCTCAAGGCCAAATTGTGTTCCAAAGAGAGGGAAGGGTGTAGGGCTTTTTAAAATGACCCTGAGGGTGATTATAAAAGTTGTTTTGAATTATAGAGGTGATGTGGCTGGCTTAGTACGTCAGTCCATATTTCACCGGTTGTTGCCATTCAGGGTTTGCAGCAAGAGGTGATGTGGCTGGCTTAGTACGTCAGTCCATATTTCACCGGTTGTTGCCATTCAGGGTTTGCAGCACTGGGAAAGTTCAGCTGTTTTCCAGGATGCTGTGGCCTGGTTCAAAGTTTCAAGGCAAGTTCCTGTGTTTTGTTTTTTGGTTTCTGTTTTTTTGCAAGGCTGTGGGTTGTGTGGGTTGTCCTTAGCATGGCTTCCCAACTCCATTTTAGAGCTTTGGACCAGTGACACCATTTTGTACATCACATTTCACTGTATAAAAGTGAAAAGTGAATTATAGTACTCCTGCAAAATATGACATATTCTCATGGGATTTTTAAAGAAATAAGACTGTTTTTAAAGGTCAGATACTGTAATACTTAATGAGATGTTGTCTGCAACCATGACTGCTGAATCTGCTTCATGCTTATTCCCACTCTGTTAACCTCATGCTTGGTATGACCAGCTCGCGCCTACCTATTGTTGGAGTTAGTATATCATATTGAAAGAGTAGGTTTTAATATAAGGAAAGCATGAATTTGAATCCTGACTCTAGTATTTATTTATTTGCTGTGTCTCTTTGGACAGTTCCTTAAGCTAACTGCATCTCATTTTTCTCTTCCAAAAAGTTGTTTTTAATACCTTCCTGATAGAATTGTATGTATTAGTTTTGATTTATAGAAAGAGGGCTGGCACAAAATAAATGGCAGCTATTGCTATTATTGTTGTTATCCTAAAAGCTTACTGTAAAATAGATATCTGTTCCTATCATTTACCTTCCTTAAGATCAAGTGTCTGCTATACTATGAAGTAGTAACATTGGTAGAATATGGAAACAGAAATGGTGGAGAACGGATCATTCTGAAACAGGTAGATGATCATTTTGTCTTTGGTCTGTTCCAGCTGTTCTCCAAGGGTGGTCTACAGCCTCTTTGCATCACCAGGAAGCTTGCTAGCAATACATATTCATGATTCTTCACGCATCAGAGCCTCTGGAGTTTGTGCCTAAGAAACTGTGTTTTAACAAGCTCTCCCGGTGATTCTTGTGCTCACTTGTGTTTGAGAACCACTGATATGCACTATCCTTTATGCTTTTCGCCTGTACCTTCTTTTTCCTCCCACTCACTCAAGCCACTTTCAGTCCACCCCTTTTTGTCCTGGGAAGATGATGTCCAAGCCAAATCACAAGTAGAATAACAACCCCACCACTCACTGTTGAATACATTCTAACCTCAGGCTCTTTACTTAAACTTCTCATCTCCAGGGCTTATTCTCCCCACCCTATACCTCTGTAGAAGAAAGACCCATTAAAAGGTCCAGATGTTTGGGAAATTCACTGGCTACTCCGTGAAGAGGTCTCATTGTATGTAACCAGGGTTGAAAGGAGTTACAGTTCTCTCCTTTCTTAAAATTCATCTCTTTTTCTTTTCATTCTCTTAGAGTTAGGAGGTTAGGAATGGCAAGTGAACTTTTGCTGGAGATCAGAAAGAAAGGTGTAAGGAACAGTTGTACCTGGCCCTTGGTGTGCAGGAAGCACATGCGCAGCTGTAACAATAACAAAAATACATCTTTGATGATAATAAGAGCACTACCATTTCTAAGAGCCAGGCTCCCCTCATACACCCTTGGCAATTGGTGCTATTGCCCTCTAATGGTGGCACTATTACCAGCTTCCTTCTGCAAATAAGAAAAGTAAGCTTTGGATGACTTTCTCAAAGTCATTCTGCACATTAATGGTGAGACCAGTATTCCTTCCTGTACATCCTAACCCCAGAGCTTGTGCTTTTAGCTGCCATGCTTGAGTGTCTAAAGAAAAATTCCTCGGTACCTAACTCTTGCTTTATCCACAGAGTAACACAGTGAGTGGCATCAGCAAACAGTTCAGAAGAAAGGAATTCAAATCTGGCTGTCCTGTACACCTTAAGGTTAAAGAGATAAAATAATAAAAGCTGAATGAGTTTTATATAGTATCTAATCTTATTCAACAAATTTGGAGTTTAGATATAGATTCCTAGCAAAAAAAATGAAGAAAGTTTATCTGCTTAGAGTTTCCAGGGTTCATGTGGTAGTTTGAGGGAGGTGGCTGTTGACAAATTTCAGTATTTGAGTTCCAATATCTCTTTTTAGGTTAACTACAACTCACTGTTTCTTTGACCTCTGGCATCACCCAACTAAGAAAGTGAATGTTTTATGTTTGTTGCTTTCTTAATGTTGCTGTTGTTGCTGGTGTTCCATTTTAATGTAATCTTCTAGAGAGTATCAAACACAGTTTGGCCATTTTATGAATATTAAGACAATCAGTCAGTCATAGCTCCTGTGATTTTCCAAGTATTTTCAGTTGGCACAAGAATAGAAATTTTCTTTCAGGAAACTCACTTAACTTCAATATGAATTTCTAATTCAATGATGAATAAATAACAGCCATCAATTATTTATAAGGAATGTATTTGAAATTATAGTAATAATGATGTCTCCTACATTGCCTTTATTCCAACAATCAAGTTATTTTGCAATACTGAATCATTGGTCCAGGATATGGCACTTATGATCAAAGACAATTCAGCAATCAAGGGAAAATATACAAATAAATATCAAAGGATAGATTCCTTCTCAAGAATGCCAGATTAGTGTTGACTCACTGCTTCTCCTTATCTGGCAATGGGAAAATTATTATTTTTGTGTATGTGGATTGACTTTCCTTTAGAAGACACACTTTTTCAGTAACTGGCCACATTATTCTTCCAGATCCCCAAACACCTAATCTCAGAACAGCTTTCTCTTTAGCCTTCTACTTCCCTCAATATTCAATGCATCTCTAATTCTCACTGATATTTTATCACTTTTTTCTTGAGAGCTTGTTGGAGGTTCTAGCAGGGAAGCGCAGCTACTCATATACCCTTTACTAAAGAATGGTCCTCCTCTCTCGGGAATATTGTCCTCTTTGACCCAGTGCGCAGTTTTGGAGGGGGGTGCACATAGAGAGGTGAGGGAGGAAGGGGACATCTGTCTAGTCAGCCAGATCAGCTGAATCAACCCTGGTGATCAAGGGGGTGACAGATGTCACAGCCAGATCACCCTCACCTCCATCACTTTTCTTTTTACATCTGTCCTTCAATAAGTCTTAGTGTAGGTGCTGCCTCAAAAGACTGACCTCTCCAATGTTTGTCTCTTTCTCATCCAAAGAGATGGCTGAATGGCCTCCAGGTGCATTTATGCAGACCCCACTTTTTGTCTTGTCTTCATGCTGGTAAAGGGGTTCGAACTTCTTGTTTCTGTTTTTTACTTGTCTGAACAAGTCTAGTTCTGTTCCCAAAACTCCAAATGGCAAAGTCCTCCATCAATGAGATCACTCCAACTTTCATCTTCTTCTCACCATAACTCTCTCACTGCTCTGCCCAACCACGTCTTCATGCTCTCTCTTGCCTGCCGTCTTCCACCTCAGAGACATGTGGTATCACTGCATGAATGGCCTTCCTCTTCTCTCACTTTATCTGAATTTTACCCTTTCATTGGTGGAGAAGTGGTTTTCTGACGTGCCTTATCAGAATGTGCACAGTGTCAGCTACATGTGGGCTCAAGTTCCCACTCTATCATTAGTATCTCTGTGACCTCCATCAAGTTATTTAACAGTGCTGATCCGGTTACATAATTCTGTTTCACAGTGACCTATTACTCACTCTCGAAGGGACTTTGCCTGTTTATTTTAGCAGATAAAAAATCTATGGCAATGCTTTCTCAATCTTTTTGAAAATTGAAAGATTCTCAATCTTTTTGAAAATAACTTTTATCAAACATGTAATTAATACCACAATGTAGACAAAACTGAGATTTGCATTGAAGAAGACATTTGCATATTGAAAGGCATCTGAGGTTATATTTAGATGTTAAAAGTCTTAAAAATGTAGAAGAAATTAATTTGAAGGAGAAAAAGTTTTGATATGACATATTAATTATACTTTCTGATAGACATAAATTATGGAAGATTCAAATGAGTCAGAAAATATGAAATATGTGAGCTTGTTGATTAAAGAATGAATTATTGGTATTAGAAATACTGTTTAGTAACACATGCTACTAGTTGTGATTGAAAACTCTTTCAGCCAGCTCAAGGTCCTTTAGTATATCCTTAATGTTGTTTCATATATATGCATTGCCTCTGCAACCTAATTCAAATGCCTTGTGAGCTAAGACTTGTCCTTAACTTATTTTGTATCTACCAGATTGAAAGAAATGATGTTGAACATATGTTTATAACAGATAGAATTACTTAGGGTTTAGAAGTGGGCTTAATTGAATTGCCTGAGTGATTCTGACTCAAGGTTTATTCATTCTCTATGAATTTGATAAATCATATTCAAAATCAAAATTTGAGGCTGGTCATGGTGACTCACACCTGTAATCCTAGCACTCTGGGAGGCCAGGGTGGGAGGATTGCTTGAAGTCAAATTTGAGACCAGCCTGAGCAAGAGCGAGACCCTATCTCTACTAAATATAGAAACATTAGCTGGGCATCGTGGCATAGTCCCACAGTCCTAGCTACTTGAGAGGCTGAGACAGGAGGATGGCTTGAGCCTAGGAGTTTGAGGAGGTTGCAGTGACCTAAGATGACACCATGGCACTCCAGCCAGGGTGACAGAGTGAGACTCTGTCTCAAAAAAAAAAAAAGATTTTAAAATGTGTCATGTCCTCTTCCTTGAGCCTTCATGATTTGTTCACGGGTCCCTTTGGATTCTTGGTATCTCATCTGAAATGAAAAACTAATTGTTAAGTATCATTCTGGATTATTATTTTCAATATTAACTTGAAAATACAAATTTGAAATTTTAATGTATTTTGTCTACATTAATCACAGTATGAATTAGCTTTGGTCTCTAGGAAGCTCAAGTTTGAGGACAAAGAAAATATTACACATAATTCCCACACTCTGTTTCCAGTACTGAAACATATCCAACTGACAGAGGTTTCTCACACTGTTATTTTTACAAATGGATGTATCATATGACAGCAAAAGGTGAATTTTAGTATTTTAGCAGCTTGATGCTCTTAGTGGAGTCTTATCACAATGCAAGCTCTGCTCACCCACTGCCTGTCTGAAGTCACCTCTGTTGTGTGGCATCCTCTGTTGCTTCGACCTCGCTCTGTCTTCTCACTGCACCCAGCCAACTCCAGATCCCCGATCTGATTCATTTCAAGTGATTCGATGAATCCACTCCAATCACTGGCAACCTGAATGCAGGAAGCACTGGAAACTTGACCTCAGGGATGGCCAAAGTTGAACAAAACGTTCTTATGCCGTCATTGGCGAGGAGGTAGTATTGTAGGAAGAACACAGACTCCTGTAGATGTCCTACTTATGAGCACCTTGGTTCCAGATGAACCTGGGTTTAAATCCCAGATCTCCGTAACCTTGGGAAAGATACTCAACATTGCAAAACATGGGTTTTCTCAGGAAATTAACATATCTCAAGTAGTCACCATGGCGATTAAACTAAATCATGTGTTAGCACCGTGCTGGGTTCATAACACATGCTAGAGGCTGTCGCCGTTTTGCTGCTGCTCTTTAGAAGCAGGACTGAGTTCAGTTACTAGCTACCTCATGCACTGACTTCGTGATACATAGAATACTAATTTTAATAGTCATTTTTATAAAATATGACATAAAAGGTGTTCAATAAATCTATGTTTCCTCCATCAGAAAATAATACTGATCAAGTAATTAGTCTAATGAGCACGTAGGTAGAAAAAGAGCAAAAATTCAAAAAGACTTTTTTTGTTTGTTCTATGGTTGGTGTTATTGTTCATACACATGTCAGTGATGGGTGACTTCGTTTATTCCTATTTCTGTAGGCTGACACACTGTGTCTCATAGACACAGCACCTCCATACATATTAATTTTTCTGATAATAAACCAATCAAGCTGCGTCTTTCTTCCTTGCTGGTTTGACTGGCATGCTAATCACCATCATACACTTAATCTTTTGGCCAATTTACAACTTCGCACACTGTGTGATTACAGTCAACATGGAGGATTTTTGCTGAGCCAAGTATTGTTTTACTAAAATCTGGCTCATTTAATTAAAATTTCAAGCCTGTGCTGCAACACTCTGAGAAACTGTAATTCATTAACACAGAAAATATTATTTTTTAGAAAAATTAATGGTTGATCAAAGCATGAAAAAATATCATTACACTGCCAAATGTGCTTACAACCTTAAAATTGCTTACTATAGCAGCATGGCTTAGAATAGTTAGAAGACAGAAAAGATAGTAGGCTCCATTCTTCTCTTGCTTTGGAACTCTGGCCAATTCAACCAATATCCCTATGTGTGGTGACGTGTTTAAAACAGAAACATAAATTCTTATCTCACTCATTTAATAGCTATTCACTATGTAGGATTTGCTAGATTCTGACATAATTACTGGGGGTGGAGAGGAGTAGCAGGAAAATAAAAGTGCATGCCAACACCAAGCTTATACTCTTGTGAGAAAAGGTAGATGATCAAGATGTAAGCAATTAAATAAATAAAAATGTCAGGTAATGAGCAGAGCCATGAGGCTAACAGCAGGCTAACAGGACACAGTGACAACTGTGAGTGGGGTGGAGAGGAGGCTACTGCAGCTGCAATGGTCAAGGACAGTCTTGGAGGAGTTGAGGGTTTAATGCTGTAAAGGGGCTAGCCACATACAGATCACTGAGAAAGTGTTCCAGGAAGAGGGAAGAACAAATAGTCTGCAGACTAATGTTCTGCTCAGCCTGAAGTCCAAATACATGCAGCTATGTGAGGGGTGGGAGGAAGGCCCCTCGCTAGAGGGAAGTGAATATAAGGAGCAGTAGCAAGAGCTGGGGTGATAGCAGTGGGGGTGGACAGAAAAGGTCCAACCCAGGAAATGCATTGGAGGGAGTTGCACTGAATTTGCTGGATTGGATGTGGGGAGAGCAAGGGGGGAAAGATAAACAAAACCAAACAGGAGAGGAGGATGCCTAAGTTGTGACCTGAATCATTCATTGGGTGGATGGTGATGCCAATAAACAAGATGAAGAAGACAGAAGATTTTATGTGTGGGGAGGGAGCCAGCAGTTTTGTTTTCCCCATGTTGAAGGCCAGATCTGTAAGACATCTAGGTGGAGAGGCCAGGTAAGTTGGTGCTATCCTTTCTGGAGCACCAAGGAGGAGCTGGAGATGAACAGAGTGAGGTCATCAGAACAGCAAATGCATTCACAACAATGTGGCTGAACGACAGTACTTAGGAAGAGAAAGGCGAGAGAAAGTACCAGGTCCTGAGATCTGAAAAAAAGAATGAGAATCCAGCAAAAGAGATGAGAAAGAGAACTAGTGGGGTAGTAGGGTAGTTGAAGAGATGTTCAAGGGGCAGTGTTCAAGGGGCCTGGAAAACAAAGATTTTCAAGAAGTTGGAATGGCCAACTTTAAGAAAGTATATGAAAGATCGAGTAAGATATTGGGAATTAACCAGTGAATTTGGGCACTTGGGGTATGCAGGTGATCTTCATGACACTCTTAGGTCACTTTTTCAGCCTACAAACATGCTGTCTACATGACATTACATTACCTGAAGGAGGCTGGATTATTATTTGCAGTTCTCTATTTCCTCCTTGTAATTAGATAACATATTCATATATTTTGCAGTGCGACTTCCTTGTGCCTCAGGTAAGGTAGGCGAAGAACTCATCCCTTTCTCTTGCCTTGGAACTTGGTCATCTAGCTGGCCATGCAGGAGAGAGAGAAGATATTTTTATAGTCAAGAGCCTAGCATGGGATGCAGAGGATTGCCAATTTGATAATTGACAGAAGCTTAGAGAGAAACAGGAGTTTCTCTCACTTCAGTGGGAGAAAAGAAGAATATATAGGAAAGATGTAAACAGGTTAGTAGATATGGTAGTAGAAAGACACAGAATGTTTAATTTGAATCTCTCTGCTAAACCTTCTCTAAACTATATCTCTACTAAAATCTATACAGACTCTGTTCTGCTCAGTTCCTGAAAAAATACTTACCAAGGAAATTAGCCTAAACTGAAGAGGCTGGTATCAGGGGTTTCTTTTGAAGTACTGGCCAATGCCAGGTATTCTAGGTGTCCAGCAACCTGAGGGAAAATCTTACATAAAACAAAGAATACCTCTGTGTCCACTGGTATTACTTAGGATGGGAATGGACTTCAGAAACTGCAGATACAAAAGTGTGCAATGATGCAACACAAGTTTATTTTCCCATCACACAACAGTCTCTGAAGGAGGCTACTTAACTGGGGATTTTCCTTTTCCCAGACCCCCTTCAACACAGGGCTGCCACCTTGCTAGAGCACTGGTTCTCAAACTTCATTAGGTATTAGGATCCCCTGGAGGGCTTGTTGAAACACAGAAATCTGGGTCTTACCTCCAGATTTTCTGATTAAGTCAGTCTGCTGTGGGGCTAGAGAATTTATATTTCTGAGAATTTCCCCACGCGAAAGGCTGCGGCTCTGGGAACTGCCACCCTTGCACAATCATCCCTGAGTTGAGTCAGCCAGTGAGAGAGAAGATACACTGCGGAGGGATGCTCTGGAGATCTTTCCTTCGTTCCTCCTGATGCTTCTTCAGGCTGCTCCGTGCTGCAAGAACCCGCCCTGCACCCGTAGGCCTCCCTGACCACTGGGTTTAAGGGGGGTTCAGACCACAAGGAGTATGAGCTAGCAGGAAGATGGAGAGGAGAGGAGAGATTGAATTTTTGGTTCCCCTCCCAGTGGAGTTGCTGGCAGCTGGGTGTGTCCACAACCCGAGGTTCTATCTCCTGGCAGACAGCCCCTCTAAGGGCTTTCTCGCTCCGTGTTTCTGGTACCTGCATCCTCCTCATGTCCTTCCGCACTTAGGAAATCCAGGCACCTCCCTGCTACTCCCCTGGGAGCTGTACCATCCTTTATGGCGTCCATATATCCTGCCTTCACTTTTATGGTTACGTTATTAAACTCTTCTTAAATTGCCCAATTTGAACGTATCATTTATTTCCCACAGGTAATGCGATTAATACAAGGGACACAGCAAGCTTTCTTAAAAGACTTGGCTAAAAACGACATATTCGGTTCTGCTTTATTCCATCAGCTAGACTGCAGGTGAGGCCAGGGAAAGGGTCTAGCTGTGCTCCCAGAAGAAGAGGAAATGATTGGTTTTTGTTTTTGTTTTGGTGAACAACAGTCTTTCCCATGCACACAATTTTTGCTATATCCTAGTAGAAATTCATGTACCTAAACACCAGTTTACAATTGTTTGAACTTAGAACCTAACTCTATTTTATATATATATATACAAAATAATGTTTCTTACAATTGGCCTACAGTTTTAAAGAGTATCCACTTGGTAAATTGAGGAGAGGCTATGCATTGTTTTATTTATAACTTTACCAAGAGATGTCCTTTATTTCAGGAAATCTTATCAACAACAGCAATTATTTGTCACCAGTACAAGAGCAGGAAATCCTGGCATTTGACCACTTTATTGTATGTTCTAGTGTAGTTTTGCCTAAGTGTTTACATATTGAAATATATATTATTTTTTATCTTTCTGTTAAAGATGGGAAATTCAACTGATTTTTCCTTTAAAAGTTTATGTACTTAAGTAAGTTATGGTATGATATTATAGTTCAAATTATAAATAAAAGCATTGTTTATAAAAGAAGGTATTGGGTTTTGTGGAGCTGAGAACTGTATTTTGTAAAGAGAGAGACCTTTTCAAAAGACATCTGTAGTCATGAACACGTGGGGAACCTGAGGCCTGAACTAATTAGCAAATAGAAGAAAGTGGACACAGGCCAGTGATGTGCAAAGTGGCAGTTGGGTGGAAGCACCAGGCACCCCAAGGATGGTGAGGCTGCTGGCAGATTCTCCCCACGTCGACGCTGCCCTTGTGCTTGAGCCGCACGACCTGCCCAGCCACGGACAACTGTGCCTCATGTGGGGAAGGCTGAGTCTCGGGAACAGTTAGGGAAAGGCCCAGAGGCAGGGATAAGATCCTTTTGTACGTTCATTAAATAGCACAGTTTCATTAACAGCCTAGGATATTATTGATACTGCTGGAGGATATGGCATAGTTTCCTTCCTCCTACCATGTGGGTATTTGCTTAGAAATTTGGACCCAACCTGTAAGCCAAATATTCATCTTTACACCTCCTTTGCAATAACCTAAAAGAAAGAACTACAACAAAGAGATAAACACAGACATGCACGCATGCACAAACACACACACACACACATACACCCTGACTGGTAAAGGATACATCCACAGGTTATTAACAATATCAAATTTGCATGCTATTTAGAGCCCACTGGGATGTATACAGTGCTTTCTCACGCATTACTTCATTCTGCCTCTCAGCAGCACTGTGAGATAGGTACTTTTATGTTTAATTCTCTGCTGAAGAACAACACGGAACTCAGAAAGGCTAATTAAATAGCCCAATATTGCAGAAGTACTAAAGTGTGGAATTAGGAATCTAGAGTTAAAATTTCAACATCTATTACTATACCAAAAGTGATTCCTCCCTGTGCACTGAGCTCTGTGTTTGAAACTTTTGAGGTGATAAAGGAAAGATGTGTCCTCGGATTTGATCATGAAGGCAAGAAAGATTACATCAAATATGACAAATATGCCCTCATCTCCAATAGTCCTTCAGCCATCTGTATTGTATTTTTGACACCATCACATCAATGAAATTGTTTACCCATGTTACTTTTTTTGATAATTAGTAGAACAATTTTTTCTTCATTTTAATTTGATCTCTGAAGTCTTTACCTTGTAAATTTTGGAATATGTGTGTGTAGATACATTTCTCTGAGTTAGTTCTTAGTATTCATCAGAATAGAATTAAAACCATTCCTACACACATTCTCCTTGAGTGAGCTGAACTATTCTGGTGGTTTCAGTTACCATCTACAAGCTGATGACACTTAGAATTCTCTCCTGAGCACATGACTTTAATGTC
>CM052439.1:87521459-87546305 GCA_028533085.1 Varecia variegata | reverse complement strand
TGAAATGGTTGAATAAATCTGTGTCTTGGCAGCTTCCAAACTTCAGAACTATCTGTTTTCCCTCTTTCATCCCAATCTCTAAAAGCAGCATTTTCCCATTTTTTTAGGCACCTGCAGTCCTTTCCTAGTTTAGTCTTTAAATTGTAAGCTCTTTAGTTCTGATTTTTTTGTATACATTTATTTGATAGCATGTATTTTATTTGCTGCAAAGCACCACAGGCATTCATGTAGCTATAAAAGTAATAACACTTAAAATAATAATAATTTTATATTGAGTCTCCTGAGTTATATTGTTTTTCTGGCATGCAAGTGTTTCCGTAATGCTCGGTGACTGCTGTACCCGTGAGATCTTCATGAAAAAGGGATGCGAAGATGTGTATTTATGGAGCCATACCGTTGAACATATTTTCAAGTAAAATATTAATAAATAGTGTACTTCTCTTTCTTTTAAAGAAATCTTGAGTTTCCAAAAATGACTAAAGACTGTGTGACATTCTCCAATCTATGAAATACTACACAGTGCATTGAAGGCTCCTTTGCAATAATGAGGATATATATTCTAGAAAAAAAAATTACAATAGAGGATTGGATTCTGCTATGTGGTTTCAGTGCTTTGGCTATACTATTGTCAAAATATAGACAAACCCATATGCCATTGTGATTTCCAGAGATATTGGCATGCAGTGGAAATAGCCCATATAAATATATGTGTGTACATGTGTCTTCAGCATTTAAATTAATTTAATACTTAAAAAACTCAGTAAAATGTAAATTTAATTGTCAAGTCTGGCACCATTTATCTATGTGATATTAAACATTTAAAAATTTTTTTCTTACCTTTAAAACAGAAATAATGTTACCAATTTTGCTAGACTTTGTAAAGAGTAAATAAAATCTTATAAAGTGTTTAGTACCATTCCCAATGCAGTAAGAATTTAGCATATAGCACCTATTATTACTAATATTAATTTTACTCAAGAAAGTAGAGAAGATATAATAAAAGAAGAAAGACTGAAGACATTATCTACCTGCACTCTACTCCTTTGGAATCTCATGAGTTTGAAAAACTAAAATCCAGGGAATGAGCCAACAATACTCGTGGCCACTAGACTTGATTAAATTAAAAAGCTTCTGCACAGCTAAGGAAATGATCAACAGAGCAAATAGACGCCTACAGAATGGGAGAAAATATTCACAAATTCTACATCCAATGACGAGCTAATATCCAGAATCTGCAAAGAACTCAAACAAACTAGCAAGACAAAAAAAACAAAAAAACAAAAAACAAACAACCCCGTTACAAAGTGGGCAAAAGACAAGGACAGAAGCTTTTTAAAAGAAAATAGACAAATTACCAAGAAACACATGAAAAAATGCTCAATGTCACTAATCATCAGGGAAATGCAAATTAAAACCACAATGAGATAGCACTTTATCTCAGTTAGAATGGCTTTTATTAAAAGTCCAAAAACAATAGATGTGGATGCAGATGCAGAAAGGAATGCTCATGTTACTGTTGGTGGGACTGCAAATTAGTTCAACCTCTATAGAAAAAAGTATAGAGATTCCTCAAAGAACTAAAAGTAGACCTACCATTTGAGTCAACAATCCCACTACTGGGTATTTACCCGCAGGAAAAAAAGTCATTTTATAAGAAAAGACACTTGCACTCGAATGTTTACAATTCACAGTTACAAAGATGTGGAATCAACCCAAGTGCCCCTCAGTTCATGAATGGCTTAACAAAATACGGTATGTGTATACCATGGAGTAACACTCAGCCATAAGAAAGGATGAACTAATGTCTTTTGCAGCAATTTGGATGGAACTGGGGACCATTATTCCAAGTGAAGTATCTCAAGAATGGAAAAACAAACACCACATGTACTCTCTAATAAATTGGAACTAACTGATGGGCACACAAGTGTGCAAAGGGAAGTAAATTCACTGGAAATCAAGCATGTGGGAGGAGAGAGGAAAGAAGGGGGCAAGAGGGGAGGGGCAGAAATCTACCTAACGGGTACAAGGAACATTATTCGGGTGATGGGGACACTTATAGCCCTGACTCAAGTGTTACAAAAGCTACCCATATAAAAAAATTCATACCCCCTTACTATTTTGAAAAAAAAAAAGCCATCAGTGGTTTTACTGGGGCTTTTGTGTTAATAATTTGTGCCTAGTTCTAAAAGTATTAGTTACTGATTTCTGAAGGCTTTATACATCACTACAGATATATAACTGTGTGAGGGGCTGGGCTAGAAAAGACTTGCTCAGCAGTGACCTTGACAGGGGGCACCCTGATGGCAGGGTCAGAGTTACAAAAGGTAACAAGGATTTTAAATGAACAAAAGTCTGAGGTCTGTCAGGTGGAGACACATCTTACCTCACCAGATCTTACAGTTATCTCTTTAATAGTATTGTTCATATTGTGACCAACACACAGCAAGTAATATATAAATTCCATTTAGACGGCTTTTTCCCCAGATAATAAAGTATTAAACATTGTATATGAGAATCATGTCCATCAGATGTTTTATTTATTAAAAAAATCTAGCCATACAAAATGATACATTTTTAAGAGTTCTACACAGCTAATCTTATGAAACAATTTATGCATTACAGGGGAAGAAAAAGAACAATATTAAACACTTATTATATTGTTCTTTTTCAGCCTTCATCTTTTTACTTTTGTTTTGTTTTTTTGTTTGTTTGTTTGTTTTTCCTCATCCTTTATCTTCTTAAACTCTGCATTAATTAGAGTGCATTTACCTCCGCGTAGAACACCAAGAAACAATATGCGTAAAATACCAGGAAAGAGAAATATCCTCTGTAATAAAAATAGGAAGTATGTAGTTCCAAATTGTTTAATTTACTTACCAAATGACATAGAGTAGATTCTGGCTGGACTTTTTTTTTCCCTTTCTATTTTCTTAGATTTCTAGAAGATGATTGCCACAGCAGCAAGGTTTGTGCCTAGACAAAACAATGTTCAAGCTAGCAAAGACAGGAGCATAAAAGGAGGAAACTTCTTGCATGGGATTCCCTTTCTCTCTTTCCCTTTCTTTTTTTTTTTTTTTTTTTTTTTTAAGCCAGTCATCTTTCCCTTTCTTTCTTTCATTAGGTAGAACAATCATTCTCAGAACGCATAAATCACATTACCCAATGTCGTGTCAAGGGACAATGTCCAAACTGTAAAGGATGCCAAGAATGCACAACGCCCTTACTTCCCATCTCAGAAGAAATGCCAGTATGTTGGTGAGGTGAGGTGAGGTGAAGCTTTGGTATCTCACCCAAATCCCCCTTCAGGACTGAGGTGTTTATATCTGCAGCTGCTCTGAGATGCCCTCAGCTGAGAGAGCTGCTCGCCCGAAGGTGTGCCCTGGTCTCAGGTGGCACATAACCAATCTCTAGTCTATGTGGGGCATAAATGCCCAGCCCCGTCTCACAGGAGGCAGCTCTGAACAGCCACTCAGCTGCAGAAGTCACCATGGGGTCCACTGGGGCACCTGCTGAGACTGTGCTGCAGCAACCTCTCCTGCCCCCACCGCCTCCACAGCTCCTCCATAAGTGGCCATCCAGAAACCATTTCTCAGCAAAGTTTATTCATAACTTCCATCTCCGTGTCTGCTTGTCGGGAAGCCCAACCTGAAAGAGATGGAAAGAAAAGAAGTGGGAAAGAGCTCTAAGATAGGTGACTAATAGTTCTGCTAAATCCAATTTAATTCTCACAACAATCCTATGTGCTTATTGTCACTTCTTTTAGAAATAAGAACATAGAGTAGCATAAGCATTGAAAACCTTGCCCAAGGTCACACAGCACAAATATTTGTCATGCTTTTTCTCAAAAATCATGTCTTTTCCATTGTCACATAATCTTAGATTTTTATTTAAAAGTAAAAATATATAAAAATTAACTTTTTATGGTACAAGTATTCGAATGTTTTTAATATTTTTATGGGTTGGAATTACTAGCAAATTACTAGCAAAATTGAAGTGGAGTAAGATTATCGTCATTTTAGCTGGCACTTATACTGATCTATTATCATTGTTTTGTGTTTAATCAAACTTAGCTCTCTGGTTATTTACATTATTGCAATTGTCTATTAAGCCAGTATAAATCTTACAAAATCTCGTGATGACTGAATGCAGTTCTTTAATTTGCTGTTAAGTCTTGCCTCAGAATTTAACTGCTATTTCTCACTGTAATTTGGAAAGCATGATGTCAAATGCTGAAATTTAATCAATATCCTGACCACTCCAGGATATATATTTTTTATTTCTCCTGAGAATTCCACTGGAGAGTGTAAAAGGCTATCCTATTTATTTAAAATACCTTTGGTTTAACTTTGCAAATTAACATTGGGGAAATCTGAAAGGAGAAATGAAATATATATTCCTGAGATTCAAAGTCCATTTTTTTCCTGTTAGTGGGATTTTTATTTTTAGATTATTTGGTTTTATTCCAGAGATAATTAATTGCTGCTTTTCTGCATCATTAATTTGGCACTTCAATATTGAGCCAGGTATATTTATTGAACTGAAGGAACTTACAATAAACTTTATCAAAATAGACCATTACACAATCTAAAAAGGTCATAAACAAGCCCATCTAGAAATTACAAGACTGGTTTTTGCTGCGCTCTCTAGCACAAGTTAACAAAACTTCTCTGGGTTTTGAATCCTTGAACTGCATAGAGACTTGAACATGATATCTAAATAGCAAAAAATTATTATTTCTTCAATAACTACTTATTAGGGACCTACTATGTGTTGAACACTGGGGATTTTAGGATGGAGAAGCTAACATCGTAAAATGGAAAATTATCTGAAGGCAAACAAAAATGTATTAAGGAAGACATAAGTTAATAGAAAAATAAGTATTTTAAAATTTGACATGAGTGTTTTATTATATTAAAGTAGAAAATTTAATTAACCAGGACACAAGATCCATATTATCCTCATTTCATAAAAGAAAGGCTTCCCATGTTAATTTTATAGACATGTGCTCAACTTAGATACCTCTTACTTCCCCAACCATTTAAGAAACTATAGGTGTTTCAGTCTATTTATGTTCAATTGATTTTTCAGTAGGCACACCACGTCAATTTAATGGCAAAAGAATATTCATTTCAGCAAATGGTGCTGGAACAACTGGATATCCAGTTGTTAATTGTAAAATTTTGGTAAAAATTTGAAAATATAGTTCTCCTTCTTTAAATCCCTCCAACTGCCCTCTCCCTGTCATCCCAATTAATTTATTTATGCTTGGAATGTAACTAATTGCAGTTTCTGAACAGACCATACCTATTACAGTTCTGGTTTTTGCATTGGGCAAATGCTATTCTTATAGTGATGTTTCTAATGCAAAAAACAGGCAACAAGTATTATCAATAGTTTTAAAATATGTTCAAATCACATAGATCATCTTTACCAAATTAAGGGAAAATAATATGTTTGTGATTTCTCTTCCTTGTAAAAATACATTAGAGTCAACCATTTCTGTGTAAATGTCAGTAGTGATATGAACAACCTTTTGACTCAAACACCTCTAATCAGAATCATTTTGGAAATGTCGGCAAGCAAAGCAGCTTCCTTTTCTTTCTTTCTTTTTTCCCCCCTGAGTATTTTTGAGCTACCACAGAAAAGTATTTTTTTTTATTCAGGATTCCTACAGTCCATGAGCCATGCATGCATGCTTGTGAACACAGAAGAAACCATAATTTATTTTAAAATACACCAATTTCAACTCACCTTCAAAACTCTCAATGAAATGTGTCATTAATAGAAAAATACCAGGGGCTGGGGAATGTGTGCACCGCGTCAGCTGTCAACCACACAGCATGAATCTTCATCCCTTGGAAAAACCGCCCACTCCTAGGTGTGGAGCGCCCTATCTTTATTATCTTTAATATCCTGTGCCTCATGCACTAAAAACCTTTTTATGAAATCACTCAGACTCACAGCACTTAATGAAAAATGAGAACTTTACAGATAATGAATCCAGTCAGTCCATTTTAATTCCATGCCTACTTTTCCTTGGGTATCAAGAGCAAACACCTCTGTTGGGGGAAATTGTGTAGTGAGTCTTCTCACTCTTCAGTCTCAGATCACACTGCCTGAGGACAAGCTGCCACTTGGCTGAGCCTGGAGAGCACAGCCTTGCACCTGCGTGGGCAAAAGGTCAGATTCCTTCCCAAATCACACTAATTCAGTATTCTCACATCAGCTTTTACAAGCGAGGATTGGTTTTGTTTGTATGGTTTGTTTGTTTGTTTGTTTTTTCCTAGCTACTTTTTGCCTAGACTCCTACCAAAAAAGAGAGAGTGAAGATAAGGATTGCTTTCTGGCGCAACTTCATTTGAGACAAAATGGCATCAGTAACACTCCATTTATTCCATATCATGCAATATTCAGTTTCCGCACAGCAAGATGGAAGACTAGGTCCCTAACTTCCTCTCCCAGAATCCATTAATATTAATAGTCTGAATAATAGGGATGAAAAAGCTGCCCTGAGTGGAGCATGTAACCTACTTTTGCAGGCTCCTGTTTGGTTGGTGTAAACTCCCTGCTGCCTCATTCTGGTGGAGTGTTTTCCCTTCTACAACTTAACTGCTTTAAGTTGGAATACATATGCAGGGATTTTATTCATTAATAACGATTCCCATCATGACATTAATTGGAGTAAGACCTGCTGTGGTGGTAATTTTGAGGAAATAAAGAATTTCGAATTTTTACCGAGGTCAAAATAAGCACACCAAGAGATCCACACACATCTCTGGCATGAAAAAGGTTTCCTGAAAGTGAGGACGCATGCTCTCCAGGAGGAAGGTTCCCTGGGTTGGCCCCGGTAACTGCTCCGCTCTGCCCATCTCCGTGGCACACAGCAAATATTCGCTGATGAGATGTTGATCTGCATGTGGCCGCACACTCACAATAAGGAGAGAAATCACAGAGCACATGCAAATTGCATGTCTGAAACCAACTTTTCTTTCCACTTCTGATTCTTTTATCTTCTTTAATTCTCCTCAATTTGGTTTCTTTTAAATAATATGTTGAAAGGACGAGTTTACTCTCTTTTCTGCTTGAGTATGTAATTATTATTGTTAATAAAAGTGTTAATAATTACTTTCCATCTTACCCTTGGTCTAGGAAACCTGTACTGATTTGATGTGCCCAGAAACTTAAAGTAAATGACACATCTGAACTGTTATTATGCTTGTCCTCCACTGACCTTTGCGAACTGCTGCTGTATTTATGGTCTCTTTCTAATTATAATGCTCTGAACTGTTCCAAGTATAGTGTGCTTTTCTTTTTTGACCAGAATTAATCTTTGTGAAGGCATGGGTTGCTGTATATTTGCATTAGGTAGTGAATCATGCTTTTGTTTACCAAAATAAAAAAAATAGGTCTGACAATTTCATGAGATGAACTGTGTCTAAATTTCTAAAAGACACTATTGACTTGGCTAAGAACTTTTCAGTTCTAGTATCAAGGCAGGCCTCATTAAATGTGTGATTTTTGAGCTAATCTTTTCTCAAATATAAATCCTTTGCCTTCAACCTCCTATTTAATTCAGTTCTACCCACTTCTCTATAACCCTACCGACAATTTCTAAGCCCAGGGTTTCAAAGCCCTCTCCTAGCCTAATGCAATAGCTTCCTAAGTGATCTCTCTGTCTTTAGTCTTTCAACCTCCAATACATCCTACATACATCTGTCAAATGATCTTTCTTAAATCCAAATCTTTTCCTTAATTCTCATCAAAGGCAACACATTGCCTTCACTGGCCTGCACGGCCCTTTGTTATCCGGCTTCTCTGTCTTGTAAGCCTTCGCTCCCACCATTCTGTACTCTGTCTTTTTCCTGTATGCTCTATAACTTTCACATTTATTGCTTTTGACTTTGTTCTTCAATTTTCCAGGTTGTCCATTTATCCCTTTATGAACTCGATCAAATAGTCTCTGTAGACTCCACAAGATTATCTCCTACCATGTGGTACCAGATTTTCTTTCTCTTTTGCATCCTTTCCTTCCTTTCTGATAATATACACAGTGCAATTGCCTGATTGGTTATATGTCTCCCTTACCTGGCTGTAAATATATTGAGAAGTATACTGTTGATACTCATTGTCAGCATAGGGCAGGGCACATAGTAAGCTCTCAAAATGTTGTTTAATAAATGAGTGATGGCATGAATAAATTCACATATTTGCCAAATTTATGCTGAGATGAAAAATAATTAAAAATTAGTAATTCTGGTCATTTCCCATGTGTGACTGCCATCCTCACATGTTTTTAGATGCTTTTATTATCTGTACTTATTAAAATGTGTTAATATGATAATCCTGGGAACCATTAGTTTAGTCTAGAGCAATCAAATAAAGATCTCTGGGTGTGATATGTCTATGCAAACTGAACTTCAGTAGCAAAAAACAATCAGAAGTTGTTTTTGGAAAAAAGAAAAAAAGTATATTTGAATGGTAAATTGCAGAGAAAACATGAGGCAATTATTAATTTAAAAAAAAAAAACGGGGATACTCTGCAAAGAAGCTTATTTATTCAACAGTTTCTTACATCTACTGTGGACCAGGAACATTTTCAGAATCGGCAGATGTAGTGTTGAGCAGCAACTCCACAGCACCACAAAGCATTGTCACCACGGAGATTGCCCACTAGGAATTATCATTATAATACACTTTTTGACGTGGCGGTGATTTTTTTTTAGTTATATTGTTGTAAACTTTGACTATTTAATTCATAATAGAGATAAACTGCATTCCAGGGATGAAGGAGGGAGTATGTGAAAGCGTGTATGTGCATATGAGTTGCTGAGCTGATATCTGTCATAATAGGCAGTCCACAATTACTGCATAAATAATAAACTAAGAAACTGGAGTATAAGCACATTAGTTAGAGATATAGCAGTAACTACCAAAGTAGTTCACTCAAATTGTTGTTGCTGGGAAATAAAACTGCAGGGCAGGTTAAAAAAAGTAGAACTATTTTTATAGTTCTACAGGTAGTATTGTTTTATTTAAACATGTAGATGGAACTATATTGGTGAATATTTTTAAACACTTTCTTTTTAAAGCAGTGAAATATGGACTATATATTTTGTTATTTGTTGGAGGGTCTTCAATGAGTTAATTATAATATGATATTATGCTTTTAAAAATAAAGTTAAAAGATAAAAAATTCTATATTTGCTCAAAGATGAGATTATTATTATATTACTATGATCACAGTACTTCTATGTAAGCTACCACATGATAAATTTCTATTCAATATATTGCTAGAATGAAAGAGAATCTTATTTTAAATTGGCAGATTTCTTCTTTCTGATGAGGACTTGAAAGATAACAACATACAGCTCTTTACGACTGGGCTGCCAGGGAGCACACAGTCAGCTAAACACAGTGTGGCACACATAGTTTCTTTTTCCTTTTCCATATCTGAGTTTTTAAAAAATTTGATTCTTGTTTTATTAGTTCTATTATTTATGACTTTTATTTTATTCTGTCTCAAACCCTTTTAGCAATGAAGTGGCACATGAATGAATAAATAAAGTAATAATATGTACTTCAAATATAAATGTGACAAGAAAAAGTTCACAGACCCTGAAGGGATCTCGTAGTTCCGAATGTGAGCTGCAGAGGGCGATCTTTGGCAGTGAGAAAAAGTGATTGTTAGCATTGACTTAGAGCGAAACTGCTCTTAGCTGTAGAGAGTTCACAGTTGAATAGAACACATGTCACTAGATAGGGACATTTTTGATTCTGTAGGGACAGAATAATTTTAGTTAAAAATACGACAGAGGAAAACAAAATAGCATTACGAGACTGAGTAATCAATCTGTAAGATAATTAACAGAAAATATGAGGAGGTTTACTACAAATGCTGAAGAAAAAAGGCAAGGAAGAGAAGAACATAAGGAAGTGAAGAAAAAGAGGGAGAAGAAAGGAAAGGAGAAGAAAGAGAGGATAAGTGCTGGAGGCAGAAGAGGTAGGAGGAGGAGGAGGAAAGGAGGAGGAGGAGAAATGGGATTGCAAATACCTAGTTGGATTCTACAATACCCTAGAAATGATGCATCTTTTTCATAATAAGCGATCAACCTTGGAGTTGGGACATATTCTATATGTGATCTAACCACATCTCAATTTACAGGCAAAGTCAAGGACCAGAGACAAGAAAATGAATTGTTTTTCTTCTTATAAAATTCCTCATGTCCATCTTGCTCAGCAACTTCACACCCTGCCCTTCACTCTCTCCCTCCTTGCTGCCATATAGACGTTCTCTTGGCAAGTGGCTTCTTTTCATTCCTATGAATCGTCATGTGACTTTTGATTATGTTACTATTTCAGAATTTTATTGAATGTCTTTATCATCTTTCCAAAATTATTGTACAACTAAAATTCTGCTAGGCTAAATATCATTTAAAAAATAACTAAAATATATTAAGAAATAAGAATATCAATTCAATGACATAGTGAGAAATTAGAAACCTGCTGAAAGAGAATAATGGACATATGTGTTTGATTCTCTTGTTTTGTATCACACTATATGATTTTGCCTTAATTGTATAAAACTCATAAATTCCTATGGGAAAGGGATTAACATTGACTCAGAACTTGTACTATATAAGCTACTAGATCTTTCCCTTACTCTAAACACAGAAATATTTTCCCCGCTTTAGAGATAAGAAAACTGAGTGACAAGGAGGCGAAGCAATGCAATCAAGTTGGTGAGTTAGGAAAGGAGAAAAACATGGATTTATGTTTATGTCTTCCCAACAAAAAAGCAGATTTTCTTTCTGTCATAAATGCTGGCTGAAGCACCAATAACAATGCATCAATAATATTAATACAAATACTTATCAAGACCAACTCATGATGGCATGAAAATTGGATCAAAATTTCTCATTTTCATAGAAGTTTTCAGTTTCTGTTTTGGTCAGTAAATCCCCCATAATTTAGACATGATGTTCCACATGATGGGTTAATATGGTTTTGAGAACTTTAATTTTTTTTATTTTTGACATTTTATTTTCAATTTGTCAATTTTATTGTACCATTAGGACTAGTACTTTATTTTTTTAACATTTATTTTAAAAAGAAACTTTCAGTTTCAGGTGAGACCAGAATAACATATCCATCAGGTAATTTAGTAGAAAATAAAACCCCAGACATGAACGCATTTCTGTTCTGGTAAGAAAATATTTCCCAATAAATCAGATGTACTAGCATTCTCTTTATTAGTGAGAAATTACTGGCTGGAAGTTGGATCTTTTCCTGTTTATGATATATTTGGAAATATTTCTTCACTAAAGTCATATGTCTGAGTTAGCTGCCTTTGTTGTTTCTCATCTCTGGGCAACCACACTGAAGATGCTCTAGCAGAACAAACAGTCACCTGCAGTATCCACGTGAAAGGGAAGGATCAGGCCATGCAGTAGGCATGGAGGTAGGATTACTGAATTCCAGTGCATCTCTTTGTAGAGGCTTGAAAACTAAACCCATGGAGATGAGCCAGTTACACCATTTAACTGGTTTTAAATGAGAATATAAAACCTAATGGGAAAATCAATGGGCTTGTATTTAAGATATGGCTCTAATTATGGGCTGCATTATTTTAGAACAAATGATCCACAGCTTCCTCATCTGTACAATGGGGATACGTATGCTCACAGTGAAATTGTGAGACTCACAGCTTTTTATGAGCTTGCAATTTCTATAAATACTAGCATTTATTATAAAATAATTGTAATTGTTATAATTTATGTCACCAGGCCATGGTTATTATACTTTTTTATGATTGCTTTGAAAAGGTTGTTACATGTACAAGACTTCTTTTATTCAGATTCTCTTGAGAAATAGAGAAATTAAAATATAAAGTTTTTTTCTAAAATGTTTAAAAATAAATGTGCTAACAAAGAAAGTCATTGTCTTGGAAGACTATAAAGAACACATGAATTACTTAGCTTAGCTTTTTCTTTCTAAGTCTAAAGAAGCCCCTATGCTTATGGGCAGATTTCTGCTAAATATCCATCAGTTATGTTTGAGGACTGGAAGAATTCTTCTGTGTGTCTTTATTTAGTAGCTTTTTGTTAGTTTATTGAAAATTATTATATGACTTTTAAGCCAGAAAATTTAATTTCTGAAAATAGTAAATTTTTGTAACTCAAATTTGGATTGATACCAGCTAAACATTCTAACTAGTGAAGGTGAATTAGGTTAGACTAGTATCTGATACTCTAGAAATGTATGACCCAGCAAAGAAATAATGATTCTTTACTTGACTCAAAATGATGGACCAGTTTTTAGCATCATTTAGAAATTAGATAATATTGTTTTTTAAATAAACTTCTAAATAATGCCATAGCATATTATTCTTATCTCATATATTAGCCATTAGCCATCCGGTTTACTTTATTATCATTATTATTGCACTTTGCCTCATTTAGTTGTAGCCTCATAACAACCCAGTGATACAGATTTTATCCAGTAGCAGACGAGGAAACAGAAAGGGAGAGATGTTAACTAAATACATTATTCAAAATACCAAACTGTTAATTAACCAGAGTCTTAGGTTCCTCTGTGTGATGTTCCCTGTTCCCCGGTTCCCAGTGTCAAGAATGAGTCCTGGTGTGGAGTCGAGCAGATGACAGAGCGATCACACGTGCCGAGTAACTTAATACAGTTTATCACATAAAAAAAAGAAAAAAAAGAGTTAAAGTAAAGGAAGCTACATAAAGGGAAGATGCGTTCCAGAGAGAGTGGAACCGGTCAGTCCCCAGGAGGGGAGAAAGACGCTGGAGGCTGAGCACATGTTGCCTTTTATAAGACACTAGTTTGTCCCGCCTTTCCTCTGGCAGGATTGGTTGCCGTTTCCTGCCTTTGGGGGTGATCGACAGGTTGTGGGTCTACAACAGATCATGTGGCAGGTTACATAACAGGGTAGGCTATACAACAGTTTCTCTTTTATGAAGCTCCTCCCATGTTATGCTAATTATATGGTAATGCACTCTAAGTCAGTTTAAGGTTACTAGGAACTTTTTACTATTAATATGTATGTTCCCACCAGGGAACAGTTCCTAGCTGCAATTTGGTTCCTAACTATAGTTCAGTTCCTGCTCTCTGCCCTTAGCCACCTGCTTGCCACCTGTTTACCCTGTACCAGACCTAACAAGAGGACCCAGGATATGGGGCCAAAACATATACACCTTCCACTGTGTGGCACTGGTCTTGACATTTTCACAAACATTTAACAGTTTGGACTTATTCCTTCTCCACTTTGCTTTATTCACCCTCATATGTGGACATACTTTGTTTCAAATTAACCCATTCAAAATATTGTGGATCAAAATTATACCTATTGTGAAGGTATAATGAATTGACCATCTCTGACTGAAAGATTTTACATTTTTATATTAAATGTTAGTTTTATTTTTCCTTATACACTAAACAAGAGATCCTAAACAAGATAGTATCTGGATCTCTTTTATTTTCATAAAAATGCAATCATAGGGTGGTGATACTTTAGTAAACTAAAATGAGAGCCATGGCCTTTCAGATAAGAATTTCTGCTTTGGACAGTCTGATAGGGTGGTGAGGAACCCTCCCAGGCAAGAGAGTGGTTAAGTAAAGAAATTGACTTAAACAAAATGATAAATGTCAAAACTTGCTCTAATCTGAGAACTTCTAGCCCCTGTATGAACACATGGGACCTTATCGAACCTGAGAAAGATGGCCCAAAGGTCTGCCCACCTAGCATCATAATCCTTTTTCTTTTCCCACCTGATAGCTCAACCACTCAACATTCCCCAAAAGGAATTTCTGTAGGACATCTGGGAGGGGGAAGTGAACACCACTTCTTCTCCTGCTTCTCTCAATTTTACATTGGGCATAGTCACTCCTGCAGGGCATCCATAAAGCTGGTCATGTTCACAGATAATATCTAGTTGCATTTAAAGCTTTTATCAATTTAGCTATAGATATTTGATAAATAACTAACTCTCAATAGTCAGGTCTATTATATAAAATGGGATAAAGCCATAATGCTGTTGCTATAGAATGTGGCATTGCCATGATTGTGCCTAAAAGGTAGTAGTCATCAGAAATTGCTAGTGAGTACCCAACTAAACTTGAAATCTAGGTCCTCTAAAACATATTCTGATAGTTCATTTAAAAGTTTCCATTACAGGCTGAAAAATCTTACTGTGTCCATGTGGCATTACAATTACAATCAAATTCATTTTTGCTGACTTTGTTTTAAAATAAAATCCAGTTTATCAATTTTTATCCCACTTCATTTCTGAATTGATACATTGATATGTGTTACTTTCCTATTGTTGCTCTAACAAATTATCATAATATTATTGGCTTAAAACAACACAAACTTATTTTCTTACAGTTCTGGAGGCCATAAGTTCAAAATCAGTTTCACTGTGACAAAATCAAGGTGTCAGCAGGGCCACTTTCCCTCCAGAAGTTCCAGGAGAGCACCAGTTTCCTTGTCTTTTCCAGCTTCTAGAGCTGGAATTCCTGGTATTCCTTGGCTTGTTGCCCTTGCTACATCTTTAAAGCCAGTACCACGGCATCTTCAAATCTCACTCTGCTTTTATCATCATAGTCTTATCTCCTATCTATATCTCCATCTTTGACCTTCCTGCCTCCTTTCATAAGGAGCCTTGTGATTGCATCTTTGGGACCATCTGAACAGTACAGGGTAAAGTCCTTAGCTAGAAAATCCTTTTTTGCATATAAGGCAACATACCCACAGGTTCCAGGGATCAGAACATGTATATCATATAATCAAAAAGTATGACCTGACATAGGAGGGATATATCTGGAGAAATCATTTAAAACACTTTTACTCTGGTATAATGCCTTTTAATATTTTTTTCTATTTTTTAAAATTTTGAGCTAAGTGTAGATTTATTTTTTCTAGATCTGCAAAAAATAATGTTGGTATTTTAATAGGGATTGCATTGAATCTGTAGATCATTTTGGGTAGTATAGACATTTTAAAATGTTGATTCTGCTGACCCATGAGCTTGGTATGGATTTCCACCTGTTTAGGTCCTCTGCAGTTTCCTTCCTCAGTGTTTCATAGTTCTCCCTGTAGAGGTCTTTCACCTCCTTCTTTAAATATATTCCTAGCTATTTTATATTCTTTGTTGCTATCGTGAATGGTGTTGAGTCTTTGATTTGGTTCTCAGCTTGACTGTTGGTGTATAGGAATGCTACTGGTTTGTGTGCATTGATTTTGTAACCTGAGACTTTGCTGAATTTGTTTATCAATTCCAGTAGTCTCATGGCAGAATCTTTGGGCTTTTCTAGACACATTTGGATGCCATTCTCTTATCTGATTGCTCTGGCTAGGACTTCCAGCACTATGTTGAATAGAAGTGGTGATGATAGAGGGCAATCTTGTCTGGTTCCAGTTCTAAGCAGGAATGCTTTCAATTTTTCCTTGTTCAATATGATGTTGACTGTGGGTTTGTCATATATAGCTTTTATCATTTTTAGGTAGTCCCATCTATGCCTATTTTGTTAAATGTTCTTATGATAAAAAGGTGCTGAATTTTAAAAAGTATATACAGTACAGTTCAAATTTTGTTTTGTACAATTTTACAGGGTTTAGATAAATAATTGAGTTGTACATCCACTAGCACCATTCCATACTGAACACTTCTCTCACTCCAAATTTTCCCCTAAACTGCCCTCTTGTGGACAATTACCCCTTATCCCAACCCTTGGAAACTACTGATTGGTTTTCTTTATTCTAGTTTTTCGTTTTACAGAATGTAATATAAATGGAATCATACAATATGTAGCCTTTTGGATCTGGCTTCTTTCACTTTATAAAAGGCATGTAAGAACCATACAAGTCGTTGCATGAATAGTTTGTTCCTTTTAATAGGAGTAGTATTTTAATGTATGATTATACTACAGATTGTTTATGCATTCATGGGTTGAAAGACATCTGGTTGTTTCAAGTTTGGGGAAATATGAAAAAAGTTTCCAAAAACATTCGCATACATATTTTTATGTGAACACAATATTTCATTTTTCTTGAGTAGAAATTTAGAGGTGGATTTTGCGGTCATATGGAAGGAATATGTTTAACTTTATAAAAAAAGTAAGTTTTTCTTATGTGGCTGTGCTATTTTTCAGTCTCACTAGCAATGAATGACTGTGCCCTAAACAAATGTTTTTAATTGAAACAAAGTTCAATTTACCAAGTTTTTCTTCTATGGGTCATACTTTTGGTGCTATAGTTAACAATTCTTTGGTTAATCCAAGGTCACCATTTCTTTTCTTATGTTTTCTTTCAGAAGCTTTAGAGTTTAAGGTTTTACATTTAAGTCATGAGCCACTTTGCTGGAAAACAATTAGCCATAAATGGGAAGATTTATTTCTGAACTTTCAACTGTATTCCATTGACTTACACGTCTATTTTTTGCCAGTACCATGCTGTCTTGATTAATGTAGCTTTGTAGTAATTTTTCAGATTGGGAGGTATGAATCCTTTGGATTTGTTGTTCGGTATTCTTTTGTCTATTCAGGGTTCTTTGCATTTCCTAAGAATTTTAGATTTACTTTGTAAATTTTTTCAAAGATATCAGCTGAATTTTGGTAGAAATTCCATTGAATCTGTAGATAAATTTGGATTATAATTAACATTTTAACACTATAAAGTCTTCTGACACATAAGCATAGGATGTTTTTCATTTATTCTTTTAACAATGTTTTGTAGTTTTCAACATGTAAGTTTTGGTCTTTTTTGGTGAAGTTTATCCTTAATATTTTGTTTTTTAATGCAATTATATGTGGAGTTGTTTTGTTAATTTCATTTTGGGGAAGGGCAAGATGGCAGACAAGAGAAAACACCAGCCGGAGTGTCTCTGCAAGAAAGACAGATTTTAGAAGAAGGTGAAGGAGAAGGGACAGGCAGACAGACGTGGAGCAGAGGAGGGTCCGAAGGAAGGGTGCCTGAAACTACAGGAGACTCCACAGGAAGAAGTTGCAGAGGAGAACTGGAAGGAGAGAGGCCCCCAGGAGGCTTGGAGACCAGCAGCAACTGTAGGTGGAGCAGTTACATTTCCCCTCCCTTGTGTTTTGGACTGCGGATGGGCTCCTGAGTGGAGAGACCTGCCCACACCAGCCCAGAGATGCCTGCCACCAGTGGGCTGTGGGCCACTTGCAGATGGGGCACTGGGCTCCCAGCTCCCTCGAGGCACCTCCCTGTCGCAGACCCAAGCCAATCAGCAGGTCCCATATTGCTTCATTCTCCCCTCCCCTTTCCCTACCAGCAGCTGCTGAGACAGACAATTTAGCCACCACTCGAAGGCATCTGCAGGTAATGGGACTTTTCCTTTTGAGGACCTACAACAGACTGAGGGGTACTCAGATTGTGAGCTCCCTACCCGCCAGTCCTCCCAGGGCCTGCTTGCCTGGTGACTCCAGGGAGGAGGAATAGGCTGAGTCCACCCCCCGGGAACCCAATTCAGTTGTGTGGATTTTTTTTGGAATCTTTATACTGCTCCACTATTCTATTTGTGTATTCTTTTGCTAATACCATGCTGTTTCAGTTACCTAACCTTATAGTAGGTCTTGATATCAGATGAGTTTGCCAACTTCAATTTTGTTTTCCAAGGTTGTTTTACCTATTCTAATTCCTTAGTCTGTGCCATGTAAATTTTATAGTCAAATTGTTCATATATACAAAGAGTCCTGCTGAAATTTTCATTGGCATTGCATTCAATCTATGTATAAAATTAGAGAGTCTTGACATTTTAACAATATCGAGTCTTGGAAATCAAGAATATTGTATACTTCTCAATTTATGTAAATCATTTTTTATTTCTTTCATTAATGCTTTGTGATTTTTGACATATGAATCCTGTATATAATTTTTTTATATTTTACATTAATTTTTCATTTTTTGGTGTGACCATAAATAGTATTTTTATTTTAAATCTTGAATTATGTTTTTTTATTGTTAATATATAGAAATACATGGTTTTTCTGTTTTGGCTTTGTATTCTGCAACCTTGTCATTATTTCAGTAGATATTTTGGTACTGTAGATTATTTAGAAATTTCTATGTAGACAATGACATCACCTGAAAGTAAAATGTGTTTCTTCTTTTCTGATCCATTTGACTTTTAATTATTTATCTTACCTATTCAACTGGGCAGGACTTCTATGATGATGCTGAATAGGAGAGGTTGGGGTGAAGATTCTTACTTTGTAAAAGTAGAGTCAAAGAATATAGTCTTTCATTATTAACTATGATTTTAGCTGTACATTTATAGTAGAAACCCCTTATCAAGTTTATGAAGTCCCTTCTATTCCTAGTTTGTTATGGGTTTTATCAGGAGTTGATGGGGCATTTTGTCTAATATTTGTTTTCTGTTTCTATTGAGATGACTATGTGATTTTTCTTCTTTTGTCTGTCACTATGAGTTACACTCATTAGTTTTTGAATATCAAACCAGCCTTACATTCTAGTAAAATCCTCTTTTATCATGATATATAATATAAAGCTGAATTTGGTTTGCAAATTTTTTGTTGAAAAATTTTGTGTTTTTGTGGATATTAGTCTATATATTTCTTTTATTGCAATGTTTTTGTCTAGTTTTGGTATTAGGATAATTATGGCATCATAAGATGAGTTAGTGAGTATTTCATTATCTTCTGTTGGTGTGGAATGAAAGATGTAGTATTATTTATTTTATAAATGTTTAGAATTCAGTGAAATTATCAGGGCTTGAATTTTTATTGTGGGGAGGATTTAAATGATAGATTCAATTTTAAAAAAAGATACAGGGTTATTTAGGTTGTCTGTTCTTTCTTGAGTAAATTTTAGTAGTATGATTATTTAAAGCATGTATCAATTTCATAAAATTTGTTGAATTTATGGGATTAGATTTCTTGTAATATTTTTTCTTATGCTATTAATGTATTAAGAATCTGTGATATTCTCTCATTATTACAGAAATTAATTGGTAGCATTTCTCTTTTTGTCTTGTCCAGTTAGGCTAGAGATTTATTGATTTATTGATCTTTTTAAAAAATTACTTTGAGATTACTTGATTTTTTCTATTATTTATCTGCTTTCAATTTTATAGATTTATTCCCTTACCTTTATTATGTTCATCTTCTGCTTGATTTGGGTTTATTTTGCTCTTCTTTTTTAGAGTCACTAAAATGGAAACTTTGATTTTTGATTATTAAGAACTTTTTTAACATAAGTATTTAGCACTATAAATTTCTCTTCAATCACTGCTTTAGTAGCATCCTGGAAAGTTCATGTGAGAAAAATGAAACTGGCACTGACTAGCTTGTCCAACAAAGCTCCTCACCCACTTCTATTAGCATCATTTTAAGTATCACATAAAGCTGATGTGACTCTTAAACACTTATTCTCCCTAATAACTTGGTGTGCTACTTGCTTCTTATAAAACTGAATTGGGAAAAGTGAAAAAAACAGATGCAATATTCACTGACCTAATAGCTTTAATTAGTTAAATGCATTTGCACTTTGCTTCTTAAAGTGTTGTTTAAAAGAGCTCTTCGCAAAGAATTCATAAAGAAGAACTCAATGGCAATCACACAACCAACAAAAAATATTAATAAATAAATGGGACTTGATTAAATTAAAAAGTTTCTATACAGCTAAGGAAATAATCAACAGAACAAATAGACAACCTACAGAATGGGAAAAAATATATTCACGTTATTCATCTGATAAAGGGCTAGTAACGAGAATCTACAAAGAACTCAAGCAAATCAGCAAGAAAAAACAAACAAAAAAGCCCATTAAAAAGTTGGCAAAAGACATGAACAGAAGTTTTACTAAATAAGATAGAAAAATGGCCAATAAATTTATGAAAAAAATGCCCAACATCACTAATCATTAGGGAAATGCAAATTAAAACTACAATGAGATATCATCTTACCTCAGTTAAAATGGGTTTTATTAAAAAGTCCAAAAGCAATAGATGCTGGTGTGGATGCAGTGAGAAAAGAACATTTATACAGTGTTGGTGAGACTTCAAATTAGTACAACCTCTATGGAAAAAAGTATGGGGATGCCTCAAAGAACTAAAAGTAGACCTACCATTCGATCCAGCAATCCCACTACTGGGTAGCTAACTAAAGAAAATGAAGCCATTTAATCAAAAAGATGCCTGCACTCAAATGTTTATCATAGCACAATTTACAATTGCAAAGATGTAGAATCAATCCAAGTTCTCATCAATTCATGAGTGAATTAACGAAATGTGGTATATGTATACTATGGAATACTATGCAGCCATGAAGAAGAATGAAATAAGGCCTGTTGCAACAATTTGGATGGCATTGGAGACCATTATCCTAAGTCAAGTATCTATAGAATGGATAACAAACACCACATGTAGTCACTATTAAATTGAAACTAACCAATGTGCACAGAGGGAAGTAAAACTCAGTGGAAATCAAGTAGGGGGGAAAGGGGTCGGGGAAACGGGTGTACTCTACCTAATGGGTACAATGAATGTTGTCTGGATGATGGTCATACTTATAACCCTGACTGAAGCATAACAAAATCAATACATATAACCAAAAACATTTGTACCCCATAATATTTTGAAATAAGTAAAAAAAAAAAAAAAAACAAAAAGAAAAAGAGATTTTTAGTCCCTCATTGGAAAGAAATACTCTCTCCCTAGCAGACTTGTCAGGATAACTCAAATTTAGCTCAGTCCCTAATATGTCATTAATTCTATGTTAACTTTCTGATTTACAACGATTGTATCAATTTATGGGGTATATTGATATTTTGATATTTGCATATAATGTGTAATAATCAAATAAGGGTATTTAGGATATCCATTACCTCAAATACTTATAAAATTTCTCATTGTTGAGAACATCTCAAAACTTTTCTTCTATTTTAAAATATACAATAAACTATTGATAACTATAGTCAGCCTACCTGCGATTGAACACTAGAAATCATTCCTTCTATCTAGATCTAATTTTGTGTCCATAACCAACCTTTCTTTACCATCTCCCAGCCTTCTCAGTTTCTGGTAACCACCATTCTATTCCCCATCTTCATAAGGTCAATTTTTTTTAGCTCCCACATATGAATAAGAACTTACGATCTTTGTTTTCCTGTGTCTGGCTTCATCCATGTTGCTGCAAATGATAGAATTTTATTCTTTTTTATGGTTGAATAATATTCCATTGTGTCACACACACCACATTTTCTTTATCTTTCATCCATTGATGGACACTTATGTTGATTTCTATATTAATTTAATTTGGGTTATTAGAAAGGTTGGTACTTGAAGGCTTTATTTCAGTAAATTGGAAACTGCTGAATGTTTTTGTACTTACTTCTTAGTACCTCTCTCAGTAATATCCATTTGTTGCCTCTTCCTTCTGCTTCTTAAGAAGTCATTTTTAAGATTGGGCTTGAATGTCTTTTTCCCAGAGACATCTTTTCTAATTTTCAGATTCATTTATTTATATGCCAGGTAAGGAACACATAGTACCATGGATATATCATGACAATCATGAGAATTTATTGTAAGTTTTTGTCTAATATGTCTTGTATTCTATGTAGGCTACAAAATCCGTGATGTCAGAATCTGCTCCTACCTTACTTTGTGTTTAGTTTATGCATCTAGCACCCCACATGGCACAATAAATATTTATTGCATAATGGTAGCATGTGTTCAAATGCTTGCAAATCTCCTCCTCTTTCAAATTTAACCTAATTAAGTATAGTATTGCATTGCATTCATTTTCATATTTTCAATGATCTGTATAGGTCTTGAAGAAATGGTAGAAAAAAAGTATTTGTTGAAGATTCAATATATCATTCATGTTTAACATATTGTTATTACACTGAATGATTTTCATCCTCTTTCTCCTTACCATTTTGACTAACCATTTTTCTCCATTTAAATTTGCCTTTTTTTAATTTAAATGATCAAGACTATGTCTGAAATACAACAAAACACCTGGCTCATTCAAATAATTGAAAGAATAGAAGACACAGAATAGAAAACATGTGACTACATGTCTGAACAAGAATATCCATCAGAAAAATAAGTCCAATTGTTTCTCACCACAGAGATGATATAAACAGCTGATGAATGATTTTTTCCCCACTATTCACTTCCTTGATTTAACACTGTATGACACATCTTGCAAATATGTGCATTAAGTCCTTAAGTTAGATTGAAAGGACGATATCTCAGTGAGAGCCATTTATTCTCCCTTAGTTTGGAAAGGAAGCCCATTCATGAAAAAGATGTGGTGCAGACCACAAAGAAAGAAAAGCAAACTCTCCAACCTGGAAGTGATGCATTTTTCCCCCCTGAAAAAATAAATTGAAAAAAGTGCGTGGTTTATCTTTAGCAAAGAGTTTCCAAAAATGCTGAGTTTTGAACAAATTCGAGACATGGAGTTAAGCATACTGGACAAATAAAAATCTTATCCAGATAAAAACCTTGAAATCATAAAACTTCTGAATGATAAAACTTTAGATCTTGAGAGGAGCATAAATATCATCTAATCTGCAGATTTCACTCAACAGATAAGAAACTGAGACCTACAGGCAATCATGAATTCACAAGGAATTTATTTACATTTTTTAGGGATGGACTTAGAGCTGAATAATGTCTCCATTTTGTTCTCTTCATCACATCTCCTTCAACTGTTCACCCCTCACAGATCATAAAGTTATTGATGCTGCATCCTAAGTCATGCTCATTTTTTAACTCACAATACTTTAATTCTATGTAGGCAATAAATAAATGTTGAACCGGCACTGTTTTGAACATTAGGGAATGTGCCAGGTTTTTAAAAATAAGTAAATATTATGTTAATTATATTTTATTTGTTTCATTCAGATGCTATATTTTCTATCCAAGTTTGGGTTGATAGCTAGCTTTCATTGGTATCGTATTTGCAAAGTTAAATAAATGCCAAAGAGATGGCAAACTAGAAAGGAATTTTTAAAAGTCTGGAATGAGTAAATATTGTTTATTTTTTTCCTCAGGTAGTTTGGCAACCTCTAATTCTGCTGAAGGCCCAGAAGATGGAATAGTAGGAAGCTCTAGGTATTTGTCAGTCACTAAAAATAACTATTAAGCTGACAGGAACTGTCTAATGCAACTATTAGAGCACAATAAAGAGGCTGGTATATTTTGGTAAATTTGAGTGAGTAGCTACATTATATGTAGCAGCTATCATGCCTCATCCTCCAGTCCTGTCACAAGCAGCCATAATGATGGTGGGACATGTTCCTGGTATGGCATTCTGGTTTCAGGGTGGACATGAAGGACTTTGTCTTTCAAAAATTGGAGTTGTGTTTTTTTGATTGATGATCGCTGCTTTTCATCACTGATGGGCAGGCACAGAGGCCAGCTATTCTTTCAATACTCATGGACTGAAGCAGATTCCTAGCTGAGAAGAGAATAAAAAGACAAAACCTTTTTTCTATATTTTGTTTCTATTTTTGGAGCTATAAATTTAAGAAAATATTCATCAAGTCACTCTGACTGCAGAGACAATGAAATGGAAAATTCAGGGGCCACACACAATAATAAATAAACACTTTGGAAAAAATAGTTTGGAAAAGACACCAGCAAATGGCTGAAGTCCTCAAAAACAACAACAAATATAAGCAACTGTCAAGGACTGGGAAGACTAGATTTCTAGTTACCACAGCATAATACTCAGAATGTCCAAATTTAATAACAAACATACAAAGAAAACAGGAAATATGGACAACTTCAAGAAAAAGTAATATGACAAAATCATCCCTAAATAAGCCCAGATGTTGAAACTAATAGATAATAAAGTGAAATCAACTGTCTTAAATATGGTAAATTAGCTAAAGAAAACTATGACAAAGAACTAAAGACAACTAAAAAAACCTTTGATCTTCCTAGGTTCATTTGGACATATTTGCCCTTTAGAATTTGGGTACAGTGCTGAAAGATCTATAATTTACAGAAAGTTCTTTTTTTTTTCTGTTTTTTTCAAAGCAGATTAAATTTTTTTCAAAGCAGATTAAACCTGAAATTTTTTTAGAAATGTAGCAAGGTTCAAATTTTAGGGACAAGTAGATAAAAAGAATAAGCAAGATGATAAAAACAAAATAAGAATATCAATAAAGTGATACAAATTATAAAAAGGAATCAAAAAGAAATTTAGAAACTGAAAATTAAAATAACTAAAATGAAAACATTAGTAGATACATTCAACAGCAGATTTGAGGAAAAAAATAAAGAATCTAAAGAATCAGCAAACTTTCAGATAGGAAAATTGAAATTATCCAATATGAAGAGTAGAAAGAAAAATGACCAAATAAAAATTATTAAAGCCTGAGGTACCTGTGAGACACAATCAAACATGTCAATATACTCATTATATGAATCCCAGGAGAGGAGAGAGAGGAAGGGGCAGGAAAAAATCTTGAATAAATTATGGCTAAAAAGTTCCCAAATCTGATGAAAGACATGATTATACATATTCAAAAAGTTCAATGAACTCCAAACAGGATAAATTTTAATCAGTACACAGCAAGACACATTATAGTCAAATTTTGGGACCCCAAAACAAAAAGAGAATTTTGAAAACCAAAAGAGAAAAATAACTTGTCATATATGGTCCTCAATAAGATTAAGAGCTAATTTATCACGTTGGCCAGAAGGCAATGGGTGACACATTTAAAATTGTAAAAGAAAAAAAAAACTGTATTACTCAGCTATAAGAAATAACGCTGATACGACATCTCTTTGGTTCTCCTGGGGAGAGTTGGAACCCATTCTATTAAGT
>CM052439.1:87477727-87521359 GCA_028533085.1 Varecia variegata | reverse complement strand
GGGAGGGGCATGGGCAATATACTTAACCAGAACGGTTGTACCCCCATAACAAGCTATAATAAATAAATAAATAAATAAATAAATAAATAAATAAAAAGATTAAGGAGAAATTAAGAACTTTCCAGATAAACAAAAGGTGAGGCTTTATTACTGGCAGACCAGCCCCATAAGAAATGCCAAAGTGAGTCCTTCAAACTTAAATGAAAGGACAGTGGACTGTCATTTGAAGTGATATAATAAAATCCAAGAATATTAGTAAAGATAACTTCATACATAAATAGTAAAGCCAACATTATTTTTTTTTTTTTTGGTTAGGTTTGTAACTTCTTTCATAAAACAATAATTATATATTTATGTTAACTGTACTATAATATCTAAACATATACTCTATGACAATAATAACATAAAGAGGGGGATATAGATACATAGAGGCAGAGTATTTGTGTACTATTTGAGCTAAGTTGGTATTATTTAAATTAGATTGTTATGAGTTTACATTATTAATTGTAATTTCCAAAGTAACCACTAAGAAAACAACTAAAACATAAAATTTATAAAACAGAAAAAAGAAAATGAAAATGGTATACAACAAAATTTTAGCTAAATAAAAAAACAGTGGGAATGAAGGAATTGAGAAACAGAAAAACATAAGTCATACAAAAAAGAAAAAAGAAAGATTTAGCCAAGTAAATCTTTATTGAGTAATCATGTTAAATGTAAATGGTTTAAATTCTCCTATCAAAAACAGAGATTAGGAGATTTGATTTAAAAATCCACAAGGTTAGTCTACAAGGGACTCACTTTAAATAAATATAAGGACACAAAAATATTTAAAATAAAAAGATGGAAAAAAGATATTCCAATGAAAACAGTAACCAAAAGATATGCAGCTTGGCTATATTTTTATGAGACAAAAATAGACTTTAAGTCAAAAAGATAACAAGGACAAAGAACATTACATATTGATAAAAAGTTTAATAAACCTACAAAATATAACAATTACAAACATATAGGCACCTGAAAACAGAGCCCCAAAATATTCAAAGCAAAACTTGTCAGATTGAAGTGAGAAATAGCAAATCAAAATTAAAATAAAATACCACTTTATACTGAAACCTATTAGGTGGCTATTACAAGAAACAAAACAAAACAAAATAAAAAAAATTTGGAGACTTCATACACTCTGATGAAAGATTGAAATCTTTCCCCTCAAGATCAGGAAAAAGGTAAAGTTGTTTCCTTTTGCCACTTCTATTCTACTTGAAAGCCTACCCAGAGCAATTAGGTAAGAAAAAGATATATAAAGCATTCAAATTGGAAAGGAAAAAGTAAAATTATCTATGGTTATAGATGATATAATCTTATAGGTAGAAAATGCCACAGAATCTACAAAAATGTTAAAAGTTAATAAATAAATTCACCAAATTTACAGGATATAAAAAGAACACAGAAATTGGTTACATTTCAATGCACGTGCAATGAAGACTTTGAGAAGGCAATTTAAAACACATATATACATAATGGCCACAAAAATAATAAAATACTTATTATTTTATAGTAAGTATAAACTTATTATAAAAAGTTTATAATAAGTTAAAAAAAGAATAAACTTAGCCAATAAGGAGAAAGACTTATAAACTGAAAACTGTGAAGTATTATTTAAGAAATTAAAGAAGACCTAAATAAGAGACATCTTCATGGGTTGGAAGATCTAATATTGTGGTGATGCTGGCATGAAGTAGACATATAAACCAAAGGAATAAAATAGACGGTTCATAAATAAATCTGCACATACATAGTTAATTGATTTTTAACAAGATACCAGACCATTCAATGAGTACAGTACATTATTTTGAAGAAATGGTGCTGGTGAAACTGGATATTCACATGTAAAACACAAAGTTAGATCCTGACCTTTCACAGTATCCTCAAAATTGATCAAAGATCCAAATTTAAGAATTAAAATTCTGAAAACCTACTTGAAAATCTTCATGACCTTGGATTAGGCAATGAATTATGAAGTATGACAACAAAATCCCAGAGAATTATAGATAAAATAGATATTCTGGACTTCATGATTTTTTTTAAAAAACCTACATACATCAAAGAATAATATCAAGAAAGTAGAAGACAACCCACAGAAAATGATATCAGATATATCACTTGAAAATTTGAAATTTAATTCTAGATATTCACTCTTTATCAGATATAGAGTGAATATCTAGAATTATAAAGCTACTACAATTCAATGACAACAACACAAACCAATTTCAAATGGCAAAGAACTTGAATAGACATTCTCTGAAGGAGATATTCCAATGACTAATATGCACATACAAAGATGCTAAAATATCATTCTGCTTCAGGGAAATACATATCAAAACTCCAAAGAGGTACCACTTCACAGGTATTAGAATGGCTATTATAAAAATAAATAAACAACAAGTATGGGTGAGGATGAAGAGTAATTGGGACCTTCACAAATTGCTGGCAGGAATGTAAAAATGGTGCAGTTGCTAGGGAAAATAGTTTGGTAGGTTCTAAAATAGTTAAACATTGAATTATCATGACCCTGTGATTCTACTATTAGGTATATACTCCAAAGAATTGAAACAAAGGAACTCAAACTGATATATTTTTACTAATGGTTTAAACGTCCTTAATCACAATAGACAAAAAATGTAAATAACAAAGTGCCCTTCAACAGGTAACTGGATAAACAAATATGGTATATAAATACTATAAAATATTATTCAGCCCTAAAAATTGAATGCAAGTTTGATATATTCTACAACATGAATAGATCTTAAAAACAATATGCTAAGTGAAATAAGCCAGACAAAAAGTACAAATATTGTTATGATTATACTTATATTCAGAATCTATATTAAGCAAATTCATAGACACAGAAAATAGAATAGCGGTTTTTAGAGACTGGGGGTTGAGGAGGGGCCAATGGGATGAATTATTTTTTAATGAATACAGTTATTTTTAATGGGATCATGAAAAAGTTCTAGAAATATATAATGGTAATTATTACACAACATTATGAATGTTCTAAATGTCACTGAATTGTATACTTCAAAATGGATAAAATAGTAAATTTTATGTCTATTATACAATAATTTTTAAAGAGAAAATCATGGCATTGATAAGCTAGTAGAGATGCCTTATAGAATTTCCTATAAACTGTATTGATAAAACTAAAACAAGAGAATTATGTCTTTGGGCTCACAGCCTTAATTGTAAACTGCTTACATTGTTCGCTCTGTATATAATTCCCTTTTCACCATCTTCCAACCAAAACTCTATTTTTCCCCAAAATTCAGCTAAATATCATAACTCCTATTAATTCCTAAATGACACTTCAATGGAAAATTCAAATTATTTTCTGTATGTATCAACATCCATCTATGTATATCTGAATTCACTTATCCGATAAACACTTTCAAATACCTATTCTATAGGCACTCAGTAACTTTCAGTCACCTATTTGTCTTATCACCTTTTATCAGAAATACCTACTTTGTTCCTCAATAAATTATATCCTTCTTTGAGTAGGGATATATTCTTTTCACCCCTGTCTTGCCAATGACTAGCAAGATGTCTGAAACTTAGTGGACACAATTCAACTTTTGTGAGAAATATTAATAGAAAACAAAACAAAATCTCTAAATTATACTCTTGGTAAAGATGTTAGTTTGGAAGCAGCTTAGAAGGACAGGTATAATTTTCCTCTCTGGTTTGAGTTTTTAGGAAACACAAAAGTTTCCACTGTTAAATTACCAGATGCTCATATTAACATAAGATATTAGAGTGTAAATATTTAAATTATTTTACAAATACTAGTGTAAACTACACTAATTAATTTGTGGTATAGAGCATAGAGGCCAATGAGCCAATTCAATTAATCATCATATGTGTGAACATATAAAGAGAATAAGTATGCATTAAGTTGAAATTCATCATACAGGTAGATGAAAAGTCTGAAATAGCAATACCAAGACCTGGAAATCAAGGTTAAGTCCCTCCTCTGTAGAAAATCTGAAACCAAATTAAGATTAAATTTATTTAAAAGTAAGCTGTGAGTTTTAATTAGAATATGTATTTTCTGTGCAACACTTTTTTATTTTAAATGTAATAAACAATGTCAAAATTATGAAGTCCCAATACTAAAAAAAGTACCTGGAGAAACAATGGAATGAAGACTTCCAGGTATTTATATAGGCTAAGTCACAGAGATCTGGTCATCCTTAGCTTACTCTTTATTTGTGTGAATTCTACCTCATTTAAGAGTAAATTTAAAGAAGTAGACTCTACAGTGTCTACCACACAGTAAGGCAGCAGAATGTAGGGGCTCAGAGCATTAGCTTTGGAACCGGAATGACTAGGATCAAACCCTGTTATTGTTTCTTGCCAGCTGTGCAAACTTTGGCAAGTTGCTTAGTTTGCTGGCCCTAAGATTTCGCATGAATATGGAGTTAATATTCTGCCTTCTCAAGAGGCTTGTTGTAAAGATCAGATGAGATAATGGAAGCAACATCTTTACAGCAGTACCTGACACATAGTGCTACATAAGAATTTATGTGTATTTTTATAATTATTACAAAGTTATGCAAAATAAAAATATACTAAAGATAGGAGCTAAAAAAATACAAAAGGCATGGATGAGAATATTTGTTACATTAAGAATGCATTTTAATATATAAGCTATACCTTCAACACTTTGCTTAGAAACCTCTTCAGCTAAATATCCAATTTCGTCACTTGCAAGTTCTACTTTACACAAAACACTAGAACAAAAACACAAGACAGCCAAGTTCTTTATCAATTTAAAACAAAAATTGCCTTTTCCCCATTGTCCACTAACATGTTTTTCATTTCCAACTGAGATCTCATCAGAATGGCCTTTACTGTTCATCTTTCTACCAACATTCTGTTAGTTATTATTATACTTAAATATTCTCTAAGAAAACAGAAGCTTTCTCTATTCTTTCTGAACCTTCACCAGAATCACCTTTAAAATTTTGTTCATAGCAATCTAGGCTTTTTCTAGCATGCACTTCAAAACTCTTCCAGCCTCTATTCATTACCAGTTCCAATGCAGCTGCCACATCGTAAAGTATTTGTTATAGCAACACCGCCACTTCTCAGTACCGATTTTCTGTCTTGATCCATTCAAGCTACTGCAATAGAATACCATAGACTGGGTAGCTTAAAAAACAAATATGCTGGTAGAAAAGCAGACACAGACACAAATGGAACATAATAGAGAGCCCAGAAATAAACCTACACGTTTACAGCCAACTGATTTTCAACAAAGGTACCAAGAACACACACAGGGCAAAGGACAGTCTCTCTACCAAATGGTGCTGGGAAAAATAAGTATCCACAGGCAGAAGAATGAAACTAGACCTCTATCTTTCACCAATTATAAAAATCAACACAAAATGGATTAAATATTTAAACGTAAGACATAAAACTATGAAACTACTAAAAAAACATAGGAAAACATTTTATAACAGTTTGGGCAAGGGATTTTTAGATAAGACCTCAAAAACATACACAACAAAAGCAAATATAGACAAATGGGATTACATCACTCTAAAAAGCTCTGCACAGCAAAGGAAACAAGGAACAGAGTGAGGAGAAAACTTACACAATGGGAGGATATGTTTGCAAACTATGCATCTGACACGGGGTTAATATCCAGAATATATAAGGAACTGAAACAACTCAATAGTAAAAAGAAAAATAATCAATCAAATAATTTGATTAAAAAATGGGCAAAAGATTTGAATAGACATTTCTCAAAAGAAAACATATAATGACCAACAGGTATATGAAAAAATGCTCAGCATCACTAGTCATCAAGGATATGCAAATTAAAAACACAATGACATACTACCCCACGCCAGTTAGAATGGTTATTATTAAAAAGGCAAAAATAATAGATGCTGAGGAGAATATGGAGAAAGAATTCTTATAAACTGCTGTTGGGAATGCAAATTATAGTAGTACAGTTATTAGGGACAACAGTATGGAAACTTCTCAAAAAGTTAAAAAATAGAACTATTCATATGATTCAACAATCCCAATATTTGATATATATATATACACACACACACACATATCTCCAAAGGAAATTAAATCAGTTTGTCAAAGAGATATCTGCTTTTCCATGTTTATTGAAGCAATATTCACAGTAGCTAAGATATGCAATCAACCTAAGCATCCATAAATGGATGCATGGATAAGAAAATGTGGCATCTATACTCAACGGAATATGATTCAGCCATAGGAAAAGAATGAAATCCTGTCATTTGCAGCAATAAAGATGAACCTAGAGGACATCATGTTAAGTGAAATAAGTCAAGCACAAAAAGACAGATACTGCATATTCTCACTTATATGTGAAATCTTAAAAAAGTTGATCTCATAGAAGTAGAGAGTATAATATTTGTTTATGGAGGCTGGGGAGGCTGTGGGAAGGGAGTAATGAGAAGAGATTGGTCAATGGGTACAAATTTAAAGTTAGGAGAATAAGTTTGCATTATATATTGCACAGTAGGGTGACTCTAGTTAACAATAATGTATATTTTCAAATAGCTAGAAGAGAGGATTTTGAATGTTCTCACTATAAAATAATAACAAATGTTTGGGATGATGGATATCCCAATTACTCTCATTTGATCATTACACAATGTTTACATATATTGAAGCATCACACCATACATCATAAATATTCACAATTAAGTGTCAATTAAAAATGAAATAACACTTTAAAAAAGGGAAATCTATTAATTGTTTCCCCAACAGTGCTAAAACAGTTGAATAAATTGACTTGAAATATCAACGTTTTCTCTAAAATAAACTATATAGAAACCTCTTTTATTCAATTATATTCCCTGTGAGTGTCAAAATACCAGGGAAATGATAAAAATGTGTAAGTCTAAATTGAATATCTCTATGTGTATGTTTGAAAACACCCTAATTATGTTTTGAAAAGAATACATTTTTTCATTAACTTAGCCAACTAATATTTAATAAGTGCACACTTATAACCCTGACTCAAGCATAACAAAAGTGATCCATGTAACCAGAAACATTTTTACCCCTGTAATATTTTGAAATAATAAAAAAATTAAAGATGAGAAAAATGAAAAAAGAAGGAAGTATAGAGTATTTAGAAATCTCTTAGTATTACTCAAATTTATAGTGGGCACATGAAAGGGCAATCGTTATAACATTCTGAACATGGTTCAGCTGGTGGAGTGGGATAAGGTAGAAAAACTACCTCTGTTTTCTCTGCTACTGTAGTTATGTTTCTCTTTTGACCCGTCACTGCCCATGTGCTTCTGTTTCTTTCAATTTATATCACTTCTCACTTTTTACCTGATCTTCTCTCTCCTTTCTATTCCTATGTTCACTTTCTCCAGTGATTTACCATTCAATTTCACCTATTCACCCACTCTCTCTCTTCTCTGGTTTTTATGTGGGATTGTACTATTTTATTTTTTATTTTTTGCAGTATGTTTCACGATGTACACTACACATAATTTTGTATTTTTCAACTCTATTTAAAAGCAATTTAAACATCTTTTTTACCCATTACTTCTCTCAACAACTTAGCATCCTCCTGCTAAGCTGAAATTTCAGACTTTGACTAAAGTCCTCAGATTTCCACTATTCCATGATCCAAGCTGGAACAAGCCTTTCTACTTTTGGGGCTTCAGTTTCCCCATCAACAATGTCAGTGTCCGTCTAACTTACCTTTAAGATCCTGGCAGCTGTAAGATCCCATAGTGCTGTTGAAGTGATTTTTTAGAAACTGTTTTTCTCTTTATTCCCAAGGCTGCAAGAGAAAACACATGATTTTTTTTTTTTTTCTCACTATTCCAGGTAGCAATTCTACTCATGACTCAGGCCAGACCTGCTACAAACACAGTTAATGGTTTTGTACCAATTGGAGTTCTAGTTGTTTTAGTTGATTATTTTCTCTCCTTAGTACTAAAGTCAATCTGGCATTTGTGGCCCAGGATATATGTCTCTGAAAGGTTAGCTAGGAGTTTTGTTTTGTTTTTAGCATCTTCTGAATCAAAGTCAAGAACTCTAAAATCTATCATCTACTCTCAGGACTCACTTGCTCAAAAGCACACTACTACCCCACAGGACTCTATGCTTTAGAACATGTCATGTTCTGATATGTAGCATGTTGAAATTATTTTATAAATGTTGCAGGTTAATTAAAGCCTGAGACTACCTGCTTTGCTTTTTTCCTCTTAAAATTTTTTTTTTTTAAATTTCAGCTTATTATGGGGGTACAAAAGTTCTGGTTAGATATATTGCCCCTGACCCTCCCATTCCCCCGAGTCTGAGCTTCAAGTGTATCCATTCCCCAGAGAGTGCACATCGCACTCTTCATGTAGGTATACACCCATCCCCTCCCCCACCCCCATCCCCCCGAGTCTGAGCTTCAAGAGTGTCCATTCCCCAGACAGTGCACATCACACTCTTCATGTAGGTGTCCTCTTAAAATTTTATTAAAATAGTGATTGACACCTATGTGATGAATTTGAATGAGCTTCTATAGAATAGTTAAGATCACAGCCTCGATCCACACTGTGTGACTCATACTTTCCTGAACAAAGTAATATATGTATCTCCCTGTTTTCAACTATCTCAGATTGAGTTTTGGGTGGATACCTCTATGAACTCCCTGTATGTTTGTCCTGGTAGGATATATAGCCATTTCATTATCCCAGTTGCAGTACTCTTGTGAGTATCATGGAATCTAAGAGTAGAGTATACACAGAAAGAAAGTGCTATAGAGATTGAGAGCAAAGAGAATAATAATTATTTGCATACTCAGAACCCACAGTGTGATGAACACAGACAAAGGGCGGCAGAATGGCTTCTGAAATAACAGTCATTTGCAGACACTGCTGAGACATCGATCACAGCACTTTCGAATAGTAAATATTGCATAACATAGGAATTTAATGTCACCCAGGTTAGGAAAATAATACTTTTCATTTACTGTGCTTCTTTCCTTCAGTAAACTCAGAGTTCTCTTCCTTTGTGACTAATATTGATCACTATAGCAGTGTATTTCAATGCTTCTATTTTACTTGCCTCAATTTTCTGCTTATATTGATATAAATATGTATGTAACCATGTAGACATACACACAAGCACAGTAAACTTTTTGAGTGTGTCACATCACAACATCCCTTACTGCAAATATACAACAGTAACAACAACAATGGGCCAGTAGATTGCTAGTAAAGATTGGAGGTGTACAAAGCCTGGGAAATAGTGAAATCTTTCTATTTATAAAATGTTTTTATAAAAAACAACCACACATCTTCCATAATGCTATAGGACATTTGAAAGGAGGTTTTTTCCATATAAATGTAGTTGGCTAAACATTGTCAATTTAACCAAAGTATATTTCCATATTTAATCATCCTTAGTCTTTAAAGTTGACTTGTGATATATTCATAACAAAATTTGATGAAACTTAATAAATATGTGTGGGAAGAGAGAAGCAGCAGACAAAAGATTTGCGGCCCTAGACACCACGCTTGCCAGAATAATATATTTAGAGCATAATCAGTAAAAATTAAGCATTTAGTAAAGTACATAAAGTTGCCCTAAGGTTATTGGGATGTAATTTGATTTGGGTTAATCAAAGCAACAGAGATGTCATTATTAACATGGCTATATTACATACAGAGTCCCTCACTGTCTTCTGTAGACGTGAAGATGCGATGAGCAGTGCACAACTTGAAATGCGTGTTTTTCTTTTCCAGCAAACTCCCAGAATAGCCATTGCTTGCACTCATTGCATCTTGGCTTTCACACAATCTTTTTCTGACCAGCATTTAAGTGAGAGTGTGTCTGATCAAGCTGATCGATGTGTAGAACTAAATGTGACTTTGCCCTTACAAGGTGGCAGAAGAATTTTTTTTTATAGGCAGATCTGTGAGTTATTTGCATGATTGATTTTTACATAAACTGTTTAGGTTCAAATTTAGTTGTCAATTTGGTAATATTTTGTTTAACAAAACTTAAATTTATATATGTCAAGTGAGCTACATAGAGCAATTGCCCACTCACTGATTCATTCTATTAATCGATTAACTTACTCATTCACTCACTCACCCATTCAGAGAAAATGGTTTGAAATCTGAACATATATGGAAGGCACTGCATTGGGCATTACAGATATCCCTGAATGGTCTCTGTGAAAAGTGAGGTGCACACACTTACCGATGAGTACAATAAAGTTCCAAGGATTCTGTTAATATGTTAGAAATTTACACAAGGTAGCCTGATGCCTCAAAAGGGAAAGATATTTCTTGAGGAAATGATATAAAAATAGACTTCATGAAGGAGATTATTTGAGCTGATGTGAATCTTGAAACATGAATTGTTTTTTAACGGTGCGAAAGACCATCAAAGGTGTTCTGTGCAGAAGCAGAATGAATAAAAGTATCCTGGAAGACAATTTCTTGGCTTTCTAAAAGTTTTAAAATATTCCATTCCATAGTTTCCTATGCAAAGTAGTATTTTTAGAAGGTCGGTGGGGGGAGGGTCAACTTGGCCTCCAGGGGCATATGCCATATTTGAAAACATTTTTTGGTTGTCACAACTGGGTTGGGTCCAGGTGGCTCCTGGGATCTAATGTATAGAGGTCAGGGATACTGCTTAGCACTCTACAATGCACGGACAGCCCCCGTTCCCAAAGAATTCTGTGGTCCATGATGTCCGTGGTGCTAAGGTTCAGACATCCTGATTTAAAGTGTGAAATGTAAGGGAATAAAGCCAGGGCACAACGAGGGATGTAGCTGAAGATGTTAAGCAGAAGGGACACCATGATGGCCCCTTTCATGATATAATAGAAAGTTTGGACATTACAAGTAAAGATGAACACAAAATGGGTTTGACATCTTTCTTTCTTTCTTCCTTCTCCTTTCTTTCTCTCTCTCTTTCTTCCTTCTTTCTCTCTTGCTCTCTTTCCTCTTTCAAAACATAATTTTGATCTAGAACAGCAGCTTTGAGGATAAAAGGCAGAAATCCAGCATCTTGGACTGTTGATTGTTGTTGACAAATAAACATTAAGTGAATTCTTAATGTAATTCAGATTTGAAAAGACTGTGACTTTAGTAATATCATTTATCCAAGTTGAGTCTCAATTTCCTTATTTGTGAAATGAAGGGTTTTAAATAGATGATCTAATGGCCCACCAAATATTAAAATTCCAGAATAATATGTTTGTGTGAAATATAGTGTAGTGAAGAACTAGCCTATATTTATATGCTTATATTAATCTCAGTCACACACATGAGCATGTACATCTTCAGCTACATGCACTGACACATATGTGTCATTTGCCTCTCAACTTCCCTGACTTCAGAGACACAGATTATAAAATTAGCTTGCTGTAGGGGAACTGACAAGGGCTGATGAAATCTGATATGTGCTCCTTGTAAAAGCTTCTCTAAAACAGTCATTAACACAATTCTCAGTCGTCCTGCTTGTAATGCTAAGACTCTTGTTTAGCACATATAGGATCTAGAAGGCTATTTTGTTACATTTCTAAGCCCTCATTACCCATGATTACAGAGAATGGTCCCACAAATTTATAATAATTTCAACATGTCAATGTTATCTATCACTAAAAGAGGTTATCTTATTATTTATTGGAAAAAAGTTTACTTCTAAGATATTATAAAAACTTGCCATTGGAGAATCGTGCCTGTAATGTATTATCAAAAGGAAAACATAATAAACAAAATGAGGTTGTGTGTTGGATATAAACATGCAGTCAGGATGCAAAAAGAGCAGCAGGGACTTCAACATCCTGCATAGCTTTCAAGATTGAATCTCAAACACTCATTTTTTAGCAAAAACACCATCAGATTAAGTGTAGCAAAAACACCATCAGATTAAGTGCCCTACAGTTTCTTGTCCTGTGGGAGAGTCATCAGGTTGCTAGGCTAGGTAACATAAGCAAAAGGTGAGACATAAATTTCTAACGATACTATCAAGTACAAGGAGCAAAACGTGTTTGTATAAACGTTTATGTAACAAAGGAGGAATCAGGGGAACCAAGTCATATTGTAATTTCTGAAGAAGTTAATATTAACATGACATTGGCAAATCAAACTGAGGGATGTTAGAGGAAATGATTTTGCTTTAAAAGTATTTCAGAGAGAAGAATTAGAAGGAAGTCTAAGTCCCCAAAACTTAAGGCTCCAGACACCTTTTCCACATTTTCCAGCTGCAGGATTATGTCATGAAATTCATGCATTTTTATTGTCATCTTCTCTAGCCAACCTCAGGAATGTTGATTTTTATGAGTGTCTTTGAAGGTGGAAAAGAAACATTGAGTTTTGAGGAAATAGCAGAGGAGTTTCAATTAAGCTCAGGATGAGCAAAGATGACAGCAGTGTCCCAGAGGCAATTTTTGCAGTTCCTACAAACTCCATCTAATATATTCTTTGGTTAACCCCTAACCACATCCGCTCAGTGTTAGTTTAGTGCAACAAGGTAGGAAAGGGAAAATTTACCTACGATAATGGCACCAAGTGACAAGCAAAGCTAGTGAAAGACTCAACCACCTTATGAAGAGACTGAGACATCAGAGATGGGGAATAGAGACAACAGAGATACATGGCCCAGCAGCAAGAAAAGGTTCTTGCTGCTGAGCCCATTTACTTTCTAATCACAGGTGGCTTTCATTCCAAATTTTCTTGGGGAAGGTAACTGCTAAATAGGGGTTGGGAGTGGCCATCATTCTTTCGGCATTATTTTTCTCAAAATGGCATTAGCACATTAAAGAAAAATAGACTTGTATCGATAGTACCACACAGTGGTAGCATATTTCTTTATCTTTACGGATTCAATTCTGCATAAACATAGGGAGATAAGTTATATATTGAACCCCATGTGAGGTTTAGAAGAAAATATAAAATTTTCTACAAATTTATCAACTTTTCATATGAATTGAGAAAGAATGTGAGTACCATTATTCCTCTTCATAAACAGGTTGCTTGTTATTGATATTCCCTGTCTGGTATGATATGACACCGGAAAGGAATTAATTTTAATCTTTATCTACAAAGCACAGGATGAATTCGGGTCTGGTCTGGACAAGATGGAGTAAATTCAGCTCTTCCTGCTATTCCTGACTAAAGGCAACAATAAACCGTGGAAATAATGCAAAAGGCACCCAAGGGAGAACTCTAAAAGGCAGACGAGGAAAACAAACTGGTCTGGGACCCCAGGATTAGAGGAAGAACATAGTGAAAGGTCATTTTATGACTCACCGAATAGCTGATGGTGACTAGATGACGCGTGTCTGGTGTTTCGCAATCTCTAACCTAGTAACAGCAGGTGGTTTAGATCAAGGAGCCTCACTAAAAACAGTATGTAAACCCTCCAGCACAAGCAGGGAGGACCAATCAATTGCATTTTTACATACTAGCAAAAAACTGTGAAAAACAAAATTAAAACATAATATCATTTAAAATTGCTCCAAAGGGAATCAAACAGGGAGGTATACACTAAAAACACATATACCAAATCTGTGTACTGAACATCATGAAATGCTAAATAAAGAAATCGAAAGCCTAAAGAAATGGAGAGACACATTGTGTTGATGGACTGGAAAATTCAGCATAATAAAGAAATTAATTCTTCCCAATTGATCTATAGGGTTAATGCAATTGCTGTCAAAGTATCATTACATATTGTATATGTGCATTAAAATATCACATATACCCTGTAATTGTATATAACTATTATGTATCTATAAAAATTTAACATAAAAAATCAAAAAAGAAAAAACATGTTGTAATAACATGTTTTCAACTCTTGCTAACGAAAATAAAGAAGGAAAGAAAATGCTTAGATTTTTAAAGAAGTACCAGCAAGATGCTTTGGAGATATAAACAAGCTTATTCTAAAATTTGTATGAAAAGCACAGGCTCTATAATAGCTAAGAAATCTTGAAAAGGAAAAATAAAATGGGAGGAATCACTCCACCTGCAATTAAGGCTTACTCTGTAGCTACACCAACAAAGAAGTGTGGTATAGGCAAAAGTAAAGACACATAGATCAAGAGAACAGAATCAAAAGCCCAGAAATAGTCCCACAGGAATTCACACAACTGATTTTATAGGAACTTTCATAACAGCTTTACTGAGATACAATTTACATACCACAAAACTCACCCTGTAAGGTGTGTGATTCAGTGGTTTTCAGTATATTCACAGAGTTTGCAAGCATCACCACTCATTATTTAGAACAACCGCTTTTTGACAAAGCTGTATAAGTAGTTCAATGGAAGGAGTATGGACTTTTCATAAATGAACCTTGACCTAAACCTCACATCCTATGTAAAAAAAAATCTCAGATTATCGGCTTAAATGTAAAATGGGGAACTATAAAACTTTTAGAGAGAAAATGGAAGAAAATTTTTAGAATCTAGGACTAGGAAAATACTTCATAGATTTGACAGTAAAAGCAGGAGCCATAAAATTGATAAATTGGAAATTACCAAAATTGAAAACTTTTACTCGGCAAAAGATCTTGTTAAGAGGATAAAAAGACAAGCTACAGACATGGAAACAATATTGGAAAAACACATATCTGACAAAGGACTAATTTTTAGAATATACGAAAACTTAAAACTCAGTATAAAAACACCTAAAAATTCCATTAGAAAATGGCTAAAAGGCATGAACAGACACTTCAGTAAAAGGGTTATACAATTGGCAAATAAGTATATAAAAAGTTGTTCAATATTATTACTCACTAGGAAAATTCAAAATATAATAACCATGAGATATCAATACACACATATCACATTGGCTAAAATAAAAAAATAGATACAACACCAAATGTTGGGAAATATGTATACAAACTGGATCACTCATTGATGTTGGTGGCAATGTAAAATAGTCTCTCTGTAAAACAGCTTGTCAGTTTTTGTAAAACTGTGTATGTAATTAACATATGGCATAACAATTACACTCTTGGGAGTCCTACAGAGTTGAAAATTTACATTTTACATTTAGATAATAATCTGCACATTATTTATAAAAATCGGTGGCTATATTTAACCCAGATGTTATTTAATGAATGAATGGCTAAATAAACTGCAATACACCTATACCATAACACAATATTCAAAAATAAAAGAACAAACTATTTATTCCAGTTGAATAAATCTACATGGAATTAAGCTGAGTGAGGAAAGAAAATGCCCATACCAAAATGTACAACCTGTCTGATTCCATTTATATAACACTCTCAAAATCATAAAATTGTAAAAATAGAGAACAGACTAGTAGTTGCCAGGAATTAAGGAGAGAGTGGGCAAAGGAGGAAAGTGGGTGTGGCCATAATAGGGCCACATGAAAGATTCTTTTGGATGTGGAACAGCTCTGTATCGTGACTGCATCAATGTCAATATCCTAATTATGATATTATATTACATTTTCTAAGATGCTGCCACTGGGCTTAAAAGGAACCTATGATCTCTCTATATTATTTCTTGCAAGTGCATGCAAATCTACAATTATCTCAAAATAAAAAGTATAATAATAACAATACTAATAATAAACACACAGGATAGGAAAGGAATGTAGGTCCTGGTCTTTTTATTCTTTGAGTTCACAGTGAAATGGAAGCAGGTAAACATGCATAAATAATGTTAAAAAAATAAATCTGTGGTGAAATATGTAGCAGAGCAATACAGTCAATTCTATGTCACAATCAAGGCACTGTAGAGTTGTGGATAGTGCCCTGGAGCTCGGGTACAAGTTATGACTCATCACTTATAGACCAGCAACTCTGCTTGAGTCCTCTAACCTCTTAGGAATTTAGTTCTTTATGTGAAAAAATTATACACTTATTCTCCAGTTATCTGGATAACACAAAGTAATGTATGTCTGAGTCCTAAATACCTGAGTTTTCCTTGGCTTATTAAGATCTTTTTCATCTCCTTACTTGTCTAATGATTACAGAGATTTGTCTACCCATGACAGAGAAATAAGATCTCAGGATAGCTTGAGATATAAGCTGAGACTAATGCTTCAAATAATTTAAGTATTTGGATGCTTAATCTTCAGTACAGCAATATGTCTATACAAAACCAAGTGGTTAGGTAAAAAGTTGAAAAATGTTTTTATCATAAATTTAAAAATATTCATTTAATTTCAGAATGTGAGAGTTTCAGGAAACTTTGAGAATCATTTATCTTAAATGCTTCATTTTAAATGTATGGAGGCTGAAGTCCTAAGAGGGCAATGACTGGTCCCCCACACAGATATTTAATGGTCAGGTAAGATAGAGACAGGAGTTCCTTTGCACCTGTTAGGAAGCTCCACCATTTCGTATCTGCAACGTCTGTAAAATATATTATTTTATATCACATGGCAAGAGAAGAGAGAGCGTGCAGAGAACAGCACAGCAGCTCTTAAATGTTTTTTCCCCACATCTGTCATGCCTCACTCTGCTCCCATGTTATTGGATAGAGCAAATCACAATGCCATGACTAACCCAATGGGGTAGATAACTGCAATCTCTCACATGTTCTTCCCTCAATGGATAGTGAAATTTCACTGGAAATGGGGCTGATGGGAAAGATTACCTGAGACCCACTACTGAAGACAAAATAGTATAGAGACAGAGTGAATAATTTCCAATATATTTTCCATCCTATTTATCTTTATATTTAGCCTACAATAGACAATTGCATAATAGCGATTTGCCAAATTATATCCATGTGGTTATATCTAGAGTGATTATCTTTCATTACTAAGTAGAATTCATCACTTATTGAAAAGTAAACTTCTTTAGTTTCTCATTTTATACAAAAATCCCTACATTAGTCAGAGTTCTCCAGAAAGACAGAAACAATAGGATGTATAGTTGACCCTTGGACAACACAGAGGTTAGGGGTGCCAACCTAATGCAGTCTAAAATCCAAATAGAGGATAAATAGGATATATTAATATCTCTTTTATATATAGATATAGATATATGAGAGGGGGTTTATTAGGAGAATTAGCTCACGTGACTATGAAGACTGAGAATTCCCACCACAGGCCATCTGCCAGCTGGAGACCCTGGGATGCCAGTAGCAAAGCTAAGTCCAAGCCCTAAAGCTTCAGAACCAGAGAAGTTGATGGTGTAACTCTCAGTCTGAGATCAAAGGCCTTAGGAACCCTGCCATGGTGGTAGGGGTGCTACTGTAAGTCCTGGAGTCCACAGGCTGTAGTTCTGATGTCTAAGGGCAAAAGAAGAAGTCTCAGTTCCAACACACACACACACATATATGTATATATGTATGTGTATCTTTCTCTTTCTCTCTCTCTCTCTCTCTCTCTCTTGAGAATTATTTTTCCTCTGTCTTTTTTTCTATCCACTATCTTGGCCTTCAGTTGATTGGAAGGTGCCCTCCCATATTGATGACAGGGGATCTTTCTTACTCAGTCCACTGACTCAAGGGCCAATCTCTTCTGAAAACACTCTTACAGACACATCCAAAAATAATGCCTTAACACTTCTCTAGGTATCCTTTAATGGAGTCTGGTTGACACCTAAAATTATCCATCACTGTCCCCATTGCCAGTCCAACAGTCACCATCCACCAACATGTCTGGACTTAATCTTCATATTCATTACGGAAGTTACCCATCTGCCTGTAGCAGGGTTTCTCACTCTGAGCATTAATTAATATTTTGGGTTGGATAAGTCTTTGTTTTGGGTGCTTTTCTGTGCATTGGGGTATGTTTAATGGCATTCCTGGCCAGTTGGCACTTCCCACTAGTTGTGACAACCAAAAATATCTCCAAATTTGTCAAAAATTACCTGGGAGGCAAAATCTCCCCATATCCTCACACCTACTGAGAACCACTGTGCTTCAAGTTAGGAATCTCCCAGCTCCTCTCTTTTATCTCCATTGCCATTTGGAAGCTTTCCTTTCTTTAACATCTACCTGAAATTTTACCTTCTTAAGTAGATATTAAGATCTCTCCTGTTTCCTTAATTTTCTTATAACAAAATCACAATTTGTAATATATTTTACACTTTCACTCATTGTTTCACTTGCAATATTTACTATGACATAATCATTCTATGAAATTTGAAGGACAGGCATATAAACCTTCTTTTATAAATCAAGAAACCAAATCCCAGAGAGGTTAAGGGAATATACTAATATTGCACAAACCATAAGTGACAAAACATGCTTTGTAATCAGGTACCAAATTATTATGTACAATGTTAAGATGCCTCGCTAACTCAGTGGAATATCTTTGTTCTCCTAGTATATTTCTTGTTTTTATTTTCATTGGGGATTTTTTATTTTTTATGGATATTTATCCTGATTCCATTACAAGGGAAATCATACCTGAATTCTCTCAGCATCTTTTGCTTTTTATATAAAAATTTTCATCTAATGTTAAAAGGTTCATATTTATTGATTTTTTAAATTTGGGGCCAGATAGACATTATAAGAGACCATTCAGATCTCACAGCAAAAACTCTGTGACTTATGAACAAGGAGTATTAGTCTTCTTTTAAGGAGGATAAAGCTGAATCTCTGAGATTGAGTAAATGCCTAAAGTCATGTGGCAGATGATGGGCAGCATTTGGGCTGTAGTTCAGGCTGACCGAAGGGTGGTCCAGGCAAAAGGACTGGATTCCAAGCTGGCTGATGACACATGTTCTGAATGGGAGTTGTAAAAACCGTATATTGCATTAATGTAATTTCTATTGCACTTATTTGGGCACGATTGCATGAGTCAGCGCAGCCCTTTGGGGTGTGGCAGACTCTGCAGCTGGTGTCCAGCCGCCGTGTTCCCATAGAAGCTCCAGCCTCTTTGGTCTGTGGCTCTTCAATGCACTGTGCATTTTTTTTCTTTTTCTCTGGTTTATATAATGCTACTCAATCCCTAGAAAAATGTAACAAAATAAACAAACTAAAGTGCATTTTCAGTAATATATATGAAGATAAAATTTGAAACTGTTATTTTTGACTGGGTATACATCACTGCATTTCCAGTTCTTATTAGGGGATGAGAGCTACCCTCATAGCTGCTGGCAACAAAGTATATGTGATTGAGGAGTCTTTCCTGGGTCTCCTGAGCCCTGTGAGCACAGGGTCGCTTGCTCCGCCCGGCTTATACCGACTGGTTTATGCCTCATCCAAGTCCCTGGAATCTGCATTACGTAGAGATTCCATATTCTACAAACAAGGTGGAGTTTTTAATTTAACAAAATCAACATGTTTTCCTGACCTCAAAATCAAAGCATATTGTCCGACATGGCATGATAATAAGACAGGATATTTGAAATTAGAATTTTCCTGAAAGAGTAGCTTCATCAACAGTTGCTGCAATTATAGATGCTTGTTTTACGAGGCTGAATTAAGCCAATACATTCATGACAGTTATAACCACAAATTCTTAAAGGACTTTGGTTTCATTCTATAGTTGCCAGACCCAGATGATTTGATACTTTCAAATTATTTACTCTTTCTGTGACTCAGTTTCTTTTTTCTGTGAAATAGGAATTCTTCTCCATTCTGTATATGCCACAGAAATACAGTTAGAGTCAATCAGGCAGAGAAAAACTTGTACTTTTCACTTCTAAAAATGCCCTTTCTGTTCTGATGGAACTAGCTGAATCATCTCAAGGTTTCTTCACAGTGTGAATTAATACTCGACTCAGGACCACTTTCCTGGGCTGGAAGCTCTGGGGTGGCCTCAGTGTGCCTCCTTCCCTCACACTCTGTCAAAGGGCCTCTGAATGTGTTCGCAGAGGAAAGTTCTGCAAGGAGGGTAGGCAGGGAGCCTCGCTTGCTCTGTGAGTCTCCTTCCCTCTCCTGTATATTCCTCAAGGCTGTCTCAGACCGTGAGTCCAGGGGGCCCAGGGATGCTGCGCAGTGCGGTGGCTGCTTCCCGCACACAGGTGGCGGTAGAGGACTGAGCTGAAGCCGCTGGCCTTTGCTGGTCATTGTCACAAGCCTGGCTGTCAGAGCCCCAGGACAGCCACCGCGGTGGAGGAGGGAGTGCCCAAAGACCCTGGTCTGCACGCGGGAGGGAGCCACGCTGACTACCGAAGGGAGCCATTCTGCTCACGCCACCCAGCCGGGAGTAGTTCTAGGAGCGAATAGCTTGTCTGGGCACAGTCGGAGGAATAGGACTGCCTGAGCCAATTCTGCTTCTGTTGCCTCAGCAAGTTTTCTTTTCTCTATTTTATGATTTTCCGCAATTTCTGTAGGTAAATAATGTCTAACTTTACTGCATTTGCATGTGCCTTACTTACTCCGTAAGGCACATCACAGTCTTTTTAGGGGATCTGCCTGATACTGAATAAGAAAGGGAGGAAGAGAGGGAGGAAAGGAACTATCCACTCATTCATTCCTTTATCTAAAAACACACAGTAAGTAAATAACACAGGTTAGCAGAACAATTTCCATAAAACATCAATGGAGAAGTTCCATAAATCTTGACAGTCTATTGTCTACAAAATAAAGGTCAAATGTCTTGTCATAGAGTGTGACGTCCATGACGTTCAGGACACTGTGTGCCTCTGGCTCCATCCTGTCCCACAGATGCTGAACCATCCAGCCCCGGACACTGAGCATCTCCCCAGGGATGTCATCCTGGTGCTCTGCTTTGTGCCTGCGGACAGGAACCCTGCTCTTACAAACTGCCCCCCTGTCTACGGTGCCTGGCAAACAGCTCGCCCTGAAAAGTCAGCACTGAAGTCATCTTCTCTGTGAAAAAAATTTTTTCTGGTTATTAATATTTTTCTAGTTATTTCTTTTTTCATATCCTTCTTAAATCTCTTCTTATACAATTAATAGTTACATGACCGAGGTGGAATGATGTCTTGGTCCTAGTTCATTCCCCTGTGGCAGCAATGCTGTGCTTTCACGGCCTGCCACAGTGGTGGGTGTCCTTCCCAGCCTTTACGAGCCCATGTGATGTGCTTGGTCCAACGGGATGTCAGCAAGGTGTGACGTAGTGGGGCTTGAGCTGTGCTTGTGTGGCTGGGTTTGCCCTCTTGTACTCTGTCATCACCACGAGGAGACGTAACTGGGTAGCTGCTGCCCTTCATCCCAGACCTCAGCCCCAGACATGTCAAGCAGACCCTAACCTGCCCTGAATTCTGGAGCCAAGCACTACTGACTCCAGCCAAAATCAGCTGACCTTCGACTAATCCCTGAGGAGAACAATAAATGAATATTGTGGCAATTTTTTTGATATTTGGGGGTTTTGTAGTCAGCATTGTTATGGTGACACCTAACTGATAAAATTCCCTTTATCAACTCAGAATTCAAAAATTGATATTTTATTTACCCATATCTGAATAAAAGTTTATTGACTGAATTAAAGAAAATGATTATTCTCTTATTATAGATATGAAAGGTCAGGCATGGGCGTTATACCTTCGAGAATCTTAGTGTTCAGGTGGGACAGGTTAGAGAAATGTGCATGCAGGTAGGCTGAGAAGAAGGATGTGAAGTGTCATGAGACTGCTCCCAGGGAAGTTTTGTAATGGGACTGAGGCAGTACTCCTATTTGAAGAAAGAAAAAGGAAGTTTTCATGACTGTATAAAAAATTTTCGGAGTGGAGCTTTGAAGGTACACAGACTTTCCGCAATCAGAAGTAAAGTGGATGTAGTAAAAGAACGGGGACAGGTATTGTGGAGAAATAGGAAGGCTTCTATAGACAGATACCCGAAAAAGCTTGAGGAGAGGAATCCTGAGAATTGCACTTGAGAAAAAAGTGTTAGTATCATGGAATAAAGATGGAAAAATTGATTGACAATCACAGAGTCTTTAATTCTAAACCAACAATCTTTGATTTTCTTCATCAGGCAATGGACGGCCACAGGACAGCTTTCTGAGTGGCTTCGGATGACCCAGATCTCCCCGTTTTCTCGCTTGTATTTCTCAAGAATAACTGTAGACTGTGCTGAAAATGCAATGTCCTGAGAAATGCGGAGAGACTGCTGGGACAGCCTAGGCTCTGCGCCTTCCCCTATTAGAAATGGCACATCCTTCTGAGCTTTAGCCCAGCTCTTTGTGCTGCCCTTGGGGTATAAAACCCAAGCTGGGATGCTTTTCAGGGTCCGTTAGCTGTGGTGCAAGTGGAGTGCACACAGACGACCTGGGCAGCTTTCCTGAGCCTTGGAGGACCAGCTGGCCAGAAATCCTAGGCTTCTACTATCTTTGCTGCTTATCTTTGAGTAATAAAGTGGCTTCCCTTAACTTCTGTGAGCGTTCTGTGTCATCAGATTTGTGCAAGTCCTAGAAACTGCAGCCTGTGATTCAGTGAGCTGAAGTGGTGACCAGTACACAGGAACATGCTTTGTAGGAGTTATTTAAGATTTCTGAGAAGATGACTTAACTCATTTGTTATGTATTAAGATAAAAGAGTTCTACACATGACATATTACATTAGGCTAAAATTCAGGGTGGAAAGTGGAACAGAAATACAAGTTCAAATAGATAAAAATATATAAAATTTCTGTTAAATAAGAGCTTATTCACATATATTTTAAGCGAATGGCTATGGATAGAAAATCATGATAGTATTTAGAGTCTATTAGATGGATTTTAAAAAGTGATATGACAGTTTTATTTTAAAATGTCAATTTTTATAGTATTGGATGTGATATCAATGCAACTAATTAAACTGAAGTTGAGACTTTTTAGGTGTGAATTTTAAATGTGTAAAGGAGTATAGCACTCAACAAAATTTTAGGAGGCCGAACAAAAAGGTTTGAAGATCAACACTTGTCCACTTTCACAAAAGGATGAAAAGACATGAGAAGATTTTCCTTGTCTTATACACTGTGGAAATGCAACACACGCTGCTTTCCAGTGTCCGTTAGCATTTTTACGGTTGTAGAAATTACTAAATTTTTTTGATCACTGAACTTTTCCCTACAAATTAATTTGTAGATTAATTACCATTTTTATAAAATTGAGCTTTTCTATCCATATATACTGCACACTGCTTCACTTATTTGAGTCTTCCTTTATTTTTCTCGATAAATTATATCATCTTCTCTAAGAACATCTCATTTATAGCTAATTAGATTGGTTTCTCAGAAGTTTACAGTTACAGTTTAGTTGCCATTTTGAATGGTATATATTTTTTATAATTAGATATTCATTTTCTTTGTGGTCTGGTATAGAGATGTTATTAATTTTTATATTTTGATTACATATGGAGATCTTGCCTGACTGCTAGATTGGTTCTAATGGTTTATAAATTCTATTTTTATATTTTAATGTGAATAATTATATATACATAAAGTATTATGTTTTCTTCCTTTCCATCTTATTTTTTTATTGTCTTATTTTCTTGGCTAAAATTTCAAGTTCAACATCACCCTGCAGAGATAATAGGTGTCTTCTCTTTCTGATTTTAATGAGATAACTTCTAAATTTTTCTTAAATTGGTATTTTGTTTGCTATAGATTCTTAATAAATACACTTTTCAAAAGTTTAAAGTTAAACATGTTTAGGGTGGTTCCTTCTATTCCCACTTTGCTAAGGATAAATGTTACTGTGAATGGATGTTGACTTTTGTTGACTATTGAATTATTTTATGCATATATTTAAATAATTATATAATTACTTTTCAGAAGTATGTTAATATGGTTTTAGATTAATATATGTTTAAATTTGAAACTACTAGTTTTTGTTCTTGGTTAAATCTTAGTTGTTATGTTTTAATCAATTTCATGATCATTTACTAATTTGCTATTATGTTTTAAATTAGAAAATACAAAGATGGCACCTCAATTCACCTTATGGGTATTTGGTGCTACACATTTGCTGAAATGCCTTGGTATCAAAGAAGAATCGCCAAAGTGCTGTTTGCAACTCCTCCCAGTTCCACCTATGAGGAGGCCTTAGGCTACTTTCACAGGGCAGAACAAGTAGATCCAAACTTCTACAGCAAAAACTTGCTTCTTTTAGGAAAAACATACTTGAAACTACACAACAAAAAGCTTGCTGCTTTCTGGCTATTGAAAGCCAAGGACTATCCGGCACACACAGAGGAGGATAAATAGGTACATACAGAAGCCGCTCAGTTGCTTACGGGTTTCAGTGACAAGAATTGAGAACTTCTGAGAGAAGAAAATACATGAAATGAGATAAACATTGCCTTTTCATTGAATTATAAAGATAATACATTAACCATAAAAAAAAAAAAGAAAAAAGAAAATACAGAATTGGTTATTTAACAAAACTTATTTTGAGGGATAACCAATATACAGAAAATTATACAAATTATTACTATATGCATCTCATTAAATTTTCATAATGGGAACACATCCATGCAGTTATCAGCCAGTTCAAGAAAGAGAATATTACCAGACCCCGTAAGCATTTTTAGTTTTCCATTCTATTCACTATCCTGCTCAAGTTTAATCACTCTGCTGATTTTTAACATCCTGAATTAGTTTTACCTTCTTCTTTAACTTAATAAAAATAGAACAATAGTGCCTGCTATATTTTATGTCTGTCTTCTATTTTTCACCCTTACATTTCTATGATTCATTCATTTATTTATTTTTCAGATATAATTTGTTTAGTCTCATTTTTGTATGAATATACATTAAATGAATATATTACAGCTTATTTATTTATTCTATTGATTTTACTATGACAAACACTTAAATTGTATCTAGTATTTGGCCAGTATTTTGCCATTATAAATAATATGGATATTGTTTCTGTATTCCTGTCCATTTTTGATTAGGATAAAATTTATACACTAAAATGCACAGATCTTAAGTGTAAAACTCAAATAATTTTAACAAATGTGTACCCCATGTAACCAACATCCCAATCCAGATATAGCACATTTCCCTAACTCCTCAAAGTTCCTTTGTGTCCTTTTCTAAATCAATTCCCCTCCTTATGGACAGCCACTATTCTCGTATCTATCAACATAGACAGATAGTAATAGTTTGTCTTTACTTGAACTTCATATAAATGAATTCAGAGAGTAGCTACTCCTGCCTTGCTTCTTTCATCCATCTTAATGCTTTGACGGTTCATCCATGTTGTTACCTATGCAGTAGCTCATTGTTTTCTCATTGTTAAGTTGCATTCCATTGTATGAATATAGCACAATTTGGTTATCCATTCTATTCTTGATGGATGTTTGGGTTGTTTTATTTCCTAGCTAAAGAAGTAAGCCACTATCAAAATTTTTTTTGTGTGTGTATGATTTTGTGGAAGTATGCTTTCATTACCCTTGAGTAAATTTGGTAGGGGAATATAATATCTGGGCTCAGAGATGACTGTGTGGTATGTTTAACTTTATGTGAAAGTTCAAACAGTTTTCCAGAGTATTAATAGTTGTACCTTATTATATTCCCATAAGTGATTTCTGAGATTTCAAGATACTCCATATCTGTGCCAACAATTGTCATTTTCAGTGCTTTGAATTTTAGTGTTTCTAATAGGTGAGAAAGACTAAAGTGTTGTAATTTTAACTTGAATCTTCTTTAATACTAATGATGTTGAACATCTTTTTAACTTCTTGCCCTTCTTAGATCTTGTCTTGTAAAATGTCTGTTCTAGTCTCTTGAGAATTTGTAAGTGGGATTTAGTGTTAAATTGGTGATTTATAAGAGTTTTTAGAATACATTATGAGTATAAGTCTTATAACTATTATCATAGGGTTTTAATTAAAATGTTTTCTTATTTTGATAAGGCTTAATTTACTATTTCATTTATTTTATAATTTGGATATTTTGCATTGATTCTAGTAAATACCTGCGAATCCCAAAGTCATAAATTTATTCCACCATATTTTATACTAGAATGTTTATAATATTAGTTTTTACATGTGGACTTATAATCCATATTGAATTACTTTTTGTGAATGATGTAAAGCAGAGATGTTTGGATTATTTTAATTCTTGGCTATTATGAAATATTCCATCAATTCATATAATGAAGTCATTAGAAAATAATTCTTTTTCATGTATTGATTTAGCTGTTCAATATCATATACTAAAAAGACTTTATATCCTCTTTGATTTATCTTAGCACATTTGTTGAAAATAAATTGGCCTTACATGTGGATCCATTGGGGACTCTCTATTTTGTTCCACCGAACTTTATTCGAATCTTTGTATTACACCATACTCTTCTTATTGCTGTAGCATTCCAGTAAGTCCTGTAATCAGGTAGTAGAAGGTTTCCTGAATTTCTTTTTTTATATTGTTTTGTCTATCCTATATCCATTGTATTTCCCTATGAATTTTAGAATTACATTGCTAATTGCCATCAAAACCAAAAAATCAACCAACCAGACAAATAAAACTTTGCTATGTGTTGACGAGGATTACATGGAATTTAGGAAGAATTACATCTTAATATATCTCTTCATTTATTTAAATTTCTTGAATTACTCAAAATGTTTTATTGTTTTTCATGTAGTAAGCTTATACATCTTTTATTAAATGTATTTTAAGTACCTTATGATGTTGTTTTCGATGTTGTAAAAGTTATTCATTTTTCCTTTTTTTTTCACAAAAAATTTTCCAATTTTTCACTAATAGTGTAAAGGGAGAAAATTGATTTTTAAAATTATTTTTATAGCTTATGCAAGATGTCTCACTGAATTTTTTAAATTGTGACAGCTTTACTGGATATAAATGGCATTCCACAAACAGTTCCTACCTAAAATGTACAATTTGATAAGTTTTACTATATGTATATACCCGTGGAGCATTGCCAAAATACATTACCCCTAAAGATTCCCATTCACCTTTCCATTTCCTGCCTCCATTCCCTCCCTGCCCCACCACCTCTCATCCCCAGATAACCACTGATCTACTTGTCACTATACATTAGTTTTACTTTCTAGAATTTTATATGAGGAATCATACATTTTGAAATTCTACTTCTATCACTTAGTTTAATTATTATGAGATTCATCTATGATACTACATGTATCAATAGATCCTTGCTTTAGATTCCTCAGTGGTATTTTGTTCTTCAAGTATAAAACAATTTGTTTAATCATTCAACTGTTGATGGACATTTGACTTGTCTCCATTTTTTGTTGATAACAGATAGAACTGCTGTGATCATTCATGTAGAAATCTTTGAACACACGCTTTAATTCTTTTTGGGAAGATACTTCAGGGTGGAATAGCCAGATTCCACTGAAGAAATTTTCTTAACTTTTTAAGAAACAGCTATGTTGTTTTCCAAAGTGTTTGTAACATTTGGTGTTCCCGCAAATAGTGTACAGGAGTTCAGGTTTTTCTAAATTCTTACCAACAAGAAGTTTAGCTATTCTAATACATGGGTAGCGTATCTCATCTGTGGTTTTAATTTACATCTCCTTAATCCTAATAATGTTAAGCATTTTTTATGTGCTTATTTGCCACCTGTATGTCTTCTTTGGTGAGGTGCCTGTTCAAATATTCCACTGTTAATTTTCCTTTTGCCCATTTTTAATTGGGTTATTTGTTCCTTTTATTGGAGAAATATATTTAAATGCCCAGATGTAAGTATTAGGTATATCCACTGCTACTGACCTGTTTCCACTCCCAGGGCATCTCAGTGGATGGTTAGGATATAGGTATTACCATATATCCAAAGTTTGTGTGTTGGCAACTTTGTCCCCAGGGTGAAGGTTGAGAGGTAGGACTTTTGAGAGATGTTTAGGTCATGAAGGCTTTGCTCTCACAAATGAATTAATGTCATTATTGTACAAGTGGGTTCATTACCAAGGGAGAATTTGGCTCTTTTGCTCTCTGTTGTCCTCTCTTTATCCTTCTGCCATGGGACGATGCTGCAAAAAGGCCCTCGCCAAACACTGGGCCCTCGACCTTGGACTGCCCAGCTTCCAAAATTGTGAACCAATAAATTTCTGTTCATTATAAATTATTTCGTCGGTGGAATTCTATTATAGCAGCACAGAAATGACTAAGACAAGTGTGTATTACTGTACACAAACACACCTGTATATTTATACACAGTGAACACCTTAATATCTGATTCTCCCTGTATCTATCTATGTACATCGAAAATTAGGAGTTCACAGAGGCAGCCCCAATTTCAATCCACTCCACCAGATTAATTCTAGGGTTTTAGTCTCTTTTTTATTTTCTATATTATTACCTTTATAACTCAGTACCTAGAAGCCTGGATTCCAATATCCTTGATATATTTACTTACTTGCAGTTTCCTCATTTGTAACCAGCCTCCTGTCATATTCTCGGGCATTTCTCCATGTGGATGCCGTTTAATTCCACCTGGGCTCTGACGTCACACACAGGAGTGCCCCTTCGGCTCCGCGATCCCCTCAGCCCATTCAGAATTCAGCACATGCTCTAATTGGGCTTTGGTCATCCGGGCTGCACAGCCTCCTCGCGGGGTCAGTCCTCCGTCTCAGGCTCTGGTATCCTGCTCTGGGCCATCACTCTCTACTCCTCCCGCTTCCCCCAAGTGAGGATGCCTATCTTGCTGGGCACTATCTGATGCTTTAAGAAACCAATGGCCAGGAAGCAAAGAAAAAAGGAAAAAAAAAGAAGGCAATGCAAGAGGAAGTAGAAGAGTAAAAGGAAGAAATTTACCCAACTTTCAAAATGAAAATGTATATAAGCCTAACAGAAAGCTATACATTTCTTTCAGTCCTATTACTGCTTCTTTCTGCAAATTTTGATATATTATAGTTTCATTATCATACAGTTCAAAATATTTTCTAATTTTCCTTGTGATTTCTTTTTTGAGCTTTCAGATAGGTATGTATGTTTAATTTATAAATAAATTTTAAATAATTATTTCTGGATATTTCAGAGGTTTCTGGATATGTTATTATTATTTATTGTCAGTTTTATTCTCCTATAGTCAAAAACGTATTCTGTGTATTCTGTAATATTTGTAATATTTGAAATTTACTAAAACTTATAGCCAAGCATATATATGGTCTATATTTGTGAAGGTTTCATGTGCCCTTAAAAACAGGATTTATTCTGCTGGGTGTAATGTTCTCTAAGTATCACTTAGGTAAAGCTGGGTGATAATGTTATTCGTATTGTCTATCTTTATTTAGGTATTTATTTTTGTGCTCTGTCAAGTGCTGGGAGTACTAAAATCTGCCACTACATTTAGAGATTTGTTTAATACTTTTATTGTTATGTAAATTTTCCCCTTCCCCCTTTAGGTATTTAGAATCTCTGTTATTAGGTAGACATGTATTAAGATTGTTATATTTCTGTGGATAAAGTATGTAGGCATAGCTGGGCTATATTTTGTGACTTTGCTTCCTCTGTTTCATGGTCTCTCACGACACTGAATTAAGTTACAGTCATCTGCCTACAGTCATCTCAAGGCCAGATTGGGGAAGGATCTGTTTCTAAGCTCACTCACATGGCTGTGGCCTGAATTCAGTTCCTTGCAGGCCACTGGACTTGGAGCCTCCATTGCTTACTGGTTCTTGGCTGAAGGCCTTCTTCAAATCCCTTTAGCTCTTGCCACACGAACTTCTCAAACATGGCAGTTTGTTTCATCAAAGGTGGCAAGCCAAGAAGACACAATAGAGAAGAGGAAAGGAGAGGAGAAAAAAGAAGAGAGTACAAGATGGAAGTCACCATCATTTATAACCTAATGGTTAAAGCAGTATTCCAGCACCTTTGTTATATTAATTGTATTCATAAAAAGCAAGTTACTAGGTCCAGCCCACAGTCAAGGGGAGGAGATTATACAAGTGTATGAATACCATGACATGAGTATCATTGGAAATCATTTTAGAAGGATGCCTACACCAGCTTTTATTTTTAAATATAACAATTTTATAAGAATATAATTTATTTTATCTCTAAACTTTGTTCTATTGTAGTTATATATTTTAATTTCACCTACTTTGTACATTTCCCATTGTAATAAAAATAGAGTATTTTATGTACAGATGCTCCTTGACTTATGATGGTGTTATGTCCTGATAATCCCACCATAAGCTGAAAATATCATAAGTCATGTATTTAATACACCTATCCTACAAAACATCATACCTTAGCCTATCTTAAATGTGCTCAGAACACTTACATTAGTCTACAGTGGGGCAAAATCATCTAACACAAAGCCTATTTTATAAAAATGTGTTGAATATCTCATGTAATTTATTAAATTCTACACTAAAAGTGAAAAGCTGACTGGTTGTGTGGGTACTTGAAGTATGTTTTCTAATGAATTTATATCACTTTCACATCATTGTAAAGTCAAAAAATTGTAAGTCAAACCACCATAAATTGGGGACCATATGTATAGTATACCCCCATATTTACTACTTCTAGTGCACTTTGTTCATTCTTGTAGATTGAATTGTATATATGGTAATTTTTTATACAGAAGAATTTTTTAACTATTCTTGTTTAGATCTGCCATTGACTATCTCAGCTTTTGATTTTCTTAATACGATTTTATTTTTCAAGGATATTTCTTCTGGATATAGAATTCTGCATTGAGGTTGTTTCTTTTAGCACTTTATGATGTCATTCTGTTTTGTTTTCCAGATATAAAGTCAGCTGTCATTGCTGTCATTGTTCCTCCACATGTGATGTGTCTTCTTTCCCCCTCACTCACTACTTGTTTATCTTAGACTTAGATTTATAGCTGTTTGATTATGACATGACTAGTTGTGATTTTCTTTGTATTTTGCTTGCTTGAAGTACAGTAAGCTTCTTTTACATGCAGAATCATGTTTCCAAACTAAATTTGAGGAAATTTTGACCATTATCAATTTATATAATTTTACAAATCCACTCTTTTCCCCATTTCCAATTGCACATGTTAAGCCACTTGATATTGTCCTAAAGATTATGAGTTTGTTTTTTCTCTTAATTTTATTAGTCTATATTTTCTAATTGAATGGCTTCTATTGATCTGCCTTCAAGTTCACTAATTCTTTCTCCTGCAATCTCTTGTCTGCTACTACCAATCCACTGAATTTCTTATTTAAAATATTGTACTTTCCAATGATACAACCTCCATTTTATTTTTTCTCATAGCTTCAATTTCTCTGATGATATTTTTCATGTGGTTCAGTCTTAAGTCTCTCAGTTACTATAAATTCTTAAACATACTAGCTTTTTAAAAGTATTTGTCTATTAATTCCAACATCTGTGTCACTTCAGGATCTTTTTGTAGTGACTATTTTTTTTCTTGATTATGGTTGATATTTTCTTAATTCTTTTCATGCATTGTAATTTTTAGGTTATGTTGGACATTGTGAATGATAATAAGTCTGGATATTTTTGTTTTCCTTTACAGAGTGTATTTTTCTCAGGTAGGGAATAAATAAACTGATGGAATATCTTGATCTTGTAGGCTTTGTTACACTCTTTGAGGCTGGCCAATTTCATTTTCTTACTTAGTCCTAGAGGATAACAATTCCTCTAAGCCATGGTTCTTTAAGGTGTGAAGTTTCTAGGTTTTCAGCCAATGCTGGAAATGAATTAGCATGTGTCTCCATCTTGGCTTGGCTTAAACTCTGACCTTGCTGAGCAATGCAGATCTTTGGAATCTTCATTTAGTTCTCAACCCCACAGAAGCTACACTCTGCCTGTCCTAGCAGAATTTTGCACAGCACATTTGCTCCTGAACCCTTGGTTAAGGAACTTAGAGAAATCAACCCATGGACTTCTGGATCTCTTCCTACATGCATTTCCCTCCTATTCAGTGTTCTGCCCTTCACATTTAATCTTCAACAGCTCCAAACACTATGCCCACTAAGCTCAGTGAGCATTTCTTGTTCTTCTTAAGCTCAATTTCACTTAACCACAGTCTATAAATTGCCCCAGGCAGAGAGCTTGAGATAATATATCACCAACCTGTGTGCTACCTTCTCTCAAGGATTACAATCCTGCACTGTTTGTTATCCAATGCCTGAAAATCAGTGCCACATTTTTTTAGTCTCTAATTGTTCATTGCAACAGAGTAAATTTGGTAATAATTACTTCTTCACAACCAGAAGTGCAAGTCAATTTTGCATAGTTTTCATATTGAGATTATACTAATTTTATGAAATAGCTTTTCTTCATATTGTACTTTCTGTAATTTTTGTTATAGTGGTTATAATTTCTATTAATTTTTGTAAAACTCATCTGTAACCATTTTAATCAGGTAATTTTTACTGTGGTATGTTATTATAGATTCAATTCCTCTAATAGTCATTATTCTTGTCAGATTTTAAATACATTTTGAAGCCATTTATAGCAATTATATTTAAAATAATATATTAAACTGCAATGAAATTTGGTTCTATGCAAATTGATGTTAAGAATGAAAATAAAAATAGCTTATATGAGATAGATATTTACTTCTTTCACTCACAAAAGAAACACTGAGGTATATAGTGAAGGCCTTTGGGAAAGATTTAAAAATGATCATGGGCTAAGGTTCCCTCTATTTTGCTCCAGGATAACAGTGAGCTTTAGTGTATGACTTCCAACTCAGCAAAATGTCTGGATTTCTTTCTTTCTTTTTTTTTTTTTTTCTGTACATATATGTGTGTGACAGAGAGACAGAGAGAGAGAGACAGAGAGAGATCTAGACAGGAAGAATAAAGGATTAAAGAATGGAACAAAACTAAACACTATCCTTTTAAGAGTCTTGGAAGTCACACATGAAATTTCTGTTTATATTATATTGATTCAAATTCTTCACTTGCCTCTCTTGTTGCAGATGATGCTTGGAAATATCTTTGAGAAGCTATGTGCTAATCTCAAGCTCAGAAGAACTAGAGAATAAAGATCTAAAGACAAATATCTATCTTTACAATAAAGGTTAAGTAGAGTGGATTTTAAGAATCCAAGGATGGTTTAACATCAGAAAATCTATCCATGCTATTCACTACACTAAGGACAAAAGTCTGTACAAAAAAATTCATGGAAAAATACATGCTAAAATCTCTTTTCTTCTGTTTTTTTTTATTTTGAAAAGAATAAGAATAGAAAGGAACTTACTTAAATTGACAAAAGAATTTAAAATTAGATGTAAAACATCCTACTAATAGAGCAATTTTTCATACCTTACTCTATAAAATTACATGGTATACTTGATAATCATGGCTAATAAAACTAATGTGATGGCATTTGATTGTTGTTACAGGTAATTTGAAATTTAAAAGGCCTCATAACATCCACTAGGAGTTATGAGTTAGGAATATAACCATGAATATAGCTATCTCTGTCTTCAGGGAGCTATGTAACATTTTATTTGGGAGTAGTGGGTAAGCAAGTAAACAACAACATAACATAATACCTGGGAAAGTTGAGGTAGAGACAAATTTCGGTGGGAGAATAGATATGGTTTATTTAATCCAGGGATGAAGAGATGTCAATCAAGAAATGTCCCTGGAGATGTTGACATGTTAGCCAAATCGTGAAGGGTTTCTCAGGGTTATCCAAAAGAAAAAAGGAGTTTGTGCATTGCACACAGTGGAAATTCAACTTCAGAAGCACAGAGATGAAAAACAGTGCGTGCTACTTTCAGCAAAATGGTAACCAAAATAGCTAAGTCTGATATAAGGAATGAGGGAGGGACTTGGGATAGAAAGTTAGGCAGACACGTGATCATGGTATGCTGGTGTTATCTAAACACTTTTACCTGTTGAAGTGTATGATTTTGTACAATGTCATGAGATCCCAATCTTCAAATCCCACAGGCTGGACTTCTAACCCTTACTATGCAGCATTTCTTTCCTAGAATTATTTATTTACCTTCTAAATTTTTCCCAGTTCTTTGTAGATGGTCAGAGGGAATGAGGCAGTATGGTTCTTTTGAGATAAAATGCCAGGCGTGCAGTTAAAGTTTGTAGCAATTGTTCCATGTGGAGATTCAACAGAGACAAAACTCTGTCTTAGAAGATGCTAATCTGATATATTTCTATGGGTGGGAGGAGGGGAAGAGGGGAGAAGACAAGATCCTCATTACAGATTCAGTGGTGAGTGATTGTGAGAGAAAGGCACTGACAGAGATTCCTGAATCTCCAGCAAAGCCAATTCGCCTGTGATATCAAACTCCCTTAGCTGGAAACCCAGAGGCTCAACTCCAAACTCAAGCAACATCACCCATCTGCTTCTGTTTTGAATTCTGGCTTTGTTACAGGGTTCCTAAGGGAGTGCTAAATTGTTGGGAGTTTCCTTCATGCCTGTCTTTCAATATTAACCTTTAGGCTATTAAATTGCCTAAATTAAGTACCATAAAATGCCCTTAGGTTATCAAATTACCTAAATTATACACCATGAAATATAAATAAACAATCAGACGTTAAACATCATTACACCCCTTGTGAGGCATGTATGGAGAACTTAGCACTAACATGCTTTATATTGTGAAGTTGCTGAAATATATTTTATGTGATTTTCACTTGGGCTTAACTTCAGGCTAAAAGAGAGCTAAAGTCTTCTTGCCTATTCCCACTGCTTCCAAATCAAGAATAAGGTTTTTTTTATCATCAACTGGTATGATGAACTGGGCTGTGACTATAGCTGCAGCCAGAATTGCATTGATTGTCCTTTTATTGTGAAAGAACCTGTATACATTGTGACACCTCCCAAAAAAATCGTGTTGAAACCCTAACCCCCAATCTGACTGTAGTGGGAGACAGGACCTTTCAGGAGGTAATTAAGGTTAAATGAGATCTTAAGGATGGAGCTTTGGCCTGATAGAATTGGTGTCTTTATAAGAAGAGAAAGAGATACCAGATCTCTCTCTCTCTCTGTATCTCTCTCTCTCTCCCCTCAAGAGCACAGAGGAAAAGCCACCCTGAGTGCACAATAAGAAGATACCTACCTGCAAGCCAGGAAGAGAGGCCTAGTCAGAAATCAACCCTGACTTCACTTTGATCTGGTACTTTTAGCCTGAAGAATGGTGAAAAAATAAATACCTATTGTTTAAGTCTCCTAGTCCATGACATTTTGTTATGGCAGCCCAAGTAGTCTAATATAGAACACTTCCGTGAAGTGCTGAGAAGATTTAGGCAAAATATTTTGGAACGCAACTAAAAACACACAGAAGGTACCCTAAAGAAGAAAATAAGAATAAGGTATGTTTCTTTGGTCATTGCAGTAGACAGCTCCTAAGATGGTCCCCAGTGGTCCCCATGTCTTAACGTTCACACCATTGCACGCTATTTTCTAATCCTCCACCCCTTTGCATGTGGGCGGACCTCATCACTTGCTTCTAGTAAGCAGGACGTGGCAGAGGTGAGAGAATGTCACTAGCTCAGTTTTGACAGACATATCAAGCAAAAATTCAGAATGCCCAGTTAAATTAGAATTTCAGATAAACATTTTTTAACATGCCCTTTGTAATATTTGGGAGACACTTATACTAAAAAATATTCTTTTTTTCCTGAAATTTAATTTTAAGTGAGCATCTTGTATTTTGTCTGGCAACCTCCACTAACTTTGAGCAAATAGAATGTGAAAGAGATGACAGGATATCACTCCCAAAGTTATGTGACAAAAAGACTGTGGCTTCTATCCTGAGTGCCTTCTGTCACTCACTTGCTCTCAGAGGAGTCAGCTGCCATGTTTTGAGATTTTTCTAGGAAGCAGCTGTTATGGCAGAGAACTGAGTGTTGTCCTTGGCCAAAAGACACCAAGAAATTGCATCTTGATAACAGCCACCTGAGTGAGCTTGAAAGCTGCCTTGAGATGAATGTAAACCTGGAGAACACCTTGAGTACAGCCTCCCTGAGCCCGGGAGCCAGCTGAGCTCTGTCCATATTCATCACATGACCCACAAAAATTATTGGATAAAAAAATGTGTCTGGTTCTAAACTGCTGAATTTTGGGTAATGTGTTATGCAGCAATAGATGCCTACTACAGTCATTGAACCTTCTCTAGGTTCAAATCAGTAGCTGATTTCTTCCTTCCTGGAAGGCTCCAAGAAGGCTCCCAGGAGGTCACATGCACTTACGTGCCCTAGAACCCTGCATGTGCTATCCTTCTACCTGGGGCACCCTGTTTCACTCCAGTACCCACTCCTCTTCAGGTGGTACTAAAGTTAATTATCCATTAGTTAGTACACAGGCTAGCAATCACATCATACAGGAAGCTTTCCCTGTAGTTGAGATGATTGAACTGTGAGTGTGTTCACAACATTGTAAATTGTCATATTCCATTTACTACTCCACTGCACTACAATTTCCCATTATTTTTTCCATTTTCTCTTCCATAATTTCCAAATATTTGGTCTAGCACTGTGTCTGGCATACAGTGGGTACCAAGAAAAAATTGATAAATAAAAAGAATCTAAGCAACATTTCAAAAAAACAAAAATCCAGTTTGGCCTGATCCTCTCAGATTTGTGGAGGGAGGGAATAAATTCTGATTGTGTTCTCTCTGGTTAAAATGCAATGATTCATTTATTGGAGAGCACTCTGGATGTAACGGGCTGAAAAGCCTTGGCTTGCATTCAGAAACTCTTTAAAACAAAGAGCACTGGATGGAGAAGACGAAAAGAGAGAATGAAGGGATATTTCCTCTGTTTTCCAGCAAGCTGAACTCAGAGCATCAGGAGATGATATACTGTGGTCCAGAGTGTGAGTTCAATCCCAGACAGTCTATTTTTGAAATCTGAGTGCTACGTTGTAGTGGTGATGTGGCCTTGAGCAAATTATTTAAATTGTCAGCACCTCAGTCTTCCTAACCATAAAATGGAATGGAAAAAAGAAAAGCTAATATATGTTAGATGTTTAGAACAAAAACAGAGCTAGCTAAATAAATGTTCTACTTTAACAGGTATTCCTATAATGGGTATATTTCTATTGCAAGGAATAGTATACAGTTGAAATTTTAGAAAATAAAGCAGTGGAATGGGCTGTGTAGTAATAATAATACTTATAGCTACCAAGCACTTGCTCTGCATGGGGCTCATGCTAATATCTTCACATGCATGAACTCAGCTTATACCTAGCTTGTGAAGGAGGTACAGTTTGCATATGACAGTTAAGTAACTTGCTCAAAGTCACAGCACTATAAGATGTTGAAGCTAGGACTTGACCCCAAATAATCCATATTCAGAGCATGCACTGTTAGGCAATGTACTACCCCCGCTATCCTGAGTGGTCATATTTCATTCCCAGAGCCATTCAAGCATCAGCTGGTTGAGGTTTTTCACTGAATGAAAGAAAAGTTAAGTGTTCTTTGGGATTGATATTAATATCACAGCTTTTTTAGGTTTCTAAAGTTAAATTTTGTTTTTGTCACTCCATTCATCCATTTTCTATTTTATTTATAAATTTATATTTTTTAAAATGTATACCAGAATGCTCTGAGGGAGATGAAGCTAATTTTTTGTTATGTTTGAATCTGTTTCCTTTATGCTTAAAGGAAGAAAGACAATGCATTTTGGAGACATATCTATCATTTTGGTTAAGTGTTGAAAACAAAATGCAGGTCTATGTTAGCTATCAAACTTTATTGCCCAAGAAAAGGTGTAGTGGTATTATGACAACAGTAGGAGTTGTTCCTTATTCTGTAACGAAAGACAAGAGTCACCCTAATGGAAAAATGCACCAAAGGAAGTGCAGGTGCCTGAGGCTCAGTAGTCAGTTGATCCCGAGTCCTATTTAAGACTGGGATATCAGAGCTGGTTAACACTTTAAACACCTGAACTCCTGAAAGTTACCTAGATATCTAACAAGGAGTTGGAGTGAACAATCTGGATCTACTTACCTGTGAGCGAAAGGTTTAAAGTTTCCATACTCTCAAGACAAAGCAGAACACGTGGTACATTTGAGCTGTGAATGGAGGGATTGAAGACACTTGTTACGTAGTGTTGGACGTCTGTCACCTGTGAGGCCGAGTGCTAAGTATGGAAGACGCAGAGATTAAACGTACCTCAGGCCCTTGAGCCAGAAAGGGAAGCATGTAATCACCCTTCCATAAGTCTGATAACGGAGGTATGTACGAGGTGCCAGGGAGTAGACAAGACGCAGCATCTCATGGGGACAATACAGGGGAGATCATTCCTGAGTAGACTTGAGGGAAGTCTGTCAGGTGTGTGAGATTCAGGAGGGCATTCCAGGAAAAGGGTACCGGTTAGGGAAACTGCCAGTGTTCCTATATTGCTGGAGAGGGAAACAAAAGGAGCAGCTCTATAGAATGAGGATGAACAGGAGACAAGGGTCATCTCAATAACCACGGATCTAGAGAGTTAGAAGTCAATTAAAAATTCTCCACAAGACAGACATGGAAAAAACTTATTTCAGAAATTTCACTTGAGGAGTAATATATAGAATTAAATGGTGTGTCAAGAAAGGAAGCTATGAATATAGTCCAGTGGGAGATGATGAAGACTTCAGGTAAGGTGATGATATGGGAGAGGAAATGTTGAGATGGATTACAAAACTATGTAGGTAATACAGAAGAGAGAGGAAGCAGACGATCGATTAGTTTATGGACATGAGGGATAGGAAAAAATCCAAGTTTATTCCAGATTTCTGGCTTAGATAGCATGATCAATGGAAGTGTGAAATCTTTAATGTGAAATATACTACTTAGGAGTGGCATTCATCTCCCATGAACAAAACCTGAGTGCATTGGCTTAACAAAATAGGGGTTGCTTTCTCACACAAAAGATATCCAAGGGCAGAGAGCCCATGACTGGTATGGTGAATCTAAGAATCCATCAGATATCTATGTATTTTTTCTTTCCCTTAGTGATCCTATGTATCGCTTCCATATAAAAGATCATCTTAGGGTTCAGAATTGGTGCAGTAATTCAAATGTCCTTATCTATCTTCTAGGATAACACCAGGGATGAGAAACAATGAACAAATGGGCATGCACTGCCCTCCTCATTTAAAAAAAGCCTTCCTGAAAATCCCATATAACCCTTCTGGTTCTGTATCTCATTCATCAGACCCTATCACAGGGTCTCAGCTAGGTACAGTATGTATGCAGAATGAACCCTTTATTTTGGTAATAATGTACCATATGATTTAGGGTCTTATTCCTAGGGAACAGGAGGATAATACAGAGGTAATTCTAGATCTCAGTAACAAATAAAGGGGATTTCAGTTTGGGAGAAAAATTATCTTATCCAGCTTTGTAAACGTTATAAAGCCTATGAAATGTTATATGAAGAATACAGAATAGGGTGTCAGTAAACTTTCTTTAATTGGCTTGAATGATTTTCAGCATACGAATTTATCTCTTAACATCTTTAGGTCTTCCCTATTTTATGAATTCTGCCACGTATGTCAACTAAGATTACATAGTTTGAGAAGACTAGGGAATTTTACATTTGTTTCTTGGTTGTTTCAAGACTAGAGTTTATTTTGGAGTTGTAAGTGTGCACATGTTCTTGGAGACACATAGCTGGCACTATGCAGATAGGAATAGGTGTAAGAACGAGACTACTTTATACTGTTTGATTTTTGAAATATATTTCTTCCCACCACTCCCACCTGCACACACAAGCCAAATACTACTTCTTGTTAATTTCTGTCCTGAACTAAAGCCCTTCTTTCATTTTATTTTCTTTATTGTAAATGTTATTCTTTGGCTTTTGTTGCTATCTTTTTTTTTTGCTTGTTTGCTCCTTTTTTCCCCTACTTTCAAGAGAAACTGGATCTTTTTCTTGGAAGGGGAACTATTATAAAGTTTTCTGGATAAAACTATTATTTTTGTGTGTTTATAGTTGAAATACTTTTCCACATTGTGAAAATATACAGACACATTTTTTTGAACAGCTGCCAAGTCCTCAGCAATAGTAGTCAAGGGAGCTCAGAGCTTAAGCTGTCAGTAGGTCTTCAGTAGGTCTTTCTGTAGAGCGGGCTCCAAAACTATACCAGGAATGAGAAGGTCAGACTGATATGTTCTAAGGCTGTAGCCACTATTGTAACAATAACACAACAGCCACCTGGAGCTGAGTGCCTAGCAATGTGCAGGGCCTGAGGAGCTGTGGTGATCATGGGGAACATTCCCTGACTGTGGTTTCCTGACTACATGGGGAACATTCCCTGAATCTCTTACTCTTTGTCTCCTTGGTGACAGGATTCCATGTCCAAGACACCCACCTGACAATGAAGCTTTGTGACTAGTTTGGGCCAAGGAGTTTGAGAAAATGTAACATATGTCGTTTAATTGCAAGTGTAAGACTCTCCAGAGGACTCTCCTATCACTGTGGCAGAAACTGAAGATCTTCAAAAGAATTCTCCCTTTTTCCTGTTGTTGTTGTTATCCTAGTACAACTAGCCAATTCTGAATGAAACAGAACTCAATCATCATTGTTTATAACGAATGAGAAAACAACAGTGCAACAATAGAGAGCATGTTGCTTTTAATTTAGCAAGAAACCCTGTCTGCTGGAAATGATTTTAAGTTACTGAATATGGGAGGATTGGATTTTGAGTCTGTGTTTCATGCTCCATTTGTTTGACTGGAAGTCTTATAAATCAATAAGGCTTTGATATTGATATTTAATATTGAGGCAATTGTTATTGGTGAATAACAGTTGAGAAAAACAATAGGCTAGCCCAAACACTTAAAATGGAAATCTGGGAAATGAGAAGTCCATAGATGCTTGGAAAATCTCTGACATATCCTTTGTAAGCTAGAAGACCACACACAAATGCAGGGCTCTGCACATGCCCAAGAAAGAGCAAGGACAGATGTAAACTCTTACTTTTTCCCGACCTTGAGTCTCTGTGCAAACAAGAAGTGAAGGCTAGTGCAGAGTTATAGATAGCCTGACATATTGTTGAAGGTAGGCTTCAACATGTTCACAGAACTCTTCAGCAAAGGCAGGGAGACTGCTTGGTTCTAAGCATTTAAGGCAAACTATGAGTGATTGTTAACCTAATTTAACAGAGATTTCAATGACCACACATAACTAAGAACACAAACATTACAGAATTGATTCATAAAAGTCACTGAACAAGCAAACAATAACATCAGAAAACAAACCAACAACAAACAACAATCCCTGGAGAGCAGAAACATGTTTATTTCCATGCTTGTTGCTTTATATTATATAAAATATTCAATTTTCAATAAAAAAATGAGAAAATTTTTAAAAATCCTGAAATTTTGAAAGTGTAGATTATACACAGGAAAGAAAATCTATCAATAGAAATTGGCCGTGAGAAAGCCTAGACATTGAACTTATTACAGAGCATTTTTAAATTCTTTATTTTAATATGTCCCAAAATTGACTTTCCCAGCTTAAAAAAGAATCTGAAAAAAATCTGTCACTAGTGAACCTGCTATACTGTAAATATTAAGTGAGTCTTTCATTTCAGGCTGAAATGAAAGAACATTAGATGGCTACTTATAGTCCCATGAAATAATAAAGAGCACTAGTAAAGATAACTATATAAGTAAATAGAACATAAAAGGCAGTAAAATGTATTTTCATTTGTAACTTGTTTTATTCTCCTATCAGATTTAAAAGAAAGCTGCATAAAGCAATAATTACAAAACTGTGGCAATGGGCAAACTATGTAAAAAAACTTAACAATTACAGTAATGACTGCACAAAGGAGGGGAAGGAACTAGCACTATATAGGGGCAAGGTTTTTGTGTACAATTGAAATTAGGTTGGTATTAATTCAAAGTAAATAGTTATAAATTAAGTTGACAATCATAATCTCCAGGACAACACCTAAGATTATAACTAAAAGTAAAGGAAGAGGAATAAAACAGAAATAAAAATGGCATGTCAGAAATATCCATTTGACATAATCTAAACCTGACCATGCATTGAGACCCATTTCTCAAGTATTTTCTTCTCTTCTTTACCTACTTCAATCTATAAGGAAAGGGGCTTTCTCTGAATACTTGTTGCTTCCTTGAGCTCCAAGAAACACAGCTGGTGGATAATAGTTGAGATAACAAACAAGAGTCTGATATAATGGAAAGAGATTGGGTTTTGGAGTTACATAGATCTAACGTATAGTTTTTACATCAACAGAGGTTGGTTAGGTTAGCCCTGGGATAGGTGCATCAACTCAGGAAGTGTTTAGCTTCTTCTCTTCTCTCAGAAATGGAGGTAATACTCTTGATTTTGTCATGTTTATGGGAGGATTAAATATACTCAAACACATGGCACGTGGTAAGAAGCCAGTGCTATTGTTATTGCCATGTCTTCCAATTGTATTTCGGGACGCATTTCCGAAAGTTTCCATTTTTAAACTTTCATTCTCTTTAGTTCTGATTACACCTGGGAGAAAACCATTAGCTTCCAATGACTCACAGTACCTGTCAGTAGAAGGAGATCTCTCTCAACCCTGGGCTTTTTCAGCATGGAACAGTTGTAAAGGTTCTGGGGTGAAAATTAGAAGATTGGATAGAAGAGAAGACAGTGAAATCTGGATGACATATTAGTAATTAAAAGGGCAGGTAAGAAACTCAAATCAGGTACATTTCTTGTTTATTTGCAAAATTGCATTCTACATACAAACACTATGTACAATGCAGATCATTAATATTTTGAGAACACAGTGAATACAAGAGTCATGCACATGATTAAAGGTAGGGAGTACACTAATTAATTGTACCCTTACTTAACCAGGTAAACCCAGACTCCAATGAAGAGAAGCAACTTATCAATTATAGGTGACAACATCAGAAATATAATTAAGATATTCTCATTTCCAACTTCTCAACCTAGTCAACTCCTCTCCTTTTTTTAGACAACCCAGTCAAGGTCTTAAATCATATGTTAATAAAATATTAAGATTAAAAAATAACTTTTGCTTCTATGACACAGAAAAAAATCATAACTTCTAAATAATTGCAGCTAATGCTGAGAGCCATTAAAAACTTAGGTTATATTCACATTTCCCCAAAGGATATTTAAAAGTAGATGATTTTATTACCCCAAAATGGTTTAGACAATTAATTATGTATCCTAATGTGATTTATTAATAGGTGCTTAGTATTAAATAAAACCAGCCCTTAACCACAGGGAATTAATTTATACTCTGAGCTACCAGAAGTGAGGAATATATGAAATGGATGATGTTTCAGGAGCAAATAAAATGAACTATAATAACTTTACATAAATAAAACTATTGTGAAGGCTTTTCTTGAGTTGTATTTGTGCCTCCCTGAGGCAGGGTTGCTGTGCACTACTCCTGTGGGAGGCCAGGAGCAAGAGATCATTGATTACATGTTCAATAACCACGCATGCCTCATATGCATCTTACTGTATGTTGTACTTTGGTAGCTGGGATGAAAAACAAACCAATAAAGACCATCATTCAGCACTGCTTATGCAAAGACAGGAGAAGGGCTTGAATTTCCAGACTCCTTTTCAATAACCAAGTCTATAAGAGGCTTTAACCCTTATTCAGCAGAAAGTCCAGTGTGAGAGTTGCAAGCAAGGTCTTTTGTTAAGTACCATCAAAATTCTTAGTGAATAGAAATTTTTCAAAAGAAAATATAAGAATGGCTAACAAACATATGAAAAAATGTTCAACATCTCTAATCATCAGGAAATGCAAATCAAAACCACAATGAGATATCACTTAACTCCAGTGAGAATGGCCTTTATCAAAAAGTCCCAAATCAATACATGCTGGCGTGGATG
>CM052439.1:87460244-87477227 GCA_028533085.1 Varecia variegata | reverse complement strand
TCCAGCCACACAGTAGAATTGGGTAGCTAATAGAGCTTCTGTGTTTTTCTGATAGCAAAGGGAAAGTAAATCAGGAAACCACCACTGCAGATACTACCATCATAGCCATGCCCCTTATATAAAAATGGCATCAATTAAATGGGTAACCTGCACCCTTCCTCTCTCTCCCATGTAACTTTGCCCTGAATCAAAATCATCAAAAGGGTGCTTTTCCCTCAATATTATTCATTCCATGTCAACATATAGTGTAAATATGGCTGTCGGAATCCATTTCGAATTTTGAACCCTATGTGAAAGCAAATCAGAATTTTAACTTTGTCAATTCTGCTGACTAGAAGAGGATCACTATTGCTGTAGAATAAGCCAACACACTGGTCTTCATTCTAATCCTGTAGGTCAATAAATGGATTAATGTTTGGATGTATGGATGGATACCTACAAAGAAGTTGGTAGGTAAACATATAGGCAGATAGATGGATAGTTAGAACTATCAAAAGCATACTATGCATTATTTTAAAAAAATGTTAAAGTTAATTTTACTTGAAACTTATAGCAAAAAATTAAAATACAGTAAAGAAATTGCTAAATTTGAGGTAATAATTTCTTTACCACAAAAGGTTTCTAAAAGATACTCGAAAGGTCAATGTCAGAGGTAACATGATTGCAAACAACTTTAGAAGATTAAAGTCTTTTTTTTTTGTAAATTTCATGTTTTATTCATTAATTTCATGCTATATTCATTAATTTCATGCTATTGAAGATGAAAAAGTTGTACATTTTTATTAAGCCTCTTGAATTTTCTCAATTATATATTTTGGACTCTATGAAGTTTTATAATATTTGAATTCTCTTCTATAAGCCTAACTCCCTCAGCCATTTAGTTATTTTTAATTGAGCCTATTTAGCATACAATAAAAAACATAGATCTGGGAGTTTGGCTTAATGAGTTTTGATAAATATATGCACATATGGAGCCACTACTATAATCAAGACATAAAAAGTTCCCATATCATCCTGGAGGACACTTTCATGCCCTTTCAGGCATGCACAAATCTGCTTTTTTGTTACTATAGTTGAGTTGCATTTTTTCTAGAATTTAAAATAAACAGAATTATGTATTATGTATTCTTTTGTGACTAGCTTCTTTTTCTCAGTGTAGTGTTTTTGAGATCCATTTACATTGTTATATTAATCAGTAGTTAGTTCCCTTTTTTTTTTTTTTTTGAGACAAGGTCTCACTCTGTAGCCCAGGTAGAGTACAGTGGCGTCATCATAACTCACTACAACCTCAAACTCTTGGACTCAAGTGATCCTTTCACCTCAGCCTTCCAAGTAGCTGGGACTACAGGTGCATGCCACCACTCTCAGCTCATATTTGAAGTTTTTATTTGTAGAGACAGGGTCTCCCTCTTGCTCAGGCTTGTCTAGAACTCCTGACCTCAAGTGATCCTCCTGCCTTGGCCTTCCCAACTGCTAGGGTTACAGACATGAGCCACTATGTCCTCCCCTACCTTTTTTATTTTTTTTGAGTAGTATTCCATTCTATAGATATACCTCAATTTGTTTACTCACCTACTGATGAATATTTGGGTTGCTTTAAGTTTTAGACTACTATGAGTAAAACTGATATAAGACTCATTCACACACAAGTATTTTATTGAAAATATATTTACATTTCCTTGAGGTTATGTACCTAGGTGTGAAATTTCTGAGTGATATGAGAATACTATGCTTAACTTTATAAGAAACTTCAAAATTATTTTCCAAAGTGACAATACCACTTTATCTCCCCCATAGCAATACATAAGAGTTTCAGTTGGTCTACATCCATTTGAACAGGAAAGGATATTGCTATTGCTTGTATTTTGAATTATAGATATTCTGGTGGGTGTGTAGCACTATTGCACTCTATCTTTAATTTGCATTTTCTTGAAAACTAATGATTTTAAACAATTTTTAATATCCTTATTGGGTACTTATAGATCTTCCCTGAGAAGTGTGTATGCAAAATTTTGCTTATTTTTAAAATTGTGCTTTGCTTTCTATTATTTTTAGCTTTATTTTTAATTGACACAAAATAATTGTATATTTTTATGGAGTATAATGTCAAGTTTTGATACATGTATATATTGTATAATCATGAAATTAGGATAAATAGGAAATCCATCACTTCAAACATTTATCATTTCTTTGTGGTAAGAAAATAAAAACATTTTCTTCCAGCTGTTTTGAAATATACAATATGTTATTGTTTATAGTCAACCAACTGTGCAATAAAAGAGAACTTATTCCTCCTATGTAACTAGCACTTTGTAGTTGTTGATTAACATTTATCCCCCTCCTCTTTAGCCTCCCTCAGCCTCTGGTAACTGATAGTTGTTGACTAACCTTTAACCTTCTCCCCGTTATCCTCCTCAGCCTCTGGTAACCACTGTTTTATTTTCTACTTCCATGAGACTAACTTCTTTAGATTTGGCATGGTAAGATCGTGTGGTGGAGTCATGTGCTGCACAACAGCATTTTGATCAATGAAGAACTGCATCTATGATGTACAGACTCAGGGTAAAGAGATGGAAAAAATATTCCACACAAATGGAAACCACAAGTGAGCCAGTGTAGCCATTCTCATATCAGATAAAATAGATATTATATCAACAATAGTAGAGGAAAAAAAAAAAAGATGGTCTTGATGTAACGATAAAGGGAGAAATTCAGCAAGAAGACATAATAATCTTAAATACATACGCACCTAACACAGGAGCTCCCAGATTTATAAATTCTGCTAGATCTAAGCAAAGAAACAAACAGTAACATCATGATAGCTGGGGACTTGTCAACACAATACTGACAAATTTGGACAGATCATTGAAGCAGAAAATCAACAAAGAAACATTGAACTTAATTGGGACTCTAGAACAAATGGGCATAACAACCATCTAGAGAACGCTCTACCCTAAAACTCCAGAATATAATTCTTCTCATAAACCCATGGAACATTTTCCAAAATTGATCATATCTTAGGCCACAAAACAAATCTCAGCAAATTCAGAAAAATCAAAATCATACCATGTATCCACTCAGACCACAGTGGAATAAAACTAGAAATCAATTCCAGCAGGAACTCTCAAATCCACACAAAGTCATGGAAATTAAACAACCTGGTGTTGAAAAATCCTTGGGTCAATGATGAAATTAAGATGCAAATCAAAAGCTTGTTTGAACTGAATGACAAAAGGAACATAAGCTTTCACAATGTATGGGATCCAGAAAAAGCTTTGCTAAAAGGAAAGTTCATAGTCTTAAATGCTTACATGGAAAAGGCAGAAATATCACAAAATTAACAACCTAATGTCAAATCTCAACAAACTAAGAAAAGAAGAACTAATTAAACCCACATTGAGTAGAAAAAAAAAGAAATAACAAAGCTCACAGTACAATTAAAAGAAATGGAAACCAAACCAAACCAAAACAAAACAAACAAAAAACACAAAGTATCTAGGAAACAAAAAGTAGTTTCTTTGAAAAGATAAACAGGATTGATAGAGGACTAGCAAGAGTAACAGAAAAATAGAAGAAGATGAGAAAGGATTCAAATAACATCAATCAGAAGGGAAAAATGAGACATTACAACTTATACCTCAGAAATATAAAATATCCATGATTACTGCAGAAACCTCTATGCATGCAAACTAAAAAACCTAGAGGAAATGGATAAATTCCTGGAAACACACAAGCTCCAAAGCCTGAATTAGGATGGTTTAGAAATCCTGAAGAGACCAATAATGAGTAGTAGAATTTTGGCAGTAATAAAAATCTCCCCCACAAAAATAAAACCATCCTGGAGCAGACAGATTTACAGTCAAATTCTACAAGATCTACAAAGAACTGCACTCATCCTATAGAAATTATTCTGTAACATCAAGAAGGAGGGAATTCTCCCTAAGTCCTGCTACAAATCCAGTATCACCTTGATGCCAAAGCCAGGAAACAACACACAACAACAACAAAAAAACGAGACCAATATCCCTTATGAACATAGATACAAAAACTCTCAAAAAAATATAAGCAAACCAAATTCAACAGCACATCAAAAAGATATTAATTCACCATGATCAATGGGTTTCCTTTCAGGGATACAAGGATAGTCCAATATACACAAATCAGTAAACATGTTTCATCACATAAACAGAAGCAAAAACAAGGACCATATGACCATCTCAATAGATGCAAAAAAAAAAAAAAAAGGAATCAAAATCCAGCACCCTTTCATGATAAAAACCCTCAACAAACTAAGTGTAAAAGGAATATCCCTGAAAATCATAAAAGGTATATATGACAAATCTACATCCAATATCACACTGAATGGGGAAAACTTGAAGGCATTCTGCCTAAGAACTGGAACAAGACAAGGGTGCCTACTTTTGCCACTTCTATTCAACATAGTACTGGAAGTCCTATCCAGAGCAAACAGTCAAGACAAAGTAATAAGAGGTATCCATATCAGGAAAGAGGATGTCAAACTATCCCTGTTTGCTGATGATATTATCTTGTATCTAGAATACCCTAATGATTCTACCAAAGGACTTCTAGAATTAACAAATGAATTCAGCAAAGTCTCATGTTGCAAAATGAGTGTACATAAATCAGTAGCATTTCTATATACTAATAACAGTCAAGCTGAGAGTCAAATCAAGGACTTGATACAATTTACAATGGCTACAATGAAAATAAAATACTTAGGAATATACTTAACGGAGGAAGTGAAAGGTTTGTACAAGGAGAGAACTATAGAACACTGATGAAAGAAATTGTAGATGACACAAAGGGAAAAACAGCCCATGCTCGTGGATTGGTAGAATTACCATTGTTAAAATGTCCATACTGCCCGAAGTGATTTACATATTCAACTCAATTCCCATGAAAATACCAATTTCTTATTTCACAGACCTAGAAAAAATACTCTTAAACTTAATACAGAAGCAAAGAAGAGCCCTCATAGCCAGAGCAATCTTAAGCAAAGATAACAAATCTAGAGGCATCAAATTACCTGACTTCAAATTATACCACAAGACTGTGGTAGCCAATACAGCATGGTACCCATATCAAAGTAGAAACATAGACCAATGGAACATAATAGAGAACCTAGAAAGAAAAGCATATAGCTACGACCAACTGATCTTCGACAAAGCAGACAAAAACATACACTGGAAAAGGATGCCCTATTTAATAACCGGTGCTAGGAAAATTGGATAGGCACATGCAAAAGAATGAAGCATGACTCCCATCTTTCACCATATACATACATTAATTCCAGATGGATTAAATGCTTAAATGTAAGGCATGAAACCATAAAAATTCCAGAAGAAAATATAGAAAACTCTTCTAGATATAGGCCTAGGCAAAGAATTTATGACTAAGACCTCAGAGACACATATAGCAACAACAAAAACAAATAAATGTGATTTCATGAAATTAAAAAGCTTCTTCACAGCCAAGGAAATAACCAAGAGAGTAAATAGGCAACCTACGGATTGGGAGAAAATATTCTCTTTACTGGCGGATTTCTTCACAATTTCTCTGAACTATCTTAATGTGGCCTTAGTAGGCTGTGTACAGATACTGGTGTATAATATGATACAGTGCCCCCACTATGGTTCTAAGGTTCATGAGAAACAGAAAGTATAATACAAATGCTAAATCATAGCAATGACAAAAGTGAAGAAAGGAGATGTAATGCATAAAGCAGTGGTATGTGCTTCATAAGGAATAACTGCACTGTCTGGAGTGATGTTGGCAAAATGGCAGAGTAGGTGGCTCCCAGCTCTCATCCTCCCAATAGTAACAACAAAAAGAAAGCAGAAACCATCAGAACCAACTTTGCCAGAACTCTGAAAAACAGCTAAAGGTTTACAACAACCAAGCAAATACCATATCAAGAAAAAGGCAACCTGAATATGATGCAAAACTTTGTGGCATCTTTACTTGCCCATGCCCTACCCCTCCCCAGCACAGCAACAGTCTTGAATCATCCTCTGTGTCCCCACCGGGGCCCCTGGTCATTGCTTGCAGAAGAAGCAGAGCAGACATTATGCACCGATTACTGGTTATTGTGGTGTGTCTGTTCTAACCTGTCTGGGAACTACTTGAAAGACTGACATAAGGCATTTGTTTCAGTTTTGACTAGTATCTCAGGTTATACACACACACACACACACACACACACATACATTTATATACACATATACATGTATATATACATATATGTGTATGTGTGTATGTACCACAATTAGCAAACTTTTAAAAACATAAATGAGTTGGATGCTTGTTTTAGGAAGGCATCACCTCTGCTCTGTGAAACTTTGGATGATTGAATTTTGGTGAAGGGCTTTGTACTGTAGCCAGCATGTCAATGGCTGTATTCTACATAATTTTATTCATTCATTCATTCATGAAACATTCATCAGCTACCTATATTTTGCTAAGCATGTCTCCAGATGCTTGTCATAAAATGATGTATATAATATAACTCTTTTCTTCAAAGCACAGCTACTATGGGAAGATAGACATATTTTAACCGTTATCCTGAACTATCCCAATGGTATGATAGAGGCAGGGGTGATAGTCAAAATAATTCACAACATGACCATAGGTACTGACCATACTGTTGACCACTAATTGTAGCACTGGAGCAAGATCTTGTTGGCCTTATTTAGCTTCTGAATTTGAGGGAGATGTGGCAGATCCCGGACGAATGGCCAAGGAGCCTTGGGTATTCATCGTAGGGCACTTATATGATTTGGTGCAACAGCTATTTTTTCAATTGGCACATAAGGCTTTCAGCTTTTTTTAAAATCAATATGGCTCTTCCAGGGTGTGCTAATTGAATGTTGGCACTGGAGAAAGTGAAGCAAAGGTCCCCTGAGATACAGAACAAAGACACTCAACCCACAATTTAGGTATCAGGAGGTTTTGTCATGAGTATTACAATTGAGCTAAGTGTTAAGACACAGGCAAGAATTATTCACATGAGAAACAAAAGGGGGAGTGTCCCAATTCCGTGGGTTAATGGTGTGCAAATACAAGAAGCAGGAGCGAGCTTGCAGTAGTTAAATGTAGCTAATGCACAATATGATATGTTTGGAGGACAGTGGGAAAACTCCTCAGGAAAGCTTCTTAAAGGGCTTGCACCTAATGATGATTTTAATTTCTAGGGAATCAGAAAATATTCAAGACTTGCACAAGACTCTGATACATAATATTTGTCTCTCAAAAATCTCCCTCATAAAGCCATTTGGAAGATAGTTTGGAAGGAGAGAACGGAAAAAAAATTAAGCAAGGGGGTTTATTAAAAAATCTAAGAGAGAAAGACTGAGAGCCAAAAGTAAGATTGGAAGATAAAAGAGAGGGCACAGTTTAAAATTTTTTGTGGAATGATAAAAGGCTATTTATGTAAATCAATTGTTTTACCAAAAAAACTTACTTGATCCTCATTGACGAGATAAAATATGCCACTTATCCCGATGGAGTTCTTACACTAACATACTAACCCGGTGGATTTTATGATGTTCCCTAACGTACAGAATAGCTTTAAGAATTGCATCCTGAGGAATGTTGTGTGAGTCTTGATAAAACGGCACACTATAGTAAATCATAACACAGGTAAGTGGACAGAACCGCAGGAAAGTGAGAGCTTGTTTTACTGGGCCACGGAGTCCTGTTTGCGTTTACGAGTCTTGAGCATTACAGGTCTATTACATCTCTTCATGTGGACGGTAAAGCCACATATCAAGTAAACACAGAGAAAGCATAGGGCAGGTCTGTGAAAGTTCAGCCTGTGTGTTAGAACATCTGTGGGTAGTTGGCCCTAAGTAGGGGTATTCGACAAAATAAAAATGAGCAATGTGGTCAAGAATATATTCAGTTTTTCATGGGGACAAGCACAGTGCTATGCATATTTTGAAATATTATACTTAAACTTTGTAATTGAAGTCAGACTGGCTGGCATTACCTGTCTGACTTTTTCACTTATTTGCTGTATAAGCTAGGATTGGTTACTGAATCTCTGTGACTCTTAGTTTCACATTTGCAAATTAATATCCCTATGCTTCGCTATTGTAAAGATGAAATCAGGTACTGTATTTAGAGACATAGCACTTGCCATGGTGGCACAAAGGTGGTGCTCAGCATTTGCGCCCTTTCCTCCTCATCCCACCCCAAGAACAACCCACCCAATGTCTGGCTAATATTGCCTCCTGTCGTGATATAGATTTATTTAAGTTTCTCATAGAGGTCTAGTAGAGTCTTAACTCAGTAAGTGAGCATGTATTTATTATCATCTTGTAGATAAGGAAACTAAAATGTAAGAATACTACTTGAGATACTAGTTTGGATTCATGATAAGAATGACTTTTGGTTGTAGACGTTTGACCTACTCTTTTTTTCATGTGAGCCCATTGCTTTCTAAGGACTGAGGGGACTTCTGTTAGTTTCTTTTTATGGGGGATCCTCTATCTTCTGTCTCTGGTGGCCCCACTTGGACATCTCCTCATTTTCATGATGTGTATGTGACTTTCACAAGATAAATTCAGAGCATAGCATGCTCCAGCAGGACCATGTTTTCACCCAGTCGATTTAAGGGTTTGTGGCAGAAATGCCTAAGCGACAAAATCTGCTAGATATTTTCTTCTGCCTCCTATTTCATTCTTACAGCTCACCAAGTTTGTTTTCATCGTATTGAATAGTAAAGCAAGTCACATATATAATATGGTGCAGAAAAAAGACTTGAACCTTGATATCTCTAATTGAAACCCCATAGTGATAGACCATATCTATCACTATATCATATCTATGCTGGAAAAACATGAATTTGATTAATTTCTAAGAAATAGTAATTGGCAAATTGTGCACAAGGAAATCTTTCTGGTTTATCTAGGCTCCTAGAACACTGGGAGGAAAAAATAACTATTCTATCTTTTCATTTAGCGCTCAAAGATGTGATCCATGATTTATAAGAATAGAACAGGAAATATATAGATATCTATATTCTAGCTTAAATAGATATTTACACTTTAATTTAAATAGATATCTACATCTATAGGCTTATATAGATATTTACAAATCTAAACTTACACAGATATCTACCTTCCAACACTTATATAAATATCTATACCCCTAACTTTGTAGTTATTTATGTCCCTAAGCTTGTACAGATATCTATACTTTGAACTTAAATAGATATTTATAGCCTAACTTATATAGCTATTTACATGTCTAACTTATACAAATACCCACAACCCTAAACTTATATAAATATTTATATCCCTAAACTTATATAAATAGCAGCATGCCTAATTTAAATATATATCAACACTCTTAAATTTGTATATATACACATACACATATAAACACTAAGACTGGATAAATTTGATAAATCTAATTTATCTATATTTCTTAAATTACATAGATATTTACACCCTTCAATTTAAATAAATTTCTATATCTACAATTTCTATAGACATCTATAAACCTAAACTTATATAAATATTGTTCCTAAGGGAAGTTTTATATTTTAAAAGCTCTAAAATTGGAAGTAAGTTAAGTGGCAAGAACTGGGTTTTCCTACTGTAATGTTCTTATGTTAGAAGGCAGATGTCATCATCAGATAAGCAACTATGTTGCCATTTCTTAAAAAAGTCAGAATTTTTTCTAAAGCCTATAATTTCCATCTGTATAACTTTAATCCCATTTGCCCCTCTGGTTGGTCCAGATGGAATTCATTGCTCTTATACCACTGTCTGTGTTAGAAATGGACTGATATCACTTAGACTAATAATTAGATATAAAGGGTTTTGAAAAATCACCTTGTGGATATGATGGCTTTGTTAGGGATAAGCTTTGATTTGTGACCTAGTGAAATACAGCACAGACTTACTATTGAATTTTAATGATTGCTTATCAGAGAAGAGAGGTAGAAAGAAATAGTTCTATGTCTCCTGGAAAAGATGAAGGAAATTCCAGAGGCTATTATGCTCACAGATATACTGCCTGTCCCCCTGAGAAACAAAACGAAACAAGACAAAACAATACAAAAATGGTTGGAAGAAAAATTGCTTCCTTAATCTTGAGGGCCATAGGCTCCAGAGCTAGGAATGTCTGTCCCTGTCACTGACAAATGAGTGTGGGGTGAGAACTTAGATGGGCGGGTCCATTAATGAGGATACCTCTGGCAAAAAGGAGCAGCAAATTAGCTGTCCCTTAAAGCCCTGCTTGTGTATTTAACATGTTCTAAAGTTGGCCTTCCCAGGAACGTCTCAGCAACTGATCTGTGTCTTCAGGAACCTAGGCGTCCCCATCTTTCTGCTGGGCCATCCTGCACATGCCATTCTTTGTCTCTAGACTGATCTCCACAAGGTGGCTGTTGCTACCAGCTGCTTCATGTTGTCTCATAATAGCTTTGCATAAGGGGAAGTTATTCCAGGTACTTTGAATATAGGAGTAAAACTCTTTTCCAGAGCTCATCTGCAGAGTTACCTCACATTTTGCTCACTGGAAAAGGTTGCATGCTCACTGGTAAGCCTATCAGTAGGGTTGGCCTGAACCATTCAGGATTTATCTCAAAGCTGGGCACAGTCACCTCAAAGCAAAAGCAACACATCCTTTATTATAATTTTGCCAAATGAGCAGAGGGCGCTCAGTAACATTGGTTTACTCAAGATTATCCAAACCCTCTTCTTCTTTTCACAAAGCTCTTTCTCATTCTGCTATATGACACTATCTTCTACAACATCCTTGGAGAGCTAAAAATTGAGTGGCTTGTTTCAGGACATGAATTGTGTATGGAACATGGTCAGCTCTGAGTAGCAGGACAACAGGACTTAGAAGAGGCAAAAGTGATTCTTTTTAAAAATCAAATTTCAATTGATAATTGGCACTAATTGTACACATGTGTGGGGTACAATGTGGTGTTTCAATGCATGTATAATGATCAAATTGGAGTAATCACCATATCCATCACTGTAAACATTTATCATTTCTTTGTGGGGTGAAAACATTCAAAATATTTTCTCCTAGCTAGTGTGAAACATATACTACATTGTTATTTGCTATAGTCACCCTACTGTGTAATAGAACACCAAAACAAGGTGAAAGTGATTCTTAATGCATAGGTCACAAATAGGTGAGAGCCTCTGAAAGAACTCGCTGGCTTGATACCTTGTGTCTCTGACTTATCTGAGAGAGAACAGAGCACTCCTGAGGAGAGCCATGATACTATGAACTGAAAGTTTGTGTCTCTCCAAAATTTATATGTTGAGACCGTAATCCCTTGTGTGATTATGTTGGTTAATTTTGTGTCAGTTGACTGGGCTGTAGAATGCACAGGTAGCTGGTAAAGCATTATTTCTGGGTGTGTCTGTGAGAATGTTTAAAGAAAAGATTAGCATTTGAGTCAGTAGACTGAGAAAAGAAGATCTACCTTGGCTAACGCGGGCCTGCGTTATCCCTTTGAAGGCCAAATAGCACAGAGACTGTGTAAAGGTCAACTCTCTTTCTTCTTGAGTTGAGGCATCCATTTCCTGCTCGCAGACATTGGGCCTTTGGAATCTGCCCCGTTCTCAGGCTTTTGGACTTGAACTGAATTACACCACTGGCTTCCCTGGTTCTCCAGCTTGCAGACAGCATCTTATGGGACTTCTCAGCCTTTATAAATATGTGAGCCAAATCCCATAATAAACCCCCTCTTATGTATCTATCTATATTCTATTTGTTCTGTTTCTCTGGAGAACTCTGACCAATACAGTGATCGTATTGAGAGGTGGGGCCTCTGAGAGGTGATTAGGTCATGAAGTTGGAGCCCTCATGGAAAGAATTAGTGCCCTTATAAGTAAGCAAACTAGAGAGATGATCTTTCTCTTTACCATGTGGGGATGCAGCAAAAAGGCATCCCTTTCTAAATTAGAAATCGGGCTCTTACCACAAATGGGATCTGTGGGCACCTTGATCTTGGACTGCCCAGCCTTCAGCACTTTCAGAAATAAATGTTTGTTGTTTATGCCACACAATCTATGGTATTTTGTTATGGCAGCCCAAGCTGACTAGGACACATGACCAGAACAATCAGAGGGCAGGCTGGATGGCCATTTCCATGTCCCCAGAACCTCTGTGTCACCTCCCTCTGGGATCCAACCTGGCCTTTTGGTTCACACCAATTGGTTGGTAAAGGTCCCCTGTGTCCCTGAGGACTGAATCTGGCTTCCCCTCTCTCTAAGATTAGCCTTCAAACACTACAAGCACCAGTTCCAATGTGGATGTCTGCATTAGGCAAAGTCATTCAGAAAAATTCTAAACCTTAGGGGACAACAAACTTTAAGCTGTTTTCTTGGATTTTTGCATTTTGGGGAAAAATATATTCTTTCCAGGAACCAATATATGAGATAAAGAAGAAAACCTATAGATTGGAGGGTGAAAGTAAAAATGCCTTTATAATTTTCTATGACAATGTAAATATGTCAAATCTTGTCTCTATAAATTAAATTACTGTAGGCTACTGGAAGATAGGAAAAAAATCTCTGTTTCTGTCTCTCAATTTTCAAATGGCCTTGTAAGAAATAAATCATCTTGGTATTTTGAAACTTATGTAAAATCAGAGCTAAATAATTTCTATCTTGAAACAGTTGGGTTTTTTTGTTATCAAGGCATGGCTAAGGGAGACCTCTTTCATTCATTGGCTGTAACTGTGGAAGACCCCATGAATAAGTGAGTATTTCATGCCTACAAAACATTATTTGGACAGCTGCATACTTTCAATCTCTTCGTATTTCAATGTCTTTTCATTTATTCTGATTGCTTCAAGGAGAAAGTTTCAATTAGGCACTTATGATTTTAACAAGCTTGTTCAACACCTGGTAATCTCCTTTGAAAGAAAGAAGGTGCACCAAGAAAAAGGAAGCCCGAAACTTCACACAGATAAGGAGGAAGGTGAAAGGTGGTTTTGGAGTAACACCAGGAAGTTATTTTCTTAAGTATTTTAAACTTAATTGTTGCACCTGATCTTTATGGAAGACTATATGAATAAATAAGTGATTTACGGAAATCACAGAGTTTTGGAGTTGGAATAGATCTAAGAGTTCATGTCTTTGATTTTTCATCATTTTATAGAATAATAAATTGAGGCACAGAGTGCTTGGATAACTTATAAAAATGACTCAGGCATTTCCTAATAGAACCATGTCTAGAACTTTGAAGACTTAATTCTGCATTCTTTCCACAATACTACACTAAATCTGAATCAGAAAAATTGATGAACCACTAAATAGATTTTTTATCTTCCCTTGTTAGGACATTCTGCAACACTTGCAGAAATTATGAACTTTTTCAGACAGCCTATGCTTAGTCCTTTCTGCTGCAACATGTCCAGTCACATGAAACCACATTAGCAGTTTGAAGATAGTTATAATTTCTTACTCACTCACCTGTTCTCTAAGCTAAGTCATCTCAGTAAATCATTGCCATGTGCAGTAACCGTATTTCTTTTCTTTTCCTTTCTGTGCAAACCTGGGAGTCCTGTTATTTTATAAGATCCAAAGATCATTCTTTTCCCTTTCACAACCAATTAGGATCCTACAAAGGCAGATTCTATTGCCCACAATGGATTCACAGTTGTTTATTTACTGTTTATACTCTTACCTATTATGTCTATGTTCCATACTCCAAATTAATACAATCATACCTGTTTTGTAAACATTGCTATGGTAAGGACTAAGAATGCTCAACCCCATGTGACTATACTCTCCTTCTGTTCCAGGGAAATATTACGCTTTTACTCTCCCTTGAGATGAAGTGTAACCATGTGACTAATTCCAGTTTATGAGGAATGAGTGAGCATGCTCTGCACCATTTCAGGGCTCATGTGTCCCGTAGGCCACATGAGACCCTTCTGTGCTCTTTCTCCTTGTCTTATCAATTGAGGAGACTACAAGTTAAAGACGAAGAAGCCACAGGGTGATGGAGCTAGCATCTGCTTGGATCGCCCAGAAGACCCCTGACCTGGACAGCTGCTAGGGCATACACCTGATTTTGCATGAGTGCAAAGTAAAGCTTTAAGATTTGGACATTTTTTTTTTCTAACAGCATTTTCCAGCTTATTCTGACTACTAAGCTTTAGTCATAATACTTTATTGTTTTGGGGATGATTTTATTATTTAAATCTGAGAAAATAAACTTTATTGATTCATTTTTCGAGTCATTCACTTATGATATCTATTTAGTTCTATGCATCTTGCTCAACACTAGAAACCTCAGGATGAACAAAACCAACAGCTGACCTGTAGGTCTACAGGCAGGAAATCTGAGGCAGGAAACAAAGGGGAGATAGGTGAAAAAAGAAAAAAAAGAAGGCTTAATTCTGTCTAGAAAGTCGTGATGCCTCTGTGGAAGAGTTGACATGTGAGCTTAAATAAGGGGTGAATATGAATGGACCTCGTGGGAAAAACTTGCCAGGAAGACAAACCACAGAGAGGAAATAGCATGTTTTTGGTGCAGAGTGAGAAAGCAACATATTTTAGCAAAGTTCTCAGGCATGTCTAAAATGAAGGACAATCATTGGAGACAGAGTTAGAACAGTAGGCAGGAGTCAGTTCATGGAGGTCTTTGTGCCATGATGTGGGTTTGGTTTTGAATTTGCAGATTTGAGTTAGTAAATGAACTTGCCTTGATGGCCATCCTTGGAGGCTTTGCAGTGATACCTGAAGTGCTGTGCTAAGAAGGATTCAAACAGTGTTTATACCTAATATGTGAAGTCCCCCATGGAAGCGTAGAGCAGCAGCATACGTGATCTGATCTTTGCAGTGAATTAACATCCATCCATCACGCATGGGAGTAATTCACTCACTGAAGGCTGCAGCAAAGATTTTGTGTTTTTAAAATTTCTTTGTATCATAAAAAACCAGAGGGATCATTATTTTATTATTTCTCAAAAAGAAATCACATACATATATACTGTTTTATAACTGATTAATCAAAGAATGAGATAGAATTCTGTGTACTTCTCATATAAAATCATCTGATAGTAGAAATCTTTTTAAAAAGCAATAAACATTTTAAAATATCGATCCTTCCAATCTGTGTACGTGAAATAACTTTCCATTTTTTGGTGTCCTCTTCAGTGACTTACAGTTTTCATTCTAGAGATCTTTCACTTCTTTGGTTAAGTTTACTTCTAGGTATTTTATTTTATTTATAGATATTGTAAATGAGATTACTTCCTTAGTTTCTTTTTCATATTGTTTGCTGTTGACATATAGAAATGCTACTGATTTTTATATGCTGATTTTGTAACCTTCAACTTTACTGAATTTGTTTATCAATTCTAACAGTTTTTTGTGAAGTCTTTAGGCTTCTCTAATTATAAGATCAGCCATCCTGAGCAAAAAGAACAAAACCGAAAGAATCATATTACCTGACTTGAAATTATACTACAGAACTGTATAAGCAAAACAGCATAGTACTGGCACAAAAACAGACACATAGACAAATAGAACAGAATGGAGAACTAAGAAATAAATCCATTCATCTATAGTGAACTTATCTTCAACAAAGATGCTAAGAATATACAATGGAGAACAGCAGTCTCTTCAATAAATGGTGCTGGGAAAACTGGATATCCATATGCAGAAGAATGAAACTAGATCCTTAGCTCTCACCGTATACAAAAGTCAAATCAAAATGGATAAAAGACTTAAAAATCTAAGACTGAAAACTGTGAAACTAACAAAATTAAACATTGAGGAAATGTTTTAGGACATTGGTCTAGGAACGGACTTCTTAATAATACCCAAGAAGCACAGGCAACCAAAGCAAAATTGGACAACTAGGATCATACCAAGCTAAAAAGCTTCTGTACAACAAAGGAAACAACAATGTGAAGAGACAAACCAATGAATGATAAAAAATATTTCCAAACTACCTATATTTCCAGGGTAGAATATATATGAAGCTCCAACAACTCAATAGGGAAAAATAATTTAATCTGATCTAAAAATGGGCAAAAGATCTGAAGAGACATTTCTCGAAAGAAAACATACAAATGGCCAACAGGCATATGAAAAAAATGCTCAACATCATTAGTCATTAGGGAAATGCAAATCCAAACTACAGTGAGATATCACCCAATCCTGTTAAAATGGTTTTTATCAAAAAGACAGGCAATAACAAATGCTGGTGAGGATGTAGAGAAAGGGAAACCCTCATACAGTGTTGTTGGGACTGTAAATTAGTGCAACCACTTTGTATAACAGTTTGGAGGTTCCTCAGAAAACTAAAAATAAAACTACTATATGACCCAGCGATCCACTGGGTGGGTATACATCCAAAAGAAAGGCAAGCACTCTCATGTTTACTGCAGCACTATTCCCAATGGCCAAGATTTGAAATTAACCTAAATGTCCATCAATAGATAAAGGGATAAATAAATTGTGGTATGTACACACAATGGAATATTATATAGCCATGAAAAGAATGAAATCCTGCCGTTTTTAACAATATAGATGGAGCGGGACAACATTAAGTAAAGTGGAATAAGCCAAGCACAGAAAGACAAATCTCATACATTCTGACTCATATGCAGGAGTTAAAAACAGTTGATCTCATGGAGAAGAAGAGTAGAATGATGGTTACCAGAGGCTGGGAAGGGTATCAGGGAGAGGGGATAAAGTAGGAATGGTTAATGGGTGCAAAAATACATGAACAATGTTTAATAATACAACAAAGTGACTATAGTCAACAATAAGTTACAGTATAATTGTAACTATTATAAAAGAGTGAAATTGTAATATTGTTAACACAAAGCAATAATAAATACTTTAGGTGATGAGTACCCCAATTACCTTGATTTGATCAATACATATTTTATACCTGTGTCAAAACATCACATGTGTCCTATAAATATATACAACTATTATGTACTCATAATAATTAAATATATTTTTT
>CM052439.1:87437880-87459744 GCA_028533085.1 Varecia variegata | reverse complement strand
GGCCACGAAATTTCTTTGTATGAAAATAAATATCAGCATATCATTTGTGCCCCATAATATGTTGAAATAAAAAAGAAAAAATATCGTCTTCTACAACCAAAAAATACATAAATAAATAAATAAATATCAGGCTGAAAAAGCCTAATAACCAGGATTTATAATTAGATTTTCATGCGATTTGGGAAGATAGTCCAAACCCCATACAATTGCCCTCAGACTGACCCTTGGCAATTGTTGAACTAGAAAGTGATCTGTAAAGCCCCTCCTTCTTCTTACACTTAAAAATCTATCTTGGGTGGTCATTTTATCATTGTAATAAGGTTGAAAATGCCTTAATCTCGGTAATTATGTCTTACATTTATATATTCTAAACATCTCACAACATTGGGTACAAACAGTTCAGTAAACATGATGCATTTGCTAATGTTCCCAGAGCTCACTGGGAAGACAGTTAAGTGAGTGTACTGATACTATGCAGACATGGCAATTCAGGGAGCAGCCCTTGTTTGTTTATCAAGTAATGTTCAAACTTTTAGGAAGGAGGATATAACTAAGAGAAAGTATCTGGGTGGAATACTCTGCATTTTTTAATCTATCTGCCAGTTAGTTTCACAGTTCTTCACATTTAAGTGAATTTCTTTCAATCATCTAAATAAAGTCTTGAATAGATGTGAATTCCAGGCTGATAACTGCATATAGCTTCCATTAGCACTTCAAAATGTGTCAGCCTGACTCTGCCAGATATTTAACTTTTCATTTTTCTTTCAGTTTTCTGGAATACTTTCTGAGTGTTAGGCTGAACACTCAGGGCTTATGAGAAGATAACCTAAGAATTTCTTTTTCTTTTGTAAATCTATAGAATTAAGAATTCCAAGAATCTGTTTCATTATTATTTGAATCTTTTGAAACACATTATTACTATTGTTTTGAGTATGAAACTATAATATAATAGAGAGCAAACCAGGATCTATTGAGGCTATATCATCTGCCAAACCTTTACCATAACCACATTTACTCTGAGAAATCTGAGATTCACTACCCTTAGATACATTTTATTTAAGTCCACCAATTCAGGATCAAAATAAAAGTTTTTCTACAAGTTATTTTTTATAAACTTTAGTTTTACTCTTTGTTTACTATAATACTAAAAAAATACAAGAAAATAATAGTGCATGTAACAACAATGAACAGTTATCCTATGTCCCTAGATGTAGATTATTGACATCTTGATGTGCACACTTCATTCATAGGATATTTACATAATTGACACTATGTATATCATTTTATGTCCTTCTTATATCTAATATTATATCATCATCTTTGCTCTATACAATGATCTCATCAGTATATACACAATGACATCAGTCTGTATGTCTGTCCTTTGTGTTAGGAGCTGGTATCTGGTTCTAACTTGAAATATAACTTATTCTCTGTATTTATAACATGGAGCTGAAGAGAAAAATCCAAAATATTTTGAGTTTGAGTTAATTCCAATTTATATAGATGGATCTATTGTCAAACAAATCCATGTACTTCAGTGAGCTAGACAGAGTGTTTACCTGAGTAGGAGAAAACCCAGAGAAGGAAATGAACATTCATAGCAATAGACCAGAGATAGATCTTAGAAAACTTTTTCTAACCAAATATTCAACCATTTACAGTTTAAGAAAATGTTGAATCTAAAAATCAAATGTCTGGCTTATTATATGTCTGAACTTTTCTTTTAAATGATGATGATTATAAAACTATGTAAGTAATATGAGTTTATTGTGGGAAGATAAAAACATGAGAGCTTTGAAATAATTTTGCAGTTGGAGGTGATTAACGTGTTCACTAATCTTCTGTGTAATTGTCAGAAGACTCTGCAGTACATTTTTCATTTGCTTCTAACAAGATGTTTATATTATTTGATAATTACTTTGCCATTTTTGATTCTTTCTAGAATTGGAAAATTTTAAAATAATGCACTATATTTTAAAGAAATTTTAGGAAATACAGTAGTCCCCCTTTATCCATAGTTTTGCTTTCCATGGATTCACTTAGTTGTGGTCAATTGTGGTCCAAAAATATTAAGTGGAAAATTACAGAAGTAAAAATAATTCATAATTTTTAAATTGTACTCCATCTAAGTAGTGTGATGAAATTTTGTGCCTTTCTGCTTCATCCTGCCTGGGACACGAATCACCCCTTTGTCCAGTGTATCCACACTGTACACACAGCCCCTTGCCCCATTAGTCACTTAGTAGCTATCTTAGTTATCATATTGAAAAAACATCATACTATGCTGAAGCCTTATAAGTGTTTTAGCTTGATATGTTAATAATAGCACTTTTCTATTTTTGCTTTTGTTCCCACCTGTGATTTTGAGGTCTTATTCAAAAAATGTCTTATAGATAATGTCTTACAAAGTTTCTTCGATGTTTTCTTCTAGTAGTTTCATAGTTTCACATATTACATTTAAGTTGTTAGTTCATTTTGAGTTGAATTTTGTATATGGTAAAAGATGGGGAGTTAGTTTTATTCTTTTGCATATGGATATCCAGTTTTTCTAGCAACATTTATTAAGGAGAGCGTTCTTTCCCCAATATAGTAATTAACAAAGTAAAGAGACAAGCTTCAGATTGGGAGGAAATATTTGCAAATTATGCATACTACAAGGGATTAATTACCATAATATATAAGAAACTTAAACAACTCAGTAGCAGAAAACCAAATAATCTGATTAAAAATGGGCAAAAGAGCAGAATAGACATTTCTCAAAAGAAGACATACAAATTATGAACAAATTTGTGAAAGATGCTCAACATCTCTAATCATCAGGGAAATGCAAATCAGAACCACAATGAAATATCATCTCACCCAAGTTAGAACAGCAGAAAATAACAAATGTTAGCAAGGATGCAGATAAAGGAGAATGCTTGTACACTGTTGGTGAGAATATAGAGTGTACAGCCCCTATGGAAAACAGTATGGAGGTTCCTGAGGGAAAAAAAAAAAAAAGAAGAAAGAAAAACCTAAAATGAGAACTGCCATATGATCCAGCAACCCCGCTGCTGAGTATATATCCAAAAGAAAGGAAATTAGTATATCTAAGCGATATCTGCACTCTGTGCTTATTGTAGCAGTATTCACAATAGCCAAGATACAGAATTCAACCTAATGGATAAAGAAAATGTGGTATATATACACAATGGAATACTATTTAGACATAAAAGAAAATGAAATTCTGTCATTTGAAGCAACATAGATGGAACTGGAGGACATTATGTTATATAAAATAAGCCACACATAGGAAGACAAGTATTGAATGTTCTTACTCATATGTGGGAGGAAAAGAATGTGGATCTCATGGTGGTAGAAATAAGAATGGTTGTTACTAGAAGCTGGGAAGGGAAGGAGATAGGGAGGTTGATGAGAAGTTAATCAAAGGGTACAAAAATACAATTAGAGTGAGTAAGTTCTAGTATTTGATAGTATAGTACAGAAATTACAATTAACAATAATTTATTGTATATTTCAAAATAGCTAGAAAATTATAATGTTCCCAACAGAAAGAAGAGATAAATGTTGAGGTGATGGATATTCTAATTACCCTGATTTGATTATTACACATTGTATACATGTATCAAAATACCACATTCACTCCCAAAATATGTATAACCATGATATATCAATAAAAATACAAAAAGAGAAAGAAAAAACACAGTATTGCATAAATTGCATTTGCTACTAACCTCAGTTACAGGGTCTTGAAATGTATCCCTTCAGACTAGGGAGGACTAAAGTACTTAGCAAAGATTTCTATTTGCCTACCTCAGTGAGTCTGGTAGGCAGCCACCTTATTTTGACCCTAACTTTCAGCCAGGTTGACGTGTCTACAATTTACCATCCTGCCAAACCTGGAAAGAGGTCCTTAGCAACCCTTGTAGCCCTCAGAGGAAATTCCCCTTAGGACCATACTGTGTCATTCCACTTGATCCCAACTTGTCCACTGCTGTGTCTCCAGAGGACAAATATTAGTTCTACAGGCTGTGCAGTGATCTCTACTTTGGTCTCTCTGGACGTGCTGTCATCCTGACCCTCCCTGGAGATTTTTTCAGCACACCCAGAGTCCCAACTTCACTGACCGCCATCTCAGTGGAGGCTCTTCTGGGAATATCCAGTCCTTTAGGATCCTAACCTTGTATCAGCTACCACACCTCCTTCATAAAAGATTTGGAGAAAATATTATGAATTCTTCCCTTGCCTTGATACATATCCTCAATCCAAACAATTTTTTCTTTTCCCCATACTTTTTGTCTGGCAGCTGGTGAGGCTCTTTCTTTCCTGCTGCAGTTACACATAAGGTCACCTCAAATCACAGAGCCACAACTCATTGACTTCCACAGATCATAGTGCCATGGCCTGCCACAAGTATAATTCCCTCAAATGCAATTTTCCAGCTGAAATGTATCTACTCATCCCCTTCCTGATTAATTGTAACTTTAATCTGGGCCCCTGATGTCGCTATGAAACTGTGATCTGGAACTACGGAACTCTCTTGATACAGCTCACAATGAATAGCCCTATTTTTCCTCCAGGTGGCCTTTGAAGTCTCTCCATCATGACCTCCATGACAAGGAGAAAGAATGCAGGAGGGAGGTCACTCTGGGTCTGCTGCAATGTTCAGCATTGAGGGACCGGCTGTCCTTCAACATCCCCCGTCCCACCCAGCCTCGCCCAGGGGAAGCATGAAGAAAGCATCACCTCATCATCTTACTTGGATAGGTTTGTAAGAACGAAAATTGCCCATAGCATTCTCTGGCCACCTGAGAGTAGGAGTTTCCAGAAGGTGCCTCGTCTCTGCGGTTTGAGTTTTGATTTTCTCGCAGATGCCATGGGCCTTGAGAACAGAGTATCTTGTCCTTGAAGCATTTCAACCACATTCAAGCTTTGCTTCAGACCCTCACTGAACTGCCTTGGGATGACTCTTTCTGTGTAGTTCTTTCCACTCTGAGGCTTGAAGATTGTAAGTGGGTGTTGTTATTCTGAAAGTGATCATTAAAAATGTCCCAAGACACAGATGTGTGTGTGTGTGTGTGTGTGTGTGTGTGTATTTCAGGTGTGATTATTAACCTTGATACTTTGGCCCTTTTCCAAATTATGTAATTGCATTCTGTCAAGCCACAACTCCCCATACAGACATTTTAAATTATGGATTTCTCCTTCCTTTTCCTCTTACAGCCTACTCAAGGGTTTATTCATGTTAGCCAGCCATGATGGTGTGTGGCTGTAGTCCCAGCTACGCAGGAGGGTGAGGTGAGAGGATCCCTTGAACCCAGGAATTTGAGGCCAGCCAGGGAAATATAGCAAGAGCCCACATTAAAAACAACAACTAAAAAGAGTTGATTTATGCCAGCAAGGCTGACATGACAGAGGGGCTCAAGGCATCCTCACTTGTTGGTGAGAAAGTCAACATTCTGAGAAGATATAGTCCTTTATTAAAACAATTGTGGTGGGGCTTTGAGGAGAGCAGTTATTCCACAAAGTTCATTTAGGCAATATTTGCGTATTGATATCTGATGTTTATTATATCAAGAATCAAAGAATTTTGATAACAAAGAAGAGCATCTTTAACGTAAAGAAAAAATAGATGACTTGCATATAGTACAGAGTAGCACCAGAGTGGCCAGCCCCGTGACACAGCTGCACAGCTTACATGCAAAACATGTCTTCTTCCCACATACATTTCACAGGTTACATTGCACTGGTCAAATGGAATTGGTCCATTTCTGTCCATCACATGCTCACTGAAATCTAATAATCCTAAAGCTTTAGGAGGCCCTGTGATAATACCCTCTTCCACTTGTACGAACATTTGCTTCAGGAGTTTGAGTGACGTGGAGATTGGCTAGATTAGCTTTGCTTATCTCCTCCATCCTTGTTTGCTTCCACTGTGAATTCCTTCTTAATAATGATAAAATGCATAATAATAACAATAATAATGTAACCAATTTGACAGTTATATTCCAGGAACTGAGCTAAAAATATTAAATATGTTTTCTCATTTGATCCACACAGAAATCCTCTTCAGTACTCACTGCTGTTCTGATTCTACAGATAGAGAAACTGAGACTGCAAAGGATAAGTGAGCTTCAGGTTCCACAATTTCTAGATTGTAGATGAAGACAGATCAAGATTGTAGAATACATCCGTTTGACTACAAAACCTGTGCTCATAGCTACTATCCTTGGGTCACTTGCGTAGCTAGAAATATGGTTAGATCTTGGCATAATTAAATCAACAGAGAAACAAAAATATTTTTCTCTCTCTCTTTCTCTCTTTCTTTCTTCTTTCCCTCCCTTCCTTCCTTCCTTTCTTTTTTTAGGGTCTCTTTCTGTCACCCGGGTAGAGTGCAGTGGTGTCATCATAGCTCACTGCAACCTCAAACTCCTGGGCTAAAGTGATCCTCCTGCCTCAGACTCCTGAGTGGCTGGAAATACAGTTGCATGACACCATGGCCGGCTATTTTTTCTATTTTTTGTACAAATGGGGTCTTGTTCTTGCTCAGGCTGGTCTTGAACTCCTGACCTGAAGTGAGCCTTCTGCTTTGGCCTCCCAGAGTGCTAGGATATGAGCCACCATGCCCAGTCCTAAAATGCTTGCTTTTAACTACTACAGTGCCTTTTTGAAAAGTATCTCAAGTTATAAACTGTAAAACTTGGGTGTATTTATCTTTACTATTTACAAAACACCAAGTGTCTATGTGACCATTTTTATATATTCTCAACATTCTTACATCAGCAATTAGTTTTATAATAATCATTTGGGACAATTAATTGTGGTCAAGACTCTAAGCTGCACCCCACATCTAGCTTGCAAAGAATAGGGCAGAAGTGCATGCAGTCACCTCAAGAAGGGCGACCAGGGCCCCAGTTTCTCAGTCCTGAAGCAGAGAGTTATAGGGCAGCCACCACTCAATGTATCCAATATACCATTGACCTTTATGATAAATTAATAAAATGGGCATTTGCCATTTGACTATCCAATAAGAAAAGTTCCTTAATTCATTATCTTCATGTGATGGCAGAAACTTCCACAGAATTTACCTGTAGAGGTGGCACAAGTGAGGCAAACCCAGCTTTGTAAATCTCCAAGGGAGATGCCCAGCTCTGATAGTTGCAGCAAGCTGCACCACAGAAACCTGGGGCCAGTACAGCGACTGTAGTCTTCACAGGCAGAAGATCACAACACCTACAAGGAACAAGTCCAGATGACCCCAGAGCAAATCTTGCTTCCTGACCATGACCCTCTGCATTAGACCACACCTGCTCTCTCAGAAAGATGCAACCAGTGATATACAGAGTTTCACATCCATGGATTCAGCCAACTGGGGACCAAAAAACATTTGAAAGAAAAAAATAGTTGGTTGTGTTTTTAGTGAACATGTACAGACTTTTTTCATCATTCCCTAAACAATACAATAACTATTTACATGACATTGGCATTGTATTAGATACTGTAAGTAATCTAGAGGCGTGCGTAGAGGATATGCATAGGTTATATGCAAATATAATGCCATTACATAGAAGGGACTTGAGCATTCTCAGATGTTGGTATCTGTGGGGACCCTAGAACCAACTGCCCATGGATGCTTAGGGACAACTGTGACCACAATCAGCCACTTAAAGCTGCTCTTTCTCACTTGCCTCTTTTTACTAGGTTTTGGGTTAATGACACATGCCAACGTTATTCTCTTGGTAATTATGAAAATTTGTAACTCTTGTGGCCATTCACAAGGAAACTTGTGGTTAAGAGATTAGATGACCTGCCCAAGGTCACACAGCCCAGACTGCACCTCTTCTCTCATGTCATCTTATCTCTATCTAACCACAAGGTAACATCAACATCAATAAATTGACGTTATTTTACTCAACGATGTGAGGAAACGGTGTTGGTCAAGCACTGCTTATGTCTTAAAATTTTGCTAGCAATTACGCATGCACATTTAAACCAGTACTGTATGGGTGAGGTAAATATCCTTAGCATGACCTTATGGATGCAGAAAATAAGACTCAGAAAGATTAAACTGCCTGAAGAAACTGCCTAGCTTGTGGGTGTCAGAAGATTTGAACCGACTTTTGCCTATCTGCAGAGTCTGTCTTCCTTCTACTAACTTTGCAAGGGAAATCATTTTATAAATGGTCTTTTATTGTCTTCATGAAATGTCCTTTATTGTTTTCAAAGGTTAATGTTCCACTGAACATATTGATAAACCACAATGGCAGAATTTCTCCAACAATAAAATGCAATTACTTTTCTGTGAAATTGTTGCCTTAGAAGATACTCTATAAAAGGAAGCTCAAAGCAATTCGGTTAACTCATTTCTGCAATTTCAAGGTAAGAATGAGATTTAATTGTTTATCAAGAAGGATTCCTGGTAGAATAATTTCCTAATATCCCTCTTCAATATATTAAGTTTCAAGCATCTCTCAACTCTTCAAGGATTGTCAGCTACTGCTCTGGGTAAAGGGAATGAGATAATTTTCCTTCTAATTTCCCAACTTTATTTAAATAGTGTTCATTTTGCAAAATTCTACATATCTCCTAAGGCTGCATCAGAAAGCACAGCAAAATTGGTATTCTGAAAATGAATGATGTATGCTGACATCAATTCTTTCAGATCTGGAAAAGCACCTGGCAAGAAAGCATTTCCACACAGCTTTTGCAGTTTTTACTTTCCTTATTTGGTACTCTGTCTTTGGCTCTGAGGGACTCTACAAATATTTACCCACCAGCATCTCTGTGACAGGCACTGTGATATGTGTTTGGAAACAAATAAGATGCAGTTCTGTCCTAAAGGCATTTATATTTAGTGGCACACCAGCCTTCTACACATTCCTCCCAGGCCAGGAGCGATACACAGGTACGCACACAGCCACCTGCGGCTTCCTAGGCTCTGCCCAGAGGAACAGCGTGTCTTCACAGAGTCCAGACACAGCCCAGGTCCTCAAGGAACAGGTTTAATTTTTCAGCACTGAACCAGACTATCAAATTTATAAAGCCATAGGGGCCTCCATTTATAAAGATCTTATTCCACGAAGCTCATTGCTCCTGGGAGTGCCTCCTGGACACTTCTGCTCTTAAAATGTGAGTACAAGGGGTGGTAGCTTTCAGGGTGTGAGTTTGAATTTGAGCTCTGATACTTACAAGTTGTATGATCAGAAATGAACTAAATTCTATGAATCTTGGGGGTTCTCATCTGAGTAATCTATAGCTACCACTTAACTAACAAAATTGTGAAAGTATAAAAAAATGAAGTATGCAATAATGTCTATACAGAGATCAGACAGCTTCTTTTTAACAAAAGATTAATGAATGAGTGAGAGAGTAACCTAAGAACATTTTGTCTCTTTCTAAATATGAGATCCTATGATTAAGAATACATGAACTTTTCTAAAGCTTTGTATTTACTGGTGTGAAATCCAGATATATTCAGTAAAAACTGTTTTTTTTTTCCATTTTTGTTTCTGCTAAAATAAATGTCCTTGTCATTTAATCCATTGATCTTGGTTCAAAATATAACCGATTCTTCATGTCATCAGGCAGCCATTCAAATACCTAAAAACAGTTTCAAGTTGATTCACTCCTATACTCCATCTTTGAAAATCTTACTTTATTTATATGTAAGGCAAGTAAACTTCTGCCTAATTTTCTGAAGTCTGGAATTAAACTTTATATTCATAAATGAAAGTTATTCATTTAATGTTTGTGGTGTTCACATTTCCCTAGAGACAAAAATCTTTTTTTCACATTGAAATAGAACAAATATCTAAATACTTTTAAGAGAGAACAAAAATGCCTTGCATTCAGACTAAAGAGTGAATGATTGCTATCAGATCCTTCTGCCTTAAGGAAGGGTTTTGGTAAAGGTGAGAGAACAGAAGCCTCCATGCCCTGGAAGAAAGCAGGATGTAGGTGAACCTCTAAGCACAAGAGGCCGAAGATGGCATGGGAGATAGGTGGAACTTAAGTTTCCTCTTAAAACAAACTTAGTGAATTTAAAAATTAGTATAACCTCTATGGAAAACAGTATGGAGATTCTTCAAAGAACTAAAAGTAGACCTACCATTTGATCCAGCAATCCCACTACTAGGTATTTACCTAAAGGAAAAAAAGTCATTCTACCAAAAAGACACCTGCACTCTAATGTTTATTGCAGCACAATTCACAATTGCAAAGATGTGGAAACAATCAAGGTACCTACAAATTCATGAATGGATTGACAGAATGTGGTGTATGTATACCATGGAATATTACTCAGTCATGAATAATGATGACTTAATGCTTTTTGCAACAATTTGAATGGAACTGGAGACCATTATCCTACGTGAAGTATCTAAAGAATGGAAAAACAAACACCACATGTACTTGCTTTTAAATTGGAACTAACTTCCGAGCACATATGTGCACAGAGAGAAGTAAAACTCAGTGGAAATCAAGCAGGGGGAAGGAGGAGGAGGGGATGGGCGAAAACATACCTAACGTGTACAATGAACACTATCTGGGTGATGGGTACACATTTAACCCTGACTCAAGCATAACTAAAGAGATCCATGTAACCAAAATCATTTGTACTCCCATAATACTTTGAAATAAAAAAAAAGAAACTTAGCTAACTTGAGATGTTCACCAAAGACTAGTCCTGTTCATCAGGAGCTTGAAAAGGGGCATCTTTTCTGTACCTAAGAGGTATGAAACAGGAATTTGAACAATTTTAGTACTGAAGGGCCCTTAGAGGTCACCCTGTCCAGTGAGCTTCAGATTCAGTGGATAATCTCCCACCTGGGGAGTCATTTAAGAGTGTACGTTCCTGAATTCTACCCTAAACCTTCCTGAACTGTGTCCAAGAGTATTTATGGATCAATTATGATTCTCAGTTCCAAGCAATTGAAACCAACTCAGACTGACTTTAGCAAAAAGGAATGCCATGAAAGGATAATGGGGAGACCTTAGATTCCTGAGGAATGCTGAACGCCTGAGCTTTGGAAGCATGCCGCGACACAGAGCAGAAGGGACTGAGTGCAAGCGCCTCGCAGGCAGCCCGGGAGGACCCTGTTCCTGAACCCCGAGTGGTACCTCTGCTACTGCTGCCCGCAAACGGCAGGCCTGGCTGGGAACCTCGTGGATTCTCCCCTCCCTGCTTCCTTGTGCCACTACTTCCAGGGGATGAGTGTATACCCACATGATGAGTGCGATGCGCACTGCCTGGGGAATGGACACGCTTGAAGTTCTGACTCGGGGGGAAGGGAGGGGCATGGGCAATATATTTAACCAGAACTTTTGTACCCTCATAATAAGCTGAACATAAAAAAAAAAAAAGAATCAGGTGGACGCATCTGGTTGGTGGCTGAGACTACATCCTGTGTCCATGTCCTAACAGCTAGGGAAGCTTAGAAAAGGGACTATGTGCCTTTCTCTGAGTCTGTAGAGAGAGGTTGGCTTCTGTAGCACAGTTAATGTAGTGGATTTAGGTTGAGAAATAAAGACAGTAAGTTATCTGAAAGAGTGAGTCTGAATGGAGGATCCAAATTTGATGCATCAGTGGTCTCTATTTTATCATTTGCACCCCTTCCACCCAATTCTTTTAGCTTGTCACCTCTTGGTCACAACATAGCTGTGATGCTTCAGGCAAAATTCTCCCACCCAATACCAATTTCAAGACAAGAGAAGAAGATGGGTGTGTTGTTTCCTCAAAAGGCTCCATTTTCTTGTAAGATGAAAATATGTCCCAGAACCCAAAGACTTAACCTCGTATCTTACTGTCCACAAATAATTTATGTGCCATTTTCTGAATCAATTACTGGTCAAAGGCAGTGAGGTTACTGTGATGGAAATAGATCTGTAATGTTTCCATCTGCCTTCTCTGAGACACAGTGTTCCACCTTCTGAGGAACACCCAGCCTGCGTTAGTTGAGACAAAGCTGGGGGATGACTGATCGGTAGGCAACGAATGGCATCTGCCAGGGTCAGGAATTACTTTAACATAGAAAAGACACTCACAAGCTGAGCAGGCAAATAAACACCCATTTGCCGGTATGCTAGATTTTCCAAAATTCTCTGGGTGGTTCTTTTGTGGCCAGGATTTCCCTGTTTGGGACACTGCTTTTGTAAGCAGAGACCTAATCCACCCTTCTCATTTTCTATGAGAGAAGATATGTCCAGGGACTAGGCATAATCCAAACACATACAAAAGTATTAAGACAAATATTCAGTTCTTTTGACTTTTGGCCTGGCGTGATCTCCATGCCAAGATTACTCCATTTCTATTTCCTGAACACTTCCTTAGTATTGTGCTAAGTACTTTTCATGCATTATCTACAATTTGTACAACCACCGTGGGATGGACACATTATTACCACATGGGGAAACTGTGGAAGAGGGGTGCAGCTAGTTTGTCTGGGACTACAGAGTTAGGAACTGGTGGAGCCAGGATTTTACCATATTCCTTTAGGGCTGCAAAGTCTGTTTCTGCTATATAACACCAGTAATTTTAAGAAAATATCTGTTCCCTGCACAGAGTAACATTCTCCATGTCTCATAGGATACTTAATGAGCTAATTTCAAAGAGTACTTTTTTGGTTTGTTTTTGTATTTTGGGCATTGCTGATGTGACCCCTCAAATTATGCTCAGCTCTGAGGTGCGTGTGTTTTGTGGATACTTGGGTTATTGTCCCCATAGAGCTAGAGGTTGATTCTCTGTAATTCTTTCTCTGACAACCTGTCCAGTAAACGATGCATGAAGACCCTTGACTGCAGGCACAATGAGCATATTTTTGAAAATAGGACTAATTGCTATAATTTGCAAAGATAGTGAACAGCCCCCTGTTTAAGAGGAACAACAGTCAGCATAAAGGAGGGACTGGGGACAGCTAGGGAATGGGCTATGCTATGCATGTAAAAAATAAATAAATAAATAAATAAATAAATAAGTAAATACACAATTGAATCGCTTTTAAAGGAAAAAACTAGACTACCAAGTTATAAAGCCCTAAAGGAGGTAAATCCCCTCAGCTTCCCTTCCAGCACTAAGTGTGCCCCAGCCCTGCTTTTCCAGCACCATCTTCATAACCCCACTAATTGATTTTGGCTTAGTTCTTCTTTTCTTTCTCAGTCAAGAGCAAAGAATAAGGTGTTAATATTTTGCTGTCACTTCACTTGTGTTTTTCTGTTGAGTGATGGCTTTGACTCTGTCATCATCACCTGGACTCTGTGAGCAGGTTTAAGATCAGGAGCGGGGGTGTCTCGTGATCCAAAAAGTTCCAAATGCTTGACGTTCATAGAATGTCCACTGCTAGGCTTTGAAGCCTCTCGATGGAAGACACGATGCAAAACAAAGGAATCGGTCAAATACATTACCTGAGTTGCTTAAGTTTCAACCAGGAATCGCTATTCTGTACTAATAATAGAGGGGAAATTTGCTTTTTACCAAAGGCTGCTGGTGATTCTAAATCTGGATTCATTTAAGTCCTAGTGTGATAGACAGTGGATCTTTTAGAGAAAATAATTTGTGATTTTTTTAAAATTCCATTTTGAGGGCTAGATAACAAAAAAGAAATATCATGCCTTAGGAAGTAACAGGGTTATAAAATTTTACTAAAGGGTTTAAAAAAATTGTGCAAAAAGCTGACATGTCTGTTCTTCAAAAATGTATAGGGAGCCAAATAACATCCCAGTGAGATATTTGTTGCCCTTAAAAGTAATCATAGAATGAGGATTTTATATATATATATATATATATATATATATGTGTGTGTGTGTGTATATATATATATATATATATAGATAGATATAGATATATCCATCCTTTGTATGCATGCTAGAACTTCTTTTAGGGGTGGAATTGACAGGCTAAAGATTCGTTCATCTCCAATTATATTAGATATTGTGAAAATGATTATCCAAAGTGTCAGAAATGTTTAAAATCCCAACAGTGAGTCATGTTTAATATTCATAGTTCTGAAACTCTATTAACACATGGTAAAGTCAGACTTTTAATTTTGCCAATATGAAAAGTCTCAAGTGATATAGCCTTGTGATTTTGATTTACATTTCCCTGATTACTGATGATCAGTAATCTCTATCTACAGGTAGATAATTATCTATCTACAGGTAGATAATTTTTCATTGGTTATAGTCATTTAAAATTTCTTGTTGTGAACCAATTATTTATAATATTTTGTCTCTACATATTGTTTTTAATTGATTTGTAAGATTTTAAAATAGTTGATACTAATTTTTATTATATACATTGCAAAAATCTTTTTTTTCCAGTCTGTGGTGTCTTTGGGCGTTTTATGCTGTTGTTTGTGTCAAACAAGGTTTAAAATTTAATGTGTTCAAGTTCTTGAATCCTTTCCTTTTAGATATACACCTTTCGTGTCTTTTGCTTAAGTAATACTTCACTATGCCCACAATATAAATATTTAATTCCCTACCTCCTTAGTTAAATATATTCCTAGGTACTTTATTTTCTTTGTTGCTATTGTGAAGGGTACTGAGTCTTTGATTTGGTTCTCAGTTTGACTGTTGTTGGCATATAGGAATGCTACTTATTTCTGTACATTGATTTTGTAACCTGAGACTTTGCTGAATTTGTTTACCAATTCCAGTAGTCTCGTGGCAGAATCTTTGGGGTTTTCTAGATATAAGATCATATCATCAGCAAAGAAAGATAGTATGACCTCTTCTGCCCCCATTTGGATGCCCTTGATTTGCTTCTCTTGTCTGATTGCTCTGGCTAGGACTTCCAGCACTATGTTGAATAGAAGCGGTGATAAAGGGCAACCTTGTCTGGTTCCAGTTCTAAGTGGGAATGCTTGCAATTTTTCCCCATTCAGTGTGATCTTGACTGTGTGTTTGTCATATATGGCTTATATCATTTTTAGGTAAGTTCCATCTATGCATATTTTGTTAAGCATTCTTATCATAAAAGGGTGTTGAATTTTGTCAAATGCTTTTTCTGCATATATTGAGAGGATCATATGGTCTTTGTTTTTGCTTCTATTTATGTGGTGAATTACATTTATAGATTTGCATATGTTAAACCACCCCTGCATCTCTAGGATGAAGCCCACTTGATCAACACTTAAGTGCACATATAGTAATAACATTCATCAGGTGTCGAGTAGATGGGAGGAGGAGGGGGGATGGGTATATACACACAGAATGGGTACGGTGCACATCGTCTCGGAGATGGACATGGTTGAAGCTTTGACTCGGGTAGGGCAAGGACAGTACAGGTAGCATAAACATTTGTACCCCCATAATTTGCTGAAATACAAAGATAATAATGCCCAACATTTTTTCAAAGTTTAAACATTATTTCTTATGTAGATATTTAACATACCTAGAATTGGTTGTTTATTATGGTCTGAGATAGAAGTCTTAATACATATGTTTATATATTTACAACCAACTTTCCCAAACCATTTATTGAATAATTATTACTTTCAACAACTATTTGATCTACAGTGCCATCTTAGTAATATATCAAATTCTCATATGTTGATAGGTCTGGCTCTGAGCTTTCTATTCTAATCATATGTTCTAATTTTACCCCAGCTCCTGTTAAAAATATCATACTGTCTTAACAACTATGGCCCTTAAAGAATTCTTACTATCTCATTGAATAAGAATCTCATGCCATTCTTCCCTTCGAAAAGCATCTTGGCAATTCTTGACCATTTAAACATCGCTGTGAATTTTAGAATCACCATATCAAGTTCTTTAAATATTTGCAAAATTGTTGAGGATGTATAAAATGCTATTGATTTTTACATTGATTACATATCAAATAGTACTACTATCTTAATAGTTTGTAGCTTTCTATGTAGTTTTCTATTTTTAATAAAATATTGGTATAAATTTTTGTTTCTTTTTAATCTTAGTCATTGTGTGCCTGCACATGTGTTTCTTAGTGATTCGCCTTGCATGGTCAGAGCAACACTAGCTAGCGGCAGGAAATGTGTGTATCTTTTTCTTACTACTGACTTCCCAAGAAATGCTTTTAAACTCCTATTGTATAAAGTGGTATTTGCTGAGATTTTTGTAATCATTTTTTAATTGGATTAAGAAAACTTTCTACTCCTAGTTTTCTAAGATTTTTAAAAATCAAAATTTTAAATAATTTCATTAAATATATTTCAGCAACTACAAAGGGTTTTCAAAAAGTTCATAGAAAATGTGTATTAGGAACACACTCTACATGGACTTCAAAAGTTTTATGCACCAAAATAAACTTATACAACTTGTTATACATATCTGAACAGGATTGAATTTGAGTCACTAAGAAGGATGAGACATCAGTTTGAAAAGAGGTGCCATCAGGGTAATATGAATTCTGCTAAAACTAAAGCAAGAACAAACATCACATTTATGGTGAAGCATAGGTGGAAGAATGGTGAAATCATTGGAGCTTTACCAAAAGTTTGTGGGGACAATGGCCCAAGGAAATCAGCAGTTTACAAATGAATAACTCATTTTAAGAAGGGAGGAGTAATGTTGAAGATGAAGCATGCAGTGGCAGACCATCTGCATTAATTTACGAGGAAAATAATTCATCTCATTTGTGTCCTAATTGAAGAGGACTGAAGATTAATAGCACAAACAATAGCCAACACCACAGTCATCTCAAGCAGTTCGGCTTACACAATTCTGACTGAAAAGTTAAAGTTGAGCAAACTTTCTACTTGATGGGCGCCAAAACTGTTGCACCCAGATCAGCTGCAGACAAGAGTGGAAACTCTAATAGAAATTTTAAAAAGGTAGGATCAAGATCCTGAAGCGTTTTTTCAAGGAATTATAACAAGAGATCAAATATGGCTTTATCAGTACAATCCTGAACACAAAGCACAAGCAAAGCAATGGCTACTAACATAGAAGTGGTCCAGTTATAACAAAAGCAGACTGGTCAAGAGCAAAGTCATGGCAGAAGTTTTGGGGGATGCTCAAGGCATTTTGCATGTTGACTTTCTGGAGGGCCAAAGGCCAATAACACCTGCTTATTACGAGAGTATTTTGAGAAACTTAGCTAAAGCTTTAGCAAAAAATGCCCAGCAGTTTCACCAGAGAGTCCTCCACCACAACAGTGCTCCTGCTCCTTACCAAAAACAAATAGGCAATTTTGCAAGAGTTTTGACGGGAAACCATTGAGCATCCACCTTACAGTCCTGATTTGGTTCCTTATGAATTCTTTTAGAATTTTTTCAAAAGAAGATATAAGAATGGCTAAGAAACATATGAAAAAATGTTCAACATCTCTAATCATCAGGGAAATGCAAATCAAAACCACAATGAGATATCACTTAACTCCAGTGAGAATGGCCTTTATCAAAAAGTAACAAAACAATACATGTTGGCGTGGATGTGGAGAGACAGGAACACTCACACACTGCTGGTGGGACTGTAAACTAGTGTAACCCCTGTGGAAAGCAATATGGCAATTCCTTAAACAGATTCGAGTAGACCTATCATTCGATCTAGCAATCCCATTATTGGGAATCTACCCAGAAAAACAAAAGTCATTCTATAAAAGAGACACCTGCACCCGAATGTTTATAGCAGCACAGTTCACAATTGCAAAGATGTGGAAACAACCCAAATGCCCATCAATTCATGAGTGTCTTAGTAAAATTTGCTATATGTATACCATGGAGTGTTACTCAGCTATAAGAAATAACAGTGATATGGCATTTCTTTTGTTCTCCTGGAGAGAGTTGGAACCCATTCTATTAAGTGAAGTATCCCAAGAATGGAAAAATAAGCACCATGTGTACTCACCAGCAAATTGGTTTCCCTGATCATCACCTAAGTGCACATTTGGTAATAACACCAACTGGGTATGGGACAGAGGTGGGGGTGGGGAGAGGGGATGGGTGTATACCTACATGATGAGTGCGATGTGCACTCTCTGGGGAATGGACACGTTTGAAGCTCAGACTCGGGGGGATGGGGGGCATGGGCAATATATATAACCAGAACTTTTGTACCCCTATAATAAGCTGAAATAAAAAAAAGAATAAAAAAAATTAAAAAAAAAAAAAGAAAGATGGATGCCAAAAAAAAAAAATTCTGAAAGGCTTCATTTTTTCTTCAGTTAAGAAGTAAAAAAGAGTGCTTTAACATGACTAAATGATTAAATCCCTCAGTTCTTTACATATGTAGCAATGGCTGATATCATCACCTACAAAAGTGTCTTGAACTTGAAGGCTCTTATATTGGGAAATAAAGTTTATATTTTTTATTTTTATCTTTCAATTCCATTTTTCCAAGAACTTTTTGAAGTCCTCTTGTATGGTTATTAATATGTCTATGTTGCCTTTTTTTAATTCAGTCAATATTGACAAATTATAATTTCCTAAAAAATCTAAAAATATTTCCAATTTTACTTTTAACTGCCCAGCTATTTATATTATATAAAGTAATTCACATTTTATATAAAAATAAATAAAATTTTAAATTTTTATATAATTCTAATGTCTTATTAGACATTTATATAATTTATATATTTCTAATGATTTATCTTTCTGTGGGTATTTTTTATTCCTAATAATGAACATTTTTACTTTTTATTCATTGATATTGATGGAAGTTTATTTTAGCATTATTTCAAATATTTAGCTAGTTTATTAAAAAATAAACATCATTGTTTCTTAGGATTCTATTTAACTTATTTCTGTTAGTTATTTTATTCTGGGTATTTATTTATGTTTATTCTACTATTCCTCTAACATTGTTGGCTAAAACCTAGACTCAGTATTTTTTAATATAATTTTTATTCTATGTTGTTTTTTTATTTCAGCTTATTATGGGGGTACAAAAGTTCTGGTTGTATATATTGCCCATGTCCCCCCCATCCCCCTGAGTCAGAGCTTCAAGCCTGTCCATTCCCCAGACAGTGCACAAACGCACTCATCCTGTAGGTATAAAGCCATCACCTCCCCCCACCCCCCATTCCCCCGAGTCAGAACATTCAAGAGTGTCCATTCCCCAGACAGTGTGCCTCACACTCATCATGTAGGTATACACCTATTTCCTCCCCCCACCCCCCACCTCTGTCCGATACCCAATTAGTGTTATTCCCAAATTTGCACCTAGGTGATGCTCAGGGAAACCAATTTTCAGGTGAGTACATGTGGTGCTTATTTTTCCATTCTTGGGATACTTCACTTAATAGGATGGGTTCCAACTCTCTCCAGGAGAAGAAAAGGGATTCTATATCACCGTTATTTCTTATAGCTGAGTAATACTCCATGGTATACATATACCATACTTTACTAATCCACACATGCATTGATAGGCATTTGGGTTGTTTCCACATCTTTGCAATTGTGAATTGTGCTGCTATAAACATTCGGGTGCAGGTGTCTTTTTTTTAGAATGACTTTTGTTCTTCTGGGTAGTTGCCCAATAATGGAATTGCTGGATCGAATGGTAGGTCTACTTGTATCTGTTTAAGGTATCTCCATATTTCTTTCTACAGGGGTTGCACTAGTTTTCAGTCCCACCAGCAGTGTATGAGTGTTCCTGTCTCTCCACATCCACACCAACATGTATTGTTTTTGGACTTTTTGATAAAGGCCATTCTCACTGGAGTTAAGTGATATCTCATTGTTGTTTTGATTTGCATTTCTCTGATGATTAGAGATGTTGAGTATTTTTTTATATGTTTGTTAGCCATTCTTATATCTTCTTTTGAAAAATTTCTATTCATGTCCTTTGCCCACCTTTTGATAGGGTTGTTTGATTTTTTCTTACTGATTTTCCTGAGTTCTAAATAGATTCTTGTTATCAGTCCTTTATCTGATGTGTAGCATGCGAAATTTGTTTCCCATTCTATAGGTTGTCTGTTTACTCTTGTGACAGTTTCTTTGGCTGTGCAGAAGCTTTTTAATTTAATCAGGTCCTATTTATTTATTTTTGTTGTTGCTGTGATTGCCTTAGGGGTCTTCTTCATAAATGCTTTGGCTAGGCCAATGTCTGTAAGAGTCTGTCCTACATTTTCTTCTAGAATTCTAATAGTTTCGCCCCTAAGGTTTAAGTTTGTTTTCCACCGTGATTTGATTTTTGTGAGAGGTGAAAGCTGTGGGTCCTGTTTTATGCTTTGTATGGAAACAGAGAAGACCCCGTTTAGCAAAAGCAATTTTAAATAATAAAAACAAAATTGGAGGTATTAATTTGCCAGTCTTCAAACTATACTACAAGGCTGTGGTTATTAAAACCTCTTGGTATTGGCACAAGTGTAGGGACACAGACCAGTGGAACAGAACAGAAAATGCAAATATAAAACCATCCTCATATAACCATCTAATTTTTGACAAAGCAGACAAAAACATACTCTGGGGAAAAGAATCCTTACTGAAAAAGACAGAAAACTTACAAATAGAAAACCTAATGAATAGACTCAAAGAGCTGGAGAAAGAAGAACAGACTGACCCCAAATCCAGCAGAAGGAGAGAAATTATTAAGATCAAATCAGAACTAAATGAAAAGGACAACAAAAATGCCATAAGGCAGATTAATAAAACAAAAAGCTGGTTCTTTGTAAAGATAAACAAAATAGACACACCTCTGGCTAGACTAACCAAGAGCAGAAAAGAAAAAGCTCTAATAACCTCCATCAGAAACATGAAAGGAGAAATCACGACTGATGCCACAGAGATACATGATATCATCTATGAATTCTATAAAAATCTTTATGCATACAAATTGGAAAATGTAGAGGAAATGGACTAATTTTTAGAAACACACAGCCTTCCCAGACTCAACCAGGGAGAAATAGAATTGCTGAACAGACCAATATCTAGATCTGAAATCGAAACAGCAATAAAAAACCTTCCCAAAAAGAAAAGCCCTGGTCCAGATGGGTTCACACCTGAATTTTACCACACCTACAAAGAAGAACTGGTGCCCATCTTACATAAATTATTCTCCAGTATTGAGAAGGATGGAATTCTCCCCAATACATTTTACCGAGCCAATATAACATTGATACCAAAACTAGGAAAGGATGCAACAAAAAAAGAAAACTGCAGACCAATATCTCTTATGAATATCAATGCAAAAATTCTCAATAAAATCCTATCAAATCAAATCCAAGTACTCATCAAAAAAATAATCCATCACGACCAAGTGGGCTTCATCCCAGAGATGCAGGGATGGTTTAACATACACAAATCTATAAATGTAATTCATCACATAAACAGAAGCAAAACCAAAGACCATATGATCCTCTCAATAGATGCAGAAAAACCATTTGACAAAATACAACACCCTTTTATGATAAGAATGCTTAACAAAATAGGCATAGACAGGGCCTATCTAAAAATGACATAAGCCATATTTGACAAACCTACAGACAACATCATACTGAATGTGGAAAAATTGAATGCATTCCCACTTCGAACGGGAACAAGACAAGGCTGCCCACTGTCTCCATTACTTTTCAGCATAGTACTGGAAGTCCTTGTGAGAGCTATCAGGCAAGAGAGCAGAATCAAAGGAGTCCAAATAGGAAATGAAGAGATCAAACTTTCAGTCTTTGCTGATGATATGATGTTATATCTGGAAAATCCCAAGGATTCAACCAAATGACTCCTGGAATTGATCAATGAATTTAGTAAAGTCAGAGGATACAAAATCAATACACACAAATCAGAGGCATTCATATATGCCAATAACAGTCAAACGGAGAACTGAATCAGGGACTCAATACCCTTCAAAATAGCAACAAAGAAAATAAAATACCTAGGAATAAATTTAACCAAGGAGGTAAAGGACCTCTATAGAGAGATCTACGAAACACTGAGGAAGGAAATCGCATAG
>CM052439.1:87417242-87437380 GCA_028533085.1 Varecia variegata | reverse complement strand
CACTGGTCTTAGGTTGTGTAGCGGCTTAGATGTGTTACTTCCTTCGCCACTAGGGGGAGCCTGTTGGGTATTATTTAGGATTTCTCTACCTCAGCTGGAGGCTGTTGCTGATGGGTCCAGCCCCAGAGAATTAATTTGATGTAATACCGGTTTGACGAGTTAAGTCACTTGGTTGTGCTGGTTGCAACTGAAAACTTCTTTTTCTTGACTCTTCCTCTCCGGAGATGGGTTCTGCCTCTCTCTGCGTGAAAGAAAGTGGCTAGGGGGGAGGCAGCAGAGCCCTCACTCTCCCAGCGCCCCCGCTGCTTCAGCTCCCTCGGGCACACCCCAGGACCGCTCCTATGAGTGCGTGGTTCATACACCCCTCAGTCACGACTGGGGTAGCACACAGTGATCACTCAGAGGTGGAGCTCCCAGTGGGGGTCCACAGACTAATGAAGGAAGCCTCTTAGGGAGCCATCCGGCACCCAATCACTCTGCAGCGGCAAGGCTGAGGACCCCAAGATGCCAACTGCCAGTCCGCAGATCGCCGGTGTTCGGGGTGAACAATCAGGGTCTGGTAGGCAACGGAGCTGAAGATCTGGTGAGCCCAGGAGCCCACAGCAGCTCCCCGGCAAGAGAGCGGCCGAGGGAGAGTGCCAACTCGGAGTCTGACACTGTATTTCGCCTTAGGGCAGTTCCGACCCTCCCCCCACCAAGCCGCGACTCGGCACAAACAATCTGTAGCCAAGACTCTTTCCCCGCTAATGTCTCCTCTCTGCAGAGCCCCACGTTTCTCAGGGCAATTCTGCACCGTCTTCAGGCAGATCCCTAATTGTGGGAGTGTGGAGAACAGTGGGGAAACAAGCCGCTTTCCTGTGGGGCTGAACCCACCTCACTCACTGGTGAGGCGGGTACAGCCCTCCCGCACACCGCTGTCTATTGTCTTCCCGCACTCTCCAGATTTTTGCGAATTCCCATTCACCTCAGATTTTTCTTGTTCTCTATGTCCCATGTTGATTCTCTGTGGATTCACACTGTTGATCTTGCGGGAGAGCAATCTTCTAGCGTTGTGGCAGACCGAGATCCAAACCTTCCACTCCGGGAGCACGGATCCAGGAGGTGATCACCTCTCTGCCATCTTGATCTTCCAATCTACAGTTTGGGTCTTATGTTTAAGTCATTTTATCCATTTTGTGTTGATTTTTTTATATGGTGTGATATAAGAATCTAATTTCATTGTATCTGGGGTATCTAGTTTTCCCAGTATCATTTTTGTAAGAGATTGCCCTTGCCACATTGTGTGTTCTTGGCATCTTTGTCAAAAATCACTTGGCCATAATGTATATATTTATCTCTGACTATCCTTTTCCATTGGTCTGTATGTCCGTGTTTATGCCTGTAGCATGCTGTTTTCATTACTATAGCGTTATAGTAGATTTTGAAATCAGTTAATGTGATAACTCTAGCTTTGTTCTTTTTGGTCAAGATTATTTTGACTGCTCTTATTCTTTTGTGTTTCCATGTAAATTTTAGGATTGTTTTGTCTATTTCTGTGAAAAATGTCATTGGAATTTTTATTGGAATTGCAAAGAATACTTTGGATAGTGTGGACACTTTAAAAATATTAATTCATTCAATCCATAAACAAGGGATATCTTTCCATTTATTTTTATCTTTGTTTTCATCAATATTTTATAGTTTTCAGTGTACAGATCTTTCATTTCCTTGGCGACATTTATTCCTAAGTATTTTATTCTTTTTGATGCTACTGAAAATATAATTATTTTATTTTTTTCAGATAGTTCATTGTTAGTTTATAGGAATACTACTGAATTTGTATATTGATTTTGTATCTTGCAAATTTACTGAATTTACTTATTAGTTCTAATAGTTTTTTAGTAGAGTCCTTAGGTTTTTCTATATATAAGATCATTTCATCTGCAAATGGAGAAAATTTTCCTTCTTCCTTTTTTATTTGGATGCCTTTCATTCCTTTTTCTTGTCTAATTGCTTTGGGCAAGCTGTCTTGCTGCTCAATTCCTCAGGCAGATTGTCCTGGAGCTTGAGTTGGCAGGCGGGCAGACCTAGTGCCAGGGTCCAGGGGTTGGACCTGGAGCCTGTGTCCACAGGAGCTGGCCTGGAGACTGGGCATGTGAGCATAGGCATTTAGAATAGATCTGTGAATACTGGCCTAGACCTGGGTCCACAGGGCTCTGGTGTGGGCCTAGAGGCTAGTTCCACAGGGGTAAACTTTCCTGAAATTACAGGAGCTGTCCTGGAACTAAGGTCGCCGAGGTAGTCCTAGAGCCTGGGACCTTGGGGGTTGCCCTGGCACTGGACAAACCTGTATCTTGTGATCACAGAGGCTGGTCTAGAGTTTAAGCCCATAGGCACTGGTGTAGTTCCTGAGGCCATGATGGCCAGCCTGGAGCTGGGATGGTACTGGAAGCTGGGGCCCCAAGTACTTCCTTAATGCCTGAGGCTACAGGGCTGTCTTGTTGTTGGAACAGACCTAGATACTGGGTTTGTGCAGCTACCAGGAAGCCTGGGGCTATGGGGCCTGCTTTGGCATTGAGTTTGGCTTGAAGGCTGTGTCCATAGGTGCCAGATTGGTGACTAAGTCTACAGGGGCCAGCCTGTGCTGGGGCCCACCTGGCATTTGAGTGGACATGAAGGCTCAGTGCAAAGCTACCAGCCTGGAGTCCAAGGCTGTGAGAGCTTGATTGACATTGGGTTTTACTGGGGCACACCCAGAATAGGGGTCCAAGAAAAAGTTCAGTTCTCACTTCACTCTCCTTTCTCCATGGAGAGGGTATCCCTCTCCACACTCTGCTGCCTGAGGTTAGGGGAGGAGTGACGTGGGTAATATGAAACTACCATTCTTTCCTCTTCAACACAATCTTTTGCTATTTCTATGCTAGACACAAGTGCTGTAATATATCATCTGGTTTCTTTAGCTCTTGTGAAGGTTTTTTTGCATGTATAATTGTTCAAATTTATGTTTCTGCCCGGAGACAAGTGCTAGAAGGTCCTATTCCACCATTTTGTTAATGCCATTCCTTTCCCAACCTTTTTTAAGTGTACAGTTTGGCAGTGTTACATACATGCACTTTGTTGTGCGACCAATCTCCAGAGTTGTTTTTATCTTGCAAAACAGGGGAATTATGTATAATTTTCTTTTTTTGACTGGCTTATTTCACTTAGCATAATGTTCCCAAGGTTCATCTGTAATGCAGTGCAATAATATGTCATTAATATGTCATAGTTTCCTTAATTTTTAATTTTTAAGGCTGAATAATATCCCATCATGTATATACATATATATGTGTGTTTGTGTGTGTGTGTGTGTATATATATGTATATCTATACATATACACAACCACAACATTTTGTTTATCCATTCATTTATTGATGGACTCTTGGTTTGCTTTTACCTTTTGGCTCTTATGATAACATTGCTAACATTGCTGTGAATGTGGGTTTACAAATATGTCTTTGAGACCTTGCTTTCAATTCTTCTGCATGTGTACACACACACACACACACACACACACACACACACACAAGTGGAACTGTTGAGTCATATAGTAATTTTATTTTGAATTTTTTGAGGAATCTCCATAATGTTTTTCTATTTTACATTCACAACAACAGTGAACAAAATCCCAGTGTTCTAATTATTTTACATCCTCACCAACACCTGTTATTTTCTTTTTCTTCTTCTGCTTTTTCTTTTTTATAATAGCCATCCTAAGGGATGTGAGGTAGTAACTTCATTATGGTTTTGATTTGCATTTCTCTAATGATTAGTGATATTGAGTATCTTTTCATGTGCTTGTTTGCCATTTGTATATATTCTTGGAGAAATGTCTATTTAAGCTTTTTGCCCATTTTTTATTGTATTCTTTTCAAAATTATCGTGTTGTAGGAATTATTTAAATATTCTGGACCATAACTCCATATCATATATATGATTTACAAATGTTTCCTCCCTTTTAATAAGTTGCCTTTTTTCTTTTTTGATTGTATACTTTGACATACAGAAATTTTTAGTGTTGATGTAGTCCAATTTATGTGCTGTTACTTTTGTTGCTTGTAGTTTTGGTGTCATATCCAGGAAATAATTGCCAAGTCCAATTTCATTAAGCTTTCCCTCCTATGTCTTCTCCTAAGAATTTAAAAGTTTTGGCTCTTACATTCAGGTCTTAGATCCATTTTGAGTTTATATATATATATATATATATATATATATTTTTTTTTTTAATTTTAGCAGTTTATGGCAGCACAATTCACAATTGCAAAGATGTGGAAACAACCCAAGTGCCCCTCAATACATCAGTGGATTAATTGAGTTAATATTGTGTGTGGTATAAGGTAAGGGTTTAACTTTGTTTCTTTGTACGCAGATATCCAATTTTCCTAGTATCATTTGTTGAAAAAACCGTCCTTTCTCCTCTGAATGGTCTTGATACCCTTGTCAAAAATAATTTGTCCATATATGAGAGGGTTATACAAGTGATATTTAAATCATTAAGAAAGCAGAAAAAGAATATGCATTTAAAAATTATCTTATAATTACACAATTATTTTTATTGATGCTCTTTGTTTTGTTGTCTGTTTGGGGGGGGTGTCTGTGTGTGTAGGTTCAAATTTCTATCTGGGTTTATTAGTTTTCCACCCATGGAATATCCTTTAGTATTTCTTATAAGGCAGGTCTCCTAGCAATGAGTTCTCCCAGCTTTTGTTTATTCTGAAAAGGCTTTATTTCAAAGACTCTCTCAGCCACTAATCTATGCAAATTGTATATTGTAGCCTCTGAACTTATTTGTTTCTCCTGATGTGTAACCTCTGACCCCTGAGTGAGCTGGGAGGAGGAGCTGGAGTTGGAGCCTTGCATTGTCAGCCTGCTGTGCCCGGAGTAGAGGATCCCTTCTATGGGCACAGACTGGATGAGGAAAAAGGCCAGTGAAATATTGGCCACACTCACCAGAAAGTTAGTGTATTCAACTTAAATTAGATGAGAAGTGCTGGTATCTTTTCCCTCCCATATCACAGTGAGCCTCAGGAAACTTTGAGTAGATGTGAAGGGACAGGGAGCCTTGTCTGCTTGTCTGTACCTGCCTGGTGTGGAGCTCCAGGCAAGATAAACTGGATGGGGAAAAGGGGGAGAAAAAGCATGCTGTGGCTCACATGCTACAGATTCTTGTTGTTCTTACCAAAATTTAATACATTTCTTGAATAAAATTTTATTTATTTGCTGTATGCACCAAGGACAATTTTCAGAGACTGTAAGTGGTTGTTTTATTCAAATTTTGACCAGTTTGGTTTGTTTTACTGGAGAGTGGGTCTACAGAGCTCCTCACATTGCTATCTTGGAAGATGTACACAGTTATATGTTTTTAAATGATAAAGAAAGAAATAAAATTTTATTTCTGAGTTCTCAATTGAAATAATGGTATTGTGTTCTCAATAAAAAAAATAAAAGGTAGTCCTTTATGATGAAATTCACTCGGTATTTAAGGAAAAAGTACAAATACAGTGAAAAAATATATCTAAAGACATGGATATTTAATTACCATAACAAGTTCAAGATTATGAAAATACATCAGTGTGACCAGAAGAAAGAGTTTGTAAAAGAATTCAAAACAGGGGCAAAAGCCAGACTATGCTTAGGAGTTTGGGCTCTATCCTGAAAGGAATTTATAGGTATCAAATTATATTTCAGAAAATAGCCGAACCTGCATCATTATATAATGTGAAAATATTCCAATGTGAGCATACTAATATAGTTATCCTCATTTGGATCTGCGAAGCATGCCATCCTCAGGAACCTTCAAGTGTACGGACATCTTGTTTGTCCCCCAGCCAATCGTCGCTGATTCCCAAATTAAATGGGACAAATACGTTCTAATTCCATCAGAGTCTGTTCGATGGAATTCTCTTAATACATGTTCTCCCAGTATGTTCCAGTCTGGATGAGTCTTGCACTGAGCCAAATGCTGATACTTCTCAAAGCTGACTTTCTTGGTAAACACACACACATGCATACACACTCAGAGGAAATCATTCAAAGTGGGATTGTGTTTGTGTGTTAAAAATATTAAAATGTATAACTAAATAAACAACATGTGCTGTTGGCATAATAGGATAAAGAGAGATGCAGGCTGGAATGGTCAGAGATGCCTTTCCAGAAAAAGTGAGAAGTGAGACAGAGCTTAAAACATAAGATAAATAAATAAATAAAGGGAGGAATAATTTTCAGGCAAAGGGAATATTAAGAAGAAATATTTCAGAAGAGAGATTGAGAATGCAGAAAGAACAGATATGTATGAAAAATTCACTCAAAGGGTAAAACAGCAGACTTGACCAAGAAGAAATGGCTTCTGAACCTGAAGGGAGGTAATTTAATCATTTAAGATTATCTAGTCATAGGAACAAAAAGAAAAAAAAATGAAAAAAGCCTATGGGACTTAAGGGACACCATCAAGGACCAATATAATCATTATCAGAGTCCCAATAGGGAAGAGAGGGGGAAAGAGGAAAAAACTTAAAGAAATAGTGTCTGGAAACTTCGAAATCTGGGGAAAGAAAGGGACATTTACACTTAGGAAGATCAACCTTCCCATATAAGATAACTCTAAAGAATTACACAACAGGATGCATGGTAATTAAATTGCCAAAGTCAAAGACAAAAATACTTAAAAGCAATAAGTAAAAACTGACTTTGCATGTTCAAGGGAACTTTCATCAGGTAATCAGTGAATTTCTCAGCAGTAATCTTGCAGGCCAAAGGCAGTTAGATGATGTATTCAAAATTTTGAAAGAAAAAAAAATACAAAAAATACTAACGAAACTCCTTTCTTTGAAATGAAAAGACACTAAACAGAAATATAAAACCATATGAAAGTATAAACTTTGCTGTTAAAAGTTAATATATAGACAAATACAGAATACTGTAATGTTGGTATATAAAGAACTTTTAATTCGGATTTAGAAGTTAAATGACAAAAATATAAAAATAACTATATGAAATTATGTTAATGGATACACAACATTAAAAGTTGTAATTTGTGACATCAGTAACATAAAGTATGTGTGGAGGAGAAGTAAAAGTGTAGAGTTTTTTATGTGATTGAAATTAAGTTGTTATCATCTTAATATTAATAGATTGTTTTCCATATAAGATACTGTTTGTATGTTCCATGGTATCCACAAAAAAAACATACCTACAGAAGATTTCTGCTGAGAAATTTGCTGATAACCTGATGGAAGTTCCCTTGAACATAACAAGTCACTTTTCACTTGCTGCTTTTAAAATTTTTGTTTGAGTTCTGACAAAAACATACAAAAGAAAATGAGAAAAGAATCAAAGGATGTCACTACAAAAAAAATCAATGAACCACAAGGAAGACAGCAAAAGCGGTAAACAGAGACCAAGAGCTACAAGACAGAAAATAAACAACACAATGACAATAGTCATTTTCTCTCTATCGATAATTAAGAAGACTCAGAACCGAGTAACATGAGTCACACAACAGAGTGCCTGGCACAAAGTTCAGTAAACGGCAGTTTTGTGGACTGCCACGCTAACTCTTCCTGCTTTACATGAGCTAAGGAGAGGGATTGAATCTCACTCATTTTTATATTTGCAAGACTGGAACAGTATCTAATACTCAAAATATATTTCTTGGATAAAAAAGAAAGGGAAACTCCAATCTATTAAAATCACCACTCTTAGATATGGACTAATTTTGGACATAATCGTGGAAGAAAAAGAAACTAACAGCAAATTCATTTTCTGTGCCAAATTCTCTGCTCGATGCTTTAAAACGTTACGTCATTTAGTTCTTACAACAAATATATAAGGTAAATATCAAAGTCTTTTTCTTAAAGACATTCAGAACAGTTATGATAATTGCTCAATTTCACCTAAAATTTGTTTTCTGTCCTACATATTTTAATCTCATATTAGAATTTTTGATGAATATACTGCTGGAGCTCTAGTTCCAATATTGGGAAAATGATTTGAAATAAATGCCTTATTTATGGTGATTGCTCCTTTCTTGATTTTTGTCTCTTCCTTATTCTCAAATTCATTCAGTTAACTTTTCCTGACAATTTTTCTCTAAAGATCTCACAAATGCAGCCCATGCCTTCCGTTTTGCTGCTGCTAAGCTGGTTCAGGCTTTATCATCTTTCTCCTGCTCTTCTTAGATAATGCCAGTGCCTAACCTTTTAAAGTGCAGCCTCTTTTCCTCTATTCTTCTGCATGCTTTTCCCAGAGTGTTTTTTATATAACCAAATGCAAATTATCAATGAAACTCTAAATTGCCCTCATCCTTTAGAAATAAGTACTATTATCCTAAGAAATCACATTTTCTAGATTAGCCGTGAACTCTTTGGAGAAAGACTTTTTTTTTTTTTAATGGGGATGGTGGTAATGAAGATTATATGTGGGATACAGAAGCAAATAAACTTGTGGTGGACTTCAGCTACTCAACTCCACACTAGTGGGATGACCTTGAACAATATTCTAAACGTCTATGGTCTTCACTTTCCCCCAGTCTAAATAGAGACAGTAACAGAACCTCCCTAATAAGATTTTAGTACTAACTAATCGATTCACATATGAATTTTGCAAGGTGCCTGACACATAAGAATCAAATAGATATTAGTTGTTTACTGTAGTCCTGGAGAGTAGGATAATGAGTGAGCGACACAGTTTTGGAATACAATAGGTATGTGATGAATAATGAATGGATACTTACTAGACTTCAAAATTGGAAAACATAATAATAAGGTCTACTTCTTCAGGGTACCTGAGTAAGTAGCCATATAATTGTTTTATGATCATAGAACAGTTGTCCCCATTTACCTCTCTTTTCCAATTATTTTATGTGCACCTTTGCTTTATGGAAGTATGTGCAAAGGGTTCAGAATTGAGACAGCAAGATATTGATTTTTGGGCATGGAATTTCTGCTTATTATTCAAGAATCGTATTCACAAATTACAAGAATTACCAAAGTTTTTTTTCTTAAATGACTAAATAATTTTTATTTGTTTGCTAATCTTAAGCCCAACAAATTCTTGATTTTCTCTAGGAAAAAGGAGAAAAAATGTAAGCATAAATAAGAATAAGTTGTTAAAGAACAACTCCCGGCATAGATAGTGGAAAAGCATCCCAGTAGGAGAGGAACACATAAATCAGCTGGATTGCTTGCTGACTTCTACTAAGTCTCAAAAATATGATAATTATTAGGCACTTAAAAAATCATGCCATTCTCAATGCACGATTGTTTTTGTTCCTGTTCCACAACTACTATCTCTCTGTTCTTTAGCAAGTAAATCAAACGTTTGAGGTTTGACTTTGTAATCATCCTCTCTAGAACTGTTTTGTTCCTGTTCTGAAAATGGTACCTTTTAAAAGTGATGCCTCCCACCTACTGAAGATAAAATGCGGCTAAACTCTCTGACCTTTGAAAAATGTGGGTGTAACAGCCAGATAGAAGGACAGAAATCAAACAGGAGATGGGTGAAATAAATTCTTCTTCTTTTTTTTTTAATGACAAGCGTTGATCTTTTTTCTGTAGCTGCCAATTCCCCAGAAAGTTTTCCTTGATTTCCAAGGTCATTAAGCAGCAGAATAGAAACAAAGTCAAACTGACGCTGCCCGCCATTCTGGGGGAAGATCTTCCATGAGTGCAGCAGCTCAGTTGCATGCCGGCTACTTTGGGGGAGCCTCTCTTTCCTCTCTAGCAAGTGTGAGTGTTGAGCTTAATGAATTGTATTTTAAGGCAATTTCCATTTCTAGGATTACATTTTAGGCGACTGTTTATGACAAGGATCCTAGGAGTCAATTCCATATTTTTGGATATCAGTTTCACGTCCTTATAAAAGGAAAAGAGCACATGCAGTATGTAGAAGAGGCTCATTAATAAGCATGTAGATATCGGTCTGTGGCTCCCACTCCTGCACTCAGTTGATCACTATGGCTGTGCATGTCACTTTTGCAAAGCATTTCTAACTCTCTTGCATAAACAGAATGTGTGGAAGATGTTCTTCAGAGTTTCAAAATTGCTCTTGAGGCTCAGACTCGGGGGGTTGGGAGGGGCATGGGCAATATGCTTAACCAGAACTGTTGTACCCCCATAATAAGCTATAATAAATTTAAAAAAAAAAAGAAAAAAAAAAGGAGACAATAAATGACTCACTACTATAGCCAACTCCTCTTCCCAGGGAAAATCTTTCGCAGGGAAGTACTTGGCAGCCTCAATCAGGATAGGTAGAGAGGGTTATGCAGATCCTGGTCACATGCATGTTGGGTAGAGGACATGCTATGTAATACTGAGGTCAAAATAAAAAAGTGATGCCAATAGGAAGAGATAAATTGATGTGGACTTTATAACCTTAGGATTGGAGCCAGATGGGTGTTGCAGACCCAGAAAAGAAGAAATTCAAGGGGGCCGATGTAGGACTGTGGACTCAACTATAAGCATTTAGCCTTATGGCTGCCTGAGTGGGTAAGGTAGCTTGATGAATACAAAGTATAATTTTATTGGTGTAAAGCTATTCTGTACTTACCTATAAAATGTCTCTTCACATCTGTAAAAGCTGCTTTCTGAGAGATACCTGTGATTTCCCATAGGCCCATAATTTCAGATGCAAATACTCTAGCTTATCCAATCATTTTCTCTCTTATTCTTTATGAGCTCAAAACAGAGAGAAACTATTCTTGTGGAAAAATCATGAGACTTAATGTAAAAAAAATGGGTCTAACACTAGCTAATTGATATCGGGTAGGATAATTAACCTCCATCAATTTATGTAGCACAGGGTTCATAATGTCTTCTTCACAGTAATATATAAAAAGCTACTATTATGTTTAGTAGTTCCAAATTGATGTTCCATAGAAAGACAGCTATGATTGTGTGGCATAGGCATTAGCTGGGTGAGAAAGAGAAGGTCTACTCCTGTAGCCAAAAGCAAGAGAAGATGGGGTGTCCAGAGAGGGACCAGGAATGTGCCAGGAGTGAGTAGGGAAGATTGTTTCACAATAATATATTGCAACTTCCAAAGTCCTATGTGTTCCTTTCAGTTTGATTATACACTGCATCTGTCCCATGCAGTGACCATGAGGCACTGAGTTTTGTCTTCTCTTGGTTAACATGGAGCTCCAGTCTTTGACATTACGGTGAGTAGTTTCCTATATAACAGTCTAACAGTCTGACTTGAAAAAAATTAGAATCCAATCTCTGCTTCTTCACTCACCTTCAGAATGTCCATTAAGAGATTAAGTTATATATTGTCTTAGAGAGTTGGTGGTAAGTGAGGAGAAAAGAGTAAGGTACAGTTGTTAAAGAGAAAATAGTATTGTTAATAAAATAATTACACCCTGTGTGTCACTCTGTCATATATCCTCCAAGCACTAAATAGCAAACGCCATAGATTTGCCTTGCCTAGTGAAACAGTTCAATTAAGTTCAGCTACAATTATACTTGAACGGTTTAAGATTGGGAGATTTTGTGACATGACACTATCTCAATATTAGAAGGAGAATAAATAAAGTACAACTAGTTCTCTGTCATAATGGGCCTATTTATAATAAACCTTTAGGAAATCTCATTTCAGTTTACCTCTACTATTAATTGTGAACAAACATATTTCTCTAAGGGATATTATTGAAATCATTTGCTTTCTTCCAAAGACATTAGACATTTCAAGATACCTGAATTTAGAATGCTCACAGGAAATAGTGAATGACAGTAATTATGCAAGACTCATGTAAAAATGTCTAGCATTCAGCGGTCCTGTTTTCATCATTGGAGATACCGAAAATAGGGCTTCTTTTTCTCAAGAGTTAGTGATAAGAAAGACAGGAAATCATAAAGAATAGTGGAAAAAGTATTTTTTGTTATAAAATATGCATAGAAGAGAAAAGAAGCGGAGGAGGCGATGTCCGTGCTGGAGTTTGAAGATGAAGCATGAACAGAATGTTGTCAAATTGAGTGCAGGGAATGAAAGTAGGAAAGGCAATTCCAGCAAGCGTGAAGGTAGGTTTCAGGAAACAGCACAGAGCATGGCGTCAGGCTCAATTAATTCTTGTTTGTGAATGAATTGATTATTTATACACTTTTTCTTTACTTAATTTTACTGATACTTTTCAAGGTCTATGTAAGGCTTTTTAAATAGTCTTTGTTAAATTATGTAATGTGTACATCATCAAATGATATCATGAAAATAAATTCAAATTATCAATTATTTGAAAATTTAATACAACTAGAGCAGCTCCAATAATTTGCATTATGTACACAGTTATTATAATCAGGAATCATTGGAAAAGCTTCATGAAACAATGGGTCCAAGGTCTAGACATATATTGAAAAGCTGGCAAATGTACTTATCATTCTTGAAGTTCAAATTCTATCAGGATCACTGTGTGAGAGGCAGAAGAGAATGAGAGAGAAATTGACAATGCCTGTTCAGGTGGGTATGAAGCAAAGTACTTTCAGAGAAACGTCTTTATTGGTCTGGCTTCCATTGTGATTAAGCAGACAGCAATTGGTATGCCTCACAAACCTTCTAGGTGGAAATTAATGGACCCTATATACCTCCAGGTGCATTAATCTTTATATACCTTCAGTGTGTGGAGATGTGGGGTATCCAGCACGTTTAGTCAGATGGGATGGATGCATATCCATCCGTCCCATCTGTGCCATTGATGGTTTTCCAATCTTTTGTGCATTTTGATCATCTTACCTCAATGTATGGTTATTTATTATGAAAGATAACTTCTATGGGTACTGTTTTAATTTCCATTTAAAATTTTAAAACTTTTATAGTATTATGGATTCTGCTACAGGCACACAGACTATATAGGAGACAACCCAGTTAGCTATTTAATTTCTGGAAGTCCACATGCTAGAGAAAAACAAAAAGATGTGAGGAAGTCATTGTATGATTTTTAGGTGTCTCTATAGGGAGCACTCCAGAAAAGGAGGATTTCTTTGTTTGTTCCTGTTGTATCCCACTTTTGCCCTTCATTATGTTAATATCCTTCCTGGTGAGGAAGTTGCCAAGTGTTCTTGATATATCATAATCAAAGTTTTGAAAATAATGCCAATTAAAATTGCCTTTGAACCTTGATATGGTGAACAGTCCATTTTATTCTTTAGTTAAGTTCTGTAACTATTTGTAGATAGCATTCAGTAATACTTTCTTCTCTTTTGTAACCAGCAAAGGCTAATGGTTGCACTGGAACTGAATTTAGTTTCAATTGTGCTCTAGGAAATTCAACCAACTTATGAAGGTCAGAGATTAATTACTTGTGGGATACCCAACATCAAAGCTGACTGCACAAAACTCAGAAAACATAAGAAATGCCTTCTCATAGACCCTCATTTTTATTTATTAATTAAACACTAATATATTATTTAAACTACTTAAGTGTAACCCTACTTACAATTTAGAACTGTGTTGATGGGTTTTTTCTCAACATCTGAATACTGAGACTTTTGTGGAATTTAGACATCAATGTTCATGTCTTCAGTTGTAGATGGCAACAGATATCCTATGTGGAACACTGAATAAGAGACCATCATAGTTCAAAAATGATAATTCATTGTCAAAAATATTGACTTATAAACTCATTCACCCAGCAGCAGTCAAAAATGTTTTTAGAGTATTATGTCATAAATGTTCCTGAAAAACAATCCCTGTTTTAGTAAGTTAACTATTCCAGTGACCTGGAGTGGGAGAAAGTAAAATTCCACATTAATTTTATGAAGCAGCATAATTTTACATAAAAGGTATGTAACATGTTCAACTAAAATTATAGGTTAGCTATGTTTACCAGGTTGTAAAAATTCGTAAACTATAACCTGGGTAATTTCACAGTAACCCATACAAGATGAAATTGCATGCTGATAGCAATTATAAGCGTAGTACAAGACATAAACAACTGCTTGAATGTGTTGCAGAGCACAAAGCAGGTGGATATTGGAGGGTGTCCGCCTTTGAAAGGCAGGAATGCCACTTACTTAACGATCTATGTTGATCCGCTTTTTCTCCTGAAGCCATGTCTGGGTTTAATATCAATGACTTAACCTTCCAATTTTAGAAGTTAGAAGAGCAAATTAATCCCAAATAAGGGGAATGGGTGAAATAATGAAAATAAGAACAGAAATCAAGGTAATAAAAAACAAAACTTAGAATATGTCAATGATACCAAAAATGGTTCATTAAACAAAGATTAATAAATCTCTAATGAGATTGATAAACCAATATAAGACTAAAAAAAGATGAGAGAAACACAGAGAGAAAAGAGGGGGAGAGAGAGCAAATTGCTAATAGTTGAAAACTTAGAAAAAACAGACACAGTCATTAAAAAGTACAATTTACAAAAACAAACAAGTAAATAATTACTGTAAACTAGTGCAACCCCTGTGGAAAGCAATATGGAGATTACTTAAACAGATTCAAGTGACCTTCCATTCGATCCAGCAATCCCATTATTGGGCATCTACCCAGAAGAACAAAAGTCATTCTATAATAAAGACACCTGCATCCGAATGTTTATAGCAGCACAATTCACAATTGCTAAGATGTGGAAACAACCCAAATGTCCATCAATTCATGAATGGATTAGTAAAATGTGGTATTTGTATACCATGGAGTATTACTCAGCTATAAAAAATAACGGTGATACGACATCTCTTTTGTTCTCCTGGAGAGAGTTGGAACCCATTCTATTAAATGAAGTATCCCAAGAATGGAAAAATAAGCACCACATGTACTCACCAGCAAATTGGTTTCCCTGATCATCACCTAAGTGCACATTTGGGAATAACACCAATTGGGTATCAGACAGAGGCGGAGGGTGGGGGAAGGGGGGAGTGTATATCTACATGATGAGTGCGATGCGCACTGTCTGGGGAATGGACACGCTTGAAGCTCAGACTCGGGGGGATGGGAGGGGCATGGGCAATATATTTAACCAGAACTTTTGTACCCCCATAATAAGCTGAAATAAAAAAAAAGAAAATAATTTATAATTCTCTATAAATAAACTTAGCTAGTAATTAAAGCTTCACACAAAGAAAACTCTAGATCCAGATGGCTTCACTAATTATTTCTGTCAAATATTGAAGGAAGCAATAATACCAATATTTAGCACATTTATTAAAAAATATATAGGAAGAGAAAAAGCAATCGAATTTGCTTTAGTGACAATAGCACTGATACCAAAAATTGGCAAGAATATTATAAGAAAGGAACATAAACTGAAGAAATACTCAACAAACCAATTCTAGCTACATATAGAAGGAATCAATTCAAAATGGCCAAGTAGGGCTTTCCAGGTAAACAAGGTGAGTCTAAATTCCAAAATCAAACAAATTAATTTATTGTTAATAAGTAAAGAAGAAAAATCATGCAGTCATTTCAATAGATACATAAAATGTACCTAACTGATTCAGCACATATTTCTTATTAAAAAAAAATCTCTTAGCAAAAAGGAATAGAAGCAAATGTCTTCAACTGAATTAAAATAAAATTTTAAAAAACCTTATAAAACACTCATAGCTAACATAAAACCTAATGGTAAAAGACTTAATGTTATCTCTGTATGGCCAGGGACAGGGCAATTTTGTTCACTCATGAAATTTTTTCAGCTACAGATTGAAGTCTTACCCATTTCAATAAGACAACAAAAAGGAAATAAAGAATGTAAACATTGGAAATTAAGTAATAATTTTTTTTTATTTTAGGACATGTTTGCATATATAAAAAGTGTAAAAAAATCTAAAAATAAGAGCAACTAAGATTAATACATAAATTTAGTGAATCACATTATAAAAAGTATATGTTTTTCTATATTTCAGCAACAAGTAATTAGTTAATAAAGTCAATGTCATTTATAATAGCATCAAAAACTGGAAAAACTGAGGGATAAATCTAATGCATAAGGGCTCTCCACTGAAAACAACAACACATTCTAGATAGCTATTGAAGGAAACCTAAGTAAATAGAGAACACATTCTGGTCATAAATTGAGGGAGTCATTTTTAATTTGTTTATTCTTTCCAAATTGGTCTGTAAAGTTAACACAATCTTTATTAAAAATATGAGCAGAATGCTCTTCCTTAGATATTGACCAGATTCTAAAATATATATGGAAATGCAGGAGACCTAGATTGCCAAAACAACTTCAAAAGAAAAAAAGAAGCTGGAAAACTAATATCTGATATAAAGACTAGCTACAGATTTCACTAATCAATCATGTTACTAGTACAGGAACAAATAGGTCATTGGAACAAATTGAAGAATCCAGAAACAGATCACATAGATATCACTGATTGTCTATAAATGTGACCAGTGAAAGAGAAAAATTTCAGCAAATGACTGGCATAATTGCATATCTGTGTGATAAAAGATTAATCTTTACCCCTACTCCTTACTCTACACAGAAATCAATTCGGAAAAGATCATATACCTAAATATCAAAGCTACAACTATAAAGCTTTTAGGTTAAACATACGAGTATACATTCATGACCTCGGAGTGTACAAAGATACCTTAAACAGGACACAAACAACACTAGCGAAAAATTGTACTTCTTCAAGAGTAAAAGTATCTTCTCATCAAAAGAAACAGTAAGAAAATGGAAAAGCTAGCCAGAGTTGGAAAAATATTTTCAATATATTTGTATGACAAAAGAATGTCTGCTAATACTATGTATATAACAATAAATACTTGATTTTTAAAACAGTCCAGTATTTAAAATGAACAAAGATTGAACAGACATTTCATAGTAGAAGAAATGTGAGTGACCATTAAGTGTATGAAAAGGGCTTGATATCATTAACCATCAGGGAGATTTGTATCAAATTATAAAGAAACCCCGTTCACACTCACTAGAATGGCTATAATCTAAAAGACTGATTGTAAGAGCGTTTATGAAAATGTGGAACAAGGAGAACTGTCATACACTTCTAGTTTGAAAGTTTTTGCAACCACTTTGGGAAACAATTTGGCAATTACTAATAAAGTTAAATATTCTCCTACAGTATGGCAAAGACGTTGGACTCTTACATATATTCCCTAGATAAATTAACAATAGATCCACAGAAAGACTTCTACAAGAATATTTAGGGTAGTTTTTTTCTGTTTAACAAAAAAAAAATAATAATAATAATAACCCAAATGTCCATCAACAGGTGAGTGCATAAGCATAATGTGATATAACCATGCATTAGAGAAATACTGAGCAACAGGAAAAAACAACTAATACAAACTACACAGATGAACCTCAAAAATATGATGAGTAAACAGTTCATATTGTTTGATTCCATTTATAAGAAATCCTACAACAGGCAGACCTGACTTATGGGAATGGAAAGCAAAGCAGTCGTTGCCTGTCCTGGGGGTGGGAGGGGCGGGTAAACTGGGGAGAGGCACATGGGAGCTTTCCGAAGTGATGGGAATGTTCTCTGCCTAAACTGGGATGATGGTTCAGCAGTATAAACATACACCCAAATGTGCCAGACTATGCACTTACCATAGAAAAATTAACAAACAAAAAGTCATCACCGATTTGAGAGCAATTCAGACTACAGATATGTTTACATACAATTATCAGGATAATTTAGAATCTAATTGCTTAAAATAATAAAACATCTTTGCTAGCTTGCAGGATACAAAATCAATATAAAAATCAACAGTGTTCTAGCAGTAGGCATTTAAAAAGGGACATGACATAAGCAGTTATATATCAAACAGTGTTCATTAAGACAGGGTGACATTGAGGTATAGAAAATAATAGAGAGTCCCAAAGAAGGTCCTTTCACATATGTGAAAGAAGAGGCATTTAGAATCCTGGGGAAAACAGAAAGAATGGGCTAGTCAACCAACCATTCTAGACTATTTTACTATTCACAGGAGAAAATTTAAAAGAGATTTCCACCTTCTACTTTTTTTTCTACCATTTTTTTCTTTTTTAAATCCTTGATAAAAGAACTAAATATGAAGACCTGAATAGAAAAAAAATTAAAATAAAATATTAGGAGTGTATTTTAATGACCTAAGGGCCAAGAAAAAAATTCCTTAACAAGATGCAATAATCCCTACAGATGTATGAACTTGAGTTGAAATTAACCTTGACCAAGAATCCCATTCCCTTTCCGGAATTTGTCGCTAAGAAACATGCCAACTGACTGTAGAAATGGGGACTTCTGAGTGCTTTCTGGCATTCTAAAAAACTTAGACTGAAGTAGAATATGATCTCAGAAATTCTAGGGATGGATAGGTTTGAGAAGATTCTGATTACAGAGTGAAGGGTGGCACCCTGTAGTGTTAGAATACGTATTGGCACTGACAGCTATGGACACTTCCATTACAAGGCCCCTTTAAGACAGAGTGGCAATTTGTGTGTCATATTTCCTCCTTTTTGCTTCCTTTCTTCCTTCAGGTATGGTGACATCGTTCAGTGTGTCTGCTTGCCAGTTCAACCAAGAAAGAGGATAGTTCCACAGTGAGTTTGAGGCAGAGCTGGGTAGCCAATGTGCCCTACTGAACGTTTTACCAAAAAAAAAAATATTGACGAACTGCTAATATTCTGTGTATACCAACTGTAAAAATCAGGAGATTCCATAAACAATCCCCCATTTCCATTTGAACTTGACAAACTACAAGCTCTGTCATCAATGGGACCAGTTTATGAGCAAAACACTGGGCTAGGGAGGGACAGTGGCTTTCCCTCAGGCAGACTCTGTCCAGCTTGGGGCAGTAACTACCACTCATGTAAATGTTCTGCCCGGCTCCTCCAGACATCTGAGTCTGGGTCCTCCAGCCGGCTCCTTTTCTCTGAGTTGGTTCTCCTGGCCCATAGAAGAAAGAGATCTTCCTGCATGGTGTTTGCTGTTGAGAGGTTGCATGGGTTGTAGAGTGGGAATGGAGGTCCCACCTCTGGAACAGGACTACATAATAAATCCAAACTCTACCTCTTACTAGCTGTGTGACCATGCTAGGTATCTTAGCTACTCTGTGCCTTAGGTCATCTATCTGTGAAAAGGCACACAATAAATACCACCTTTTTCAGAGTTGTTAATAGGATCAAAATAATCTAGAGTAGCAATAATAACAATACCTGATGGAATATGCATTCATTAACTGTTACTCCTCCATCAAAAAATATATGCTTATTTATTTTAATTTGCTTTATTTGATAGCTTACAATATTTTGCATTTCATATGTTCTACATCTATAGTATTATCCATTACTGTAAACACCTTGAAAAAACTTTTTTCCTAACATATTGAGAATGTGTCTATAAATATTATTTTACAATGATTTAAAATTCATTGAATTATCTGTACACAGTCTCCCCCACAATGCTTTGCTATCCTTAACCTTCCTACTTCTTTTGTTTCTGTCTCTGGAGACCAGCACAGTGATTGACATATTAACTGTTCTCCAAAAGAAGGGATGGGAGGCAGGGGAAGACATCAAGAGACTCAAAGCACTTCAGGGCCCGGAAATACCTTAAATCAGTGTTGTGAAAACCGAAAATGTCTTCAGACATTTCTAAATGCCCCCTAGGACATTGTCAAGGGTCCCAGGTTGAAAAACCACTGCCTTTCTTCACAGGAGGACACCTAAGCTAAAGCATTTCACTAGTTGTAAAGCCACCAGTAAACACTTGGGAATACTTAATGGAATGATTGTATTTTCTCAAAATCCATTACATGTCTTCCTTTCCTCTTTATTAATATTGGGGTTTTTAAAATTTTTTTTTGTTGTTGTTGTTCAGATGTTCTCCTGATGTATAAAAACTGAAAGTCTTTTCTGGCAAGTTGCTTCAGTAGTTTTCTTGATTTGAAATATTGAAGAAATCAGTACCTAAACAGGAAACTAGACTTTCTGTTCAATCACTGTAGAACTGTTTATTAAGAACTATGTTCTTAGCAATTGTGAATTGTGCTGCTATAAACATTCGAGTGCAAGTATCTTTATTATAGAATGACTTTTGTTCTTCTGGGTAGATGCCCAATAATGGGATTGCTGGATCGAATGGAAGGTCTACTTGAATCTGTTTAAGGAATCTCCATATTGCTTTCCACAGGGGTTGTACTAGTTTACAGTCCCACCAGCAGTGTATGA
>CM052439.1:87401673-87416742 GCA_028533085.1 Varecia variegata | reverse complement strand
TACTAGAACATGAAAAGTGTTAACTGCTTAATCAATGATTGTCGTTTCTTTGTAAACATGATAACTGTGGTGATGGGAATCAACAATTCCTGCAATGACATCAGTGCTAGGCATGTTTTTCAGAAACCTTTATAGGCTAAAATTGCCATCATTGCTATATGCTATATAATCTTTCTCACCTACATGATGGAAGGTTAGGTGAGAAACACCCACAAATACTGACTTTTAACATTTTGATTATTTTATTATAAAACAAATCACCAATACAGAAAAGCATAAAATAATTTTGTATTTTAATGAATGGGTATAAGGAAAATGCTCTTGTAACTTCTCCCCATATCCAGAAATAGAATTTTGACAGCCACCTTCTAAGTCCTTCCATGTGGCCCGCTGAGATCACCAACCCCTCCCTACAAAATAGGGACAACCCTCTTTTTTAATTTTTGCCTTTTTTATTGGATACACAATATTTGAACATATTTATCAGGTACATGTGACATTTTGTTGCATGCATAGATTGTGTAGTGATCAAGTTAAGGTATTAGGGTATTCACCACCTTGAGTACTTATCATTTCCATGTGTTGAAAACACTTCAAGTCCTGTCCACTAGCTACTTTGAAATATACATTGTTTATAGCCACCCTACCATGCTATCAAACATATTAGAACATATTTCTTTAACTGTAGGCTTGTACTCATTAACCAACCTTCTTTATCCCCTCCCCATCCCTCAAACACCCTTCCCAGACTCTAGTATCTATCATTACTCTCTGCAAAGAGAGTAATTCTTTGTAGAAGTATTGAAGGAAATTCTAAAATCTGAGATCAACTATTTGAGCTCCTACATATGATTGAGAATATGTGATGTTTTTCTTTCTGTTCCTGGCTTATTTCAGTTAACATAATGACTTACAGTTTTACTGATGTTGCAAATGACAGGATTTCATTTTGTTATGTCCAAATAATATTCCATTGAGTATATATTCTTTAGCCATTCATCCATTGGTAGACACTTAGGTTGATTCCATATCTTTTCTATTGTGAATAGAGCTGCAATAAATATGGGGGTTCAGGTATCCCTTTGATATACTGATTTTCTTTCTTTTGGATAAATATCCAGTAGTGAGATTGCTAAATCATATGGTAGTTCTGTATTTAGTTATATGAGAAAACTTTATACTGTTTTCCATAGTGGTTGTACTAATTTACATTCCCATCAACAGTACATGACTTCCCTTTTCTCTTCATCTGCACCAGCATCTGTTATTTTTGTATCATTTTAGTAATAGTCATGCTAACTTGAGTAAGATGATATCTTATTGTGGTTTTGATTTACATTTCCCTGATGATTAGTGATGTTGAGCATTCATGTACTTGTTGGTCCTTTGTATGTCTTCTTTTGAGAAATGTCTATTCATGTACTTTGCCCACTTTTTCATGGGATTATGTTTTTACTATTACTGAGTTTCTTGAATATTCTGGATATTAGAGCCTTGCTGAATAAGTAGTTTACAAATATTTTCTCCCACTTAAGCTGTATCTTCACTCTGTTGTTTCCTTTGCTGTGAAGAAACTTTTTAGTTTAGTATAGTCCCATTTGTCCATTTTTATTTTTGTTGACTGTGCTTTTGAGGTCCTGGCAATAAAATCTTTGCCCAGACCAATATTCTAAAGTATTTCCCTTATGTTTTTCTTCTAGTTTTTTTTTTTTTTATAGTGTTATGTCTTAGGTTTAAGTCTTTAATCTATCTTGAGTTGATTTTTGTATATGGTGAGAAATAGGGGTCCAGTTTTATTCTCCTGTATATGGACATCCAGTTTTCTCAGCACCATTTATGGAAAGGTATCTTTTTTCTCCAATGTAAGTTGTAGGTACCTTTTTTGAAAATCAGTTTACTATATAATATGTGGATTTATTTATATGTTTTCTGTTCTTTTTCATTGGTTTGTGCATCTATTTTTATACCTATGTCACAGTGTTTTGGTTACTGTTATCTTGTAATATATTTTGAAGTCAGGCAGTGTGATGCCTCCAGCTTTGCTGTGGATTGCTTTGGCTATTCAGGTTCATTTTTAGTTCCATTAAAATTTTAGGATTTTTTTTTTTTTCTATTTGGAGAATGTCATTGGTGTTTTGATAGGAGTTGTATTGAATCTGCAGATCACTTTAAGTAGTATAGACATTTCATAATATTGTGATGCCCTCATTCTTCCTGCTTCAGCTGATATTTTTGGATTGTCTGACATGTTTTCCAAAGAAAGCCTATTGGTTATTTTTTGTTTTTCTATTCTTAAGTGTGTCAGATCCCCCATTATTTCTCTTTGCTTTCTCCTGCACAGATTCCAATATAATCCATGCAAACATTGTATCAATCGGTGACTTATTACCATCTAAAGTATTTTATTTTGTGGATATTCCTTTTTACCCACTTTTGTTGTAAATGTTGCACACTGATATTGGTTTAGTTATGTACTTATTACACGTTTTTTTTTTAACATAAATTTTTTTTTATTTATTATAGCTTATTATGGGGTACAACAGTTCTGGTTAAGTATATTGCCCATGCCCCTCCCAACCCCCCGAGTCTGAGCCTCAAGGGTGTCCATTCCCCCAACAGTGCACATCGCACTCATCATGTAGGTAAACACCCGTCCCCTCCCCCACCCCCAACACCCCGAGTCAGATCTTCAAGCATGTCCATTCCCCTGACAGTTCGCTTCGCTCTCATCACGTAGATTTTTATTGGAGATTTGGAGAAATTCAAAACCTATACCCTTCTACTACAATCTTCTTAAAGTTTGTATTAAATAAAAGAATGCATATATAAATATACACATATTTATATATATTATTTATATTTATACTAAATATATGTTCTGGCAGTTTTCTGTTTTTGTCAATGTTGTTTTTAGGAGATTGATTCACATGTACATTTCTTTCTTCCTTTCATCTTCAATATAATATTTCATTGTATTCATTTAATATTAATGCATTTTTGTTACTGTTGTCTATTTACTCTTTCTGTCCCTTGGAAATTGAAATTGAACTAGCACCATCCTTCTTTTTACCATATTCTATTTCATCACTTTATCGAAGTCTCACTTTTTAAAAAGGAACATCACTCGGTATTTTGAAAAAAAAAATATGAAAATTCAAGACTCATTCAGTGAGGCATATCTACCTTTTACATGTAGATAGGATGTGCTATTTGCATCCTCCCACTTGTATTTTGGAAAGTACTCATGTGATAAATGTTACTGATGCATTCAGTGTCCAAATTAGAATTACTGAAAAGTGTATACCCCTACCACTAATCTGGCCCTAGTTGTACATGCAAGGGAACCGAGACCCAGTGTGATTTTCTAAATATCAAACAGCTGGCTCTATATGTAAGGAGCTATGTCTGAAATCTCCTTTAGTGAGGCCACATTGATCTTTCATTAATGAGCAGGGGAATATTTGACAAATCACAAACTTTAATCATCAACTTCTTCATCACTGTATTTTGGGTCAGCAAAAACTTGATTTGCATTCTAGATCTGTTGCTTTTTAACAATTGATATTTGACAAGTGGTATACCATCTGAGCTACAGGTTCATAATATGTAAAATGGGAATAATAATATCTAATTAATAACAGTTTTTAAAGAATCCCAGTTAATGATAGTGCTGCCTTCCCGATGAGGCACAACCCTCCCCATGAACTAACTTTAGGTCACAGGTTAGTATTCTAGTTCTTGTCCATACTCTGGAACAATATTGCTTTTCACTAATCCTCATGTTTTTGTTAGACAATAGAAAATACAATCATCCTTTCTAACTCCATACTATGTGTTATGATTTCCCAGAAATCTGAAAGGTTATCATTCCCTGTTTCAATGGCTAAACTAAAAGACTGATGCATCCCTATATGAACAAATGATGGAACAATAAACTCCTTTCTTTCAAGCTGGAATCTGCTTCCTAATATAGCAATGACCAAATCACCCTGAATTAAAGAAAATGTTGGGGTTATTAAAAGATCTGCGGCTTTATGGCAGCATGATGGGAAAACAAATGAAATCATTTAGGCAAGATAATACACTGTGGTTTAAAATGCCCTCATTGATATGCAACTGAGGGCCAATAATGTCATTTAGTACATCCAGTGATATGCCATTTGGGGAGGACTGATTGTGGGGAATAAAGATGCTTGCTGTGATGAAGATAGAGCACCAATAATGAATAGAAGTCTTTTCACTATGTTTGTTTATAAGTGTTAGATCAGTTCTGCTAAACTGACATGGAGTAGGTAGGAAGTATTTTCTAATAAGAAATCATTGATTTGACAGAATTGAGTAGTTGGGGAGATTACAATCCTGAGATCCAAACAAGGTATTATTTTGTTTTAGTACTTTTATTTAGTCAATACCCTTTCAGATATCTTTCTGTATATGTGTGCATGTAATTATACATACATGCAGATTTTTAGTGTTTTTTTCTACAAATGGGTGTCATATAACATATGCTGTTATAATTTTTTGGCAGTATGAGATTTCTTATTTCTGTTGTTACAGAACCCCTCCAGACACCCTCAACCTCTAATCTGCTATCAATATTAAATATTACTTGGTACAGAAATGAGAATTTTGAAGGAGTAGAAGGCTCATGTGTGCTTTAACCTGCATATAGCTTCATTTTGCTCTGAATGTTTTAGATTTACTGTTCCTATTATGGAACTTTTCTTGGGGAATTTTTTTTATTCATTTAACAAACATTTTATGAGTTCCTATTAAGTATTAATTGTGCTTCTGAGTGCTGAAGATACATTGGAGAATAAAACAGTTAAAGTCACTATTATCATGGAACTTACATTTTAGTAAGAGAGCCAAAAAACAAATAATATTCCAATAAATACATGTATATTATTAGTCTGTGATAAGAGAAAATGGACTACAGCAATTCTAAGCTTTATAGATGAATTGTACACTGTCTAGATGAAGAGAAAAAAGATTCTCCTCTTTCTTTTAGAAGATTGAGATACTGCCTTGCGAGAAGATTCTAGCAAACTTCCTTCACACAGATCGTTAATTTGAATTGTGTCACATGCTGTTCCTGAGGACCTTCTTTGGAGGGAGAATGGCATGAGCCAACTGTTTGAGGCCTGCGACACCCGAACCAATCAGTTGTAAAAGATGGTCTTATCCCAAGTGACCTGGGATAATTAGAGCTCACCCAGGGTAGGTATTACAATCATTTCTTCTACCCCCTCTAAATCCTAGGCTGTGAGAAAATGTGGAAGCGATGTGAATAATATTTGTGAGACTACCACATTGTTCATTGAACTGTTTCTCGAAAGGTTTCTTGGGGAAGATGGTGCCTGAGTTTTCAGGGACATGTAAGAATGAGGATTTTCAAAGTGAATTAATTTCACTTACGATAATGTCCTCCAGTTCCATCCATATTGTTGCAAATGGTAGGATTTCTTTCTTTTTATGGCTGAATAATATCCCATTGTGTAGGTGTGACACATTTTCTTTACCAGTTCATCCATTTATGAGCACTTTGGTTGATTCCAAATCTTGCCTATGGCGAATAGTGTTGCAATAAACATGGACATGCAGTTATCTCATCAATGAGATTGAGAGATTATGTACTTACCTCCAAATTATGTAGTGTGTAAAAGGCAGATCCAGAAATATGTGGCTTAAAACCTGTGTCACTTCCGTGGGACCCTCATATTTTCATTATATTTGTAATCATTGTTTGAAATATAAGTGGCTTAAATAGCCAGTGAATATATATGCAGTTTTATTTCTATTCTAATGCCTTCTTCTAGTTAGGGTAGTAAAAGTGAAAATGTATGTCTTTAATTACTTGAGAGCATTTAGCAATGTTTCTCACCTTTAAATATTTCTAAACTCTAAAAAAATATATATATAAAACATTGCTTCCTCTTGGGCTTTGAAGTGAAATTAATTTAACCAGTGAGGAAGACATTTACAGAAACAAAATGAAAATTCCACTTGCCACTAGACCCAACACGTACTTAATTAAGGAGAAGTCAGGAAACAGAATCAGTCATTATAACAATACTGACAATTAGGACTTTAAGGAGAAAAAAAATTGAAATTCCAAACATTGACCTGTGATAACACATGGTCAGAGAGCATCAATTAGCAATACTTAGAAAAGGTCTATCTCTTTTTCATGTTTAACATCAAAATGGTTGATGAAAACTCCAGATGTCAGCCACGTGATTCTACATCCAAATACGAACAGCTGAGGCTGTCCTGGGGCTTAGTTCAGAGCTTAATCAAAGAAGACTGGTCCGTTTAGATGTGAGTCCTGTTACTTGGCGAGAATATTGATTATAGCACATGGAAGAAGAACAAAAGAATACTGTCTATATTTCTTTTTACTGACTCCTCCCAATGCAAGTGTCCTGAGGCACTTAAAGCCAACACATCTTTATTCATCTTGCTTCCGTCAAGGCCAAATGAATTCTCTTGCTAGATGGAAGAGGATAAGTATCCATTTAAACAGAAATTGGCTCATTCACAGCAGAACATTTGGCAAACTAGCTATAGGCAATAAACCTAGAATTGTTTTTCCCCAAACTGTGCTTCTCTGTGTTAATCAAACTCTTCAAATAGGTTCAGCTTATTCAACTAATACTGGCTAAATATTTGACTACTTGTCTCATATGAAATATTATTAATAAAAACATAGGAGAAGATGAAAAAATTAAATAATAGATTATTTTTCCTCCTGGGTATCTCATACATAATTGTAATAACTGCTTATTAAGAACTTATTTATTCTTTGACTTTTATAAGTGTAAATAAATTGTTAAGATATAGTGAATCGAAGAGACTGTCACTATCCATAATTCTAACTCTCAACTAACTATATGAAAGGTGCCAGTCTAGACCTACAAGAGTGAGTTGGAAAAAAGAAAAATGCAGAGCTCTTAGAGAGTAGAGATATGTAATAATTTTACACAATAGTATCAAGACACTGAACTTTTCAGATAGAAGTAACATTTTTCATTTGAGATGTAGCCTTGAAGGGAATCTTTCTGACAAAAATTCCAAAGACTTGAAACACAATATTAGATCTCAATTCCATGGCATTGAGGAAAAACAGAAAAACTGATTTGAGAGCTATAGTAAATTAAAATAATTCCTGGGCTTAAATAGATAACAGGTAATTCCAAAATTTTACTGTGGAAAATATTCCTTCTACTTTACAATGTTTACTTGATTTTAAGATATAATCTATTATAAGATGAAAAATCAATTTTATAGAGTTTTTTAAAAATTTTTAAAAGAGTGGCATAACCCAAATCTCTTGAGAGATGAGCACATCAAAGAAATAACGTACCTCAGAGTCATGACATAAAAATGCAATGGAATGGGAACAGAATCAAAAAGTATGCTAGAAAAAATTTACAGTCAGACAAACAACGTAAACAATTGGAAACAGAGAAACCAAAAATTCTAAGCAATTGATATAAAATTTCTCAGCGCAAGATAACAGTGCGGTTAGTGGAAATGAACAAGGGAACCAGAACATCTAGAACGCTGGGTCTTGTTTGTATCGCTTATATTTCGCATTACAAAGCACAGTGAGAGCCCAAGAGCAGGGGGCAGGTTTCATAAGCATATCTAAGTTTCCTAACTAAGACGGAACAGAAATTAACAACAAATCACAGTTTTTGATATTGTAGCCTGTTTTTAAATATAGTAGCTGACTCTCAATGTTTCTCAGACAAATCATTATCACAAATGTCACCAACACTGAATAGTAAAGTTACCAATTTAGGAAGCAGCTCAAATCCAAAACAATGGCTGTCATCATCATCTGTTCTCGTGCCTTTAAATTTGGGGCTTATGGAAAAATCAGTCTCTGAATTCTCTGCCTGAGGTGTTTCACTGCACACAACATGCTTTTCCTTCAACACATGCTTGTGTCTCAGTCTCAACTTCTCTGCAGCTGACTGTGTGTCTCTCTGAGGTACCCCTCACAATTTTCCAAGGTGAATTTTACAGTTTCCGTATGGTCTGGACTTTAAGTTATATATCTCTAAATGCCTTCCAATATGGAGAAATTCAAATCAATATTTTTGAAAGATGAAAGAACAGACAAAAGTGTGACTTTATTTAATTAAATTGTGCCAAGTTTATAATATATTGTGTATATTCCAAGAGGGAGGGGAAATCACTGAAGATTTTGATAGAGAAGCAGTATTGCTGATTTGTGTTTTAACAAACCAGATCTGGATGTTGTATTGAAAATAGGCTGATGAAAGGTATGTGTGGACGGTGAGACACCAGCAAGTTGGTGGTTGCAACAAACCGGGTATTAGTAACAATGGTGTGGACCACAGGAGTAGCTGTGGAAGGAATGAGAAGTCAGTGCAGTCTATACATACTTTGCAGGTAAAGTTGACAGAATTTATTGATGATTTGTAGGTGAAGTGTGAGAGAAAGAGAAGTCAGGATTGACTACAAGGCTTTTGTCTTGAGCATTAAGTTGTAGTGCCATTAACTGACTTGCAAAAACATGTGGGAAGGGCAGGTTTGGTTGGGGGGGCATGTATAGCAGGACCTCAGTTTTAGAGATGCGAAGTGGGTATATTGAGTGAACATTTGGACATGGGGTCTGGAGGTCAGGGCACAAGTGTGAACTGGAGTTATAACTCTGGACATCCGAGCATGTAGATTGCAGTTAAAATCATAAGATCACCAAGAGATGCATATACATAGAAGAGGGGAAAGATACAAATATTGAGTTTTGAATTCCAACACTTAGTGAGCAGAGATGAGGAAGAGACTGCAAAGATGTCACCAGAGACTGGGTGTGGGGAAGATGAGCACATTGTGGTATCCTGGAAATCAAATGAATAAAGTGTTTTGATAATGTCACGTACTGCTACAGAGGAAGTAGCACTGCATGTATCATGTGGAAGTCCTCAGCACCTTGACAGGCGCAGTTTCAGTGAAGTTGTAGGCACTGCTGCCTGGTGGGAGTAGGCTCAATAGAGAATGGAGGTAGTAAATACCGACGTGTCCTTGAAGAAACTTTTTGGGAAGGGAAGAAGAGAAATGAGGTGGCAACTGCAAGGAGTGTGCTAAAGAGAGGGTTGGAGTTGTCCCACTGACCTGTAGTTTCACATCTGAGGATTCCGAGGTCTAAACATATTAAATGACACATTTCAGAAGTAAACAACTCATTGAGTTTGAAACTGTGCCATTCTGAGTAGCGTGGGGATGAAATCTTATGCTGTCCTACTCCACGCCACCTGGCAGGTGAGTCCTCCCTTTGTCAGCATATACAGAGCTCCCAGCCCCTGAGACACTTAGGAGCTTTCTCCAGTATCAGGTTAGCAGATCAGCTATCCTGGTATCTCAGTGCTTGTGTCCAAGTCACCTTTGTTTTACTTAATAATGGTCCCAAAGCACAAGAGTAGTTGTGCATATTTTTATGACATGTTTATGATTGTTCTATTTTATTTTTAGTTGTTGTTAATCCATGATTGTGCCTAATTTATAAATTAAACTTTATCATAAATATGCATGTGTAGGAAAAATGCAGTATATAAAGGGTTTGGTTCTATCTGTGGCTTCGGGCATCCACTGAGGGTCTTGGAATATATCCTCTGTATATAAGGGGAGAGTATTATATTTTTAAAAAATGGGAGCAATGAAAACATCTTTCTGTGCTTCTCAACACTGCTATTATTTTGATATATGTAAATAAAATGGCCTTGATTTTCCTCTTACCCATTTAACAATCCCCATGATTAGTTGTGACAGTGATAAATTATGTCTGACCCCTGGTTCCATTTTAGCATTTGCATCAAATCATTTACATTTCATCAGGCCTCTTGAATTCAAGGTTCCCAAGATATATGCTACTGAAATTTTAATTAACAATTAAATTTTTGCATACTAAAAATAAAAAGGGTTTTTTATGATGAATAGGCGTTAAACATTAATATGAATCTGCCACTTGGATATGAGTACAAAGCTTGCTCTTCCTCAAGTGTTATAATCAAATATTCTTCTTCTGAAATAATCTGGTAAGGTTATTTTTAAAGAGTGTTGCACATATATTCACATAAAATTGGGCATGACTAGGCATAATGGAAGAAATTAATGAAAGGAAAATTTAAGATGGGAATCAGGAGGGAAAAGATTTTAATGAGAACTAGGGAATGGTGCAATGATCTCCCAAAAGAAAGTTAAGCAACTCTATATTTCATGCATATCATGCAGAATATGAATGAAAAAAGTTTTCAGAGGGACATACCTTTTTGCTGGCCCCTGGAAGCAGAGCATACTGATTTGATATGTGAATTCAGATAAATTTCCTTCAAAGTGCCCATGTGTGGCAATTTATAACAAGGTGATAAAAAGTATTTGCAGTGTACTTGCTACTCTCTTTGAAAAAGAATAGTACTTTCTTGAATGTGTTTCATTATCTGTTTTAAACTATAGGTTGAAACATGAAATTCCCAGTGTTAAAAATCAAAAATGGCTGAACATTCACGATGTTATATTATTTCACCTCATTCATGGGCTGGTGTCTGTAAGAACATCCTCACCTCCATCCCTGTCTCCAGAAAATCTGCTAAGTGGCGTGGAAGACCAACGCCCATACGTGTGACCCTGCAGGCTGAGCAGGTGCTCAACTACCTTGTCCTGCTGTAGCTGTTTTTGTTTCAGTTTCCTGCTTCTCTCAAGTCCATTATATTAACAGATGCTTTGATTCTCTCTTTTGGTATTTGAACTGACTTCATCTCATTAAGATCTCTCTGTCTTTGCTATAAGGAAGGTTGCTGGCACTGCCCTTTTCTTAACAGAGGACAAATGTTCTTCCTCAGCAGAAAAAGAAAACGCTGTTTATGGGAAGTTGTTTTAAATACCATGATGTCAAATTCAAAACCTTATGGACTTAACTCCAGAAAACCTTTTCCCCTCACCTCAATAATACTTTATGTAGCTATCATCTACCAATTCATATTATTCTTCCTAAAATATGCATGCCTCTACATATATTCACCATATTTTAGAAGTAACAAGTTCCAAATGCAAATATGTGTTTAAATGGCCTCTTTTATTCTTCACTGTGGGTGAACTCATTCTAGAAAATCAAAACATGTAGAATGAACCTGAGCAAAATGATGTATTTCTCTTTCATAACTTGGCAAAATTACTTCTTTGGCCCTTATTCTTTTATCCTTTTGTATGTCTTTTTTAAGGATATATATAACTGAATTTTGGGGGAAAACACCCGATTCATTTTTGTCCCCTTTAGACATGCATTTGGTAATATGTTTGCGTTCATTATTTTCAAGACCATTTCAATAGACTGAAACACTAATTCTCTGCCAGGTTTTTGACTAAAGGCCATGCTAAAGTAAAATCTTATGGACCTGAATGGGATTCCATCACTATTTATTTATTTCAAATCATTAGTTAAATACCTACTATGCACTCATTAGCCGGCCTTTGCCACTTGTTGAGACTACAAAGGAGAAGAGAATCCAATCTCTAGCCTGAGGAAACTTGTCTTTATTGGGGAAAAATACATGAGAAACATAATGAAGTTCATGGAAGAAGAATCTTCTTGAAAATTGCTTCTATTAATGAATCAGAATAATGCAGAATTTCTAATTAAAATTCCAGTTAAAGCTGGTTAGTATTCAGGAATCCTATGAGAAACTTTTTTAAAAAATAAAAATAGGCAACAAATACAAAGGCTACTTCCAGCTAGCTGGGCATGTTTATGAATAAGTGTAGTATTCCAGTACCAGGCAAACTATTTGCACATCAGCCCAACTCCAGAAGTTTATGGCACACCAATGATCTTCCAAAAAATATCTTGCTTTTCCTCATCTCTACTCTGGGGGGAGGTAGAGACAAAATGATCTGGTGTAGTTAACAAAGCCATGAATTCTCCGTCTCTGGTGTTCCCCAGTTCTCCTATATCAGACTTAATTTTTCTCTGTTGCTTCCCAGAGTAGCAATGATAATGTCCAAGGAAAGTCCTCTGCCCATTGCCTTGGGCTCAAGGTGAACCTGTGATTCTGGACAAGCCATTTTACTTATTTGAGGTTCAGAGACCTCGTCTATAACCTGAAAATATAGATAACCACCTCTGATCATTGGTTGGGGATTCAATTAAGCAGCATTGTTCAAGCACCTCTTAAAGTACTTAGTTCAAGCACCTTATGAACTATTTAGCCAAGTTATGGGGGCCACCTCCTTTACCAATAAAGGACACTGTCCACTAGAGTCTAATCCGTTTGAAAAAAGCTAATGTGTTCGTTTTATTTAAAACAAAACCAAAAACTTCTAAATAATCTTTTGGGTGTTGGGAAGCTACTGGTCATTTTAAAGCCCTCAAAGATGGCATTCATCACGTCATTTTGAAAACAAGATGTCCTTATGTTTATTAGATAGCCACTCCCCTCCCCCCCCATATTACTACAAATGTATGGGCCTAAAACAATGAACATTTACTTCACAATCTCCCATGAGTCAGAAGTCCAGGCACAGTATGGCTCACTTGGGTTCTCCATTAGGACATAACAAGGTGAAAATCCAGTTAGGTCAACCCACGCTCTTATCTGGAGGTTTTGGGGGAAAACCACTTTCAGGTTCATTCAGGATGAGTTCACTTCCATGCAGTTGTAGAACTGAGGTCCGGCTCCCTGGCTGGCTGTGGGCGCAGTGCTGTTCTTAGCTTGGAAATAATCTTTGGCCTCTACTTTTAAGGGCTCATGTGATCAGATCAGGCCCACCTAGGTGACCCTTTCTTGCCATATTACATAATATAATCAGGTGAGTAACACGAGGGGAAGGGGAAGATGGAAGCCAATGTTCTGACTCCCACAGCTCAATTTTTTGTTGTTGTTTGTTGGGGGTGTGTGTGGTCTGTGTGTGTGGTTGATTGGACAGTAGGAAGATCATTTAGTTCAAAGAGTTTTACATTTCAAACTGCAAATCCTTGGCTCTAACTTTCCATCTCAGACTCAACAACAACCAAATCTAACAGAACTTTTGCTTTTTTATTTAAAATGGAATCATTTGTGTTCTTTTCATATCATGTCAAGAAAGTGTTGTATTTTGTTGTTTGTTTTAACACACTATGATTTGTTGCTAACCTGTGAGATACAATAAAAGGAGAAATATGTACTTTTACTGATAATGGTTTCAACAGAATTCTCTCCTGATCTTTTAAAATATCATTAATCTTACTTTCCATTATGTTTTGTTGGTAGAAATGATAACATGCATAACATTGGGCTGGAGTCTCCTTGAGAAAAAAACAAACTTTTTTTGAGATTAAGTATTGATAGGTTAGACCATTTTTGTTGCAGTTGAACTGAACACCAAATTGGACAAATCTTCTCCCTCTAATACATGTAAATAAGGAAATTGTGCCTTTATTGTGCCTCTAGTCCTACAGTAGGGGAGCCTGAATATTTAATGAACAGGAAAGATTAGTTTGAAAATGACATTTCTTATCCAGTGAAGGTTCCAAAGCTAAGCACAACTGCTGTTTAGTGCAACCAAACATTTGAGAACATCTAGAAGAAGTGGCATGCAGGGAGATATTATAAATGGACCATAATTTATTACAAACAGGTAGTTTTTCTAAGGAAAATACTTTTGCGGAATGTATTGTGTTGTTCCTGATGGCTGTATTTTTGGAATGGTACTTCACAAGGAAAAATAATTCACACAGGCACTCTCCACAACCACGAACAACGCCCTAGAAAACTTCGCTCCGTGGGTGGAAGCCAAATTACATTTTCTGGAGTTAAATAGAAACATTCTTCTCTCTGATCAAATTTTAATGAAACAATTCAGAGGAAAACCATCATCTTACTTCAAAAATTTTTTTTACTGAAAATATAATAAATTCCAGCCCTCGGGCACAATCATAGCTTCTCTGCTTGGCTCTTCAGTGCCTGCCGAGGCAGACTGATGAAGACCTGCACTCCGATGTTGGCCATGATTCCAAGGTCAACTCAGTGTTCACTGGGAATTGATTAAAGTGCAATCCATATGTTCTCTTTTAATTAATATAATAATATAAATTTTGGAATGTGGCCAGAATTTTTTTAATATTGGCTATTTGTCTTTCATAATTTCCAAAGTGCATTTTCTATTTATTATCTCAACCACAACTTAATTCTTCAAGTCACTGGGAATCTAGTTAGAACCGCAGAGCACAGAGCCTTAAGATAGTTGAGAAATCAACTAGGAACATCCATTTATGGTGCAGATGAAGAATGTGAGGTCTGGGGCCGGCCTCACGAACCACTGCCTGCTGGAAGGCCACCAGGGCCAGGAGTTCGACCAGCACACAGTCGGAGGTGTTTCTGAGAATCTCGCCGCTTAACTTTTTACAAAAGCAGTCAATTCAATTTAGTAATATTAGTTAATTTTGAAATTATACATATTCATTATAAAAGAGAAAGATTAAAGTAAAAATCATGGAATATAGAGAATTAAAGGAAGAAAAGCAAAAATCATTCAAATTATTGCTTCAGAAATAACCATCTTTTACATTCGATGGACATCATTTCAGATATGCTTCTTTGCATACAGTTATCTTTGTTCTCTTCATTAAAAGTACTAATTGTGAGTATTTGAATCTCCTTTGTATTTTATATCTTTAAGTTTGCTAAATATTAATTTTTTATCTCTACTATTTCTCATTTCTACTATGTCTGTCTATGTACTGCCCACTGTATTTATTCTGTTGTTACTTTGTTCCCAGTGATATGAAGTCTCAGATTCTTTGCACTGCACTCTAACCCCCAGTGGCCCCTTCTTCCACCCTGTATCTCCCCTGGCATTCTCCCTCGCCTGAGAAGCTAGGTCACAGACCAAAGCTAGGTCAAGGATGACCTCACTCATGATAGCTCCTCCAGTTCTGGGTCTCCTAAGGAATTTCACCATGTGGAATAGCAAGGCTGTCCCTATTTCTCCTGTCTTGTTAACCTACTCAGATCTTGTCTATTGGTTAAATGGTCAGTGAGTTGACTTTGGAAAAATAATGCTTAT
>CM052439.1:87382796-87401173 GCA_028533085.1 Varecia variegata | reverse complement strand
ATTTTGCTGAGTTCTAAATAGATTCTTGTTATCAGTCCTTTATCTGATGTGTAGTATGCGAAAATTTTTTACCATTCTGTGGATTGTCTGTTAATTCTCGTGATTGTTTCTTTGGCTGTGCAGAAGCTTTTTTTTTCTTCCAATGTCAATATGACCGATTACTGATTTTGTTTTTCAATAAATATGTGTGGAATTTCTGACTATGTGGCTTTCACTGTGTTAATTGCCATGGATTTTGTACAGAGGAGCATAGGAAGTTCTACCTGAGAATACAAAATATGTAAACAGATAATAGAATGCAAAGTGAAAGAGCCACCATGGAGCTGGGCAGAAGTCATGGTACGGTATTAAACAAGCTCAGTGTTTATCACTCTGCTCTTCCCAGGGTTAGGTTTCCAAAGGGAAAAACAAAGACTAGTCGTAGAACAATCTTAATATGAGAGAGAGAAGAACAGAAGAGGAGAGGAGAGGGGAGGGGAGAGCAGAGCAGAGGAGAGGAGAGGAGAGGAGAGGAGAGGAGAGGAGAGGGATGAGGTTCTGCACTGCTCATTCAGAATCCTGTGAACTTTACTAAGAGACCCCAGACTAAGACTAATTAAGGAAAATGCGATGCTTCAATAGATCTCCACAGTTTTTCCTCATCAGCTCTCATTCGTGATTTAAGGCAATTAGATTTGTTGATCATCATTGCTATCATATGTCATGAGGTGAAGCAGACCTTTATCTTTTTACCCTAGGAGAGGTAAAACAATTTTTCTGACATCACAAAATTGGTAAGTGAAAAATTTGAGATTCAAATTCTGGCTTGTCTTCAAAGCTTTCTCTCCATTTGCCATGTTTCAAAGCTCATGATATATAGTAGAAAATAAAACAGATAGTCCAAAGCATACTGATGTTTCTCCTTCTGATTAATACTTTATTAAATCTGTTAACTGGAATCCTTTAAGGAGAACAATCATTTAAGTCTGAATGTGCCAATCAATCATCCTAATACTAAAGAAACGATAACAAAATAAAAGCACACAAAAATAACAGTATCTAACAATTACTGAATGCATGCAATTTGCCATGCAAAACAAAACTGTGAGATATTCTTGCTTTGTATACAGGAAACAGGCATAGAGAAGTAAACTAACTTGGAGTTGTGATTTGAAACTAATAATCCTGGTGCCTAAACTCACATTCTTCACCACAATGCAATGCTCTATAAACATTTTTATATGTTCTACTATGTATGCATTTTTATGATCCATAAGGCAGCTGCATTTTAAAAATGCTCACTTAAAAAATAAGAATGTTCATCTGCATATAAAATGCCCCATTGCTTCCTCAAAATGTTTATTTCTGCCGATGGGGTCATTTTAGACCTAGTTTTCTGCCTTTTCTCATTTTCTTTGCAAATCTGCAAGTATTTGGTTAACAAATCCATCTCCTAAAAGACCTAAAGTCTCCGAGAGCAAAGAAAATTAGGATGCTTTAGCCTGCAGTCTCTTTTGAGTCACGTTGACACCCTCCAGTCACTCATCTATGAAAAGGGACAAGACTGGTCCACAGGAAATGTTTCCACATTAAATAAAAAATAATACTGTCTTAACGTGCTCACACTAAGACAATTTCAGTTTTGACACAATACAGACTGTTGAAGCAAGCGCTGTCCCACCGGAGGAAGCTCACTGAGAGTAAGAGAAAGCAGGTTCAGTGACAAGTGGAACCATGGTGCAACTGGGCTGGGGAAAAAGCTGCACGCACCGTGGCTGAGGGCTGTTGGTTTATGGTGTGGAGTATTCTTTTGTTGCCCTGATGTTTTTTTAATGCCTTATAAATAAGGACTCACAATGTACCAGCCTACATGAATTTTCTCCAGCTGGCCCTGCCCCAGGGAGCTGTACTTGTAATAAAAGGAATAAAATCAGCATACTTCTTATGTCATTTGGTATAAGTCAGGCCTCATTCCTAGGCAGAGGAAGAATTTTGAATTATAATTATGAGTAGATATGTTTATTTTATTCTGGTTTAAATTACTTAAATCTCAAGTAAACCAATCATTATGCTTCAATTTGGGTTACTTAGAAGAACTCTGCAAACACTGTCTGCTAATCTTAGGTTGGACTTCATTATGCCCCCATTATACATTTCAGTACTGTGTCTCATATTTGCCAAGATAATTCTCTTTTTGTTGGTTGTTTTTTAGCTCCCTGTTGATTTCCATTTTACTCTCTTTATGGTTCTATATTTTAATTTATAATTTCTGTCATGCCTTAGGCTCCTTCAACTGAGTCATAAGAAATGTAAGCTCAATAGTTTTATCACATAAAAGAAGGCTTGACTTTTTCATGACAAGTCCAGTAATACATCTAGTATCACATACTTTCCAGAAAGTTCATGATTTATATATATTGAAGGATGAGACTATTGAACTTGATTTTTCATTTTTAGGAAAATTTTAAATCAATATCAGCAAATGGTTTGTGTGTGTGTGTGTGTGTGTGTGTGTGTTTGTGTGTGTTTTAGTGGTGAAGACATATAAAATCTATATCTGGTGGCTGGGGTTGGGTTGAGGGCTATGGTTCAAAGAGTTTGAGTAATGTTTTCAAAATCAAGCACCTTGCTTGGAAATCACAAGTGTTAATCTTTTCAACTCTGCACATTATATCCCTGTTCATTGGATAGTTCTTCCTTTTGGTACCTTAGCTCAGAGCAGAGTAGCTGAAGCCAGTCTAAGCCATAGCTGGAAATCATCTTGCCAAAATAGAGAAAGTATCTGAACACATTAAAAGTGCATTGGATAAGCTCCCACCCACAAGTACATTTGATGCAGGTAAGGCAAGTGCCTGTGGTGTGAAATTGTGTGGCATCAGTCTCTAGAGCCCAGAGGTTAATTTATCTAAAAGCTTTAGCTATCTGAGAAAATGTCCCTAAAGAATTAGTGCGACATGTGGTATCTATAGGAATGGATTGATTAAGACATATTTCTTTAAAGTGGTGGAGGAAGGATTAATAAGTCATTCTGAACATCACAATCATTGACTATAACAATAGTTCTATTCATTAAGCATTCAGTCTATGCCAGCTACACTTTTAAGGGCTTTATGTGTATTGATTCATAGAATACTTCTAACTATCTCCAAAGGTAAGTACTATTAATATTCAAATGAAGAAATTGAGGCACAGAGTTCAAGCAACTTGCCTAAAATCAAAGAGCTAATACCCTGGCTACTTGTTTCCAGAGCCCACACTGTTAGTGATATGTGATCCTGTCCACCCAGCTCATGAAATGATGCATGTAGCCTCCTGAAGCTTTTCTTATCCCCTCATTGTAGAACATAGAAATAATACAATAATAAGAGTTGTGGCTCCCACACACTGAAATGAAAATCTGTCTTCTAGATATTTATTTGTAAGTTATATCCAAGTATTAAGTGTCATTTTCTATCAGTATCCAGTCCTGGTACATGAGATCCACAGTGCACATACTAGAATGTCCACTTCTTCCCCTGGCCAGGACAGGCCTCCATCCTGCTTGTTGCCAAGGATTGAAGGTTTTTCCACTGGGTCTTGAAAAGCCATCTACTTGCTTCACCTGGTAACCCACAATGTAGCTGCAAAAAGGTGTGGTGTTCTTGCTCTAGACAAACTATCTATTAATTTACCTAAATTTTCAAAACCTTAGTTTCCTTATCTGACCAATGGCAAGAATAATAATGGTGCCTCCACGTGGTTTTGTGAATATTAAAGGAGTTAAAACATGTAGATAATTTTGAACTTGTAATTACAGATGTTATTTATTAAAGTAGGTACTGTTATACTTCTGTTACCTCCTGCAGGAGCAATGGGGAGACATTCAGATCAGAAATGTCAGCTTCTATTTGGAGTCTCAGCTAAAACTAAAGCCTCCACGGCAGAGCTCCCTGGGTTCCCTGTGCTGTAACATTGCATTGCTCAGCCCTAGCAGAAGCTGAGAAACAGCACAGGTGGTTTCTGTGCTATTTGGGCAATAGTAGAAATGAACACTACATTACAAATAGCATTGTTGACACTCTTCAGTAGTTGCTTTAGAAAGAGAGCCAACATCCCATTCCCTAAGTATTCACTCCCTGAAGTCATTCTCTGTCTTCCTTTGAGTGTGGAAGTATTAGCATAGCGTCAGGGGAGGGAAATGGGAGAAAGAGAGAAACGACTGCTTTTATAGGTTTCCTACAAGGGAGATAGGGAAAATAAACTATTTATTATTTCAAAGTAACCAATTTGGAAAATATTTTTCTGGAAAAGTGGTCCCTAAATCTTCATTTTGTTTATTTAAAGTCCTCAAATGTAAAATACCTTCATCACCACTTCCAATTAATTTATATTACTTCTCCCTCACCTCCAATTTTTTTCATCCTACTTCTTTATTTATTTATTTATTTTTATTTCAGAATATCACAATAGTAGAAATGTTTTGGTTACATGAATTGCTTTTGTGCAGTTTTAGTCAAAGTTAAAAGTGTGCATCCATAGTGTACATTGTATTGTCAGGTGTGAATCTACCCAACCCCTTTACCCCCTTCTACCTGCTTGATTTTCACTGAATTTTACTACCATATGTGCACAGTTGATCTATTAGTTCCAATTTAGTAGTGAGTACATGTGTTTTCTTGTTTTTCCATTCCTGAACTTAAAAGTATGATCTCTACTTCCATCCAGGTTGTCACAAAAGGTATTAATTAGTTCACTATTTCTTATGGCTAAGTAATACTGTATGGTATACATATACCACATTTTATTGATCGACTCATGTATTGATGGACACTTGGGTTGTGTCCACATCTTTGTGATTGTGAATTGTGCTGCTATAAACATTTGAGTGTAAGTGTCCTTTTTATAAAATGTCTTTTTTTCCTTTGGATAAATACCCTGTGGGGGGATTGCTGGATCAAATGGTAGGTCTACTTTTAGTTCTTTGAGGTATCGCCATACTACTTTCCATAGAGGTTGCACTAATTTGCAGTCCCACCAAAAGTGTAAAAGTGCTCCTTTCTCTCAGCATAAATTCCAGCATCTGTTGTTTTGGGACTTTTTAACACACAACTTCACTAGGCTCAATCAGGAAGAAATTGAACTCCTGAGCAGACCAATACCAAGTATTGAACTTGAAGCAGCAATGAAAAATCTCCCAACAAAAAAAGGCCCCAGACCAGATGGCTGCACAGCTGAATTTTACCAGACTTACAAAGAGGAAGTGGTACTTATACTGTAGAAATTATTTCATAACTTAGAGAAGGAAGGACTCCTCCCCAACTTGCCCCATTCTACAATGCCAATATCACCTTGATACCAAAACAAGGAAAGGATACAACAACAACAACAAAAACTACAGACCAATATTCCTTATGAATACAGAGGCAAAAATTCTCAATAAAATCCTACCAAACCAAATGCAGCTGCACATCAAAAAAGTAATCCACCACAATCAAGTGGGCTTCATCCCAGAGATGCAAGGATGGTTCAACATAAGCAAATCTATAAATGTGATTCACCAGATAAATAGAAGCAAAAACAAAGACCATATAATCCTCTCAATAGACACAGAAAATGCATTTGACAAAATTCAGCACCCTTTTATGATAAGAACTCTTAAAAAAGCAGGCACAGATGTAACATACCTCAATATTATAAAAGCCATATATGACAAACCCATAGCCAACACCATACTGAACAAGGAAACATTGAAAGCATTCCCACCTAGACTGGAACCAGACAAAGTTGCCCACTATCTCCACTTCTATTCAATATAGTGTTGGAAATCCTTGCTGGAGCAATCAGACAAAAGTGGAGAAACAGGGTAACCAAATGGGAACAGAAGAGGTCAAATTTTCACTTTTTGCTGATGATATGATATTATATCTAGAAAACCCCAAAGATTCAACCAAGAGACTCCTGGAACTGATAAATAAATTCAGCAAAGTCTCATGTTACAAAATCAATATACATAAATTAGTAGCATTCCTATACACCAACAGCAGTCAAGCTGAGAATCAAATCAAAGACTCAATATATTTTGCAATAGCAACAAATAAAATAAAATACCTAGGAATATATTTAACCAAGGAGGTGAAAGACTTCTGCAGGGAGAACTACAAAACATTGAGGAAGGAAATCACAGAGTACATAAACAGTTGGAAAACCATATCATGCTCATGGGTCAGCAGAATCAACAATGTTAAAATGTCTATACTACCGAAAGCGATTTACAGATTCAATGCAATCCCGTTTAAAATACCAACATCATTTTTTGAAGATCTAGAAAAAATAATTTTACAATTCTTATGGAACCAGGAAAGATCCCAAATAGTCAAAGAAACTTTAAGCAAAAAGAACAAATTGGGAGACATCACTTTACCAAACTTCAAACTATACTACAAGGCTATAATAACCCAAACAGCATGGTACTGGCACAAGAAAAGAGACCTATACCAATGGATGAGAACAAAGAACCCAGATATAAAACCATTCTTATATTGCCACCTGATCTTTGACAAAGCAGACAAAAACAAACACTGGGGAAAATAATCCTTATCCAATAAATGGTGCTGGGAAAATTGGGTACTCACATGCAGAAGACTGACACAGAATCTGTACCTCTTACCTCTCATAAAAATTAATTCATGTTGGATAACAGACTTAAACCTAAGGCATTAAACTATAAGAATTCTCAAAGAGGTTGGAAAAACTCTTATAGATATTGATCTAGGCAAAGAATTTCTGAAGATGACCCCAAAGGCACTCACAGCAATAGCAAAAATAAATAAATCAGACCTGATTAAATTAAAAAGCATCTCCACATCCAACGAAGCAATCAACAGAATGAATGGATAACCTACAGAATGGGGGAGAAAATATTTGCATGCTATACATCCAATAAAGGTCTAATAACTAGAATCCACCAAGAACTCAAATGAATCAGCAAGCAAATATCAAACAATACAATTAAAAAGTGGGCAAAAGACAAGAACAAGAGCTTTCCAAAAGAAGATAGACTAATGGCCAACAAACATGAAAAAATTCTCGATATCTCTAAATCAGGGAAATGCAAATCAAAACCACAATGAAGTTTCACCTAACTTAGTGAGAATGACTATTATCTAAAAGTCCATTTTACTTCTTTCTTTTAACACCAGGGGCATGTGTTCAAGGGTTGTTCTGGGTGGGTACCTCTCCTGATGAGCAGTTTGGGTCTCAGCACTGAGTCCACATCTGTTCTCCTAACTAGCTTAGCTGAGACTTGGCACATGGTAATATCTAGATCCAGATTAGACACCAGCTGTTTTAATAAATAGCTTCTCTTATGAGCGTCCCCTGTTCCACTTGAGCACTACCAACCAGGAAGCACACTCAGGCCTAAGGTTTCTTGCCAGCATAATCTAGGAGGACCATGCTTTTGCACAGTGTAAATTTACATCCCTTATAATCCCCAACAGTCCTCAGAAGCCATCCCAAATTAAAACACTGCTTCAAATGTTATGCTTTCTGTGCAATGTAGTTTCAGGAGAAACTGGAAAATAAGATTGCTTCTTTGAGTTAAATTTGATAAGGCAAAGCTTGGTGAGTATAAATATGATATATACTAACTTGTCCTTACCAGGCCAGGGTAATAATTCCCTCTACTAATTAAATTCACCCCTCCAGGAAGCATTATCAGAGGAGTGGATGGTCTCTAATTAATACAGACGAGGAGAACCCCCAGAAACAAAATTTAACTTTGACCCAGGTACCAAGTACGAATATGGAGGATTGGAGAACCTGAAACTGGGAGCTATGTGCATTTTGAGAAACCTGAGACCCAGTCGCTAGAAAAAAGGTCTCTTGATCTCTCCACAGTAGGAGAAAATTATCCCTCAAAATGATTTACCACCTTTAGACCTGTTTCCCAAGAGTGCCAAGCAACTTTCTCACTACTAAACTTCCTTTAGAGACATCATGAAGTTTGACAGGGAGAGGGGTGCTTAGAGAGGTTGGACCAATAGGGCATTCACTGGATATAACACACTGATCCGAAATTTCTGAAAAGGTGGTCTGGTTTAAGTAGTAAGACTCTTACATAAACCTATTTATAGGGGATCTATTGGCAAATATGATTTTTTTCTAGATGTATCACTGTTTGCAGGCCTTAAATGAAATATATCCATGTGAGACGTAGAGCAAGTCTGCTTTGTCTCTTAGGCTATCCCTGCAACATGTACAAGATATGATTTCTGAACCACCAGGAACTTTCTGCTGCTTAAAAAGCTTTTCACCACTGCCTGGCTTAATGACTAGAATTTTTCCATTATACATTACAATTTGGCACAATCAACTCTTGTCAAGATTATTGACAGGGTAATATGGCATGCTTTGTTCAGTTCAGGCAGAAAGCTAGCTGGTAAAAAAAAAGTGTTCAGTGTGTACTTTGTCTCAATTTGGTAAAGTTCAATGGTGATTACCATTTTGGTGAAGCATATCTGGTTTCTTGCACGAGATGATTTATGGCTCTAAACAGACCAGGAATGACTATTTAAACTGGCCATTGTAAGTTCTAAAGGGAAGTTCAACATGGGCAAGAATTGCAATCATACCTCAAGCACCTGATGGCCAAAGTTTAAGGATAAAGATGTGGCAATTATTAAAACATTATTTCCATTTGACACTTCTGACACTTTATGGACCATGTAGCACTCTCTGTGGAAGGACAGACATTTATTGTAGACCTACTCTGTGCAAGTCTCCCTGTTTATGCAGCTCCTTGAAACTTCACCACAGCCTTGTGGGGTAAATTCTATCTCAGTTTTAGAAATGGTGGTATTTGGGGTTCAAACACTTTTAAAGATCAATTGTAAACTCATTCCTAGGCCTGTATGACATTCCAGCACCATGCCAAGTCATGTCCTTTGGGGAAAAGACACACGTTTTTGGAATTTGCATGCACTATTTTGGGGGAGAAACGATGATCAGCATGTTATTGACTCCTGTGCTCTGCAAATTATCTTGGCTCTATGCACTGTCTGGAAGGAGTGAAGAAAAGTGCCTGATTTTGTGGATGATCATGTGTAAATAAATTGATAGTTATATAAGTGCTAATCATAATGTTTCTGATTTTGTCAAATTTTACTAAATATTAGTGTGTCACCCAGAGAGATAACAATATACAAAAGAAAGTTATCTGGTAAAGATTCAAAATTTCTGGGTAGTTCATTTTCCTTCATAAGTCCTCTTTTCCCCCCAGAAAATAATTTTAGTTGGGGTAGAAATGAATAAGATCAAAATGCACTTAGCAGTGTTTTTACAAAGCAAGGGTAGATTGTGCTGCACCCCCCCTACTCTATCCTATTTCTTGTGAGACCAAAGACACGTGTTAGAGCAGGAGGGGAAGGGCTAGATGTTTGGGACGGGGAACGGATTGTTGAGGTGTCAAATTTCTCTCTTAATTTAAAATAAATACACTTTGAGTAAACATATGAAAAAATACTTAACATCACTAATCATCAGGGAAATCCAAATCAAAACCACAATGAGATATCACCTAAGCCCAGCGAGAATGGCTTTTATCAAAAGGTCCCAACACAACAGATGCCAGCATGGATGTGGAGAGATAGGAAAAAACATACACTGTTGATGGGACTGCAAACTAGTGCAACCTCTGTGGAAAGTAGTATGGAGATACCTCAAAGAACTAAAAGTAGTCCTACCATTTGATCCAGCAATCCCACTACTGGGTATGTACCCAAAGTAAAAAAAAAAACATTTTATAAAAAAGACACTTGAGCTCAAATGTTTATAGCAGCACAATTCACAATCGCAAAGTTGTGGAATCAACCCAAATGCTCATAAATACTCATCAATAATGAGTGGATTAATAAAATGTGGTATATGTACACCATGGAGTACTACTCAGTCATAAAAAATGAATTAATATTTTTTGTAACAATCTGGATGGAACTGGAGACCTAAGTGAAATATTGCAAGAATGAAAAAACACACATGTACCCACTATGAAATTGGAACTAACTGAACTGCACTCATATACGCAAAAGGAAGTAAAACTCAACGGAAATCAAACAGGTGGGAGGGAGGAGGGGTTAGGCTAAATCATACCTAATGGGTACAATGTACACTCTCTGGGAGATGGGCACACGTATAACTTTGTCTCAAGCAGTACAAAAGCAATCCATGTAACCAAAACATTTGTACCCCGGTAATATTCTGAAATAAAAAAGTAAAAAAAATTAAAAAAAATAAAATAAAAAGTAATTAAACCATAAAAAAGCAGTCAGAGTTTGCTTGGGAATGGGGTGGGAAGGAGCGAGGAATTACAAAGAGGTGTAAGGAAACTTTTGGGGTTGATGAGCATGCTCATTACGCTGACCGTGGGGATGACCTCATGGTAGTAGACTGTCAAAAGCTATCACAATTTACATTTTAATATATGCAGTTTATTGTATATAAATTATGTCTTGATAAAGCTAAAATATAAGTGATTAATCAAAAAATAAATAAAATGAATACATTTTCACACACAAAAATGATATTGGGATATTATTTTATAATGTATGCAGTTTGCTCCATCCATGCACCGCTATGTTGTTTTGACTACCATGTTGTGATACTATTTTACCCTCCTGGAAAATTGATGGAGGGCATTAAACGTGTACCCGCTACCCTTGTTACAAGTGGCCAGCATATCTCTAAGTCTCCCCAGTAAGCTTTTGCATAAGGAAGAAGCTATCAATTTTAGATGGGCTTTGATCTATAATCATGATAACATTGCACAGTTAAATCTTTAGTAACTACATCTAAACCTATCCTAATAGAACACAGACTGGGAGGACCTCCCAAAGTAATCAAACATTAACTTTGACTAGGGCACTTTTCTTGTTTACAGCAATAAGCATCAAACTATCCTCGTCTCTCTCTCTTTCTCTCTCTCTCAACGACATTGGGTCCATATGTCCTGTAGTCTGCATTACTCCCTTCTCTATCCCTTTTCTATATTATAATTCTCCATTGGTGACATTTATGATGAAAGACCAAGGATTCAAGGAAACCTAACTTTGGATACCATTTCTGGAGACAATTTTGTATTATCTGCCTACTACTTAAGGTCTTCCTCATCACAGAGCTAGTCCACCTCTCCCAGTAAGAGACATCCACTGGTGTAGGCTGCTCTCCTCTCCCTTTATTTTCTACTTTCAGGAATTCCTTCCTGAATGCTTATATCTCCTTCTGGAGTAAAGATAACTACCCCTCTGCCTATCTAGACTTTTTATCCACCTTTTATTACTCATCAAAGATCTTATTTCCTCTATGACATGACTTGTGCATAGTAAACTTTTATTTATCTGGATTCCTATGGCTCTCAAATTCAGATATGGGTATGTGAAAATCACCCTAAATACAGACAGATCGATGTCACCATACAGGCTGGAAGAAGACGGTGATGCTCTTGACCATAACAAAGTGTGAATATGCCCTATAAACATCTGCATTCATTCTGAGAGAGAACCTTTCTTTGGCAACTGAATACTTGGATTCTTCTCACCAAAAATACACACCTTAACACTTGTACTGATATGTTCATGTTTCATCTATATAAATTTAGTCTCTCAGACTGCAAGCTGCTCTAGGAAAGGGGTAGGTCATTTTTATTAAATTATGCTATGCATATCTAGATCATAGTGAAATTAAATAACTACTTGCAGAAAAAGTAAATCAATGGGATTATATCTTTTTCAAAGGTAGCAAGTATGGCATAATCACATTTATATTTTATTTGGTATACAGAAGACATTAATAAATATTGAATAAATTTAATTTATCCATGTATATATTAACATTTAACTTTTATTTAGATTATTAGTGTTGGAATGATGGGTCAGAATATGTCACAGTTTATTCAGAAAAATCCTCACCTCTTACCTTTAATCTTGCCTTTAATCTGTATATGTCTCTTGTTTGAGGCTTATTATTTCTATTTAGAAATACAATTGTAACTATATAGAGAAATCTAGAAATCTTAAAAGTTAAATAAAAAAGGGATTTTTACTAAACTTGCACCCTCTTATTATCAGTCAGTTATCTTTGTGTCTCAATCTTTGAATTTGTACAGCTATCATGAACAACCATTTATTGTTTTGTGCACGAACATCCATCACTAAAATTGGGAAACCAGCCTGGCAAACAAAAATAAAGATAGCATGAAATTTGCAGGACAGAGATGCAGTGTACACTCAACACCCTTTATGCAGCCTATTCCAGCATGGTGTACTTTCTTATTAAAATCTCCAACTAGCAAGGATTGGACCAGCTGTTAGAAACCATTATTAATCCCATCATTTTTCCTCTTAGAGGTGGGAGGTGCAAGTAAGACTGTCTAGTGTGTTACACTAAATTAGGCTTTAAAACAAGTTGAGTGATAAAATAACAATACTAACACATCAGAGTCTAAGATTGGCACTTCAAAAACATTTGACATTTTTCTCTTGGAATGCAGAAATACATGTGGCAAAGCATGCCAGAACTTATGCCAATGCCCCACAGATACTCATGCAAAACCTGAACTGAAATTCCAATGCTTACTCTTTGCAACATTCAGAGTTCTAATTAGAACTGTCAGATTACTTGCTGGTATGTTTCACTTCTCTTCTTACAGCCTGTATCCTTCCTGATCACTCTCTTTCTTCTCCCACAGATATATGTCATATTTTTTTCCTGACCACCCTCCACTCTTCAACCGGATGTTCACAGTGCCTTCCCCCTCAAGCTGCCAGTGAAGTGAATGCAATTGCTGTTATCAGCAATGCTTTGTACAGGCAACCCAGAAACCCTGCTATGATGGATTTACTGCAGTAGAGCATGTTGTAGACAAACAAAAAGACCAAATGGAGTTGAGAGATTGAAAGACAGATCATATGTCTTCATCCTAAAGGAAGAAACAAAAAAATCTTTCTATAAATCTGTGCCATTATGATGCTTTTGTTTAAACGGTTTTAACCCTCAGTGACAGAAAGCACTGAAGTTCAACTGTGATATTGCAAAAGGCAGAAATCTCTATAATTTTGGCATTTTGTAGATGGGCATGTTTACTGTATATCATCTCAAGAATCTGAGTTTTCACAGGCTTTAAAATTCAAATAAACTTTGTTTTATATAATTTAACTCTTTTATCTTCATCCCCATTTTTTTTTCCTTTTATACCACAGTAATTCTTTGTTTTACTTATCAGCTTGTCTAGGTCTAAATTAAGCATCCCTATTCCCTAAATGCTAAGAACATTTAGGGTAGCTTGGTGGGTGCAATTCTGTGTTTCTTTGTCTTCATACTGCACCAGACTCTATCCTCCTATAGGACAGTGTTTCCCAAGAATTAAGCAGAGTGTTTGTCACATACTTCATGCACAGTCAATATTTGTTGAACAACTGAATAGAAACTAACTTTCTAATTTTTCATGTCATTATAATTTACAACCTATCTTAATTTTTCATCTCCATTTCTTTATCTTACCCTATTTAAGCTGATGCAGAAATATGCCTTTTTAAAGACACCTCCATTTGCCTCTATTTTCTTAAGTCGTTTAAATTCAAACCCCATTTCTTACCTCTAGAATGAAAGTGGTGGAATAATTATTGCAATGAAGTAATTTTAAAGATTAAACTCAAAAATCACATCTGATTAGTGGGTGGCACACTGATGTTTGGGAGGGAGATGAAAAAACAGATTCATATGCAAATCTAGTATTGTGCATCATCAGCATACTTAATGAATGGTGGTATTGATTTAATTTGGCTAATAAATTTTGGATAAGTAGAATTCTCAATTAAAATAGTACAACTCAAGAGGAAAAATCATATTTTGAATAAACAAATTACCAAAGGTTGAAGGCTTCCCCTGACTGGAGCTTCACTCTACCCACCCTGGTGTCAATTAACTTTGTCAACCAGCATATCAGCCATGGAAATAATTTGGATTTTCATTAAGCATGTGATCTAGTCCAAATATTTCTCTTCCTTCTCCATAGCCTACTCAGAAAACATTCATCAGAAAATCTCTACATAAAATTCATAGAATATCATAAAGGTAAGGGAACCTGAAGTTCATGTTATCTGTTACCATTCATCCAACCCTTTCTCAGAAAGGGTTATGTCATCTTGGCTCCAATTCAGGTGAGATATTGGGAGCTAATTTCATCAGGACACAGTATCGCATGGCTGGACAGCTCAAAATGTTTCTAAATAGCTAATAAGGAGATCAACTCTGTCTTTCTTTTTAGTGATGCTGTTTGATCCCCTAGAGTCTAGAGCAGCAGCTTGTAAAATATGCTTTAGCATATAATAATATGAAGGGACATGGTTATCAAGTGTCCTGTGAGGTCTCTCATAGTCTTCATAAGAAAGGAACATTTTCATAGCATAGTCTCTTTAGACACCCCATATATTTTCAGGATTACCTTAAAAGTTCAAGTTCACAATTTTCCAGATGGGTCTAGCAAATGTGTACTTCATTGGTGGTATTACATGAAAGTATTCACACAAATGCAGTTTATTTCCTCCTTTCAATTTGAATAATAAAATGCCATCCGACTTTTAAATAATTGATTCCCCTATTAAATTTTCTATATTTTTCACCTTTACTGTGGCCAAGACCTCTTTGTATGTTTCTTATAGAAAGTATAAATGACACAGATATTTCACAGGACTTTTTTTCCATCCAATGACTTCCAAATATCTTTCCCACATCTTCACAGATTTGGATTTTTTCCATCATCATTACAGGTAGGAAAAGTGGGAGAAAGAATCTGATTTCTTCAAATTGGAAGGATCTTTCAAATGTCCCTTACAAAATAAAACTGTTTGATATAGTTTTCACTAAATTTTCTGTTCAATCAAGGCAACATATTTTAAAATAGGTTTATTTTTTACTAAGTTTGCCTGTGGTTTTACAGAAGGTACCAGCCAGTTTACCATCTTATGCTAAGACAATACAGAGATTCAGAGAAAAGAATAGATAAGAATTCCAATACAACAATTTGATATCTCTATGACTTGATAAGAAGCTAATTTATCCAAAGTTTAGTCTTTCTCATCTGGGAAGTAGGCTGATTTGTCACTATTTTGCAGAATCTTTATGTGGATGGAAAGAAGTATAGAATGCATGTAAACTGTCTGATATAGGATCCACATCTAGATAATTTTATGAACATATTAGTATTATTATTTTTACAGACAGTATAAAAAGTTAAATTAGCAGGATTTCTTATGTTAAATACTTTTATTTCTGACTTTTTTAAGAAATAAATGTGTCAAGAGGAAGTCTCTTTTTATAGTTTGCTTAAAACTCATTCACTTTGAATTGTCATATATGAATTTTTTAAAATACCTATTAAGGTTAGGGGAAAGCATTTGGATGACAAGACATTTTGGTTCAGTCATTTTGTCATTTATATCTACTATATGAGCTTATCAAAATTTTAGAAACTATATAAAAGTTTGAGAAGCATTAACGATAGGGTATGAGCAACAGGGACTCTCACAATATCTAATTTCTCACTCCACCCCTTTCCCACACCACACACTTTGGCCTATTTTTAAGTTGTGTAGGGTGAGAGTCAGAGCTAGGGATGGGATGCTCTGAAGGGCAATGTCACTCAGCCTCTGTGCAGGCGGGCACACGTGGAGGATGAAATTCCACCATCCAACTAGCCAGATCAACTCAAAACATAAGTCACAGGTTCAGCAGATGTCCTCATCAGTCCCATCTCCTGCCTCCCATCTTGTGTTCAGGATAATCCCATAGTTGCCAAAAGCTTGCCTTTAAAAATCCTGCAGAGGCAGATTAAAATATTGCTTTCAAAGGGCGTTTGAAACAATGAAAAGGGTAAATGGGGACCTTCTATGAGCTGCTACTCCCTTGGGGAGCTGAGGTTAGTCTTTTGGAAATAATCAAAATCAATATAGGTAGATTTTTGAGTCCAGAGATCATATGTCTCACCAAAAGTATAAAAATTTTAGCATAACGTAATCTCTTACAGTTGAAATTATATTTTTGCCTTTGCCACTACACTACTAGGATGCTCTGGCTAAAGGGTAATCTATTTTCTTCTTATTCATATTTATGATGCCAGACACAATTCATTGTGATGCTGGGGAGGCAACACGTTTTTAATGTGAGGGGCAGGAGGATATGGGTTAAAATATGTAGAACCAATATTTATTTACCAAGTATCTACCATTTCCCAAGGACTGCACCAGTCCCCTTACATTTAACATCTCACTTAATATTCACATTTTTAAAAATAAGCATATCCTTTTAATAGATGAAGAAACCAAGACCTTGAAGGGTTGGACAAATTACCAAATACATAAAGTTGGTAAACAGAAAAAATACGATCAAAATTTATGTCTAGTTGACTATAAACCCTTATTAGTTTTATAATCAACACTGCCTTTCTAGAAAAAATGCACTGCTTATTAAAGCAGACATATACATGTATATAATGCACTTATAAACTTTTTCATCAAAAATATCTAAAGCTCTATATCCTAAAATACAAAGCTTCAGTTATCAGAAAAATGAACCTTCATGGAACGCCTCATTTTCTAACACTTCTCTATAAATGTTGTGTTGTTATGACCAAGAAAAAAAATAAAATGAACTATGAATTACCGAATATCACATGTGAACTTATTTGTGAAAGTTGTGAATACTCTGTGTTTGATAAAGAGTAATACCACCTGGATTTTATGTCTGAAAACATTCATTTTAGCTGGTTCTAGTTTAAAAGGATGCATTCAACATTGACAGCATTGAGGGAATATATTTGCATCCATGTATTTCTACACTGAATTCTGTGCTTACTTAGATTTCGTTAAAGCTAATTGGAACAAAGACTGTCACATTACTGTCTGAAATGCTACTTGACAAAATTAACACACAGTGGTGTACCTGAAAGATAAATACAGCATTCCTAGAGATGGGATGCAATAAAAAATACAAATCGGTAGCACAAATTTTCACATAATAAAGGTACTTGGAAATAGATTCACAAAATACAAAGGAAGAAAGGCAAAGTGAGGAGCAATTGGGATAGCAAAGAGCAGCAGTCAGAAATCGGCTCTAATGGATAGATATATATGTGTGTGTACGTATACATATATGTATGTGTGTGTGTATATATAAATTTCCCTCCATTTTTAAGTGAATAGAAATGTGCACATAAGATAGCTTTTTTAACATGTTAAATACACATTTATGGAAAATTTTAACATGTTTATTGTAAAAGTAACATCCTCACAGGCTGCTGGTGGAAGTGTAAAATGGTGCAAATTTACTGGATAGAATTTAGGTAGAATGATAGATTAAAAAACAGATGATAGCCCTGATTTGGGGCAGGGACAAGGGCAATATATGTAACCTAAACATTTATACCCCCATAATATGCTGAAATAAAAAAAAACAGATGATAGATATAAATATTTTAAATATTTAATTCCCCAAATTTAACTTTGGAAAATCTATGCTAAAGATATAGTTATTTTATTCAATATTATTTATGATTATAAAAATTTAAAACATTCTTAATGTTCCATGTATACTGGTCTTAAAAACTGCAAACATTGGAATATTCTGCTGTCACTGAAATATTTCCAAATAGCTTTTAATGATGAAAATATAAGCAAGAAGGTAAAGACACACAAGCTGGGACAAAAGGTAAATCATATATGTTAATAAAAACACACACACAGAAAGTAAATAAGCTAAAGTATGTGTGAGGAAAAACACTATAAAATAAAACCTAAAGTTAATATTATAAATTTGGAAAATATTTTCTTCATGTACATTTTTGTATCTAAATTTTCTGAAATAAAAAATATTGCTCTTATAGTCAGAAAGAAAATAATCTTATTTTCTCCTGCTTTTCTAGTCATCTGAGACATATTCATTCATCCATCCACACTTATATGTGAAGAAAACTTATAATGTGCTTGTTATTATCTTAAGGGATATGGGAAATGAATGAGAATGCAAAAAGTTAGTAACTCCTATCTTGTTATATTAGGTTATTAAGTATGGAATGTCCAATTTTCTTAAGTACTAAATTTGACAGTTGGTGTCTCTGACATTTCACTTTGACACTTCTTGTTTTATGTTTATTGTGAGGGTACATCTTCATTCTTTGAATCACATATTTTGGCTTGTGATTCTCTTTAAAAATTTTTTAGAGCAAAGGCCATTCTCACTGGAGTTAAGTGATATCTCATTGTGGTTTTGATTTGCATTTCCCTGATGATTAGAGATATTGAACATTTTTTCATGTTTGTTAGCCATTCTTATATTTTCTTTTGAAAAATTTCTATTCATGTCCTATGCCC
>CM052439.1:87369094-87382296 GCA_028533085.1 Varecia variegata | reverse complement strand
TGCTTTTGTATCCTGCAACTTTACTCAATTTGTTTATCAATTCTGAGCATATTTTTGTGAAGTCTTTAGGTTTCTTTAAATATAAGATCATGTTGTCAGAAAACAAGAATAATTTTACCTCTTCCTTTCCAATTTGAATTTCCTTTATTTATTTTTCTGGCCTAATTCTTTGCCTAGGACTTCTTCATATTTCTTTTTGTAGTTGCTTTCTAATTTAAATGTGTTGTGGTCAGAAGGCATAATTTTTATGACTTTAAAAATTTTAAATTTATTTTATTTAGCTTAGCATAATATTTGCCCTAGAAAATTTTCCATGTTTTCTTGAAAATAATGTATATCTTGTATTAGTTGGGGTGAACATTCTATATATGTTAGGTTATGTTGTTGATAATCTTGTTCAAAGCTATATTCTTGATTTTTTTCTGTCTAGTTGTTCTATTAATTATTGATAATGGTATAAGGAAATCTCTATTTTTCCTGAATTTTCTCTTTATTTTTTCAATCATTTTCTTTTCTGTTTCATATATTTTGAGTCTATTACAAGACATATGCACATTAATACTTGCTTTTTCTTCCTTATGTATTGCCATTTTCAGGAATGTCCCCTCTCTGTCTTTAGTGATACCACTTTTTTATTTAAAGGATATTTTGTCTCACATTAATACAGCCACTTAATTTCTGTTATGATTATGCTCCTATAGTATACATTGTTCTATTCTTTTAAAACAAAAATTTGGTTTTTTCTTTGAATCTAAGGTTTGTTTCTTGTAGACAGCATATATTTAAATGTTTTTCCAGACCTTTAGACAAATAATTAAGTTTTCATTGTTATTAATACATTTTCACTTGTATCCACATTCCACATTTTGCTATTTATTTTGTATATGTCTCCTGTATTTATTGTTCTTATGTTTTTCCTTCATTGCTTTCTTTTCTCTTAAATACAAATGTTTTAGTATACTTTACTGAAATTTGAGTTATTTCTCCAGGAAAAACATCTAAATTTATCAAAACCAAAATCTGTCTCAAATTAATTCTAAAGTAATTCCACTAGAATATAGAAACTTCTACTTCCCCCTCCTTTGCGATATATATGTATGTGTGTGTGTGTATCTTTGTAGATATATAACCATAAAGAGATGTAATATATATAATGTTTAAATATATTTCTATCAAATATATCACTACCTAAATATAACTATTTAAAATAATTTTATAATTTTTGTTTTACACTATTTTATGTCTTTTAAATATGTTAGGAGAAGAAATGAGCAAAATGAATATATGCAATTGTTCACATTACCACACATATTTACCATTTTTGATGATTTTTTTATACTTAAGTTATGATGTGGTGCCATTTTCTTTCAACCTGAAGAACTTACTTATTTCTTATAAGGCACATGTGATAGCAATAATTTCAATTTCAATACTTTCAATTACTTTTTATTTATTTAGGAACATCTGCTTCACTTTAACTTTTGAAGAACATTGTTGCTAGATATAAAATTCTTAGTTTACAGCCCACACTCCATGCATCAACATTCTGGCTATGTCATTCCACTGCTTTGTATCCACCATTGTCACAGATGATAAATAAGCCATTAATTGTATTGGTACCTTCCTGTATATAATGAGTATATTTCTTATGAGTAATATTTCTTATGCTACTTTCATGATTTTTGTTTTTCGCTCTTTGAATTGCATCTATGTGTGGATCTTTTTGCATTTAGTATGTGTTTTATTGAGCTTTGTGGTAAGCAAGTGGAACTGATGCAAATATCCTAATGTTTACATTGCCTCTGATTCAGGAGAATGGTGTGTTCTGTCAGTATCTGTAAAACTGTGACAGACCAGTTTGTTAGCTTGTAAGAAGTATAAAATATCAAAAACTTCCTATTTATTGAGAGTATTTTACTTTATTTATGTTGTCTGTATTTTTTTTCTGATTTGATCTGTCATATGCTGAAAGATGGATTAATGTTTACTAATACTATTGACACTGTATTTTCCTTTATTTCTCTAGTTCTAGTTAATGGATTTGGATGATATACTATTTGGTATAATAACCATTAAATAGTCATTGTGAATTGAATCCTTTTTTTCATTCTTTAAAGTTTATTTCTTTTGCCCTAAATTCATTCTAATGTTTTATTAGTATAAGAGTTTTGCTCTATTTTTCATATCATAAGTATGCCTTTGCCCTTTCCTTTATTATCAACATTTCTATAAAAAAGTACAAAAACACCACAAAAAACAACAAATAAATACCTTTCATAGTTTCTTTTATAAACAATGTGTACCTTTGTCTCATTTTGTGAAAATATCAGTCATTCTATTAAATCAAGGTTCAGAAAACTGTGACCTTTAGGTCATATCTGGTCACACACATTTATTTGTGTATTGCCTGTGGCTTCTTTTATACTAAGATGGGAGACTTAAATAGTTGCAACTGAGACCACATGAGTTTAACACTTTCTTATTTTTCAATCTATGCTCTATGACCCACCCCACCCCCAGTTTGGTATGTATGTGTTTTTGTTTAAAATTTCTCATCATTTAAGATTCTAGTTTGAGATTTTCTAGCCATTACCATTTTAACCATAGCTTTGTGTAATAGACCTGATCCTTTTTACCTTAGGAAGTAACCCTTGATTTTCTTATCTGAGCAAGGACTATATCGATTTACTTCACAATTTTCTACACCTCCCCTTCTTCTTCTAACCTTCACCATGCATTTTAGCTGATTATTTAATTTATTTATTTATCTATTTTATTTCTTAAAATTTTATCTTACTATCTCTAATCTTTGGTTTATACTTTACAAATTATATTTTGACACCACTGTTAGTAAACTTGGGAAAATTATGATAGTTAACAATGTTCCCTGTATTCACACTTCTTTCCTGTCCTACCTATTATTAGTCATATTATTTCTACATTAATGTGGTTCATAATATCAACATATATAACCATTCTGTTCTACAACCATAAATCACAGAAAAATTTTTAGACTCAAACATAAATTTAAATCAATTAATTGCATAGTGAGATATTTTACTGTTAAACACTCAGTGTTTCTGTTAATTAAATGTACTGTAGATTTGTTAATGAAGTGTTTATGCAAAATATATTGCCTGAGTTCTTGTATATTCATAAATATTCATTTTTAACCTTTGAGTTGTAGCAGTTTGATTGTCTGTAAGATTCTGGGACCATTCTTGTCTCACAGGACTTTGGAGGCATTGTACAAATATCCTCCAAATTTTAATTTCACTGTAGAAGTCTAAGACTTGCTTCACATTTTTTTTTTGCCTTACCTATGGCTTTATATTTCATTTTGCCTTATATCCTATGATATTAGTTTGCTAGGGCTGCCATACAAAATACCACAAACAGGGTGGCTTAAATAATAGACATGTATTTTCTCACAGTTATGGAGGCTGGAAGTCCAAGACTAAGAGGCTTACAGTGTTAGTTTCTTCTGAGAGCTATCTAATTGACTTATAGATGGTCACCCTCTGCTTGCCTCTTTACATAGTCTTTCCTCTGTGCACACATATCTCTGGTGTCTCTCTTGTGCCCAATTTTCTCTTTTTATAAAGAAAGATACAAGGTAGATTGGATTAGAGCCCACCTTAAAGACCTCATTTTGACTTCATCACCTTTACAAAGGTCATATACAGCCACAATCTGAGGTACTGGGTGTTATGGCTTCAACACCACTCAATAGTTATTTTGAACATCTATTGATATTTCTAAGTTATATTATGTTAATTATAATTTTTATATTTGTTTTCTTTCTTTAGGAGAATAATGTTTTGTTTCAATCCATGTGTCTGTCTTCTTTAAATTTTGGAAATTTTTCTTTAGTTATATCTGTGATATTTTTTTCAAATTTGAATCTTTTATTCCCAAAGGACAGTAATTATTTAAATATTGTATCTCCTTTGTATTTCCTAATGGATATTTATTTCTTATTTATTTTAATTTATTATTTGTCCATAATTTTTTTTATTTTGTAAACCATATTCTATTCCCCATTTTTCTATTTTTAGTAGTAACTACTTTTTCTTTATACTGCTTCTTAGAATTTGTTTCTATGGTGTTTTATTTTTCTCTTCCTCTTTTTAACTGATATGTTAGTTTTGAATCACCTCTTTCTATTATTTTGCATGATATCTCAAAGTCTTGAGTTCCTCCAATTTTACCTCTTGTTTTATGAATTTATTTAAATTTATATATGGTCTCCATTTTTATCTGGTTGATGGTGATTTTTTTTTTGCTGGCGAGTGTTTCTTCTCTGCTATTTATTTTTTTATTATCCTTAACCACCTGTTTACTTTTAGTATTTCTATTAGTATATTTGTAAATTGTGTTGTTGCTTATTGTAATATCATTAATCCTTTAATAAAATGTATTTTTCTTGGATCAACTATTTGCAACATGTTCACAGGAATGAAATAGAGAAGCATCCTAAGCCAGAAGCAATTTTCTCTAGATCACAGTGGATCTCCATAGAAACATAGTTGTCAGGCCCACATTTATTTCGCTTTCCTTCTCCCCAGTCAATAGAGATTAACAACTAATGATTACTTAAAATGAAAATCTCTATCTTACATCTTGTTTCACAGGCAGACTGCTTTCTGTTAAAATGACTTCTCTGTGTTTCCTCATCCAGATCTGCCTCCCCTTGATACCTCATCATGTAGAATGTGGTTCAAAAAATTATACTATTGGAGCAAACACAGTATTGTCACTGTGCTAAACAATAACGTTGCTTTGAGCCTTCAAGGTGAAGTACCTACTCTGGATCTTTGTGTTCAGTCTCCACATTTATCCGAGCTCTTGAGCTTTAGGTGTTGCATGTGTCCCTTCACTCTTGCATTTAATCTTCAGTGCACTTGGTAGTTGCTCCTTGAATGTTATAAGGGCACCAGGTATAATACTTAGATTCATTGAAGGCACGGTTTGAGTTTCTGTTTCATTCTTCAAATTGTTTTGGGGATGTATTATTTTCTTCTTATTCATAAGGAGAATGTGGCAAAAATACTTTTACTCACTCTCTTAAACATGAAATAGTAATTATGCATAATATTTAAAGCACTTATTAGGCTCCAGACATTGTTTCAAGTTCTACATCTCTATTAATTTATTTAGATGAAAGTCCCAGAATACTTAATTTTGTAAATTTTCCTTTTTATGCATTTTCTGGTGGGGAGAGAACCAAAAGGTATTATCAGATTTTCAAAAAGGTTCCAGGATTCCCAAACCATTTAAAAACACTGATCTCAAAGTGATGTACTTAGAAAATTAAAAGGTCCTGAATTCAGTCATGCTAGAACCATTGTTCCTAAAGCCTAAGTGAATAGAAAGCTACTAAAATCTATTTGCAAATTCAGATGTGCACCCAAAACCATCTATAGACTGAATAAGTATCTCCTGCATTTATTAACTATTATTTTCTTATTTTAAGTAAATATAGATACATCTGTGGTGTATAAAACACAAATTCATACTGCTTTTTTGTCAATTCATGTTTTCTCAACTAATAACAATAATTAATATTTAGTAAGCATTTAAAATGATTTAAAAACTTAAAAAATGTTTTTTTATGTGTTTCACTGAAATTCTTCAGAACCTTATATTAAATTCTGTTGTGATAATCTTGTTTTAGAGGATAGGAAGCCGAGTGATATGGTTTGAATGTCTCCTCCAAGAGTCATGTCTAAATTTAGATGCCAATGTCATGGTATTGGGTAGTGGGGTCTTTAAGAGGTGATTAGGTCATGAAGGCTTTGTTTCCCATGAATGGACTGATGCTGTTATCACAGGAGTGGGCTAGTATTCAGTTATCATGGGAGTTTACATCTGGTAAAAAAGATGAATTTGACCCCTTTGTTCTCTTGCCTGCTCCTGCCCTCCTCCCTCTTGTGCACACGCTTGCCATGTAATGCCTTCCACCGTGCTCTTGTCAGATACTGGTGCCATGCTCTTAAACCTCCCGGCCTCCAGAACTATGAACCAAATAAAGCTATTTTCTTTATAAATTGCCCAGTCTGTAGTATTCAGTTATAGCAAGAGAAAAACGGACTAAGACACTAAGGTGTAGGGAAGTTGAGTAGCTTGCCAGTGGACATATATTTAGTATATAGTGGAGTGGGATATGAACACAGGCTTTAAATTTCCAGAGCCATACTCTCAATCATTACATTAAAATGACTTCCAGTATACGCTTAAAGTCATCCATTCACATTTGAGATCTACGAAGTCTTGCTTATCTGTTTACAATATTGAAACAAGGTCTTAATTATGAAAATGCTGAAAAACTCTGTGTTAGACTGAGTTTAAACTTTGATGGTCAAGGAGTTGTTCCTTGGGAGTTTATTCAGGAAATACATGTAGAGTGATGTTTGGAAAATTAACCTGATGGTTTGTAGTGAAGAGATACCAGTTAGGGAGGACACAGGGACACACCTGCTGAAATGGGGCTTGTCTAAAGGAGCAGGGCTGGCAATAAAATTTGAAGGAGGAATTTGATCAGATTCAGAACATGAATCCAAACTACAGTACTATTTAGATTTTTCTCAGTAGAAAATATGGAAATGGGAGGGGAAGTGAACTTCAGTGGTCTGTTTCTCTGCCAGCAAAGCAGGGCAATCCATGCCAGACTTGGAGGGTGTGTGAAATTTGTCTTGAATCTATCTGCAAGGTATCAGTGTCTTTATTTTCTTTCTTCCCTCGTTGCTGCAACCTCAATTTCATCTCTTTATTTTCTTTTCTACTCAGCACTTACTGTTGGTCTTTCCAAGGAAGAGATGGTTTCTTCATCTTTCTAGTCCATTCTCCAATTGCACACACGTCCCCTTTTCTGGATCTGTATTTGCTTTAGACTGTCCATTGGAGAATGTCCCCACCTGCCACAGTCTTGCAGGTCTGACCCTGCCCAGATCTGGCACCTGAAGAAGTAGAGAATTAGGAATGAATGACTATGTCCGGTATTAAACATGTAGATGAGATAAATATTGAAATGCTATACAAATACAGGATTACATGGCTCATTTAAATAATCCACAGTTATTTTAAAAATTCCAAGCCTCACCAAACTTCTAAACTTTTCTTTCATAATTGGGCTGAGTTCTACCTATATGTCATAGTATAAACTATTAATAACATAGCATAATGAATAGTTTTCTAAAAGACTGAGATGAGAATGTATAAGAAGATTACAATTAAATTTGTAGCTCTATTTAAAAAGAGAAGTTACTTTTCTCTCTTTTGACATTATCTGATTTTATTTCTACTCTGCCTTTCCTTAAGAAGTTTAACATAATTTTTTGTGTTTATTTGATGGAGTTTCTATGTGATAGGCAAATTTCGTTTCTAATATTCATAACAACTGTGTAAAATAATATCATTATGCCCACTCTAAGGATGAGAAAACAATGGAGGTTTATTTACTGGCATGAATATACAATGAAATAGAAGAGGAGACAGCAGGTATAATTTTTTGGAAGCTTCAAAGCAGATCGATGCATGGAGACTGGCTTAACAAACCAGAGTGCTATTCCCTTAGCTAGAAGAGAGAGAGAAAAAACAAAGCAACTCAGTATAAGAAAGAAAGAAAGAAAAGAAAGAGAGAAAGCAAGAAATCAGAAAAGGAAAGAAATAAAAGCCCAAACATCCATAGCATGGTTCTAATAGGTACTTACGAAAATAGAGGTGAAAGAAAGAAAACCCAATATAGTTAAATGTGGTAACATTGAAAAAGGGAATTCAAATAAACATTTATAAATAGAAAATCAAGTTAAACTTTGTGAAAACTCTGAGTACTCTGAACAAAAGAAGATTCTTACAGAATCTCTACCTGAGAGAAACATACAAATACACACACATAATCTCATGTTAAGAATCAGAAAAAATGGTACAGACATGGTATCAAAGAGAGAAATCTAAATCTTCATGTTTCATGGAGAGATGTCACTAGAAAATATTTTAAGTGAAAATTAGAATAATAAATAGCAGCATGATATTTAGAAACAAATACCAAAGGAGTCAGGAAAAAACAGATAATGTCTTGCTTGGGGAAATAAGACTTGGGGCTACAAAAGTGGGAGCCTATTGGTTGGTTTTTACAGTAATCTTTGTATAATTTCTTCTTTATCTACATGCATGCATAGGTAAGAAAAATAAGCTAAATCATATAAATAAAATGACTAGAATAGTGTTTTCAAAAATGGGAGAAAGGAAGAGAGAGAAGGAGAGAAAGCGGGAAGTAGATTATGGAATTTGCCCAGTGTCACATGGTTGATGATTGGGCTAAAGTCTAATCTGGACAGACTTGTCTGACCTTATTACATGATGCTGCCTAAATACAGAAGTAATGAAAGCATAAACAATGACAGAGTAATTAAATGCCAACCTGTTACACAGGCATCAGCAGGAATTTCAGCATCATTTTGCAGTCATACCCCTGTGTCCTTTAATCCCAAGAAAGGGGTCCTCGACAAAGGGCAGATGCCAAAGTCCTGACCCCTTCCAACGCAATCTCTGCTGAATTCCCAGCGGCTCCTCCTGAATTGCACTGCCATTGCCTCTTTCTGGCTGAGAATGTTTTATTGGCTCCTATTACCTCAGGAAAGAATATGGGTAAGATGATATTCTGTATATAGCTCTTGTTTCAAGTCTCATTTCTTAAAAAAATCCCATCCTTAGTGGCAGCTCCAAATGCTAGCTTTTTAGGTTGCATGGACTTGAATTCTCACATCCATGTTCTCCATCAGAACCCAAAGCCACTTTGATAATTATTAATAATGTGTTAGGCAAATGCAGTTTCCAGAACATTTCTTCTCATTACACTTTCCTCATATTTCTATTCCTAATCCTTTCCTTTTTTAAATCATGCAGCCACTTTCTGTAAGTTTTGGATATTCTAAAATGCTTTCAATTTCCATTCTGAAATGCTTTCAATGTGTCTGGAAATTCATGTGTCTAGACACATCATGGCTTGTCATGAGTCTGTACTTTTTGTTTTAATATCTTGGATGTGAAATCACCTTTACCCATCTGGTGAACTCACATATTTCAAAGTACTACTCATGGGTCTGTACTTTCCTCTGTTGAAGTTTCCCTGGTTCCTCCCCACTGTGTTCCACCATGTGCATCTTCCATAGTGACTATCTCTGTTGAGAGCCATGTGAGAGTACAAAGTATTTCTCATTCCTCTTTTTATCCTCTAGTAATCTTCTGATTTATGTCTTTTGCACAAGGTCTACACAAAGAAGGCATTCCAAAGTCTTTCTTCAGTGAGTGAAAGTGAAAACAATCTGGGCATAAAATCTCTAGGAGTGCCAAGTAAGTTCGCATTAGCTAGCAGCTTCTGCAGTCACCAAAGAGTTAATTCTAGAAAATGGAAGCAGAGGTGGCATTCATCAATACCTACAGGAAGAAATGTCTGTGGCCTCCAGGCTGATTTCTTTAAGACTGTGGTTGGGAATCCATGTTGCATGACCAAATATACTATTTTAACTTTAAATACTAGTAGAAAAGAACTATAAGTATACATACAAAGACAATACTGTGTCATTCTACATTATCAAATAACTGCATTATTTTTTCACCTTTGTCATGAGCCAGAAAGTTGAATGAGCATCACACAGTGTTAACAATTCCCAGCTCACCTCAAGAGTGAAGCCCAGTGTCTGTGTGAATAGTGTACCTCCCCCAGGTGGAATCTATTGAGGGAATCTGGGACAGGCAGGATGCAATTCAACAAGCTAAATACAGGTAAGATTGTGGTTTTGCATTCTTAATGTCAGCCCTCATTTTGATGCTAAACTAAAACAAAAATAAAGGATTTTAGTTGAAAGAACCAAAGCATCATGTTTTAGAGCCAGTAAATAGGCTCTTCATGTTATCTTGCTTTTCTATGAACTAATTGAGTAAACATAGCCCCCACAACTTTCATGTTGCAGCCTTTATGCTTAACAATCTTGGCTGAGGTATCTCAGTCCTCTTGCAAAAATATTGCAAAGGTCTGAAGCATAATAAATGGCCAGAATACAAAGTCTGCTAAAAACCTGCCACCTGTTTCTCCATGCCAGGAGCACTGGCTATAAATACAGCAGTGTTGCTGATTCTTACGGGTGTGATTTTGTTCATGATTTTGACATTTACAGATCATGGTTTATTTCTTCCCCATTGTAGATCTATTTTTTTAATTCTTGAAATATGACAAACTTTATGGGGTTTGAGCTTTCTTTTTGGCATAAATAGATGCAATATCCAATTGTGTCAATCTTTGTTTAGTTCTTTTAAAAGGTTCAGCACAGCTCAAAGCCATTGAAACAGAAAGTAGTTCATTTATGTATGTCTACACAAACACAGGGACCTGTCCATATTCTAACCAAGATCAATAATCTTTAAGGCTTACTTTCCGTATTTTCTTTTTTTTTTATTTCAGCTTATTATGGGGGTACAAAAGTTCTGGTTATATATATTGCCCATGTCCCCTCTATTCCCCCGAGTCTGAGCTTCAAGTGTGTCCATTCCCCAGACAGTGCACGACGCACTCATCATGTAGGTAAACACCCATCCCCTCACTTCACCCCTCACCTCTGTCCAATACCCGGTTGGTGTTATTCCCAAATGTGCACTTAGGTGATGATCAGGGAAACCAATTTGCCGGTGAGTATATGTGGTGCTTATTTTTCCATTCTGGGGATACTACAGATATAGTTTTCTCTTACCTCATTAAAATGTATACCTGATCTTCCCTCTCAGGATGCCATTCTATTTCTTTATCTTTCTTATTCTAGAAAAATGTTGACAGTACTCATCTTAAGCCTCTATAACCACCCATCACTACATAACTTATATCTATCTATTAAATAATCACTGACCTCTATATTATTCAGAGCATGATCTAAACCTGGCCAGGGACCATCTTTGGTCCCCTCTGATATCTCATGATCTTTAACTCCTTAAATTATTTAAGTTGATTTCACACTCCTAGAAACATTTTTCCTTTTGCCCTTAAACTTAAGACTTTGTTTACCCTTTTGACATTTTTTCTTCCCCCCTCTCTTGCTCCTCTCTACATGAATGCCTTTACCTATGACATGCTATGACTTCCCCTAATTTTCTACCTGATGTTCTCTCCATAGACGATCACATTACTCCAGTAAGTGCTCTGTGCATACACTTCCTCAAGATTGTTCTCCACGTTTTGCCTAGACCTAATTCTAGATCTCATCAGCTCAGTGCACATTTCTGCTCTGTCTTCACACCAAGGACAAACATCTAGTGTGTCCTTGCATAGAGATGGAAGGGGAAAAATCACAACACATCTGGTTCCAAGAGTGAAGAGAGTGAGGAAAAAAATGGTATTCAACATACTGCCTAAGTCATGGAAACAATTAATATTCTTCCTATTGTTCCTCAGGCCCAATAATCATTGTGCTGATTCTAGTTTTCCTAACTCCTTTCGTCTTGCTCATATCCTTTCCTTTCTTTCCCACTGCCATCATTTAGCTCACATTTTCTACATTACTGCAATTCAAAACTCAAACTCGGTTTCTGGTTCTTTTCATTTGCAATACATCCTGCATAATGTCACCACAATAACCTCCATAAAGCTCACTTTTTCTTGTTCAAAAGTCTTCACTTGCTTTTCACTGGCTAATGGAGAAATTTCATGCCCCTTAGTCTATGGTTCTCACAAGGCTTTTGGCTCCCCTTCTTCCCAGGGCATCTGACAATGTCTGGAAACAATTTTAATTATCAGACCTTGGGGTGTGGGTGCTACTAGCATCTAGTAGGTAGAGGCCAATGGTGCCACAAAACATCTACAACACACAGAATGGCCACCACAGCAAAAAATACCTGGTGAAAAATGTCACCAGTGCCAAGGCTGAGAAACCCTGCCTTAATGTAATATATATGTCATCTGAGTTTGCTTTGATGGTACCTTTATTATATTATTATTCTTTAATATCAGCCTTATACTCTTCTCAATCTGTCAATCATCCTGGAAACATGCCTGAAACATTTTGGTCTCCCTGCCAGACAAGCAGTTTCCTTTCTCTGCCTTTGGACATTTAAAAAAAAATCTTTTAATCTTCGACTTCATGAAACGTTAATACAACTACCATGTACAACAGTAATTCCCTTTCTCCTATAATGTTGAAAATGTAAGCCTTAGCTAGAGGACCTTATCCTCTGGGGCAAATCATTAGTTTCAGAAAAGCCCCGTCATGCCCAAAGAAAGTAACCTACATATCTAGACAGAAACCATCCAGGACATTTTAAAATACTGACAAAGATTTAACTAGGAGTTGTTCAAATAGAATTAGGCTGAACTGTGCTGGATATTTACATGGCAGGATTTCTAAATCTTTTGGAGCCTTTTCTAAAAATCACTCCCTGTAAAGCCCCAATGGCCAATTCTCAGCTCCTTTGTTTTCCTAGTGAAGCCCTTTAAGGTAGATAATGTCATCTTCAACGTGGGAAGAGGATCTTAGGTGATCGTAGGTGCACATAGGAAACTGTTTTGCTCCCCAGTGTTCTGCATCCAATGAGTGATGTTCATACTCTGAAACAGTCTGCCAAACAGTTCAGATATTGTAATTGTAAGGAGAAAATGTATTCATTATTTCAGAATTCACCGTGTACAATGATAGCTCTAGAGAGACAGCTGTCCTAGGCACTTTCTTTAGAGACCAGGTGGATTACTTACAGACATTTAGTGATCACAGCATGGAGAAGAATTCTCACCTAATATTTATGGGGTGTGTGACATAGAACTTTGATTTAAGGTGCCAGAAATTGTAATGAGGCACCTGATGGTGAATATTCAAACTTGATGACTAAATATTCAGAATGGCATTCATATATGCCAATAACAGTCAAATGGAGAACCAAATTAAGGACTCAATACCCTTCAAAATAGTAACAAAGAAAATAAAATACCTAGGAATATATTTAACTAAGGAGGTAAAGGACCTCTATAGGGAGAACTACGAAACACTGAGGAAGGAAATTGCAGAGCATGTAAATAGGTCGAAAACAATACAATGCTCATGGATCAGAAGAATCAACATTGTTAAAATGTCTATACTGCCCAAAGTGATCTACAGATTCAATGCAATCCCTATTAAATTACCAACATAATTTTTCACAGATATAGAAAAAATAATTTTACG
>CM052439.1:87348523-87368594 GCA_028533085.1 Varecia variegata | reverse complement strand
CTGGTCTCGAACTCCTGACCTTGAGCGATTCACCCGCCTCGGCCTCCCAGAGTGCTAGGATTACAGGCGTGAGCCACCGCGCCCGGCCTTTACTGTCTTCTTGAATTCAGTTTGATAGTATTTTGTTCAGGATTTTTCCATCCATGTTCATGAGGGTTATTGGCCTGTAGTTTTCTTTTTTGTTGTGTCCGTCTCTGATTTTGATATCAGGATAATGCTTGCCTCATAGAATTAATTTGCAAATACTCCCTCCCATTCAATATTTTGTGATGGTTTGACTACAATTAGTAGTGGTTCTTCTTTAAATATTTGGTGGAATTCAGCAGAAAGCTGCTAGGTCTTGTGCTTTCTTTAACTAGAGACTTTTTATTACTGTTTCTATCTCCTTACTCATTATTGGTTTGTTCAAGTTATTTATTTCTTCATAATTCATTCTTGGTAGGTTGAATGTGTCTGGGAATTTATCCGTTTCTAGGTTCTCAGCTGGTTGGTGTATAGTTGTTCATAATAGTCTCTAATGATCCTTTGTATTTCTGTGGTATCAATTTTAATGTCTCCTTTTTCATTTCTTATTTTATTTATTTTGATTTTCTCTTTTTACCTTAGTCTAATTTACATTTTGTCTACTTTATCTTTTCAAAAACAATTTTTTCATTACATTGATATTTTGTTTTATTTTGTCTCAATTGTACTTATTCCTGCTTTGATCTTTACTATATGTTTCCTTCTATCAATTTTAGGTTTGGTTTGTTCTTGTTTTTCTAGCTTCTTAAAGTGCAACATTAGGTTGTTTATTAGAATTCTCTTTACTTTTTCGATGTGTTTATTGTTATAATCTTCCCTCGTAGAATTGCTTTTGCTATGTCTCATAGGTTTTGGTATGTTATGCTTTTTTATTTGTCTTAAGAACATTTCTAATTTTCTTTTTATTAATAACTTCTTCATTCATTCATTTTTTGATTATGAACCTGTTTAGTTTTCATAAATTTGTATAGTTTCCAATATTTCTTTTATTATCGATTTCTGATTTTATTCAATACTGGTTAGAAAATATACTTGATATGGGTAAATCTCAGTGGGGTTAGGTGATATCTCATTGTGGTTTTGATTTGCATTTCTCTAATGATTAGAGATGTTGAGCATTTTTTTATATGTTTGCTGACCATTATTCTGTCTTCTTTTAAAAAGTTTCTGTTCATGTCTTTTGCCCATTTATTGATGGAGTTCGTTGATTTTTTCTTGTTGATTTTTTTATGTTCTATATAGATTCTTGTTATCAGCCCTTTATCGGATGTGTAGAGAGCAAATAGTTTCTCCCATTCTGTAGACTGTCTATTAGCTCTAATGATAATTTCCTTGGCTGTGCAAAAGCTTTTTAATTTGATCAGGTCTCATTTATTTATTTTTGTTGCTGCTGTGATTGCTTTGGGGGTCTACTTCAAAAATACTTTGCCTAGGCCAATGTCTGAAATGGTCTCCCCAACATCTTCGTCTAGAATTCTTAAGGTTTCATGCTTTAGGTTTAAGTCTGTTATCCATCTTGAATTGATTTTTGTAATAGGTGAGAGGTGGGGTTCCAGTTTCAATCTTCTGCTTGTAGCTATCCAGTTTTCCCACCACCATTTATTGAAAAGAGATTCTTTTCCTGAGTGTATATTTTTGTCTGCTTTGTCAAAGATTAAATTACCATATGCAAATAGTTTCCTCTATCAAAAAATCCCAAAACAACAAATGCTGGCGAGGATATGGAGAGACAGGAACACTCTTACACTGCTAGTGGGACTGTAAATTAGTGCAACCTCTGTGGAAAAGAATTTGGAGATACCTCAAAGAGCTAAAAATAGAAATACCATTCGATCCAGCAATAGCACTATTAGGCATCTACCCAAAAGATGTCTATAATAAAGATATCTGCACCCAAATGTTTATGGTAGCACAATTCACTATTGCAAGGATGTGGAAACAACCCAAGTGCCCATCAATTCATGAGTGGGTTATTAAAATCCGGTATATGTTTACAATGGAATATTACTCAATTATAAGAAACGACGGTGATCTAGCACCTCTTATATTTTCCTAGATAGAGCTTGAGCCCATTATCTGAAGTGAGGTATCACAAGAACAGAAGAATAGGCTCCACATGTACTCACCATCAAATTGGCACTAACTGATCAACACTATGGTGCTCACACAATCGTAATATTCTCCAGGGATTAGGAAATTTGGGGTGAGTAAACTCACAATTAATGCATGTGGTGAGCATTGTACAGGGGAAAGGCATGCCTCTAATCCTCGCTGGGAGGAGGCAAAGTCATAAAATGTAACCAAAATGTTTGTACCCTCATAATATCTTGAAATAAAAAGAAAAAGAAAATATACTTCATATGATTTTGATATTTTAGAATTTTTTTTTATTTGTTAGGACTTGTTTTGTGATCTAACACATAGTTTATTCTGGGAAAATATTCTATGTTCTATTGAGAAAAATATGTATTCTGTGGCTATTAGATGGAATGTTTTGTAAATATCTGTTACATTTGTTTTATATAGAGTGTGGTCTAACTTCTATGTTTTCTAGTTAATTTTCTGTCTGGATGATTTGTCCATTGCTGTAAGTTAGGTTTTGAAGTCCACTATTATTATTGTATTGCTGTCAATCTCTTGTGTTAGGTTTATTATTATTATTTTTTTAATATTTGAGTGCTCCCATATTGGGTTCATATATATGTATAATTATATACAATAGTTCATAATTATATTATAATTATATATGTTTATATCACCTTGCTGTATTGACCCCTTTATCATTATATAATGGCATTCATTTTTTTATCACCCCTGACTTAAGGTCTATTTTATCTAATATAAGTATAGCCACGTCTGCTTTATTTTTGATTTCCTTTTATATAGAATATCTTTTTCTCTACCTTCACTTTCAGTCTATGTGTGTCTTTATATTTCAAGTGAGTTTCTTATAGACAGCATACAGTGGGTCTTCTTTTTGTTTGTTTGTTTATTTCTTTTTTATTTTAGGATATTATGGGGGTAAACACATTTTGGTTACAAGTAATGACTTTGCCTCTCCCAACCCAGGGCCAGAGGCATGCCCTTCCCCCATATACTGTGTACCACATGTTTGTTTATTTTTAATCCATTCATCCACTTTATATCTTTTAATTGGAGAATTTAATCCATTTAAACTCAACATTGTTTCTTAGAGGTAATGATTTACTACTGCTACTTTGTTACTTGTTTTCTGGCTATTTTGTAGATCCTTTCTTTCATTGTTTCCTCTCTTACTGTCTTCCTTTGTGGTTATGTGATTTTTTTAGTAGTATGTTTTGATTCTGTGTCATATATTTTTGGTGTATCTATTATAGGTTTTTGCATTGTGGTTGCCATGGAGCTTAACTTAAAATGATGGCCCGTTGATTTGTCCTATTCTGAGGAGCACTTACAGCCAGCACTAGGAGCTGAAACATTGCCCTGGAACAAATTTGTTGCCCTGTCATTGTTTCCTGGCCTGGGGGAAGACTTACAGTGAACTTTGGAGTATAAACACTGCTCCAGAACTAAATAACTGCCCTGACATTGTTTCTTGTTCTGAGGAAGACTTATAGTGAGCTCCAGAACTTACAATTTTTATGGAACTATATTGCTGTCCTGCCACTGTTTTCCAGTCTGGAGAAGACTCAAGTCAGTACCAGAACTTAATCCTGACCTAGTTTTTTCCCAGGCACAGGAAATCTCCACAGGAGCACCTGTGATTTGTGGAAAATACAGCACGGAATTTGGGCCTTTCTGTAGATTGTGTTCCCTACAAAGCTCTATGACACCAGCCAGTCTCTTCAACGTGGCGTCCCCGCTGATCAGAGCGCCCTGTAGCTGTCACGATCAGCTTGCCAGGTGCCGCTTTCGGCACCCCCCGCCCTTTGCCCAGTTCACCCTCCTCGTAGTTCAGCCTTCCTCATAATCTCAGTGATTCCTGTGGGATGGCACCAGAGTGGGCTTCTTTCTAGGGCCAGCAGGCAGATCAGATGTCCACCCCTAATTCCTTCCTTTCACCTCAGAAACTGGGTCTAGGAAAATTCTCTGCGACAGGTGTTTTTCTGGCTTGGTAGAGGGGGTGGTCCAACCTGGAATGACCATTCCTGTTACTGGTGTGACTTCTCTTGATTCTGCGGGACCAGGGGCTTCTCCCCTCATTTCTGGTATATTCAGAGTGATATTCTATTCTTTGAATGTTTTCTAGTTGTATGTTTTTTTATTTCAGCTTATGATGGGGGTACAAAAGTTTAGGTTATGTATATTGCTCATCCCCCCCCATCCCCCAGAGTCAGAGCTTCAAGCGTTTCCATTCCCCAGAGAGTGCGCATCGCACTCATTATGTAGGGGATGGGTGTATATCTAGTTGTATTTTTGTTGGGGGAAAATGCCAGGAGATCTGTTCTACCATCTTGCTGACATCACTCTCTTAAAGATCTTTACAGAAAAGGTAGACCAATGCCTGATACAGACTTGCATCTTTTATGAACATAGACACAAGAATTCTTAGCAAAATGGTAACAAACTAACCTAGAAATGTATAAAAAAGGATTTTCCATTATGACTCAGTAGAATTTATCCCAAGAATGCACAGCTGGTTTAACAAAAGTCAATTAATGTAATACATAAATTTAATATAATGAAAGACTAGTAAGAAACACATGAATATTTCAAAACATGAAGAAAAATTGATAATAGTTCATGCAAATTTATGATAAACATCTTAACAAATTAGAAATATAAGGGAACTTATTCAACCTACTAAAATGTCCCTATGAAAATCACATAGCTAACATCATAATGATTAAAGACTGAATGTTTTCTCCTGAGATTAGCAATAATAATGCCTACTCTTTTTATTTCCAGTCAACATTGTGTGGGAAGTTCTAGGCAGTGAAATAATGTGAAAAGATGGAAGTATGGAATGAAGGAAGAAATAAAGGAAGGAAGGAACAAAAGAAGAAAGGAAAGAAAAAAGGAATTAATTTAAGTGATCTATATTTACAAATGACATAATTCTGCATGCAGAAAATACGAGAAAGGCACCACAAATAAATATATGCTAAAACAAATAATTGAACTTCTAATAGTCACAGGACACAGGATCAATATATTTTAAAAATATAAACTGTGTTTCTATACATACTTAATGAGCAATGCAAAAATAAAATTAAGGAAACAATTCCATTCACAATAGCCACCATGAAGAATAAAATACTTAAGAATAGACATAGACAAATAAATGTGAGACTTATAAATTGAAAACTATAAAACATTGCTGAGAGAAATTTAAAATGATATCTACAGAAATAAAGGACATTTTATGTTCATATGTTGGAAGACTAAATATTTTTAAATCATCAACTTTTTGGAAAACAATCTGAAAATTCAATGAATTCCTTATAAAAATGACAATAGATTTTTTATAAAAATTGACAAATTGATTCTAAAATATATGAGGCAATGCAAAACACCTAGAAGAGCCAAATAATTTTTTAAAAATAAAAAAAATTCTGAAAAACTGAAAAAAAATTTGAAGAACTACAATAAACAATTTTAAGACAGTATAAAATCATTACAATCAAGAAAATGTGATCTTGGTACAAGAATAAGCAGATATATCAGTGGGACAGAACTGAGAGTCTAGAATTAAAATCTTATAGTCAATTAATTTTTGACACTATTTCCAAGATAATGCAATGGGAAAAGGATAGTATTTTTGGCAAATGTTGCTGGGACACTTGTATATACATATGCACAAATATCCACTTAGATCTTTATGTCACAAAATTAATTCATCATTGTTCATAGCATATTAGATCCTTTAGGCTTTAGAAAAATGTCCATTCTATTCACAGGCAATGAGCCTGTAAAGGTTCTCTTGAAACTCACTACATTTGCATTAGGGTGAAGGGAAATCACCCCTCCTCCTCTTGAAGAGGCTTTGTGGGAGGTGAGGAGGCCTTAGTGTACCAAAAACTCTCCTTCTCAGCTTCCCGATCGATCCCTTAGCAACTCTGTATGCCGTGCAAAGTTGCAGTACATGATGCTCAGAAATGGAAGAACCACTCATTGAACACCTCCTCTATCAGTTACCTAGAACTTTGTTTTGGAATATGAAAATATCTGGCCACTTTTGTTTAGTTTGATTGCCTTTGACCCTGAAGTTTTGGAGTGTGAAGTCATGCCACATTCACTCCTGCAGAAACTTATTTTTGAAAGCCTGAATCTGAAGAGAGTTGATGGGGAGCAAGCAGCACATCTAATAATTTTGGGCGAAGGTGAACACTTTGTAATGGGCCTGTTTGGAACCCCAGAGATGGAAGCCTGACTGGATCATTTTGAAAAGAACTTCCAAAACAGAGAGTTTCTTGACAGTTAACCTTGGCAGAAGTTGTCTGTCTGGTGAGATAGGCTTTTGGGCGTGGAAGCTCATGGGGCACCTTAGTAGCCATCAGAGAAGAGGTGGAGAGGCTACATCCCTCAGGGAGTTTTGGCAAAGAATTTTCTGGGACTGCCAGGATTCAAAGAATCTACATTCAGAGTTCACTCTTCCAAGCAGATTATACTTGTTCCCATTTTACCACTAGGGGCCAATCAAGAAACAGAGACCAAAAAGGGCAATGGAGCTCCTGAGAAGCCAAGCGGGGCAGTGAAGGAGCTCAGAGGTTCACGAAGCGGGAAGCCCTGACCACCTCAGGAGGCAGTGGGAGGTGGCAGGGATGTTGAGCACAAGGGCCGGCATCACCAAACAGACTGGGACCTCAGCAAGTCTATCAACAAGAGATGAAGCCAAAGAAGAAATGTCACCTGAGATAAAAGGCAGGGAGAGAAATACCATGACTTTTCCTTTCTTCTTTGTCTCAGTATTATTCCAGTGCCTTCCACTGGTCAAGCATGGCCAGAATTCCAACCCTTGCTGGATATGCACTGAGCAAGGACCAGCTGCCCTGAATCGCAGAGGAGAAGGTTAAGGAATGCATCTGAGTGCAATGGTGCCCCAAACAACCAAACGATCACAACATTCAAATGCCACCTTCCATGTTCCTATCTTTCCTGAGGCACCCAGTAGAGAGGGGAGAGAGAAGGATCACAGTGCAGGAAACAGAGAATAAACCAGCTATTCTCTTCTTCCTCCCTCTCACTCCCAACCTCCTTCCCCACAGAAATACATGAACAGAGCTCCCCCATCCTCCACAGGTGGAGACCAATCTGTGTAAGATTAGACAGCACGGCAACAATGGTCCAAGTGTTCCATCACACCCTGACTCAAACTACACTAAATTCAGAATCTTTGTGCCACATGAACTGGGGACATGCTCTAGTCTTCATACAGTTACCAGTTTTATGGCATTTCTTCCAATGGAAGAACATAGGATTAGGAATTACATGGATTTTAATTCAAATCTTGCTCAACTCTGTATATACCTACAATCCCAATCAAGTCATTTAACCTCTCAGAATTGAAATGTCCTCCTCTGGTACAAGGGGATGGTGATGCCAATCATTTAGGCTCTCATGGGGTGAGTGCCCCTGCTTTGGACCAGGTAGGTGCTTAACAGGTATTGGTCTCATTTCCATAGTTTTATTAATTAGAATGTTCTTAATCTCCTCTCCATCTGTGAGAAGCTGAACTCTTTGGTAAAGCCCTATTAAAGATTAAACCTCTGTCAAAGAGAGAGGAGTGCTGTTTATCCATACTTCTCTTTTTACCACGTCCATTCCTCAGTGGTCACACAGTAGTTACTCAAGATATTACAGGTGGAGGATAAGGAGGATACACAGTTGACAGAGAGAGCACTATTCCCACTGTGGGCTCCAATTCATTCTGTTCTTTCATGTAAAATCACCATCCACTGAGCATTCACTGTTCACGTCCTTCCGGAGCTCAGGATCGAGGGCTAGATTGCTTTGGTCCAAATCTTGGCTCTACTTCTTGGCAACTGAAGGACTTTGGGAATATTATTTAACCTCTTTCTTCTACAGTTGTACCATGTACAAAATGGAGATAATCATATACCTATCTCGTAGGGATATTGTGAGTACTGTGAAAAATTAGTTTATCTAAGATGTTCAGTGCATTACACACACTAAATAGAGGTTGGATGTTACTATCCTTTGTAGGTATGGATAAGCCGTTAGGTCTCCCAACAAGGAATTCATATTCATTCAGCTGTGATTTGTTACTAGAAAAATTTTCTGCTATTTACTTACTTGTATGTTTATCCACTCCTTTTTAAAGATTATTTTCTACCACATTTATTGCCACAGGGAAATTCATACAGACATGTAATTACCCAGATTCAGTTCCTCAAGTATTTCTAATGGGACTAATTTATTTTATTGATGGCTTTCCTACACCAAGTGATAGATATATGTATAAAAATAAACACATTCAACTGAATTGAATCCCATGGGAAAATGAAAATTGTGTCTATGACTATATGTCTGTATGTATTAAAAAACTACTTTTGTATATACAATTTTTGTGTACATTTCCTCCTAACATAATATATTTTAGGTAATTTAAGTGTTGACTACGTAATATTTAATCTTTAATTTTTTCCAGAAAAGGAAAAAATAAATTGATATTTTCATGTTTTTAACATTTTTTACTCTCTTTTTTTAATAAAGGACATTGGTCCCTGACTTCTGTCTGTGGTGGAGTCTTTGCAGCCCTGCCATATTCTGTCATCCTGTGCAGCTGGAAGTTTACAAAGGAGAGAAATAAATTATAAATGGGTCTACACTGGCAGAGGCCCCTGCCTCGGTGAGCAATCATCCTGAGCTGACAGGTTCACAGCCTCACGTCTCTTATACCTGGCTCCTTTTTACCTTGCCAGGGGAATGGTTTTCAAATTAAACTTCCACACATCCACCGTCCGAGGAAGCCATGACTTTGATTGTCTCGGCTTGTGCCTTTCAGGTATTCTAATGAACACCTGTCATCTTCAGATCAATATAATTTAAAGCACTGTTTATTTATTTTCATCTCCTCTCCCCCTTGCTAAATAAAGGTTATAGCACTACCCACTACCCCAACCCCCCATACACACGTACTTCTCTACCAGTAAAGGCACATCCAGGCAGCCTGTTTTATGTCCAATTTGTTTATCGTGATGAGAAATGAGGGAATCTTTGGCAGAGATCATTAATTTTATAGCTTGTGTTTCAAAAAGTAGTGCCTGGGCTATTTACATCTCTTCATATTAACACCTGAGAAAATGAGCCTTCTGAAGATATAAACCTGAAAGTGTGTTTACCGTCCCCCTCTAAATATAATTCATGGCTCAGAACAGATCTTTATGACTCATGATCAAATATTTTCCTGGGGTTGCATTTGATGTTTGCTGCAGTGACACTGAATGTCTTTGGGTCTTTTGATTCAAAGACGTTTAGCTGACTGTTGGATTTTGATATTCAAGATGGAATTATTACAATCCATCTTGGCAGGGAGAATCACTCTTTGAATTAACTGGTATGAATATCATGCACTGCAAAAGATTCTCAGACTAGTAAAAAAAAACACTTGTTTGGCGAGAGAAAGGTCTGAAAGGAATCCCAGAGATTGCATAGTGTCATCTTGTTGTTTTGATAGTTAAGGCAAATGAAATCTGATAGGCTAACCTACACAAGGACAAAGTCTGTTCTAATTCCAGCACCCATACCATGCCTGGCACACAACTTGCACTCAAATTTATTTATTATATAATGAAAGAACTTCTACTCTTTCTTTCCCCCCTTTCCTCCTTATTTTTATCTTCTTCTAATGCATGTTTATTGAACATTGATGGGCTAATCAATTAGGAGCGTGTATAAGCAGAGGCCAGATTTCTACTCAGAGATGCTATGAAAGCGGCAGGTTTTGAGTAAAATCTTGGACCAGAGCTTCTCTAAGGCAGGTCATTCTAAATGCTGACCCACATATCCAGGCCTGCCTAACACCACTTCAATGGAAATTAATTTAAAAATTATTTATAGACCTATTACTATATGGTCTCTTCTGAATGACTGGGGTGAAATCTAGGAATATGTATTTTATGTTCTTTCCACTTTTTGCTGGAAAGGCAAACTGATTTGTCACATTTACCTACCATCCTCCCCAAAGTTTAGTAAAATGATAGGGACAATATGCAAAGAATAAATAAGTAACAAGAAAGAGGAGATAAAGGGCACCAAGAATTTCTATGACATTTTAGAAGATAGAAAGAAAACAGCATCTTACAACTGTGCTGAGAACTCAGCCCAGAGAAGCTGGAGAGAGTTGGAGGCTGTAGCTACTTTGCTCACATGGAGAGGCTCTGCTTTGAGCTTCGTGGGGAGAGAAAGCCAGAGCAGGAAGAGGGCAGAGATCAAGAGGATTAATTAATCAGATAAATCAGATTATCTCGTCCTCAAACGTCTCCATCCACAGTTACAGACACCATAGAGTATGCTCCAATCCGGAAGGAGCGGATGCCCATTCTGTGGTGTTTTACTGTCTAGAGACAGCCAGAAGTCCTAGTTCATACCAAGTATAAGTGACTTAGTCTGAAATCGTGGGATGGAAGTGGGGTAAGCAATCTCATTCCTAAGCAAACAGAGCATCCACATGTAAGGGCTCATAAGGACCCCCCCACCCCCTTCACACAGAGACTTCTGGGCAGACAGACCAACTCAAGAGGAGAGGAAGCCCAGGGTAGCTTCTTATGCTAATCAACATTTCCCTTCCTTCACAACTATGAGTGAATATCCAAGAGACCATCAGGCATTTGAGAAAAACAAATGTAACAGTAGTAAAAAAAAATGGAAACATGCAGAAATACGTCATATACCCAAATTAAAAAAAAAAAAAAAAAAAAAAAAAAAAGATATTTGAGGGGACAAAAAGAGAACTTAATGGAAAAAAACTAAATTCTTCTAAAAGAGAAAAAATTGTGTTTATTTATTAATAAATATTTATCAGCCACCTGCTATGAGCCAGGTTCTGCTGTAATAAAGAGGATAAATCACAGTAATCAAGACAGATAATGTTTCTGCCCTTATGGAGCTTACATTCTAGTGAGGACAGCAGACATTTAAAAAATTAGTAAATAAAATCTAATTTCAGATAGCAGTAATACTAGAAAGCTAATTAAGCACATTAAAGAACAAAAGAGTTTAGCAAGCAACAAAAATGACTTTTTGTGCAACAGAAAACAAATGCATTAATAGGATCTTAAGGAATTTTACGGGATCAGACTTTTACAACAACCAAAATCAAGCCACAAAACTGGTGCAGTGCTGTCACTAGTGGGTGCTGCCTACGTTAGAATTCATGCTCCTCTATCACCAGAAACGCCCAGAAATCACTGCAACTGCTGCTTCAGGGAAGTCCACACAGCAGCCTGCCAGGGAAACTGGGGAGGCTCTCTTTAGTCGCCTCACGAGCTCCCAACTTGAAGTCTAAGGTGGGTGCATCTAATGGTAGAGCTCTGTAAGCCACCAAGAAGAGGCTGTAACAGTTAGATTGTGGCCTTTTCAGTGCTAGGATATGAGGCAGACTATGATTTTTTTTTTTTTTTTTTTTTTTTTTTTTGAGACAGGGTCTTGCTCTGTTACCCAGGCTAAAATGCAGTGGCTTCATCATAGTACTGCAACCTCAAACTCCTGAGCTCAAGAGATCCTCCTACCTCAGCCTCCCAAGTAGCTGGGACTACAGGAGCATGCCGCCACACCCAGCTAAGTATTTATTTATTTATTTATTGTAGAGATGGGGTCTCGCTATTGGCTGATCTTGAGCTCCTGGCCTCAAGTGATCCTCCCTCCTCAACCTCCCAAACAGACTCAGATTCTTAAATGGAGGATTCCTTAGGCATAGGAAGGGTTTAAGAGCTACCTTCATTAGCTTCATTTGGTTTGGGCTACCAAATGAAATGACAAATTTCCACCACAGTGGATAAAAGGATCAGGCTGCAATTCTAGGTCATGTTTCTATCCTCTTGGGCCTTCAATGCCATTGTTTCCTCATCTCAAAAATGAAAGAGTAGACTCAATTATTGCCAAAGTCACTTTCATCTTTTACATTCTACAATTCAGTGATTGAAAGATAAAAGACAAGGAAACACAGTTCAAACATGACATTCAGAAAGTAGACAGGGAAAAATAAGAAGAGAATTTTCTGAGTGAAACAAGAAATTCAGTGCAGTCTTCATGTGGAGAAAGACAGAATGTGGATTTACAAAAGAGAGAGAGAGCACAAGGAAGAGAGAATAGAGTACACAGAGAAGCTAGCTCGTGCATTTATGAGACAGTTGAATTTTTCTGCTTGAAACATGAATCAGCTGAACTAACTGATACATAAAGAAAACTATAGATATTCCTTAGCCTCACACTCATAGCAGAGAGAGGTTGTGTAGCAGATAATGCTTATGACATTAAGTGCCTTACCTGAGGTGGGAAAAGTCTAAGGATGTAAAAAAGAAATATCATTATTCAATCATTAAATCATTCATTCATTCAGGAAACATTTTGTCCCACCTTCTGCCTTTATTAAAAATAAAACTTATACTGCCCTCTGCAAGGACTCACAGCCTAGCTATATTATTAATAATTATTTCATCACTATAACGAGTGTCATAAAGTCAGTAAGCATATTATGAACTCAAGGAACAAAGGATACCTGAAAGCCTATGAGATGATATACATATATGTCCTATGAATACTTCATATCTATACACATACACATACATATTTCCAAAGTGAGATTAACCTGCATCTTGAAAGAAAAAGAGAAACTCACCAGGAGGATATTTTCTCTTTTTTCTTCTTCTGGAAAAAAAGAGAACACATGATCTGAGAAAAATACTGAAAAAGGAAAGATTTTGACTTATTTGGGGAATTGAAGGTCAGTGCAGTTGAGCTTGTGCTTGCATGCAGAGAAGCATGCCTGGAGCCCAGGACTTGAACTACGTCACTCTGGCCTTTGCGTGTCTCGTTCAGTCATGGGCTACATTCTGAACATGACGAGCAGCACCAGAGGGTTTTGGATGAGGAAATAATGAGGTCAAATTGATGAGCAGTTTGACAGTAAGAAACAATAGGACAAATGAGAAGATAATTTCAATGCAACCGGAAAGAAGCAATGATAGATCCAAGGAAAGGTGGTGGAGAAGAAATAAATGACATAACAGGTTCCAGAGAAAATATGACAAGGATGTGAGCTGGTTCATATGCTAATTAGCTCAATTTAGTCATTCCACAGTGTATATGTATTTTCAAAGAACACGTTGTATGTAATAAATATGTATAGTATTTATTTGTCAATTTAAAAAATCAAGAAAAAGAGAAAATATGGAAGATCAATTGAGAGAATGCAGGGAGCATGATCCTGACCGTGGTTTCCTCACACCCTGTCAAGTGACTTGCAATCTAGGAAGGAAGAAAATGGAAAAATATGTAAGAGTGTGTGTGTATATGTGTGCATGTGCACATGTGTAAGCATACATAGTAGTAACATATACACACAATGGTATGAAAAATGTAAAAGATTTGTTCTGTGATCAAAACCCTGAGTGCCACATTTCCTACATGGTAGCATTACTGTAAGGCTAATGTACTCAAGAAACACATGTTTTGTGGAAAAGATGAAACTTTTATATATGATCTTTAAAAACAATTAATATTTAGCTCCCCAGAAAAATGAGAGACTCATCTTTCAGCTGTGGGGCACAAATTGATCAAAGGAATGAGTTTGGTATGAGTCTGAGATGGGCTAGGGTTGGTGAGAGGATGATACCAATTAAATAAGCCTACCACACATGGAGGGAAAACGTATAGACTGCTAAAGAAACTAAAATAATCAGCTCCCTCTAGAAGAACCATTGCTCTTGGTCTGTGGGTGGTTGTAGCAGACGCAATTGAGAGAAGGTTGGTTTAAGGAATAATTTAGAGACACATAAGATAAACAGACTGGCCTGTGAGGAGGAGGAGTCTGGCTGTTAGTGGCAGAAGGAACAGTCCAGGCACTGGGAGAGTTGGCTGAGAGCAGGAGCGATGGAAGAGGTAAGTTTTGATAGTTGAGCCAAAGTCCAACAGAAACACAAAACAGAAAGGTCATCTCAGACAGCAAGCTCATCCTCTGTGAAGATAGGCAAGCACACCATGGCAAGACACAGTCATGGGCCTGTAAGCAACTGGACATGTCTGAGTGACAAGGCACGTGTGTGTGCTTTGGGGCTAGAGATGCTGAGAGGATGGTACCAGTCACGTGTTGGGGGGCATGTAGTGGGTGGGAATGCCTGCACTGGAGAAAGGCAGGAGGCAAATCTTAGATGATCTTATGTAGAATATCATGGAGCCTGGAGCCTGGGCTGTGCCTGATGATACGGTGTCAGGAGGAAGGTCTATGGTAAGATCCACAATTTCAAAAATCTCTCATCACAGTAGAGAATGAATGGAGGTGGGGCGAGATGGAATGGACCCATACTAGTCATTCTAGTGGTTCTCAAAACTTATTGTGTGTGAGAAATCTATCCAGGGATATTGTCAAAACACAGATTCTGACTTAGTGGGTCGCAGTGGAGTGGAATGTGAGTTTCTGCAACATTCCTAGCAGCCAAAAGATGCAAGGCTGCTGGCCCGTGGGCAGCACTTTGAGTAGCACAGGGTAAAAAAAAATCATTTTTCTGACCCTGGGAAGTGATGTCAGCCTGAGCTATAAACTGTGACTGCTGCTATACACCTATTTAGTGTGTTAACTAGGTGATTTCCTGATTAGTCACAACACTGATATGTAGCACCGATGAATTTCAAGTATTAACTGTGATAGCCACTTATGAATGTTCACACAGGCCTGTGTCCTTTAGGTTTTCTCTTCTGTATGCATCAAGGCCACATCCATTGGCATGCTTCTTCATATAAACACCTGTTTCATTTGTAGATGAGTTCTCCATGAAGCTATATGTCCACCTGATTTTCTCTAATAGAAATATGAAAACAGATCACAAAATAGTAATGCATTTTTTTTTGCAATACTCATAGACATATAAGTTTCTACTCCAAGCTGGAGAGGCTGGGCAAATTAAATATGTTCCTTTCCAATCTATGTTTAAACATTGATGTAATGAGGCTTCTGTTTCCTCTCTTATCCAAACTGATTTGGCGACCCATACTTGTCAGTGAGGGAGGTTTTCTTATGTTTCCATCCTCTTCCTGTTACAGGCACATATAACTTATTTTGGTCATTGCTTGTAGGTTAAAGAGTGACTGACTCTTCCTTTTCTAAACATAGAACAACAGAAAAGGAAGAGACCTCGGCAAAACTTTTATTTTTGTCAATTGGGTCAAGCTGTTCCTTAGAGTCAGTCTTCCTTCATTATCTTACCCAAACTGTATATAATATGCAAAAATAATAGGTCTATAGAAGTTTGATTTAGTTGTGAGATGTTTTCTCAGCCTCGCTTATGGCTTTTAATTTTCCTACCTCATGTTTATTCTTTCTCATCCCCAAGCTCATTTCCAGTCATACCTGGGAAATTTGTTTACTGAAAATCTATACAATTTTCCCCTAAAAAAAAGTTAGATGCCCATTAAATAAAAAGAAGAAAAGAAATGAAATATTTCTCTACAAATGAAAAAAAAATTCCATTAGGTCTGCTGTCAAAAGCTACAGTGAGTCAAATATTTTACTCTATTAACGAGCTAACAAGTTAGCCTGCTATATTGTTATTGTCCTTAGAGAAGAAACAGACTCCTGGGCCAGAGACAAAGGACATATATTCATAGGGTGACAGCACAGGCTTCAGGTTCATGTGGGTTTTCCTTCCCATCCCTGTTCCCACAGGGATGACACAGAAAGCCCCAGAGAGACACTGCCCATGCAGTGTGTGTGTGTCACAGCTGAGGAACCTTGAGTTTAGGGAACCCAAACCTTTTATTATGAGCTGCAAGCAAACACGCCCAACATTTGCCTTTATTATACCGGACAGAAACCTAACCTGTCCTCTCCTCTAGAGGGAGACAGCATCTCTATCTTCCCAGGAGGTTCACTACATAAACGTCCTTGACCAGACAGCCCAGAACAAAAATGCTGCCAGTGCCTCTGCTCACCTGCTCAAAGGACAGGTGGGGAAGTGAGAGACCCATGGACAATCGTATCTCACACCCAGCACTTGATTTCTGTAATTTATGATCTCAAGCATTAATAACAAGTTGACACACACAAAAGATTATTTTCTAAGATATCATTTTCATTAGCTGACACAAAGAACATTTGCCATTATATTTCTCAAAGAAGGCAGCATGAAAAGACCTTTGGAGTTTAAGTCATGAATTTAATTGTGGCTCAGCTACATTTACATGAATCATTGTGGACAATAAGCTTTTACCTGTCTAACCCCCAGGTAGCAGGAACCTAAAAAGGGACAATGGCACTTCTGTAGTATGAATGTCCCCGCACAATACCTGAAGTACGGTAGGCACTCACCAGGTACGTTTGCTCCTCACAGCCTTCTTCTCCTCACTCTGGGAGTTTACTGCTGCAGATGGAGGTACCCTGGCCTTCCCACTCAATTCTAAGTAGAATAGCTCACTGCCATTTACTTTCTCTTTATTCTCTAATAGAAGAAAAGAAAAGGAGATACAATCTGGGACAGTCTTGTTAGAGGGGCAAAAAGCGGACACACCGGACAGCAGCAAATCTTATTACAAACTAATTTTAAGAAAGCAACTGTTACAGTGATGCAATTTGATTAATTAGAGTTCTCTTCAGGCACAGGGCAGAGCAGTTGGAAAAGAACACAGATTTTGGAGTCATGCCTGCCTTGAACCCAGCTCTGTTTCTCAGTTTATAAACCCGTAAAGATGTCAAACCTGGAAGAGTTCAATTTCTATAGGACTATGTATAAAATGGGCTTCAACATGTGTATCTACCGTGCTGTAGGGATTGAATGAGACAACATGGGGGAAGTACCTAACACACTATATTATAGGTACACAAAGAAATCAGTTTCCTTTTCTTACCTCTTCTTTCTGTCTACCATTTATATCACAAAGTTTTTTCACTAAATATTTGCAGACTTCCTGACCGCATTTGAGAGACACCTCACTTGATCTTGCTCTTCTTCCAACTACTCTCCTACTTTTTTATTTCCCTAATTACCAGAACTCTCAAAGGAGTGACCTATGTCCATTGTTGTTTCATGAATTTTCTTCAGCATGAACCTTCTCCCCAGAATGATCCTGGGATATATCAATTTAAATGCACTGCCGAATAGCCCACTCCAGTCATTCTTGCAAGCACATTTCCTCTTATACTTTGCAGCAGATTATATTTTCCAAAAATGGCCATAGAAATATTTCTAGTCCTTCATGTCCTTCCAAAACTTTATCATCCCTCATCAAAAGATAGGGTCTATTTTCCCTCCCTTTGGGTAGGTGTGTGACTGCTCTGATCCACAGTTTTGTGTTTTTCTTTTTTTTTCTTCTTTGCCATTTACAAGTATTTATTAGGGTAAGAAGTCATAAAATATATTTTTACATATACATAAGAAAAAACATTTGAAAGAATAAAAATAAAATGACAGAAGGTGACAGACTTTAGTGTTTATAAATGAGATCTTCAATAACTTTAATAATTCAGAAAAAATTCAAAGTGTATTTAAAAGTTGAGACCATGCTTTATAATATTTTGTATAATAAAAAGGTATTAGGCTTTTAAATGTGATATATGACTTAATAGTTTTTAAAATGATTTCAAAATGGGTTTCTAGATCTTCATGTGGACATTAAAAAAAGAAATCAAGAACTTTGGCAAGCCAAGTATTAATCCATAGCAGTTTGGTAAAAGTTTACTTTATACAAAGATTCTTCAATTTACATTTGTTCTTGTTACAGGAGCAGAGAAAACGAAACTAACATGCTAATTGTATTTTAGAAGTCTGTAAGGTATACAGCAAAAATAACTACCTTAATAAAGCCTGGATTCTACGAAATTCTACAGAATATCACAGGAAGCACTCTATGGGACTTCCAAGGCTAGGTCATCAAACACACACAGCTCCTTCCCGTCTCTTCCTCTCTTATGACACACGTGCCTTTGAGTCCGGCCACCGTGAGGCCGAGAGGCCAAGCCGCAGGCTGAGGCTGCGGGTGGTGCCCCAGCCTCCTGGTCCCGCTCAGGTCCCAGGTGACAGCCAGCACTGGCCACCAGACAGGAGCGAACAGCCGAGGGTGGTGCCAGCTTTCAACTGCCGCGTTCTTCCAGGCTTTGCGTCCTCCAAGCGGAGGCCCTGAACACCGTGGAGCACGGACGAGCTGCCCCCGCTGTGTCTCATCTGCACTCCTGACTCATGGATTCTGCAAATTCAGTAAACGTTTTCTGTCTCAAAGTTTTGAGGTAATTGTTTTCTCAGACCTGGTAACCGGAACATATTCCTCACCAACCATTGCTTCGGAAAATTCTCTCCTATTTGAGTGCTGAACACTTCAAAGCTCCGGGCTTTCACTCTGATCCTGTTACAAATCTTCTCTTTGCTGGAGTTCACCTTCCTGCCCTGTATCGATCCCAAGATTTCCTCCCGAGGAGCTTCTCTCAGCTTTACACTGCCCGTTGTGCGGAGTGAGGTCCACGCGGGGTGTTTGGAAACCTGCCTCAGGACCACAGCCCCGGCACCTCCGCAGGCCCCTGAGGAGCCGAGTCTAATGGCCTCCGACTCCGGGATCGCGCAGGCGCCTTCCCGACTGCGCCACCGTCGCTTCGCTGCCGCGTCGGAGCCCGGCCTCTCCTCTGTCTCTGCTTGCGTTTCCCTCAGAATCTCCGCCTGTCCCCATGGTTCAGTGATGAAATGAATAGGCTCACGGTGGGGGTAATTTTGACTCTAAGTGTTTTGGTTTTGTCATCTGTAAGATGAGGATAATAGTGTTATGTATGACTCAGGACTAACGGAGAGAGAGGAAAGGCATAAATAAAAATAAATAGCTTACGACAGAGCCTGTACGTAAATTAATAAATATTAACTATTATCATTCTCGATTGCTTTCGTATTCTTACATGCCTCCTCATTACAATAATTAACTTCCACATACATGAAATTGGACTCATGTTCAAAGCCTAAAATAACACTTCTGTGTCTCTCCACTCCAGACAATGGTACTAACTTTAAATTTTAAAATAACTTTTGAACTCTTCTCATTTTGGTAATTTTGTTGTACTCATATCTCTTGTACCTTTCTTTATTCTTCATCTTGTATTTGGGCCTTCAGATGTTTGAGGAATCCTGATTGTATGAAAATTATCATTTGTGTGCACCTCACCGGATTGCTGGTGGGACGGCCACCCCCACCTCCACCAGCAGAAAAGTGTTCCAAACAGCATCTTTGTGGCCACTCGTCACCACCCCAGGATGCTGTGAATCACCTCATGCACAGATTCTTTCGGGCTGACTTACTGTTCTAAATCCTTTTTTTCTCCATGTCAATCTTATCAAAAATCAGCCTGGGTTCCCCATTTTCTAGCACAGAGATTTACACATCTCAGGAGTACAGTCACGGCTATCCAAACAGTGAACTTGATTAACTCATTTGACCTCATTTTCCATTACCATATAAAATACATTTTCCTAGGTGGACAGTCTCCTGATTGTTCTATAAAATAAAATTGCCAACTTAAACATGTGCCTTTGTAAATGGTAGTTCTTTCTTCTGATATGCATGATCCTTTTTTGGGTTTGGCCTTTCAAAGTGACTGTTTTGCACATAAATATTGTTATGATTGACCACTGTTCAATATTACATAAAATAAATAAAACTATGGGTATAGAGCTTTTTGATAAACAAAAAGAAAGGACTATCATTATTTTTTTTTATGTTTTGGTTATATGGAAACTTCAGCTATCTAAAATAATCCCCAAGATTCCAATACAGGATTCTAAATAATATAAAATTTATTGATAATCTTAAATGAATTAATTTACTTCTTTCTCTGTAGAAATGATATATTTTCTTTCCTGAGGTAATATTGTATAAAGGTACATTCTTTAGAGATTCTAAGAAATTAGCAAATCAGACA
>CM052439.1:87332016-87348023 GCA_028533085.1 Varecia variegata | reverse complement strand
AAATAAAAAATAAAGTGTTTCTCTATCTTTGCCCCAGAAACAGGACTTTCTATTACATCAGAACCTGGGTTCGTGGGCAAAAGGAGAACAAATGTCATAAGCACATCATTATGAATGATGGTGAGAAGGGCATATTACTTTCACCTCTTGTTTCACAGATTCTAGCTTTTGGGAACACAACACATTACATTAGCTATTTACTTAGCACATACACTTAGAAGATGGCTTCTTAATGCTTCCTGTCCTTGAACTGACACCTTATCTGCAACTTTAATGTGTAATTTCTTATCTAAGGGTAAGCTCCAGTAGCTCCAGTTACATAGTTATGGAATATTCCAGGGTCATGAACTCTCTCTAGCATGGCCCATATCATGACAGGAGCTGCTTTTCAAACACCAAGTTGCCTTGTGCCACCATAGGCACAGCCTTTTTCTAAAACCCTATAACGGTGCCCTGTAACTCTTGTATCGGTGCTTGTCAAGTTCAAATGATGTCTTCATCTATTCCACATGCTACAGCTCCATTGGATCTGAGGTCATGTGACTGTAGTGATATGGCAGCTGGCACCGTACCTAGACCTGCTGAAGAGTCTCATGTTCTGGACCTTACTCAAAACTGCCAGCCTCGTAAGTTACCAGGTAAGTAACACAGAGCGGTATTCTCAAGTGGAGAACACGCTAACTGCAAAACCCAGAGGCCTAGCACGTGCTATGCCTCCTGCTGAGAACAGCAGGTTTGAGAGGCAACAACTCTGTCTTTTACCTTAGACAAGATGGCCCAGCATGTTCCAAACCACTGGGCCCATAACAATCATCTTACGTGCCGACCCCCAAACTCTTGTTGAGTTTATCTCTCTTTTCCTGACACTACATGTTTTAGTAGAGTATTTAGAGTACTTGCTACTCTACTCATGAGATCCTATTAGCATTATATCACCAGCATAGTGGATTAATGGGATGTTCTAGAGATAGCAACAATGCTTATCTTAATCCTTTGGGATGCTCTAACCAAACTGTTATAGACTGGGTGTCTTATAAATGACCAGAATTTATTTCTTTTAGTTCTAGAGTCTGGGAAGTCCAAGATCAAAGTGCCAGTAGTTTCAGGACCTGGTGTGAGCCTGCTACCTGCCATAGCTGGCATCTTCTCACTGTATCTTCACACAGTGGAAAGGGTGACAGGTCCCTCTGGGACCTCTTTTATAAAAACACTAATATCATTAATGATGGCAGAGTCCAAAGGCCCCATTTTCTAATATCCTCATACTAGAAATTAGGTTTTGACACCTGAATTTTAGGAGGATGTGAACACTCAGCTTATAGAAATGAACAAGGTCCTTTAGGGCTATATTGTGACAGAAAGTAGAATTAGCCATGTCTAGGGACAGTTAACATAACTGTCCTTCCCACATAAATGAAAGTGTCTTTTGTTTCTCCTTACTGATGTATGTTGAGAAAAGTGTTTTCACCAGATTAGTAGCTACATACTAAGTGCCAGAGGCTGCGTTAATCTGTTCCAGGAGAAATACCATATTGTGCCTGTGCATATAATTGTGGCTATCATTTGGCTAAGTTGACAGTAGGCCACTGCCATTTTCCAAGAGCCATCTTTAATTTCAGGGGCCACACGAACTCATCAGATGTAATCTTAATGGGCAACAACACTGCAGCATCGTCTAGAACTCTAAGTCTTTAATGGGGGCTTAATCTCTGCAACTCCTGCAGGATGTATGGGATGCATTTGCCATCACTTCTGGTTTACTGCCTGTGCTGAGGGGAAGGTGGTGCTCAGGGCCATTCCAGGGACCTCACTTGGTCCTTACGAGCAACATGGCTCTTGTTCCACAGATCATGGAACCAAAGTGGGTGCTCTGCCAGGTGCTAAATATATTTATCCCAATTAAACACTTGGAGACAGGGAAATGCTAACAGGGACAATCTACAGAAAGACTGAATCCCTTGGGAGATGACGTGGCCTAGAACTCCAATCATAACTGTCTCAGCAGGGCCCTTAGTAGCTGGAGGATTCCAATAGCACTTTAGTTTCTCTGCAGTGATATATCAGGACTCAAAGCCAACAATTCTGAAAAAGCCTGAGTATTCTTTTTTCTCCTGAACAATTTTAGTCAGATATATTATCATAGGCTTTTTTTTTTTAGAAGGATCTGGGGAATACTGAACATAAATACTTATGGTGCATTGCAGAGTCCTCTGTTCGGCTCTCCCCTTCAGCCCTCCAGTTGGTGGGTTCTGGGCTGAACACTACACTGGGGTGCTATGGTTTTCCATGCAGGCTATCTGCCCTCTGCAGCAGTCTGTACTCACCCTTTCCCTCCATCCCCCTCCCTCCCTTCCTTGCTTTCTCCTTTGTTACACAAGTCAAATACTGTGTACACAAGCAGGTACTGACCTAATTTGCCTCTTCGAATGCCATGATCTGTTAAGGGCCTCACCACAGATCCCAGGGGGCAAGCCCCTCTCCTAATCACTCCAGCCTCCCTGTATGTTTTGGTAATTACATCTTGCCTCTGACAGTTAGACGCCATCACCTGGCCTCTGCCATTGCAGAATCCCATCGTCTGCGTTGATTCCAGGGAGCTCGGTCCACAGCGGCATCTCCGGCATCTCCTGCTGTCTGAGAGCCAGCACCAGGTACACACATCCTTATCTTAGTCAAAGGACTGCCCCGTCAGCCCGCCTGGAAAACACAGTCAAGTGAGAGTTTTTCTGGCTTTGCATAAACCGATTACCACATTCCCACCTCTGGCTCTCTAAGCCTTCTGACCCTTACCTCGATACTCTGACACATCAGTCCTGCTGTCTCTGCGGAATTCACTGTTAACCATCCTTGTGCCCGAGCTTCAAAGAGCCACCCCCACAGCACATCCGGGCTGCTGCTCGCCGACTTTTTCAAGATGTTAAACTTCAGGCGCTGGCCACTGCTCCCAAGTTCTTACCTGTCCAAATCCATATTGCAGCCTCCCCCTCCTACTCCAGCCCTCTCAGGATCCATTCCCACTCCTCTTCCCCTGATTCCTACTGGTGTCTTATGATGTAAGTGCTAATTTTTTTTCTTTTTCTGTTGGGGGTTATTTTCTTCTATGCATTGGGCTATATGTCCCTATGTGCATGGTGCAGAGACATGACCTTGCTCACCAGCTTGGAGATGACGAGGAAGGCGAAGGAGAACCTTCAGAAGGACAAGCATCATCATGCAAGGCACTTGCTTCGGTGAAGTCCTTATGGGAGCTCACTGAGAAGATAACATTCGAGCCAAGACACAGAAAAGGCAACTGGACAAGCCATAATGAAATCTGGGGTAAGAGTGACCCAGGTAAAGCCAAGCCGAAGAGCAAAGCACCTGAACAGGGTGTGCCCGACAGAATTGGATGGGGACGTGGGGCGTGGGCAGCACACATGGAGAAGGGCCCGGGAGAAAGAGGGTGGTAGGAGCGAGACGAGAGAACTCACTAATCTACCAGCACTTAATGAGACATTGCCTTAGACCATTCAGGCTGCCATAACAAAATACCATGAATTGGTGACTTAAAAACAATGTAATTTGTCTCTCACAGTTCTGGAGGCTGGGAAGTGCAAGATCAGGGCAGATTTGGTCTCTTTCCGGCTCACAGACTGCACATTATTGCTGTGTCCTTACGTGGTGGGAGGGACAAGAGGTCTCCCTCGGCCTCTAAGGGCACCAGTCTCGTTCACGAGGCCTCTGCCTCCATGACCTGGTGACCTCACAAAGGCCCCACCTCCCAGCACCACGTCCATGGGGGTTAGGGTTTCAACATGTGAATTTAGGGGGACAGCATTTAGTCCATTGCAGACATAATTTATCATTTTATTCAATTTATAGCTGAGAAAACTTATAGCAAGTTTAAATAGTTTTGCCTTCTGGCACTCCCCTAGAGATAGCATTGAAACCAAGGAGGACTATTTCTAAAGCGTGTGTTCTGAACAACCATGCTGTAGTAGCGAGTGGGGAAAGAAACACAGCAGCCACGTTCCGTGTAAGCCTGTGAGCCCGACACCCCTTGTGTACACTCCTCATGCTCTTGTTCCCGGTTCTTATCCTGGACCTTGCTGCAGTGACAGGTGTCAACTAAATTTGCGTCAACTGAACTTCATTCCCTCACTCTCTTCCTTAGGGATGCCCCCTCCAGCCCTCTCTGTTCCCCTCCTCTGATGTCTCACTCTGCATAGCATTTACATACCATTTATATAATATCATACCATAAAATGGACTCATTTGTCTACTGTCTTTCCAGCTAGGACATGAGCTCTCTAAGGGCATGCCGTTTTGCATCCTGCTGTGTCCCTAGGGCTTAGAGGAGTGCCTGGTGCATAGTAGGCATGCCCTAAATATTTACTAAATAAATTAATGATGAATAAATACCTGAAACCCACTCAAAACAGTATCTGACATGTGTTAATCCCTCAATAAATGGTATTTGTTGTTACTATTACTTGCTCTGTGGCCTTGCTTAAATACTTAATCTCTCTAATTTCTGCTTTGACATCTGAAAAATGAAAGAATCATCTGTCCCGTGTGATTGGAGTAAGGGATATGTGAGATAATGTGTGGAAGGGAACCTGTTCAGAGTAGAAAATCAATATATCTTTTATCTTTTTATTAGTCCTTTGTAAATTTATTAAGTATTAAATTCTGTGTGATAAGTTTGCTTAAACTGAGAGAGAATTGCTTGATTTAATTTAATTGGGGCTGTGCAAATTCACAAATTTTTGTCCTTTCAACATTTTTCTCCTCCGTTTATTATTTGTTATTCACTAAATGCAGCAACCAGCATGGCGTAGTCTCAAGGTCCTGTTTACAAACCGCACCACATGGAAACCAAATGCATTTTCTCACATTCGCACACAGGCATTTGAGAGCAAGTAGAGATCATTTAATAATGCATGAAAAGTCCCAGGATTATTAAAAGAAAGTGAATTATTCTTGGAAAACACTCAAGCCAACAGCCTCTGTCTCCCTGTGGCTGAGAAACTAGTGCAGCCGAGTGCCCTGTTGGTCATCACTGGCTCACTTGCATATTACTTACTGCATGTTGCTGGTTCATTTGCATATTGCCTTGGCTGTATCACTCTTTAACTGAACGAGGTATTTAATTAGACTTGTTTAACTTAAAGGAATGGTTTCCCAGGATTGGTTGTGAGTTTCATTTATTTTATTATAGAAAATAGAATTTTCTGGAATTATTCCAGTTCATGCTCAAAATAAAGCACAACTTCAGATGTCGGTCGACTTTAAGTAAACCCTATCTTGGCCACTTATGAGTAATGCTTTGTAACTGAACTCCACCCAGCTTGGGCCTCAGTTTTGACACATGAAATAAGAATAATAACACTTTACAAGGTCATTGTGAAAATAAAATTAAAGGAAGATAATATAAAGTTCATGGCCCGTACTAATAATTCAAAAGATATGATAAATGTCATAATGTAACATGTTTTGTTTTTAAAAACTATGTATCCGATGCCTATGATATACTGGCTATTGCCTCGAGCTCTTTGTATTAGCTCGTTGAATCATCAAATAAGCCGTTATTATCTCCATAGCACGGCTACTGGCCTGCAGAGAGAACTCACAGAACGTGCCCAAATCCCGCGGGTCAGCAGGCAAGAATCAGTTCCTATTCTTCCTCTCAGCGCTCACTGACTTGAGTCATTCAGTCCTTTTTGCACCCCATGGAGGAGGTACCTCAAGAGCAGCGTTTGCCAGAGGAGGCCATGATGTCACAGAGAAGCCAGGTACATTCGTGCAGGCTGTCCCACCGCTGGTAAGAGCTAGACTTAAAAGCAAGGTGGTTTGAGTCCAGGGAGAGACTAACTACCTACTATGCCCTACTGCCCTATTTGATCAGTAACCCTAAATAATTAAAGAAAATAACTTATTCTTGGAAATCACCTTCTGATGAAGCACTATTATTTTTAAGCATAATGCAGTTCACTAACTCCTGGGAGCATTGGTGACACTGCCGAGGATGGGAGACGGGGCTGAGGCTCTCGGCCTCCTTGTTGCTCAGAGAGCTCAGAGCGCAGCCCCGTCACGTGCACCCTGTTCTCAGCCTCGAGCTGAGAAGTCGGTACCCAGTTGCCAAGCGGAGATAAATAAGAACCTAATTGGTTTTATATATTTCAATTGAAGTATTTATTCATGTGAAAAAACCCTCACTCTATTAAAAGTAATTTGATTTAGAAATATTTTTCCTTGAAAGAGTTCTGAATAATGTCCCCATATTCTGTGTCATGAAGGCAGAAGGGAAGATATTTCCAATTAAACACTTGAAAACATCTTATTCATAAATCATTTTGCCAAATTTACAGCAATAAATTCCATAGAAGTTAATGTGTGGATTGGGAACATAGTGTTTGTTCATAGTGCAAGAGGGACAGAGAAAGCAGAATCGTAATTTCCCCGTGAGAAAGCCTCGGAGAGTAGGTGGTCTATACTAATCGAGGTTTGCTGAGGTAATTTTCCTGCTGAGTGTTTTTAGAAACATTTTATCAGTTGCTTTATTTTTCTGTTTAACTTAAGTGTGAGCTGGATGCTCATCCTGTGCTCAGACCTCAGCGCATCATGTTTCAACTGCTTACTCCACCGTCTCCACTAGAATGTGAACCTCTTGAGGCCAGGAGTTTTCAATAAGTTCTTTTTGTGTCCCCCAGATTTTGGCTATGCCTTAGAATGATGTAAGGGGAGCTCACATTTAATAAATTACAACCACAGAGTTAACCAGGCAGAAACCATGAGCCTCGTAGGTGCCAAGAGGACAAAAACAGAGAAAAGATAAAAATACCAAGAGACATGTTTTCTGCCTGGTTTCTGCCTACAAGAAACTTAAAGTAGATTTTAATGATTTTCAACCATATTTATCCTTGATTTCTCCAAATGAGATTTTGAGGGACTTGATTTCTACAGTTTGTATTATAAAAATAATATGTATTTATTTTCTAAATATAAGTTCATAGCAAAATATTGAACATGTTATTGGACACTAACCTCACTGCCACATCCCCACTGGAATACTTATCTCCTTTGGGGAAAGGTGTTTCCTCCCCACTGGTTGAGAACTGTTTGTATCTGACGTGTAATATACATTCTTACAAACATCTATGCCCAACTGTAGTAAACCACTATTGAAAGAATGGCTTATATTGTTAGTGCTCACTGTATTTGGGACTGTATGTTTTAGTCATTCAAGTAGTAGTTACATTTGTAGCAAACATTTTATGTGTGCTGTTGTCACAGATTAAAATTAACACATCATTAAAACATACAATTTCACATTATTGCAGAGGCTGGGGCAAAGTTCGCAAATTTTCTTTTTCTGTTTTTGTTGCTGTGATTTTCAGCTTTGTAAGGGGGTGACTCCACTTCAAGGTGAGAATGTAAGGATGCCCTCTCCTCTATTGCCCTTTCTAAAAGCACCCATCGCAATTTCTCTGCCTACCAAGAATCTGGAGCTGATGGCTATGTCTTTAGCTTATCCCAGCTTCATTTTGGTCTTAAAGAACAGAAAGACAAGTAGCCCACTCTCCAGCTTCATAAGTCTCATTTGTACCGTTCCTTCCAGCATGCCTCCCTAATAATCTCTCCTTTTCCCCAAATATTTACCCCCATGTCCCTTGGAAGTCTATTGTCCCATTGCTCCTCTACAAACATACTGCTTTATGGAATAGTTTGTGATCATTAAAAAAATGGGAAAAAAAGAGGGGGGGGCTGGGCACAGTGGCTCACACTTGTAATTCCAGCATTTTGTGGAGCTGGGGCAGGAGGATCACTTGAGGTCAGAAGTTGGAGACCAGCCTGGGCAACATTGTGAGATCTCACCTCTACAAAATAAAAATTTAAAAGATTAGCTGGTGTGGAGGTGTGTGACTGTAGTCCCCACTACTCAGGAAGCTGAGGCTGGAGGATTGCTTGGTACCAGGGGTTTGAGCGTATATGAGCTATGATCTCACCACCACACTCCAGCCCGGGAGACAAAGCAAGAACCAGACTCAAAAAAAAAAAAAAAAAAAAAAAAAAAGATGGAGTCTTTTCTAATGTGGAGCTGATTCACATTGATAGCCGTTTTCACAGACTGGTTGGTCATGTCAGGCATACAATTTAAGTAGACACTGTGGAATTTGGAAATCACCATTGGAATCTCTGAAAAACCAAATGAAATATCCCAGAAAATGTAGTAGACTCTGGGCAAGGACCTTCATCCAGGCTGTTGCACTCCCCAAGCACACACACGAGGTGCTGAGCTGTGCTGCATTGGTGAGGAAGCAAAGTCCAAGGCTGTGCCCTACCTTCCAGGTTACAGGTAACCTTCCAGAAGGTTACAGCCAATTGAGAGATTTATGCACAATTCCTGCAGTTCACTGGGTGGTAAGTGGTTGCCATACCATTGCCTCAACCTCAACATTGAGGCAATCAGAGTGGTTTAGAAATAGGAAAGATTAATAAAGTCTAAACTTTAAAAAAATGTACTGCTTACAACCTCAGTGCCCAGAGCTTACTGACTCCTTATGGAACCATGGTGGGGGAAACTGGGCACCAGGCCCCTGGCTTCGCATATTCTCCCCTTACCCCACAGACCATACACCATCACTGACTGACCATGGGATGTGGTTCACCTCCTTGTCTCGGAATGTATCAAGGCAACCTCAGCTTATATATTTTTTTGTCCTTGCAGCATATAGTCACCTGAAAAGGCAGTTTAGAGAGCACTAATAAAATCTAAAAGAAACATGAAGGAATGAGTGCCTTTGCCAATAGGCCTGGGAATCCTCCCACAACTACCAGATGTGGATGGCGTCCGGCCACAGAGGTCTTCCGGAGGTTTCTCCAATGTCTAACAGGCTTTACATGTGGCACTTTGAACATCTTCTACCATCAAAACAATGCATGAATCATGTTTAGTTCTTCAGCTGGGCTTACAAAACTCAAATAGTGACTCATATACTACAAAAAGCATAGTGCCATAAAATTTTAAAAACTCAGTTTATAGCAATGTTTCCCAGGAGAAATGCAGATGAAACTCTAATTTGAAATATCAGAAAGTTTGGAATGAAGTTTGAGGGAAGATGTATAATAAAGAATCAAGGATATCTGTGACTGCTAACTCTTCCTCCTCACCATTTCCAGAGTCAATTGACTAGCCTAATTGGAAAACATTTAAGGGCCAGAGAAAATGTACAATAGACAAGTTTGATGATAACTATCTGTCATTCCCCATTTTCTTCTGCTTATTCCAGACTTTGGTAAGTGTTAGCTCTTGAAAATATCTGTATCACCTTGTGTTCCCACAGAATTTAACAGAGAGAGAGAGGTATTGGGCTCGATTCCTAGAACATTGTAGGTGCTCTATAAATATATTATTTTAAATTGAATAGTTTCATGAGATTAAAAAATTATCACCACTTTTTAGGAAATAATGTGCATGCAATTCAGGTTTATAAGCCTAACTTCTTTTTCTTATTCACATAGATACCACTATAATATTGAAAAAGTGTGTCTTTGTAATGGACATATTAATCCATAGGTCACATTAAATACACCTGCCAATGCACCAAATTTCCAAAAACAGAACCTCTCTCCCCCACTCCCTTGGTTAGACTGATAGAGCACTTGCCATCACATCTGTTCAATGTAATCTTGTCTGCCATTGGTCTATGGATGAACATCTGACTCAGGCTGGGCCAATCAGATGGCCAGAAGTCTTGGCCTGGGAAGCTTCATCTGCACCTCCTGCTCATAGCACAGAATTACAGTGATCTCCCATCACTGCACTTCCGTGTTATGGGCCTGACCTTTTTCTTGATTCCAACTTTTACCTCTTGAAAAGAGACTTTTCTGATGCTCCTGGGTGAAGAAACCAATCACTTCTATAACTAGAATCTCTTTAGAGTATATAATAGAACATTTTGTGAAAAGTGGATTGTTTTTGAGAGACAAACACTAAAGTTTTAAAACTTCTTTTTAGTTTTTTAATTGGTACATAATGATTGTACATATTTATAGACTTTGTTAGGAAGCTGGATGAGATCTAGTGATATGGGTTCTGCCCAAGGACCAAGCCTTTGGTAGTATTTTTTTTCCAAATATCCATAACAAAGGGTAAACAAAATGATCTCATTAATGAAGACAGAGGAGTTCAAACAAAAGAAAGCCAGTAGGTAGAGGGTTTCAAGTATGAGTATGAACAGAAGAGGAGAAGCAGAATTCACACATCAAAGAGTATTCTGGCTTTGCAGATGTCCTTACATCTGATGCTAGTCTTCTGCTGTCTGGAGCACAGCAGAAAGGCACTGAATCTATTACTTTATGCTATATTTCAAAGTGAAAATATGTGACCTTCATAACTTGTTTCACTCAAAATGGAGATGACATTTGTCATTCATATCTTACTCATTGATTGGATGAATGTATGTTGGAAATTACATTGCAATATGCGACAATGAAAAATTAGTCATCATGATAATATCACTGGCCTCTTGACCTCACCTGCATCTCACTTGAAGATTTCATGGTCCATATCTAAAGGCACAGCTACATTGTTGCACAAAGGATGACATTCTCTCACTACCTGCAGTTGAATTCCAGATCCAAACATGGCCATCTGCAGTTCATTTCCATGTGTCAGACATTTCCATGTCTCTGAGCCAAAATGACCTCAAGAGAATTCCTCATTTTCCTCCACATATATTTCCTCCACATACAATCCTTTTATGATGTTATGATTTGCACTGCCAGTTGTTCAAGCAGAAAACAAAGTGTCATTCTTCACCTAAGCAACCAATCTAATTGATTTTTCTTATTAGTTGTTGTATCTGCCTCTATCTGTTCCTATCATTGCTATTGTCTTACTCCAGGCCCAGAGGTTGTTTCATTAACCTTTTAATTTGTTTTCTAATTTTTCTGACTCATCATACACATTCTCTGCATCTCTAAGAAACTAATTATTTTGTCATTAGTATAACTAAATTTTTATTTTATTAATAACTCACAGAGTTCTTCATACTCCAGCTCCACAAGCTGTCTGCATACTCAGTTCCTTGTTGCTGAATACAGGTTCAGCTTCCCCCACCTAAGAACGAAAGGCCGGTGTTGGTTAAGGAAACGTGGTTTACACAAGTGCCCTCAGCCTGACGAGAAGACAGACTGTTTCTGCAAAGACTATCTCATCTTTTTCTGCTTACTGAGCAACCTGCAAATGGAAGGGTAAAGGAGGTACATAGCAGAAAGCCAGCTTGGTCCTTTTGCTCAATATTACAGAGCAAGTAAGGGGTAAAGTCAGTACACAAAGCTAGCTCTTAAGACTCTAGGACCTTAACATTTCCTTCAATTATTTCTGTACTATTGGGCTTTTAACGGTTGCAGTTGTCTCAAAGCCCTAGAATGGATAGTCCATGACCTTCTCTTTTCTTCTTTCTGTGTCCCCACCTCTTACTCTCAGGAGGTGCTTGGGAGTGTCTACTCTAAGTCGCTCCCTCAGGCTAAGCCCATTCTAGCTTGTTCACTGAAATGCAAATTGCTACTCCCCACCACTCACCCCATGTCATCTCCTAATGTGGGCACTTGTCATTACAATCACCTTAACTCATTTAAAGCCAGTCAGGCATTCACATTCTTTAAGGAGTAAAATTTATGTTACAGATAAAATAAAAATTAAAAAAGTCAATTATCTTAATGAGTTGCAGGTGGAGGGAAAAAGCCATTTGAAAGGGCATGCCAAGGAGCTATGGATGATGGAAACCAGATGAATAGTGCTTAACTCCCATAGCAGAGAGGGCAGCTGTGCATGACTGTTGGGAGCAGAACAAACAGCTGTCCTTCCAGGTCCTGACTGCATTCAGTGTCAGCGAAAAGAGCTTGGGGGAGAGCGGGGTGGGACACTGGGAAAGCGAAGGCAGCACTGAAAGCTGCATCATGGAGGGAGAGGATCTACGTGGAGGAGGAGAAAATCAGTGGGACTGAAGATAAAGGTGAAACAAGGAATGGCGTCCACACTCTGCTCTGACTGTAGCCTCTCCCTGGTGTGAAGGAGATCACTGCTTGAGGGAAATGGGGTCGCGTAGCACGCCTCAGTTTTAGGGTACACGTTTAAATGGAAGAGAATAACCACGTCTATTTTCATCAACGATTTTTTTTTTCTGGGAATTGACCTAGGTTATAACAGGAGTTTAATGTGAGATTTGTTTGTTGCTATGGTTTTTAAGGTGCTTTCTTTCTTTGTGCATTTTTGTTGCCTTTTCTGGTTTGCTTTAACTCAGCAAGGAGACAAGAGTCCTCCAGTAAGCTGGGGAAGATTAACGGTAACTAGATGGGAACAATACTTATTTAAGACCCTCCCAGTTACCAGCCCATTCTAGAAACCAACTCAACTTATCAACTCGTATTTTCTTTTTGGAGCCTCAAACTTCATACATTCAACTTCCTGAAATTTCCTTTGACTTCAGTGTTTGCAAGTGCAAGACGTTGTCCAGGAACTACCAGTACTAACTCTCTCTCTCTTTTTTTTTTTTTTCCAATTTCAGCATATTACTGGAGATACAGATGTTTAGGTTACATATATTGCCTTTGTCCCATCCGAATCAGAGCTTCAACCATGTCCATCCCCCAGATGGTGCGCACCGCACCCATTAGGTGTGAATATACCCATCCCCTCCTCCCGTCTCCCACCTACCTGCCCAACACCCAATGAATGTTACTACTGTATGTGCACATAAGAGTTGATCAGTTAATACCAATTTTATGGTGAGTAAATGTGGTGCTTGTTTTTTCATTCTTGTGATACTTCACTTAGAATGGGCTCCAGCTCTATCCAGAAAAATACAAGAGGCGCTAGATTAGATCACCATTGTTTTTTGTGGGTGATTAGAACTCCACATTTTATTAATCCAGTCATGTATTGATGGGAACTTGGGTTGTTTCCACATCTTTGCAATTGTGAATTGTGCTCACACTTGTAATCCTAGCACTGTTGGAGGCCAAGGTGGGAGGATCTCTTGAGCTCAGGAGTTCAAGATAAGCCTGAGCAAGAATGAGACCCCCCCCCCTACTAAAAATAGAAAAATTAGTCTGGCATAGTGGTGCACACCTGTAGTACTAGCTACTTGGGAGGCTGAGGTGGGAGGATTGCTTGAGGCCAAGAGTTTGAGGTTGTTGTGAGCTAGGCCAGTACTAACTCTCATTCATGTATGAGTCTTGGACATGGTTGGGTTCAGAAAACAATTCCCCAAAACATGGTGCTTGGACATGCTAAGTGCTTTTGAAAATTGTAAGGTCTCAGAAATAAGCCTCAGAATCAAGGTCCTTTTAACCTTGTCCTGTTCCTCCTTCCCAAATACAGACAGATACTCTCTGAAATTTCGTTATCTGACCAAGAAAGGTTTTTACCCAAAGAAACACAATTGCCTTCTAACCCCTCCCTGAACTCTCATTATCTAAGGAGAAGAATGCAACCACTCCTGGATGGACTTTTTCACAAGATAGCGCCTGCCTCTGGGCTCATTCAAATTCCAAAGAGAATGATTCACAAGTTAATTTCTGCCTCCTTTGTTCGTTCATTCTCCCTAATAATCATTTACTCTCCATCAAAAGAACTGTCTCCATCCCCCCACCCCACCTTATGAGAAAGGTATAATAGCTTCTGTATCCCATTGAGAGGTGGGGGTAATCGCACTGTGATTTTCTCCTGTGCGAGTTAATAAATTTGTATGCCTTTTTTTCCTGTCAATCTGCCTTTTGTCGGTTTATTTTTCAGCAAAACTTCAAAGGGCAAAAGGGAAGTTTTCCTTTAACCCCTACATTTTTAAGAACTATCTGTTTCCATTAGATTATGTGATACCAATATTCATCAAGTGTAGGCATCACTTACTATTACCAAAAATTAGGCACTTGTCCCTGAAGCCACATCAGAAGAATGAGAGCAAGTGGTTTGAGGAGGAGGAAAGAGAAGTTTATTAATTTGCTGGCCAATGAGTGGGTTGGCAGACTCCCACCTCAAAGTAGCAAAGTCCTATTTCTGAGCAAAAGTACAGAGTTTTTAAAGGTTCTGATCAATCCCATCTTCAGCTAAAACATCTTGTGACCTCTGCCCAGACAATTTCCTAGAGCCATCTTCTGTGGCACGAAGAACAAAAGACATTCCCTGCCCCTCCTGACCACTGGCCTGAGACAGGGATCAGGTCCTAGTTCTCCAAAAGGAGTGGGGGATGTTTTAAAGAGACATAAATCATTTTGCCATTTTTTGAGTCATTTCTTCTGTTACATATTCCTCTGTCAATATTACTCTTCCATATCTATGGAGAGAAGGAGTGACTACCCTGGTATGTTACCTTATGGTTTGAGTTTCAGAGTATCAAAAGCGTTAAAGACTTCCACAGAATTATTGATTTTTTGACCTAACTGTGACTGAAACTTGTGTTTTCTGATGCTTAGTATACCACACTGTTTACCTAATTCCCTCCCTTCCCTAGAATAGCCCAGATCTCAGACACAGATTTCTCTGTTCCTGAGTTCAACGTGAAGGTGTCAACTCGTCTGCTAACTCCTGGGTCACACTTTAGGCATTTGGGCTTTCGTGACAGAATGAATCTCATTTAATAGCAGGAGAACTACTGAGATGAAATCAACAAAGGCTCCATTCCCAACAAAATAAAGGGAACTGATGTTTGAGCAACTTTCCTACTCATGCCTTTCTCATTATGGTTTCAGGGAGATTTTTCCCCTTGTCTGCTATACTTTAACTTGTTAATAATTGTTAACATCACCATCTCTAACTTATTTTATAGTTTTCCAGCTCATTCATTTTTTTTTTATTTCAATTACTTAAAATGAATTTAATGTTCAGCCATTAGAAGAATTCTTTAAATTCTTTAAGTTCTCTCTGAACAAACACCTAACAATTTTTGAGAAGTTAATTTGTTGGGCACTAGGACAAAGAGCATGGTTTGTTATGAAGGATTTACAGAATGGAAAACACTGAGAACTGATTGGCAGACTGTTTTTTATGTCTGAGAGAAGTGAGACCAGCCAGGGCAAAGACCTGTCGGAGGATACCAGCTGATCACAGAAAGGTGGGGCTCACAGGCCACGTGTGGCCTCCTATCCACAGCTGACACCCTGATCACAGAGGGAAATCTCTCCTCCTATGGACTTTGAAGAAAAAAAAAATGACTCCAATTTTGCAATGCTTGCCTTGATAATGACAACATGCAGGGCGAGGGAGCTCCCCTCATTCATTTCATTACGTATCCCAGAACATTTGGTTTTCTAGTACTTGTCTTCTTTGTCAACACTCAATCGCTCAACATGAGCAATAGCCTCTTCACCTTACTTGCTTTATATAATATGTGCTTCTGGTTGTAGCATGGGATTTTTTGTTTGCTTTTTTTTGTTTAATAACCTAATCACAAATATTCTGTTCGAACAAAATAAACACTTAACATGAAAAAGAAAGCTACTATTGCTGTTACAAATCTTTCTTGTCCCTCTTAATGCAGGGTTTATTACCTTTTGGGCTGACGTTATTTTACTTGTGTTTTTGGCTGGATGTTAAAGTTACTTTCCTAGATAAATTATCAATCAACAATTCAGCACTTACTGAGAGCACGCTAGGGGCCAAACTTGGGTTGGTTAGGTGATAGAAAAGCAGCATGGTTTAAAGGAAAGTCTAAGAGCATTAAGATTTAAAGTATAAAAAAAAGAATTTGAATTTTTACTGTAAACATAGTAACATGTTAGCTGTAAAAGCTTGAGCAAGTCACAACTTTATTTCCTCAACAATAAATTAAGAGTATTGATACTTAAATTTATTCTTTTTTTTTCTTTCTTTTTTCTTTTTTTTTTAAATTTATTTATTATAGCTTATTATGGGGGTACAACCATTCTGGTTAAATATATTGCCCATGCCCCTCCCAACCCCCCGAGTCTGAACTTCAAGAGTGTCCATTCCCCAGACAGTGCACATCGCACTCATCATGTAG
>CM052439.1:87299762-87331516 GCA_028533085.1 Varecia variegata | reverse complement strand
TTTTTTTTTTTTTTTTTTTTGAGACAGAGTCTCACTTTGTTGCCCGGGCTAGAGTGAGTGCCGTGGCGTCAGCCTAGCTCACAGAAACCTCAAACTCCTGGGCTTAAGCGATCTTACTGCCTCAGCCTCCCGAGTAGCTGGGACTACAGGGATGCACCACCATGCCCAGAAAAAATATATAATTTTTATAATAATATATTTTATTTAATAATATAATTTAATAATATTTTTTATTTAATATATATAGAAAAATATATAATTTTTTCTATATATATTTTAGTTGGCCAGATAATTTCTTTCTATTTTTGGTAGAGACGGGGTCTCGCTCTTGCTCAGGCTGGTCTTGAACTTCTGAGCTCAAACAATCCACCCGCCTCGGCCTCCCAGAGTGCTAGGATTACAGGCGTGAGCCCCCGCGCACGGCCTAAATTTATTCTTAAAGAATATATATATGTTTATATATTTACAAGGGCTGGCACATTGCATATGCTAAATAAATGGTAATTGCTATTATATATGTAGCAAATATCACACATTTACTATCCATTAGAATAAAAGAGGATTGTTTTTCATTTTCTCTGAATTGACTTCATTTCCTTCTTATCTCTAACACTCCTATCATTTTACAAACTATTTCTTCACCATCTGTTTTGTGAGGTTGGTGAATGAAGTTTCATGGAAGCCTGGGAAAACAGGGCATTGCAGCGTGTCGGAGGACAAGAATGCTTACCTTATTCTTCCACTGTCTCCAGGTTCACGGACAGATCCCTAAACTTCTGTGACCTCTCTTGCTTGGAAGACAGGTCCCTTCTAGTGTGAACACTGGGCTGTGTCTTGCAGCGGCAGCGTGGATGGCCGAGACCCAGCCCCAGACTCACCATCACATGTCATGAATGTCTGTCCCCAGAGTGATGAAGCTCACACTCTCTGGCCACCATTCACAGCTACTCTTGTTGCATCCTCTACATAATTTATGTTTCAAAAGGAGTCTCAGAATTCATCTTAGTACACTTAGCTGAGTCCTGTGCTCAGAGGTGTAATCCAGGATGGAATCCTTTAAATGCCTCTAGGCATAGGAAGTCCAGCCTTTTAATTTTTAAGGAGAGATGTTAGTTGGGGTTTTTTGTTTGTTTGTTTGTTTTCCTCTTTATCCTGATCCAAGTCTTTCTTCATATACCCCAAACTGGCTAACAAGTGCTGTTCTTACATTTAGGAAAAAATAAACAAAAAAAAATGAAAGAATGAATTGTGCATTTCATCTATGTCACCTTTAAAATATATAATTCAAAGGTGGACTTGGTCCTCCGATAGGGGAAGTGCACCTAAACAAAGGTCACATCCAGACCTGGCAAAGGGCACACAATGAATGACACAAGATAAACATGAATAAGCTTCTTACAGTAATATTTTCATTTGAATAAACACTGAGGGAGACTTTTAATTTTAAGCTCTAAAATGTTTGTGCTACACATGCACTACCTAATTTAATAGAATTTTCATATAGTCTAATCTCATGAATTTTAAGAAAGTTTGGAGAGTAGAAGAGTTTTATGTGTAATAAATGATTAGAAAATTTGGTTTGTGATCTTACTTGTTGCAATTATTTTTCCCAAAGCAAGTAATTTATTTTCTTATTAAAAGAAACATCAATATATTATGGAGCAAAATGAAATATTTTACACACATTTTTACAATAAAATAAAAATCTTAATATACTATTTCAAACATTTCTCAAACTGCTTAAGTTATGTCCTGTAATTCTTTGAGTAATGTACAGAAAAGTTGTAGAAATGATCCATCCCTTGTTTCTCAAGCTCAGCGTAGTTCTCCTGTGGCAAATCTCTGATGCTAAAGTAGCTCTTGCAAGAAAAAGTTTACTCATTTTATTACAAAAATGCAATTTAGAAAATGCAGAGAAGTAAAAATAAGAGGTAAGTTTATATTGTACCTAAAAGTTGGCACTTTGGCACTCTGCTTTTTCTAATGACCAGTATATTATGCACCATGCATTGAAGGGTTACACCATAATTTACTTAGTCATTCCTTTACTGTTGGAATTTTAATTTTTCAAGATAGATATTCTCTTTTGTGTAAACATTTTCATAAATATTTGATATTCCATATTATATATTTAGTATAGATGCCTAAAACAAAGCCAAACCAAAAAACCAAAAACAAACAAAAAAGCAAACATAACAAGCAAACACAAAAACCTTCCTATTTGTTAAGGGTAAATAAATCGTTTCCACGCTTTCCTCTTTAATACAAATGGGCACCCCTATGTAAGGAGCTCCTGCAGACCAGTCAGGCTAATTATGAGCCCTCTGCCATGAGTATTCAGTCAAACACTTGCATCACGTTGCCTGGAAGAGCAGTTGGTATGAGAAGTGAGCCCAGTCTTGTGGATAACTGTGTGCCCACCGAACTTCATAGTTGACAAGTTTAGGCCCAAAACCACCCTCAGTATCAATAATTCGCTAACAGATTCTCAGACCCACTGAAAGCTTATACCCATAGTTACAGCTCAGAGTAGTGAGAGGGCATAGATCGCAACCAGCCGGAGGGAGATACGCAGGAGAGTCGGGGCTAAGTGCTGACTCTGACCAGTGGAAATATGTCAGTGTCAATTCTGTTACCAGAACAGTCATATGAGCTCAAAATAATTAGAATATTCTGTCTCCAACCACAAGTACCTCCTGGAGACCAAAGAAAGTACTTGGGAAGACAGAGATTTCAGGAAGAGGCGATAAACACAGTGAAAGGTATGAGCCCTGAGGACACTCAGGGGAAGGCGCAGTCTCACCAGTCCTGGAAGTTTTGTGCCACTGCAGAAGGAAAAAAGAGAGACATGGGGTGACTGATTCGGGGAGTTCCAGGGAGCAAAATGACACGTAGCGAATCCTGGCCGAGTGGCCCAGTCCTTGCGTTAGTGGCACCCATTATTTCTATTTCATTTTGTTTCTTTTTTTTTGGTTTTTCAACAAATGTAGGCGGTACAAGTGTTGTTTGTTACATGGATGAATTGTATCATACTGAAGTCAGGGCTTTGGGTGCCTTTTTCTTCTTTTCCTTTATTCCAATAATTTTTTTGGTAAATTGCCATGTGCCTAACGCTGAGCTAAAACTTAGGTATTCAAATATGAATAGGACTCACTCTTTGTCCTCAGTGACAACATCACAATGTCAATGTTCTGAGAGACACAAAGAGATGTGTGTGTAATAACTATACGATATGGTAAAAGTAAAAACTACAAATAGGCCCACGTGAGCACAGATGAGGGGGCAACTAACTCAGTGAGAGGGTGGAAGCATGGAAGGCTGTGAATAGGAAGTAGACAATCTTGAAGAATTAGGATTGGAGAGGTAAAGGCTGAAACAAAGAAACAAATTTCTGAGCAAGCAGATTGCTTGCCTACACACACACACACACACACACACACACACACAGAGAGAGAGAGAGAGAGGAACAAAAGAACTTATGTTAAAAATAATCACAGATTTACAGTAGCTAACTTTTACTGAACATACTATAACATGTCAGGTGCTATCCTAAACATATTGTATTTATTAGCTTAGTGTTTTTCAAATGATCAGTCACAAAGCACCATTTTTTCTCTGATTTTTAATCTGTTGCAACTGGATAATATTCCTGCTGGGCAGACTAATGTAAAGTTTATGCCATGTGCAGCTTAACACACAAATTCAACAACATCCAAACCAATCTCTACCCTATTCAACAAGTCATGGTCACTGATGACACACTCAGATGTCATGATAATGTCAAATTACTATAACATGTTTAAATGCGTCCTCTCAACATTTGCACTTTTTCTGGACCAGTACCTACCAGTGCTCCACAGACATTGCTGCCTCTTGGACAAGTGACCTGGGAGGTTGCACAGGACCCAGGCTTGGTCTAGTGCTCAGCTGTCACCATCCTGAAATTCCTGACAATCTTGGAGCAAGGATCCTTTCCTGTTCATTTTGCACTGGGCCTTGCCAACTATGTAGCTGGTCTTGTCCATGGAACACACTCTGAATAGCACGATATCAACACATTTAGTTCTCACAAACGCCCTGTGAGGTAGCTGCTATCTTCATCTTCAGGAGACGAACGCAAGGCATGGGGTGGTTAAGGTCAATACAGCTGATGAGGGACGAACAGACCTGGAGCCAGGCCATCTGGCTTGAAAGCCCAGACTACTAACCACATGCTAAGTAAAGCAACTTTGGGAAATTATTATATTTAATATACTCAGTGTTGCCAAAACAAGAGGAAAGGAAAATTAAAACAATCTCAACAGACAGAGGGAGTTTGTCCTTCCGTAACTGAAGGGATAGTCCCGCTAATGTTAAAGCTGCTGCAACACAGGTCGTGGGGCTGTGCTACTCTGCAACTTGGTTAGGACAGTGAGGAAGGGAGCTGTCCTGGGATTTCTTTTTCATTTTTGGAGTACAAAAAGGTGAAATTCCTGACTACTTGGAGTGCAATTTTGCTAGAGATCTGAGTGGCCCAGAAACATTTCCTTCAGCCTCCCTGGCATCAGGGCTTGGCCAGGGGATGGAGGCTCAATGAGACAGGTGTGTGTGCCCCTGCTCCAGACCTGGGGCTACCAAAGTACCGGAGCAGCCACAGTGGAGGGTCCTCTATGGTGGCTGAGGATGGTAGCAGCATGTCTGGTTCCTGGGGTCAGCAGCAGAGGCTGAGCCCCATGCCCAGTGCAGAGTCTTGGTGGCACCTTCCATGGTGACCTGCATTCTGTGATGAGGACAATGGTGTCCCCCACTCATACAGGGCTGGGACATGGGTGGTGGTCTGGCCTGTGGCCACTCTTGGCTGTCCCCATTTGCAAGCCAGCTGTCCCATGCTTCACAACCATTTCTTCACTCCCTGACATCATTTCAGTGATTTCTACTTTTGCTCCCACAAGCCCTAATCTGCATCTGTGACTTGCTAACAGAAGCCCCTCCTGAGACAAAGACTGAATGCAAAGATGACATAAATCTTGATATTTCAAAGCAAAAGACAAAATGACAGCCCCAGAAAAGTAAGGGGCTATGGGTTGCACAAGAAAGGAAGAGTTCCCAAAATACCATAAAAAGGTAGAATTAGAATGGGGTTAATCATTCATTTTAAAATTAAATATTAATTATCAATATTAATAACAATCTTATATTCATGGAAGGCATTTCCTACCTGAAGAAACTCCAAGAGCCCATTTGAATTTATAAGCCAAGGTAATATATAGAACATAAAATCATTAATTAAAACCTGAAATTCATGAAATATATACAACCTTAACCAGCAAGAAAAAAGGTTTGCAAAAGCGTATTATGTTAACATCCATCATTAACAGGGTTTCAGGGAGATACTAGTGGTTGGGTTATTCAGTTCTCTCCACTGATGTCCTTGTATCTTATAGTCCTTGGCCACTTTGTCTTGGGTCCCCGGAAACCTCTGCCAATCTGCTTTTTCTCCTCTGGCATTCGTTCTTGGCCCAATACGACTCCTATCAGCTACCTTCTCTCTAATCTGGTACTGTAGGGGGCATAGGATGAAGGAAGGGACTATATGTTCCATAAAGATGATGCACAACCCCCAAGGTCAAGAAACTAGACTGAGAGAAACCCCAAAGGAAAATGTAAATTCTGCCAGGCATTGGTTTTCCTGAGCAGAGCTGTGGTCAGGGAGTAGCTGCATGTGGTGCCAGCTCTCTAGGAGTGACGTGACTCTATTAACACATGTGACTACTAGCACAGGGTCCCACTGTATCCTGCCCCTTACCCAGAATTAAACAAAGACATAACAATAGCTCCCACTTCTTCAGTGTTTAATGAAATGCATGCTGCACACAGCATTGCAAATGGACAAATAACTTCAACAATCCATCACCTTTGGGTATTAATATTGTATTGATCAGGGTGTTTCAGGGCAGAGAAGAATATTAATGGCTCAGTAGGTGTGAAACTGAGAAGAGCTTTATGAAGGGTGATGTGCATATGTTGTGGGCAAAGGTAAGAGAGCCCAAGGGCTCATATCTAGGGAAGGAGATTCCCAAGCCCAGCAGCAGCTGAGGCCATGGAGAAATGCAGCCACGGCCGGGGCCCCACAGGCACAGAGGAGGGAGCAGGGGCATCCTGTCATGTCTCTTTTCCCCCAAGACACTCTTCCACGTGCTCCCTGGGGATGCGATCCATAAGGTCAGCCTTCCAGAAGCCAGGGAAGGGAACAGGAGCTGTGAACGTGAACCTGGGTGTGCTTCACACTCAGCATTAGTATTTACATGTGGGAAGCTGAAGTTCAGAGGGTCAGTGATTTGTGCAAGTGGCCTTCAGGCAGCAGAGCTGGACGCTGAAACTAAGACAACGCACTTTCTTTCCCTGCCCACCTGGCCTCTGCGTCTGCCCACATGTCCCCCAAGACTTTTCAGACTTTCTCACCTAAACATCCTTAAAATCAGAGGCAAGTGGATATAAACTCAGCCTGGGGATGGGGTCTTAATCATAAACAACCCACTCCAAGTGTGAAGTATAATTAAAGTCTCATGTTTTACCTTAAACAGTAATGCAATTTGTTTTTCTGTTCCTAATTTGGGACTCAGAAGGGAGGCAGATGGGAGGGTGGGAGGGCTGAGAGATGAAGAATTGCCTATCGGGTGCAGTGTCCACTGTCTGGGCAATGGTGCACTAAAGCCATGACTCCACCACTATACAGCTCATCCATGTAACAAAAAGCCACAGGTACCCCCTGAACGTATTGACATCACTCTTGAGCCTGGTGTGAATCCTGGCGTGCTTGCTCAGGAGAATTATCCCTTCAGAACAGCTCTTACACACTTGGTCACTTGCTTTTAAGGGTGAGTTAGGCAGCAGCCACAGTGGCCTGGCTGAAGAGATGCAGGAGGAAGCAAAGCCAGAAGCAGCCACCACGGCCAAGCTGAGAAAGGACACGGAGCATGGCTGAGCTTCCGGGGACCAGTGATGATGTGCAGGCCCCTTCTGTCCCCCCCTCCCCCGTGGGGGCAGCCTGGGCAGCGCAGCGAGGTCTGGGTCTGGAGTGTCCAGCGTCGGGGGTGCGGGGAACTCAGGAACGCAAACCTGCAAACCGTCCACTTCCTGACGGTTTGGAACTTCCTTTGTTAGGAACGTTACGCATTTCATTTTAATAGGGATTTTCTAAGCTTCCTCCTTTAGTTCTCATTAATGATGCTTTTTCAAATGTTTCATGTGGTACAGAGAGCACCTTAAAGATCAGAGAGGTAAAGAAGGAGCTCACTCAGGTCACACAGTTTAAAATCCGATGGTGCTGACTCCCAAACCCACACTACCTCATGCTAGCCCCAGATTCAGTCACCACGTGTTCCAGCCGAGGGCTGACCTTGGTGGAGGGCCACGGGCCTTCCTTGGGCTGGGGCCTGAGCCCCAACATCAAACAACAAACAGTGCCCGGCACAGGTCCATGGGCCACCATTGCCATAGTCTATTGCCATGTGACCTTGCCATGCTGTGTTGAAGGTCAGGGGTTTTAACCACACAGACCTGGGCTCATGCACCATCTGTATCACTAATGTGCTAAATGATCTTTGCCAGGTCACTTAGCTTTTCCAAGCGCCTGTTGTCTCACCTGTAAAAAGGAACGAACAGTTTTCTATTCCACGGGATGGCCGAGAGGGTTCAGAGAGGGTTCAATGAAATTTCGCATGGGAAGCATTTTGTCTGGCTCCGGGAGCCAGGATCCCAGACTCCACGGCCTTGCAGTGTCATACACGCTTGTCAGTTGCCATCATGAGTTACTGTTTGGGACCTAAGTCTGTATAATTAAAAGAGTCAGTGTTCTTGTATTTAGAAGAAGCAAAGAAAGAATTCAGGGTTGTGAGGAAAAAGGAATCTCTAAGTTAGAGCAGGTGAAGGCATTTTTGTGGAGAAGAGGAAATCGGACTGAATCTCTGGGGCTCCGGGCAAAAAGCCCAGAGGCAGGCAGGCCTGCTGCTGAGGAGCCCCGGCGTGGGGCTTGCGGGCCCCCCACACGCCCCTGGTTCCCAGGTGCTCAGCGGGGCCACACGGGGAATCACAGCAGAATGTCAAGGTGCCTGGGCCCTGCCCGGGATGTTCTGGCTTAGGTGCTCTGTGTGCACCGGTGCCCCAGGAGTGGCTGAAGTCGCCTGGCGATTCTGCATATCGGAGTCTGCTTAGGTGTCCCCTCAGCATGTGTCTCCCGGGCCACCGTTGCCAGGCTCTGACATCCCACGGGACGCGCTCGCTGGCTCCAGCCCGCACTGCCACTCAGTTCTCCAGGGTCTCCGCGGTCTGGGAACCGGCTCGCTCCCACCCCTCCCGTCCAGGCAGCCTCTGGAGTTCGTAACAGAGAGGACTCTCCCAGAGCCGGCACGTGTGCGGTCAGGGTGGCTTTGAGTCCTGAGGTCCCTCTGCTTTGGCCAGCTCAGTGACCATAGAGCAGAAGCTGAGCACTATGACGAGTCCAGTGTCCCTCCCGGGTCTGTCCTGCCTGTTTATCATGTTGGAAAGTCCCTCAAGGCAGAATGGAGTACTGGCTGTCCCTTACGGGCCAAGCCCGGAGCTAGCGCAGTGGGAGCGGAAATCAAGCGAGAAGGAAAGAGGATTTAAGAAGTGAAACTGGAAAACATTTAATCAATTGATTGTGTCTACTTAATGCCAAAAATGTGATATTTTCATGCAAAACACGATGGCTATGTGCACTGAACAATGATTTGTGATCCTGCCTCTCCATCTTGACTGGATTCAGCTTTGCCTTGGAAGAGCTGGTCTTGGGTAGAACCGTACTGAGATACTAACTTCACTCTTTTGTACCCATATATAGTCCCAGACCCTAGAAAGCCACAATATTAGGGTAAGAATGAAAGTTCCTTTAAGAAGCATAGTGCTTTTTTACATTGTGAGTGCTCAAAATAATTGTTACTGTCATTGAGAGACAGACCCCAGTCCCCTTCCAAAAGTGAAATCTGCCCCTGAGTGACTGGTTGGTGGTTTTTTTCTAATATTATTTTGTAAGCCAGATATGGTATGCATGACCTTCTAAACAGGGAAAACACATTGAAAATAAAAAAACAAAACAAAACAAAAACACCACTATCAACTGCAACAGCATAAACCTTCCCTTAGGATTCGATGGGCTTTTTCCGACCTGAAAAAATATGCCTCCCCCAGGAGTAAACTTGACCTGAATTACTCAGGTTTGTTGCCCTGAATATCGTCACATCTTTTTTAACTATTACCCTGCTGCAAAGGCAGAGATGGTAGAGATTCAGGGAGAGGTAACAGCAGATTATTTCATCAGAATGAGGGCACTTCCTCTCTGCTTTCTGTTGAACGTGGTTTACCGGATCCTGAGCAAGGTGGTTTTGCATTCACCTCCCTGTCACCAACTGCACCAACTGACTCAAACTGCAGCACAAAGGTGATCATTTTCCTGTAATAAACACTCAACCACTGTAAGCTGTCCAAATGCAAAGAGAGTTTTGAATATGACCTTCTGGGAAATGAAGAAAAAGTCAGCTTAAAGCCACTGAAATGCTTTGTTCTTTTCTTCCAGCCCTTTTTGTTTATTTCTTCTACCCTTTGGAACTTTCTGGAAGGTGCTGTGGCAATTCTTTGTGCAATTGCATGACTTTTGTGTAGAATCTATGCAATGAAAGGCCACTTGCATAAGTTAAAAAACAAAACCAAATTGCTTTGTGGTTGTTGGGACCCCCTGGTGAGAGAGGCCCTGAGCTGGTCTGGGAGGGCACAGCTGCTCTTTGCCAGCAGAGAGCGAGTGGCACCCTGGAGGAGTGACAGATGGCACAGTGGCTCTGAGGAGGACTTTGTTTCCTTCTACTGGTCCAGGGCACTAGCCCAGCTCCTGGCCTGAGCTAAAGTGGGGAGTGCTCCCCACACTCAGGGAACACGCCTTTTACCTTTATCTTGAACATACAAACCCATTTTTGCAACAGGCCTTCCGTAAGGCACAGCTTAGAATGTGCTGTTTCCTGTTTCCCTGACTTTTTCCAGACATTGTAGACTCCAATCAACAGCTAAGTGAGAGCTGCCATTTCTGTACCTGTGGGAATGAGGTAAAAGGTGGAGGATATTCAGGTGGAAAACGTAGAGCATACACCTGGCCATTAGAGAGAGGGGCAGGAAGACAGTGGACCAGGCAGAGAAGTTGAAGGATGCTCTGTATCTGGGTGGTCTGTTTTCTCAGTGAACACAGTGATAACAAAAGCAGACTGCATTCACTGCCAGCTTTTACCAGGCATGCAACCAAAACCAACCCTCTTTGCTGAACAAGCTATGAGTGCTATGGGCCTCAGGAGGCCTCAGGAGGTCGTGTAACTTGGCCTCTAGAAGGAAGCATCACAGATCCATGGAGGATATGTTTCAGAGTCGTGAACCTTGTCCAAATCCTGGATGTACGATTACCACCTCGGTGGCTTTGGACAAGCCTCTCAACTTCTGTGAGTCCCTGTCTCATCATCTTCAGCATGCCAGTAATAACACCCAACCTAAAGATTCCTGTGGGGATCAAATGACACATTTTGGGTACATGTGCCTACTACAAAGCCTACCTACAATACATCTTCAATATCAGTTAGCTATCACTACTTTTTAGTAGATAAGTTAATGTATTTTATTATATTTCATTGTATTCTATTGTCATTCATGTTACAAAGAAAGTAACTGAACCAAGACTCTAACTGATTTGCTACAAGCCACGTGGTCCAGCAGGAAGGGGCCTGGAATCCACCTCCTGCACAGTTGATCTAGTATTGCCTTTGGCCCCGCACAGAGCCAGGGTTTGTGGCTATTTGATGACTTGCTTAGTGACCCGTGGTTCCTCCTCTTTCTGTCTGTCGATCAGCAAGTCAGTGAATGTTTAATGAGCTCTCAGGGTTTGACAAGATGCTGAAAGAGATTAAATACACAAATGGTCTAATTGGGCATTAAAATGAAAGGATCATTGTTACAAAAGAATATATATCATCATCAAATTGTAACACAAATACCAATGCCATTTAACAGTATAGGTACCATACAACTAAACACACCCAAAAAAGAAATTTAGTTCTGCCTAGATTTTCTCATAGCTTTCAGTATGATTCTTTAAATTTATGTAGGCAGAGAAATGGCAGGTCATCCAAGCAGAAACAGCTAGAGACCACCTCCAGTGGAATATAGCACCATGCTTGTGACAGCAAGAATGCCTTGTTTAAACACTGAGGGCAGAAGTTTACCCCCTGCCTTCTGTGGCCAAGACAGTCCATGAACAGTGACATGTCCAAGTGAAGGACATGTTGAAAGAAACAGACAATGAGGTGGAGGATGTTTCTGCACAGTGCACCACCAGCTGACTAAGTTCTGTTCTGCTGGAGAAAATATGTTGCAGTTTCCTAGCTGTTTTAGACTATAGGTTTACCTTTTTATAACCTCTAAGAAGGTCCTACCAAATTTATCTTATTTTTGTGATCTTTAATGTATAGCATTGCATAGTTCTATGTTATGCTCTTGGCCACAAAGAGAAACTAATCACTATTTTGTCTTTATCCTCAAATGCCTTTCTCTCTAACTAAGTAAAGTGATGTAAATAAATATATCTTGGATTTACCTCATTCATTAATGTGCATATTCTGCATGAGGGTTCCTTGGAACAAAATGTCCAGGTTTAGGAAAGAACAACTTTATAAATTATTATGCTGGGCCGAATAGCATCCCTCAGAAGTCATGTCTATCCTGAACTTCACAATGTGACATTATTTAGAAACAGGGCCCTCGCAGATATAATTAGTTATGATGAGATCATGTTGGATTTAGGGTGGGCCTTAATCCAATGGTTTGTGTCCTTATAAGAAGAAAAAACAGAGGCACACAAAAACATGGGGGAGAACACCATGGAAAGATGGAGACAGAGACTGGGTCATGTGTTTACTAGGCAAGGAATGCCAAGGTCCATGGCCACCACCAGAAGCTAGATAAGGCAAAGAAAGATTCTTCTCTATAACCTTCAGAAGGAACATGGCTCTGTTGACACCAGGACTTTGGACTTCTAAGTGCCAGAAGTATGAGAACAAATGTCTGTGTGGTACTTTGTTAAAGAGCCCTAGGAAACTAACATAGTCATCTGTAGGATGGGGGGGAGTAGTATAGGGAAAAGCAGGCATTGAGGATGATGCTTTTATCAATACCTTTTAGTTGCAGGTAACAGAAAGCTACTGCAACATGGCCAGTGTGTAAGGGAGATGGCCAAGAAAATAGATGAAATGTCCTATACTGGAAACTCAAGGATCTAGACGCAACCTGCCTCATTCATTGGGGTGTCCTGCCTTTGCGTCTGCTTCTCTCTGCATAGTGACTTTTCCCCCTTACTTTTCTCTAAAGATCATTTTTTTCTGCTTACATATGCTTCTCTATTCTCAATGACCTTTTCACAACTTCGGCAGTCCTGCCTTTTTGCTTTCCATGGCCACAGAATCTAGCCATATATATATATATATATATATATATGCCTTTTGATTGTCATCATATCACTGATTATATGTCACTCACTCTCTAAGTTCCAGATTCCTAGGAAAGGTGGTATGATCAGTTCCTCTGAGGTCATCTCACCATGTCCACTAGGGTGTGATGATGGGTCCCTTTAGGGAGACCAAGTGAGGAAGAGTCCAAAAAATGTTATTTGAGCAAGAAGACAATAATTGGTATGCTGTCATAGACAGAACTGACAATATCTGTTTTGACATTCCCAGGAGAAAAAGGTAAACCAGGCAGTCATCAGCAGCTTAGAGCTTAGAGAACATTTTCTTCTAGAGAAGACAGCAGGAGATTACTGCAGCTCAGATTTATTCATCTCTTGAATAAAATTTTTGGAAGATTATCTTCCTCTCTATGGTATAATTTCATATTTCACAAGCCCAACACAGGGGACACAAAAATCCTTGCCAATAGAAAGGTCCATTAACACACTAATTTTATATTAAAAAACTGAAATATCAATCCTAATATTCCTGGGCACCATAAAGTCCAGTTTCCAGTCTAGCAAGAACAAGGACAAGACTCTAAACTGTGGAGAATTTAACAGGGTGCTAGCTCCCATCAAGGCAAGGTTATTGACTTTATTCTAAATAAACTTGACTATTATGGGTTCAACTCCTTAGGCAAATTTTCTGTCTTTCCTCACAATACATCTACATGTAACCACGAGTGTCTGAAAATTTTAACACAATTTCTCAAATCCATCTGCACATTGGAATCACACAGGGAGCTTTAAAAATATGTGTGCCTGGATTTTATCCTTAGAGCCTCTATTATAATTGCTGGGCATTGTTTAAAAGCTGCAGTATAGAGCATGGGCAGAGAAAAGAGAGACCTGTCAAACTGCTACAACTGAAGCATTTTACCAAAAGTAGGCCCTTCGTCTGTGTATACAGAAGTAATATACAGCAAAATGTGGGTTCACGCATAAATGAATGCCTGAATGAGAGATCTCTTACCTTCTAGGCAACTTAAGTTTGTTATCAGCAGTGGAGACATAGCTTGACTCAAAATCCAGTGACGAGTTCACTGTAATTTCAAACTTTCCCTTCCACATCCTGCCCCAGGTCTTTCAGCCTGTGACTATTCCTTTGGATGTAGCTAGAATGGAGCTGACAGAAATAATCTAAAATGGTACCAGGAAATGCACACATATGATTCATATGAAAGGAACCTCTGCAGGAAGAGAAGAGAGCAAATAAATACCTCATTTCACCCAAAAACTGAGCTGCAGCTGGCAAGCTGAGAATAGACCAGCTTTGTTCATGTCCAATCTTGTTCAATAGAGACAGTCCCACATGGCTGAAATCAGAAGGTAACGCCGGCATTTAAGCTCTCCTTCTGACTTTCTGGAATTCTGCAGGCCGTATAAAGCTCACTTTATGTAGTGCACAAAAAACAAGACTCACCCCACTCCCTAGGACTGACTTAAATGCTGCATTCATTACCTGCGGATCACCCCTTAAAACAATAGGACTCAATTTCCCAAAGACCAAACACTAAAACGAAATGAAGCATTTTATCTTCTGCCTAAGCTGACTGTAGACGGGAGGACACAGTGTTTTGTGGGGGAGCTTGGCACATTGCTGGAATTGGATAGTCATTTCCTCAAGCTCACTATTCAGGATCTCGCTCCATAGAATGATAGTTTTTCGGTAATTCAGGTCTGGAGAACTGATATTTCTAAAGATTTTTGTAGAGTATAATGAGGATTTCTTAAAATAAAGGACAGAAAAACAAAAGCCCTGCAATACCATCTTTCCTGCAGAGTCTTGGGCTTTTACACCATTTTTCCCCTACCTGACTTAGCTCCTCTTTCCACAGTGACCCGAGAGCAGTGGCACCTGCCCTCCCCTCTCAGGACAGCTAACAGCTACTGAAGTTCTACAATCATGAACGAAAATCTGTTGGTTCCCATGATTGAAGACTTTGCTCCATGTCTCCGGATGTCTGAAACAACTAGCTGAACGTGGAAATCTTTGGGGTTGGAGGGAAAGTGTCTGGGAGGTGGTGGCATATTCCATCTGTTATGCATAAAGCATGCAAGACATATGTTTTGCTGGGGGAGAGGAGAGCAAAAAAGGAAGAAGAGAAAGAAGGGAGGAAGTGAAGCAAAGCAAGGGAGGAGAAATGTCAGCAAGGAGCTTGAGCTGCCAACATCATAAATGGGAAATGGAGTTAGAACCCAGCCAAAGTTTAGGGCAATTAGAGCTGGGTGTAAGCCACAGGGCGCCATTCTCTGCCCCGCCCTAGAAGCCTCCGTGCACTCCCCCTGCAGGGAGAAGCTGGCTCTCAAGCATGTTCAGTCAGGAACAGGCAGCTGGGTGCAAGCGAGGAGCCCTGGCTACAGTGCGGAGGGAGGGCAGCAGCAGTGTGCATCTTCTGTCAATGACAGGAAGCCCCGGCACTTTGTACCTGATCCAATATAGGAAATGCGGATTTCCAAAAGGAAAAATGAAACTGCTAGGTTGACACTCTCTCTTTCCTTCTTTTCCTGTCATTCCCAGTCCTGACTGGATAGATACCTGTGCCAGTCCATTTTTCCCTGCTCCAGGGGAATATCTGAGGCTGGGCAATTCATAAAGAAAAGCAGTTTATTCGGCTCACAGTTCTGCAGGCTGTACAAGAAGCATGGCCCCCGCATCTTCTTCTGGTGAGGCCCTCAGGACGCCTCCACTCACGGCAGAAGGCAAAGGGGAGCAGGCGTGTCACATGGGGAGAGAGGGAGCAAGAGAGAGAGAAGGGGGGTGCCCACACTTTTTTAAACAGCCAGCTCCTTGGTGTGAACTGACAGAGTGAGAATTCACTCATTACCATGGGGAGGGCACCAAGCTCTTCATGACCCCAGCATCTCCCACTAGGCCCCAGCTCCAACATTGAGGATCAAATTTCAACACAAGATTTGAAGGGGAGAAACATCCAAACAGTAACTAAACTTTTTCAAGTCAACTTGGATATATATATATATGTATATTATATAAATATATATAATTGAAATATCATATAGTATAATTTATATGCTCATAACTCATATCCCCAAAGACTGTGAAGAATTTGAAATGACTATATAAGGTTCACATTTTTGGTAATTAAGTCATGGGGCACTGTCAAGAGAAAGGAAGATATTCTTATTCCTTTTTCTACATGCATATAGGTCAATTTATTGCACATGTATAAATGATTGCACGTATATATGATTAAAAATAGATACATAAAGTTTCAATCTTGAAATATGTGGAAGCTGACATTTTACTGTGAGATACTGTTTTATTAAAAGATAAACAGTCTGAAAAACCTACATATTAGTAAGGAGAGATTCAGGTTGAGAAGCCAAGTGCATTAATTGAGTTAGTAACCTGTATCACATGATTCCATTTTATTATAAAAGAAAATAAGAACTGTAAGCAGATAATTACCTCTAAGGGGATTTGAATGAAAGAAAAAAAAGAAAATATTTTAAGCTCCAAGAGAAGCCATATATCTATAAATGGGTACATGGGAAATATATATTTTGCTCAAAACACATCTGCTTTATGCAAAGAAAATTGTTAGCATACTTATATTTCCATAAATAAAATGTAAACCGCAATATTTTACACTTAGAATGGTACAAGGAACTACCTTAAATCATTCCATGGATGGGGGATAAATTGTGAGTTTTTTTAAGCTTATTTCTCTTCAATTCCAGAGCAATTATAAATTTGATTCAGTGAGATTACAGTAGAGAGAGGCAGAGTTAAATTGGAGACATAGATACTATAGTCCATAAAAATCTTGGCATCATAAGTGAGAACACAATTCTACCACCCAACATTTCTCTACTCATTGAGAGTCATTACTAAACTATTCTTCCCCCACAGTGACTCTCTGTCAAACACACACAGGCACACATGCAAGCATGGTGACACACTCCCACTATATGAAGCAGTAATTTTGTTTCAGCTTAATAAGGCAACCCTGAGGCCCTTTTTCTCTTTCATTCCAGAAGAATTAGGTAAAGATGTCATACACCGCTTTTAAATGGTTATTAGTCTCATTTAATCATTTAATATATTACACTTCAAGCCATAATAAAATCTGGGGGACCGATGTCCCTTGCTTGCGATTGTAGTTTAGAGTGCACATGAGACTCAACCTGGCAACAGGAGTGCTACTGATAGAGCTGCCGTTGAAAGGCTGCAGGTGCGTGTGCTGATAACACAGAGAAGAAGGAGACGTCTTGTCTCCACGCATTTCCCACATGGAATTTGTTTTCGGAATTGACCTAAATAAGAAATGCTTGCATACACAAAAGGGTAGCGGTCTCCTCTTTTGCTATAACCAGCCAGAGAAGACATCACAGAAAAAGAAAGGTCCCATTGGGCCAAACCAAATTTACATGGTAGAAACAACTTTCCTTAGTTCGCACAGAATCCAAGAACCTTCAACCAACTGTAATACAAGTCTTTAATATTAGACAGTAAAAAATTTTGTTGCCAACTATTGTGAGACCAAACTGAAGCAAAATGAATAACAAGAGAAGAGTGATTAGAAAAGACCAAAATAGTGAAATTACTTTATATCTGTTTCTTATGGAATAAGCACTAAAAGTCTGTATCAGAACTATGTCTCATATTTTATTGATCATATCAGTGCATAATTTATCCTGAAATGTGAGTACAAACACTCCCAATAAAACTTTACTATGTTTTTAAGTTACTGAATTTTCTGACATTATTAGAAACGTGTGCTTGAACTTACTGGGTCACCTCTGACTACCAGAGTCTTCTGCCCAGAGTGGGCAAAACAAGTAATCGGTCTCGTTTACACAATTATGCTTTAGTAAGATGCATTTCTATCTGAGTATATAAAGTGTTTCCATGTCTCTTTGTACTACATTTTCTAATCCCTATATAATCCTTTTTTTCCTTTCAAAAATGTTTGGACAAAATCATCTCCTACACATTTAGTGTCCTTGGGTCAAGGCAGCTAACTGGCCCATGTGTTTCAGAAGAGTAATGGATTCAAATTCACTTCTCACTTTGTGATACAAGGCAAGTTATTTAAACTGTAAGCCTCCATTTCTCTCAGTATAGAGAAATGTTTTTACTGACAACTGGAGTTTCCAGGAGGAATAAACAATCTGATTATATCAAGGCCTGGTACTCCTCAAATCACAATGTTATCTACTTTGATGCTTGTTTTGCCTTGATACTACTCTCAGTGAATGATCGCATCTCTGGAACAGAAAGGAAATTCAAATGGTACAAAGGCTAGTGCCTTGAACTGGAGGTTTTATTTCGATTTCTGATCTTATAAGACTTACCTAATTATCTGGAAATCTGATTTACCACCCAAAATCATTTGCCTGTTGGGTGTTGCTTTTTCCTTCAACAATGCTGTTGAAAGGCTGATTCCTGCCTGCACATAGCTCTCGTAACACCCTGGGCTGTGGCCTACTTCTGTAGGACCTTGAGGATTTTGTGTCTTCTCTGACAGCCATCTCCTCACATGCAATAAAAGGAGATTTTAGAGTCTGTATCACTTTCTAAAAATTGGACATAAAGCGTTATAAAATAACTTGCAGATTTCAGGGGAAATGTTCTATGAAGATTAATGTTATTCATCAGATCTGTGGTGAGGTGACTTCCTTTTTATCCAATGAAAAATGGGAAAATACCCTCTTATTTTAATGTTGTCAGAAAGTAGTTCTAATTTTTTACATGTGCAATGGCTATTTACAATTGTCGGACACTTATAATTTTTGCTGTTAAATATATATATATAAAATTTTAATTAATAAACTAAAAATAGGCAATGCCTTATTTAATATTATCCTGCCAACATTATTACCTATTCCATAGTTCTTGAAATAATCCTCAAAGGTTTGATCTCATCACCTTGATGCTAAAATTTACTCTACTTATTTCCCAGTTATGCAAACTGATGATTGGTTAAAAAATAAGAAGGCAGATATTACTTTAAAAACATGTGAAGAACAAATGAAAATCAAAACAGGAGATTTCCAAAATCAAGTATGTTCCTTTTACTTTTAGAAAGGAGACAACTGGAAATGAGTCATAATTGAGACTAAGATGAAAATACAAACAAACACATACAAAAAAGTTGCAAGAAAATGAAAAAGAGTCTGTTGGTGGAAATCTTAGTGCATATAATATTTTTTAAATTGCTAAGCAGCAAAAAATGTGAATTTCCAAAAGGAGTAGGTATAAATCAGTGTCAATCAGGAAAAAAATACCTTAAAGATTTTTCAATGAATATTTTTCATAACATTATGTTATAGGAAATATATATGATGGGGGAAAAATTGGTTAACAGTTGAGAACTTATGATTCAGAAATTTCTTTGGTGGGAGTCAAATATAACCAATCTTTCATTGCATCTTACACCAACTACAAATTGAAGGTTTATACTTCTTTGGAAGTGACTCAGTTTTCTAACACACTATGCTGATGCTGCTACCTTTAGGGATAATATCTATGAGAATATAGGCTTTAATAGGGGCTGGGGCTCTCATATCCTCCTTGGGCAAGAGACATGGCTTTGGGCCTATATGAAGTTGGAACTAAGGACTCCGAATAAAGGAAATTTTGGAATAGGTACATTTTTGTTGAAAGAGAGATTAAAAATACCTTATCCAAAGGCCTGAGAAAATGTCAAGTAAAAAATTATCTCTCTCGTAAGATCATAAGATCCAATCCTATGGCGTCCGTGAGTGCCCAGGCAGAATTTAGACACCACACAGTGAATATGAATCTCCAAACTAAAAATTTAATAAAAAAACATATCTGTGAGCAGTGAAAACTGTGAGGCACCTAGCTCACTTAAGACACGTCCATAAGCCCAGGGTAAATTAATATCTTCAGGGAAAGCAATCCTCATGTTTACTTTGAAACTGGAAAGAAAACTTTCAAACCATGCAGGTCATAAGAGTAAACCAAACAAAAAAAGATTAATAGCCCCAAGAACCTGAGATAATAAGACAATTTGAAAGACACAATAAATATGTTCAAAATTATTAAAGGCATAAAAGTAGGAATAGAAATCAAAATGGAAGAAAAGGATGCGATGGAAATAAAATAGTCAGGGCATCTTTTAAAACTTACTAACCAAAACTTCTAAGAAAAGAAAATGTAATCATTTCAATTAAAAATGCAATAGGTAAGTAAGTTCAATAGCAAATTAGACACAGCTGATGTGAGAAAACTCTTTGAAGTGCAGTACTGAGAGAGAGAGAGATTTAGGAAAATAAATAAGCAAATGGTAGGGAAACATGGTAAGGAAATGATGAGATCCGGCAAGTACCCAGAAGGAGATATAGAAGGGGATTGAGAGGATGCAGAGAATGAAGGATAACAGTGTACAAGACATGATGGCTGAGGGTTTTCCAGCTTTGATGAAAGACATGAGTGCTTGCACTGTAGAAGCACGCGAAACCCTTAGTAAGGTAAATAAAATTCAGTCCATACTTGAAAATTCTTAGTTAAACAAGAGAACATCAAATGTCATGGTAAGAGTACAAAACGTAAAAAATTTAAAAATTTAAAAAATGTAAAAGTAGAATGATGTCTTCCCAGTGCTAATGGAAAATAGCTATCAACTTAGAATTCTGTATACTTCAAACTGTCATTCAACAGTGAGGGTGCCAGTGGAACAGAATAGAGAGCCCACAAATAAATTCAAATATATATAGTCAACTAATTTTTGACAAGGGCACCAAGAAAACAAAATGAGGAAAGAATAATCTTTTCAACAAATTGTGCTGGGGAAACTGGATTTTCACATGCAAAGAATGAAACTGGACACTTATACCATACACCAAAATCAACCCAAAATGGAAAAAACGACCTAAATATAAGATCAGAAACTATAAAATTATAAAGAAGAGAGCATAGGAGAAATGGTCCTGAAGTTTGGCGTTGGCAGTGAGTTTTTGGATATCACACCAAACGCTCAGTCCACAAAAGTAAAAGTAAATAAATGGGACTATGTGAGACTAAAAAGTTTCTGCACTTCAAAGGAAAGAATCAATAAAATGAATAAGCAGTCTATAGACTGAGAAAAAAATATTTGTAAACCATGTATCTGATAAGGATTTGATACCCAAAATTTATAATCAACTCATATAATTTAATAGTGGTAAAACAAATAACCCGATAAAGACAATGGCAAAAGACATGGATAGACATCTCTCCAAAGAAGATACAAAAAGGGCCAAAGGTACACGAAAGGTGCTCAACATCACTAATCATCAGGGAAATGCAAATCAAAACCACTGTGAGACACCTCACACCTGGTAGGATGACTATTATCAAAAAATCAAAAAGACAACAAATGTCAGTGAGGGTTTGGAGAACAGCGAACTCATACACTGTTGGTGGAAATGGAGGTTTGCACAGCCATCGTGGAAAACAGTATGGAGGTTTCTAAAGAAATTAAAAATAGAACTACCACATGACCCAGCCATCCTTCTTCTGAGCATATGCCCAGCATAAATGAAATCACCACCTCACAAAGATACCTGCATTCCCATGTTCATTGCGTTGTTATTCACAATAGCCAAGAGGGAGTCCGTCAATGGAGGAAAGAGTAAAGAAACTGTGATACATGCATGCGGTGGAATATCATTCATCCCTGAAAAGAATGAGATCTTGACATTTACCACAACATGGATGAGCCTGGAGGACATTATGCTAAATGAAATCAAGCCAGACACAGAAAGAAAAATACTGCACGATGTTACTTACATGTGAAATCTAACACACACACACACACACACACACACACACACACAGAAAGAAAGGAAAACAGCAGTTACCAGGATAGGGGGTGAGAAAATAGGCAGTTGCATGTCAGAGGATATAAAGTAGCAGATATGTAGGAGATTTAGAGATCTCCTACAAGTCTAGAGATCTAATGCACAACATGAGGAACAGAGGTAATAAAATTATATTGTATATGGGATTCATGCTAAATAAGTATATTTTAGATGCTTTTTCCACAAAAACAAAACAAAGCAAAACAGAAAAGTGGGTAACTGTGAGATGATTAATATGTTAATTTCCTTCACTGTAACAACCTTTTTACTATCTATATGTATCTCACAGCATCATGTTGTATACTTTAAATATACACAATACAATGTACGTTAAAAAAGAGTGAAGGTGAATTCAAAATATTTTCAGTTTAATGAGCTTATAATTCACAAATCCTCATGAAAACAAATTCATGAGAAGGGATATTGAACTAGGAAGAAGGAAATACAAGACAGAATTATGAACGAAAAAAAGATACGTAAACAAATGAAAAACTAGGCATCTACTGAAAAGACAAAAATAATGACTAATTTTGGACTTAAAAATAAGGCAGAACTTAAATACTAGAACATAGTAGATGAGTAGAGCACTAGATCTTTCCTCTATTGCTGTTAAAAAAAAGATAGTGATATTATCTCTTAAACTTTTCATGGATATATGATATATTTTAAGGGTAATTTTAAGAATAGTGCAAATTAAAAAAAAAAAAAAAGGCTTCCAATCTGAGGGATGAGGGAGAGAAAAAAGAAATAAAACAAACTTGATAAGTTGAATGGATAGATGGAAAGAATGAGTTTTTAAAAAACAAAGTGAATGTGTGATAAAAATAATATTAGAGAAATAAATCCAAGGTACCAATATTTACAATAAATTATAAATAGATTAAATTTGACTTTTAAATGACAGAAATTCACAATCTGAATAAAGCATGCTATTTTATTATCTTTAATTTAACTATTAACTTGTTTGTTAGCTGTCCAAAAAATAGACTTCTAAAATAGAATTTTCCATAAATATCAATAGATTCAATGCTTACCATTGCTTCCTTTAGTACAGCTTCCACAGTTTTAAGGTTTTCATTTTAATGCATTTCTTTTTTCTCTTTATGAACTGTTTTGTCATCAAGTATTTATAAATGTGGTACTCATTTCTTTCTATTTGCACTTTTCTTTAGATAATTGAAGATTCATATGCAGTTATAAGACACAATACAAAGATCCTATGCACCATTTACCAAATTTCCCCCAATAGTAGCATCAAACTGTAGTACAACATCGCAACCAGGAAATTGGCCTTAATACAGTCACTACACTGCACAATTGACACCACAAGGATCATTCCTGTTGCCCTTTTGTAGCCGCTCTCACCTCCCTCTTACCCCCACACCTTCCATAACCCCTGATATCCACTAATTTGCTCTAATATCCACAAATTTGTGACTTAAAAAGTGTTACATAATGAACTCATACAACATGTAAGCTTTGGAGACTGGCTTTTTTCCCTCAGCATAATTCCTTAAAGACTCATCCAAGTTGTTGCTTGTATCAGTAACCCATTTATTTTTATTGCTGAGTAGTATTCCATGGTGTGGATGCACCACAGTTTGTTTATTCACTCATTGAAGAATGCCTGAAGTTAGCGATTCTCCCAGAAAAGCAGGTCCCATGGCAGGATCATCACAAGGGATTTGGAAATAATAGAAAATGAAAGAAATAATATAGACAGAGAAACGATTGAGACGGAGACAAAGTGCAGTTTAAGTGATGGGGGAGTTGGGGTCCTCTCCAGCATTCCCGTGAACTGTGAGACCACGAGTGAAGTCCCACATCAGCATCTATTGTTACAGCAAATAGTTGCCTTTTGTTGGAGAATTACATGTACAGTTCATTTTTTGAGGTTTCCAGGGGAACCTTACCTAATTCTGTCCACAAGAAGAGATGGTTATAAAATTTTTCTAAGATAAGCATGTTAAGCTCTAAGTTAGAAACAGAACTAGCTGAGCCTACAAATTAAAGATAAAATGTATCAAATGAGAACACTGAGTCTGTGCACTACTGTAATCTACTTCTTCTAAGCACAGAGACATGTAGTCAGGAGTGGAGCAGGAATAGCCTTGAAGTCTAGAATAGTTCCAGCTGCACTTTATCCGCTGGGCAGGCATTTTAATCAGCTTCTCCGCCAAGGACCCAAACCGAGCTTCTGCCTTGCAAAAAAGCTCAAGCCGATGGCCGGCAGCAAAGAAGAAATGTTGCTTTGCAAACGTCCTCTGACAATGCCTCCCTTGTTGGAGGCAGCTTCTATTCTGTGAACTAAAATGTTCACAGATTCCTCCAAGGCAAAACCCTTGGACATTGCAAATAAAGCTACTATAAACATTTGTACATGAATCTATTTTTCTGGGATCTATGCCCAGGGATGCAATTACTCAGTCATATAGTAGTTGCATGTTTAGTTTTTTCATTTGTTTTTACTTTTAACAAACTTGTGATCTGTTTTCCAGAGTGGCTGTACCCTATTATATTCCCACCAGCAATGTAGGAGATCTGGTTTCTCCTCATACTGGACAGAATTGTCCTGCCTATTTTTCATTGCAGCCATTCTAATAGGTGTCCAGTGATATCTACTTTTGGTTTTAATTTGCAATTCCCTAATGCCTAATGACATAGGACATCAATAAGCACAATACCATGTGATCACTGGCCATTTGTGTATCCTCCATGCCTTTTGCCCCTTTTCTAATTGAATTGTTTGTTATTTATGTCAAGTTTTGAGAGTCCAGATTCAAGTCCTTTGTCAGATATGTGATTTGCAAATATTTTCTTCCACTCTGTAGCTTATGATTACATTCTTTTAACAGGGTCTTCCAAAGAGCAAAAGTTTTTATTTTTAAAATTTTTTTAGAGATGAGCTCTCACTATGTTGCCCAGGCTGGAGTGCAGTGGCAATTCACAGGCATGATCACAGCATACCACAACCTCAAACTCCTGGGCCTAAGGAATCCTCCTGCCTAAGCCTCCCAAGTGGTGGGGACAACAGGTGTGCACCACAATGCCTGACTCCAAGCTGTTAGCTTTTATGAAATCAGTTTATCAGTTCTTTATTTTGCAGTTTGTGTTTATAATGATTCCAAGAATTCTTTCCCTAGCCATGAATCCTAAAGTTTTCCTTCTATTTTTTTAAAGTTTTCTAGCTTTACATTTTACATTATTTGTGTAATTCACTTTGAGTCTTTTTTAATAAGATGTCAGATGTAGATCAAGTTTCATTCTTTTTTTTTTTTTTTTTTTTTGCCTATGGATGTCCATTTGCTCCAGCACCATTTGTTTAAAATTTCCACTATTTAATTACTTTTATGCCTTTGTCAAAAACCAATTGGGGGGAGAAAAAAATATCAGAGTAAAGGTGACCTCCTGGATTCCTGCTCCCAGAGAAAGGCATAGATCTCAGTCTGATACACAGGAGTAGATTGTTCCCCCACAAGAACAGCATTGTGAATCAGTGGAGAATCAGCATGGTATACACAAAACAGGAAAAAATGGTGAACAGGAGATAAGATTGTGAAATCTGGAGCATGTGAGACAAAGAATAGGGAATAGAGTGTGGGACAGCTGTGCCCACCTGGCCAGTGAGTGCAGTGTGATCAGACCCACAGGAGAATGTCCTGCTTCCCCACTGATCTCCACACCCACTCGGACAGGGACCTGCCTGAAGTCAGTGCAAAATTGCGGCAGGAGACGTGGAGCTCTGTGGAGAGGGGACAATAGCAGGAAGCATCTTGAACACCCCAGAGCTCTGTGCCAGGACTGCACTGGGCAGGGGAAGGACTGGTCTGAGCTACTGCTGGAGGGACTTAGGAAATAGGTAACTTGCTTCTGGCACTCAGAGGGTCCAGATCAAAGCAGGTGAACACTAAGTAGGGGACTCTAACCTGGAAACCACTGCAGGCAAATAGACCTACACAGGGTGGGTCAGAAAGAGCAAGAGTTCCTGGTAGACAGGCGTGAGATTGCAGGAGGGCAACATAAAAGAGACAACAGGGCATCCTGATAACTCAGCTCCCCGATCTGGCACCTTCCAACTCCTGGACAGTCACCTTCAGTGCTAGGGCTCTGTGGGCAGGTGGTCACCATTTTGGGGGCCCACAACCCAGACACTGAGATATGATATGGTGTCAGAAGGCTCCCTTACCCCAGCCCGGGGACTCTCATGATAAGCTCCGCCCTTATACAACCTATGGTCAACTACCCAGGCCTGTTTTGATGGGTGATTTCTGAATACTTCCCCAGTCATGGGAGGCTGACACCTATGGGACTTACAGGCACTGGGGCTCTAGGTGGACTGGGGCACCACCTCTGCCCCCAGCCAGGGACTTTCGCACTGAAAGTAGTAGGCTCTGCCCCTGGAGGAAGGTAAAGAACACAAAAGCCACTTTCCCTCTGTGACTAGCGGGAATCTGTGGGGCCTTGACACAGAACAATAGTAGACAGCCCAGTGACTTAGCTCCTCAGACCAGTTTAGGTCATCCAGTAGGTTCATAACTCTAGGGCTGGATTTCCACAGCCAGTCAGCTGCCAAAAGCAGGGTCCATGGTCAGGGAACAAAAATCCTGGCAAGAGGCCACAATAGGCTCCCCAAGTAATCCCTCCCATCAGAAGCAGCCTCCCAACTGTGGTAGAAGAACCCTGAACATATTAGCGGCCCCCCCAGCAGTAAATCAAGCAATCATAGAAGCGTACACATCTAGGCTGGTAGGTAGCAGCTGTGGTCTGCCTTGCTCCTAAACAGCATCTACTGGAACAGAGCCCAAACAGGGCATGTTACTTTTCAAATGAAAACTAAAAGGTGACAAGCAAAGGCTAATCCAGATGGGAAGGACTCAGTGAAAGAACTCTGGAAGTATGAAGATTCAAACAGAAAGCACACCCTCAAAGAGGAACACCAGCTCTCTAGCAATGGATATTAACCAAATTCAGAACACTAAAATGACAGAAGAAGAATTTCAAACATGGATTGTAAGAAAACTCAATGATATGCAAGAAAAAAATGGATAACCAGCACAAAGAAACCACAAAAAATATCCAGGACTTGGAAGAAAAATTCACTAAATAAATTGAAATATTAAAGAAACTTCAAACCAAACTCCTGGAAATGAAGAATTTATTCAGGGAACTACAAAACACAGTGGAAAGCCTCAAGAACACGGTAGATCAAACAGAAAGAGAATCTCAGGCATTGAAGATAACATCTTCCAATTAAATAATTCAGTCACAGAGATAGAGCAAAGAAATAAGAGAAAAGAGAAAAGCCTACAAGAAATGTGAGATTATGTGAAGAAGCCTAACGTGAGAGTTATGGGCATCACTGAGGGTGAAGAAGAAAATACACAAGGGTTGGGTAAGCTATTTGAAGATACAATAGAGGAAAATTTCCCAGGCCTTGCTAAAAATCTAGATATCCAGGTACAAGAAGCTCAAAGGACTGCTGGAAGATTCATTGCAAACAGGAAGACACCACGGCATGCAGTCATCAGACTGACCAAAATATCCACTACAGAGGCCCTTCAATAAGCTGTAAGGTGAAACAAACAAGTAACATACAAAGGAAAGCCCATCTGAGTAATGCCAGAATTCTCAACTGAAACCTTACAAGCAAGAAGAGACTGGGGCCAGTTTCTCACTCTTCTGAAACAGAATAATGCCCAGTCTAGAATCTTGGACCCTGCAAAACTAAGTTTTGTATGTGAAGGAGAAATAAAGACACTCTCAGATAAACAAAGACTCAGGGAATTCAACAAGACAAGACCAGCCCTCCAAGGAGTACTCAAAAGAGTGTTACACATGGATCAGCACAATAAACACTCACAAATGTAAAAGCACTCAAAAGCTAAAGATCAAAGGCCAGATACCACAATGGCTCAAGAGAGAAAACATAGCAATGAAGTTTTACCCAATAATATGAACAGAAATCTGCCCCACCTATCAGTTCTCTCAATAAATGTGAATGGCTTGAACTACCCACTCAAGAGACATAGGCTGGCCCAATGGATAAAAAAATATAAGCCAAGTATCTGCTGTCTCCAGGAAACTCATCTAACCTGCAAGTATGCATTTATACTGAAAATAAAGGGGTGGAAATCAGTAATTCAAGCAAACGTAAGCCAAAAGAAGGCTGGCATGGCAGTTTTAATTTCAGAAAACTTAGTTTTTAAATCAACAAAAGTAATGCAAGACAAAGATGGTCACTATATAATGGTTAAGGGTACAGTTCAACAAGAAGACATAACTATACTTAATATGTATACACCCAACTTAGGTGCACCCAGATTCATAAAGCAAACCCTACTTGATCTAAACCAAATGATAAACAGTAACACCATAATAGCTGGAGACTTCAACACCCTGCTGAACAGCACAGGACAGATCCCCCAAACAAAAAATAAACAAAGAAACAATGGACTTAAACAGAACACTAGAACAAATCGTCCTGACTGACATCTACAGGACATTCTATCCAAAATCCACTGAATATACGTTCTTCTCATCAGCTCATGGGACATTCTCTAAGATTGACCATATCCTAGGACACAAAGAATGCCTTAAAAATTTTAAATAATAGAAATTATACTATGCATATTCTCAGATCACAGTGGAATAAAAGTAGAAATCAACCCTAACAGAAATTCTCATTTCTATGCAAAGTCATGGAAGCTATACAACCTTCTCCTGAACAATTATTTTATAAATGAGGAAACCAAGATGTAAATCAAAAGATTCTTTGAACTAAATGACAAAGGAGACCCAAGTTATCAAAATCAGTGGGACACAGCTAAAGCAGTCCTGAGAGGAAAGTTTATTTCCATAAATGCATATATCAAAAAGACACAAAATCTACAAATACACAACCTAATGGATAGACTCAAAGAGCTGGAGAAAGAATAACAGACTGTCCCCAAATCCAGCAGAAGGAGTGAAATTAATAAGATCAAATCAGAACTAAATGAAATTGGCAACAGGAAAACTATATGTGAGATTAATAAAACAAAAACTTGGTTCTTTGAAAAGATAAACAAAATTGACATGCCTTTGGCTAGACTAAGAGCAGAAAAGAAAAATCTCTAATAAGCTCCATCAGGAACATGAAAGGAGAAATTATAACTGACACCATAGAGATATAGAATATCATCTATGAATTCTACAAAAACCTTTATGCACATGAACTGGAAAATGTGGAGGAAATGGACAAATTTTTAGAAACACACAGCCTCCCTAGGCTCAATCAGGAAGCAATAGAATTCCTGAACAGACCAATATCAAGAACTGAAATTGAAACAGCATTAAAAAAACCTTCCCAAAAGGAAAAGCCCTGGACCAGATGGTTTCACACCCAAATTTTACCACACCTACAAAGAAGAACTGGTGCCTATCCTGCAAAAGTTATTCCACAACATCAAGAAGGATGGAATCCTCCCCAACACATTTTATGAAGCCAACATAACCTTGATACCAAAACCAGGAAAGGATGCAACAAAAAAAGAAAACTAGAGACCAATATCCCTTATGCATATAGAAGCAAAAATTCTCAACAAAAATCCTGGCAAACCAAATCCAGGTGCTTATCAAGAAAATAATCCATCACGACCAAGTGGGCTTCATCCCAGAGATGCAGGGATGGTTCAACATATGCAAATCTATAAATGTAATTCACCACATAAACAGAAGAAAAAACAAAGACCATATGATCCTCTCAATAGATGCAGAAAAAGCATTTGACAAAATACAACACCCTTTTATGATAAGAATGCTTAACAAAATAGGCATAGGTGGGCCTTACCTAAAAATGATACAAGCCATATATAACAAACCCACAGCCAACATCATACTGAATGGGGAAAAATTGAAAGCCTTCCCACTTAGAACTGGAACCAGATAACGTTGCCTACTGTCCCCACTGCTATTCAACATAGTGCTGGAAGTCCTTGCTAGAGCAATTAGACAAGAGAGGCGAATTAAGGGCATCCAAATGGGGGCAGAAGAGATCAAGCTTGTACTCTTTGCTGATGATATCCTATTATATCTAGAAAACATCAAGGATTCAACCAAGAGACTCCTGGAATTGATAAATGAATTCAGTAAAGTCTCAGGATACAAAATCAATACACACAAATCAGAAGCATTCATATATGCCAATAACAGTCAAACTGAGAACCAAATCAAAGACTCAATACCCTTCACAATAGCAACAAAGAAAATAAAGTCCCTAGGAATACATTTAACTAAGGAGGTAAAAGACCTCTACAGGAAGAACTATGAAACACTGAGGAAGGAAATAACAGAGGATGTAAACAGGTGGAAAACCATATCATGCTTATGGGTCAGCAGAATTAACATTGTTAGAATGTCTATACTACCCCAAATGATCTACAGATTCAGTGAAATCCCTATTAAAATACCAACATCATTTTTCACAGATATAGAAAAAATAATTTCACGCTTCGTATGGAACCAGAGAAGACTCCATATAGAAAAACCAATTTTAGGCAAAAAGGACAAAATGGGAGGCATGAATTTACCAGACTTCCAACTATACTACAAGGCTATAGTAACTGAAACAGCTTGGTACTTCCACAAGAACAGGGACATAGACCAGTGGAATAGAACTGAGAACCCAGATATAAAACCATCCTCATATAGCCATCTAATCTTTGACAAAGAAGACAAAAACATACACTGGAGAAAAGATTCCTTATCCAATAAAAGGCGCTGGGAAAACTAGATAGTCACTTGTAGAAGACTTGAAACAGGATCCAAACCTTTCACCTCTCACAAAAATCAACTCATGGTAGATAACAGACTTAAGCCTAAGGCATGAAACTATTAGAATTCTAGAAGAAAATGTTGGGAAAACTCCTATAAGCATTGACCTAGGCAAAAAATTTATGAAGAAGACCCCAAAGACAATCACAGCAACAACAAAAATAAATAAATGGGACCTTATCAAATTAAAAAGCTTCTGAACAGCCAAAGACACTATCAGGAGAGCAAACAGACAACCTACAGAACGGGAGAAAATATTTGCATGCTACACATCCGATAAAAGGACTGATAATTAGAATTTATTTAGAACTCAGGAAAATCAGCAAGAAAAAATCAAACAACCCTATCAAAAAGTGGGCAAAGTACATGAACAGGAACTTTTCAAAAGAAGACAGAATAATGGCCAACAAACATATGAAAACATGCTCAACATCTCTAATCATCAGGGAAATGCAAATCAAAGCCACAATGAAATATCACTTATCTCCAGTGAAAATGGTCTTTATCAAACAATCTCAAAATAATAAATGTTGGCATGGATGAGGAGAGATAGGAACACTCCTACACTGCTGGTGGGACTGCAAACTAGTGCAACCTCTGTGGAAAGCAATATGGAGATACCTCGAAGAGATACAAGTAGATCTACCATTTGATCCAGCAACCCCATTACTGGGCATCTATCCAAAAGAACAAAAGACATTGTATAAAAAAGACATCTGTACTAGAATGTTTATAGCAGCACAATTCACAATTGCAACGGTGTAGAAACAACCCAAGTGCCTATCAATACCTGAGTAGATTAATAAAATGTGGTATATGTGTACCATGGAGTACTACTCAGCTATAAAAAAACAACGGTGATATAGCACCTCTTGTATTATCCTGTATAGAGCTGGAACCCATTCTATTAAGTGAAGTATCCCAAGAATGGAAAAATAAGCACCACGTGTACTCACCATCAAATTGGTTTTAACTGAACAACAGCTAAGTGCACATATAGGAATAACATTCATTGGGCATCAGGCAGATGGGAGTGGGGAAGAGGGGGTGGGTGTATACATACATAATGAGTGCAATGCACACCGTCTCAGTGATGGACACGCTTGAAGCTCTAACTTGGGGGGGAGGGGGGTGCAAGGACAATATATGTAACCTAAACATTTGTACCCCCATAATATGCTGAAATAAAAGAAAAACAATTGGGCATATCTGTGAGGGTCTATTCTAAATTCCCTATTCTGTTCCATTCATCTATATATCTATCCTTTGGAAATAGCACATAATCTTGACCATTGTAGCTACGTAAGTCTTGAAATAAGATAGAATATTTCCTTCCAATCTATACTCTTTTCAAAATTGTTTTAGCTGTTCTAGTTTTGAGGGATGGGTGTATATCTACATGATGAGAGCGAAGCGAACTGTCAGTGGAATGGACATACTTGAAGATCTGACTCGGGGTGTTGGGGGTGGGGGAGGGGACGGGTGTTTACCTACATGATGAGTGCGATGTGCACTGTTGGGGGAATGGACACCCTTGAGGCTCAGTCTCGGGGGGTTGGGAGGGGCATGGGCAATATAC
>CM052439.1:87228571-87299262 GCA_028533085.1 Varecia variegata | reverse complement strand
CCCCTTGCAGATACAACAAGTTTTGATCTAGATTTGAATCTGTTTTATAAGGGTCCTAGGTAATAGACCCCAAATAAACATACAGCTTAGGTTGCAAAAAAAAAAAAATATAATGGTAATAAATTATTTTGGATACGAAACATGAATGAATTTACTTCTTGTCTGTTGGATTTTGTTTTTGTACAATTGGAGTGTTTTGGCCCTTGCTTGCTGTAATTCCCTTCTTTTTTATTTTAGTGTCCTTTGTGTTTTTCTATTTTGCATAGGTTGTAACTTTCTTTCCTTTTTTCTTACTCACATTTCCCAGGGGCAGCTTTGTTCTTACTCTACTTACTCTGAGAGATTCTACAGGAATTCTTCCAGACTTCCTTTCCCTTTATCTCAGACTTGCCTGTGTTTTCCACTCAAAGCAGCCGAGGCCACCTTGTGTTTGACACACTGAGTCATAGCTGCAGTGAGAGAAGGCACATTTAGCTGCCTTGTTGTTGGAGCAGCCAGGCTCTGTTCTCCATGTATCCTACTAGCAGGGGTGTGCTCTTTCACTGGAAGGGTACTCACAGGATTCTCTGGTTTTTCTTAGTCAGTTTTGAGCTCAGGCTTCCAAGTGAGAAAAATCAATCCTCGTTTTTGCTTCTCCATTGTCTCTAGCTCTCTACAGTTTTTCTTTCAATTTTCCATCTCTAACCTAGTCCCACTCCAGTCAACAGAGGACAAACATCTTTTCATCTGCTTGAGAATTCTGGGACTTTAGAACTTGTCAATATCTTTCCTGTAGTTAGGCCTGACTAGAAACAATCTTCTTCAGCCAGAATTCGTTGTCTTTTTGTTATCTCAGGACACTAAAACCTGGCAAATTAACATGTACATGTAGTTTAAGCCATGTTCCAGATCCAACATAGTGTCAGCAGACTCACAAACCTATGCTTCTGTCTTGTGTACCATGCTCACATTACACAGTTTCCTGCCCATTACATTTGCTCTGTGGTGTTTATGAGTAAACGCTGCATTCAAGTTTGGCTGCAGATGCACTCGACCCCTGGCAGGTGTTTGGTGTGTGGGAAATGGCACAGAGGAGTGAGAAAACACTGCAGCCTTGGAAGACAGCAAGTAGTTCAGTATGATGAGAGGACAGAGAATAAGGGAGGGAGCAGAAAGACTTGAGGCTAAGATGTACAAAGAAATCAGAAAATAAAGGGCATGCTTGTTATAAAAAACTCTAGACTTAGGAGGACGATGGGTAGCCACTAAAGAAAGGGTTTAGAACACTAAAGAGCAACATAATCACGTAAGTGTTTCAGAATTCTCTCTCCGAGGGCAATGGGAGACCTGGATTTAATAGCAGAAACATTGGAGACAAAGAAACTGGTCAGGAGATTACTGTTCTCTAGTCAAAAGACGAGGTGGATCCCACTGTGCTCCAGCCGCAGGACCAGGAGAAGATCCTGAGCGCAGGAGGAGGGGAACAGGGGCTTCCACCACCGCCCACAGCGCGGCCGGTCCACAGCCTAGGAGCAGTATGGTAAGCACAACTCTATTCACCCGAACCTCCGGTCGGAGAGCTAAGTAGTAACCCTGACCCCTCAAAGCTACCGCAATACAGCGGGAGCTTTACCAGCTTCTAACACAGAGTTTCTTTGACTGTGATCATTCATGCTTCTGACCACGCTAAGGATTCTGTAGCAATCTCTTTCTTGCCCAGGAGGGCTGCAGCTGTCCTGTGGAAAAGGAAATGACACTGCGCATGTGTAGGATAAGTGGTGTTTTCATAAGATACAGAAAATAAACCAGAAATGAATTATGGGGGAGAGAGAAGGCAAAAGAAGGAAGGGGTTCATATATATGATGAATTAAAACTAACCCAAAGTGCCAAAATGCCATAGTATTATCTTGCCATTTTAGCAACTGAACTCTTAAAACTGTTTGTAGGAATAACAGATTAAAGTTTTGAGGATATCTGTTAGAAAAGCTGGCTGGCACCAGGTCAATTTTTATTTATTTATTTGTTTATTTTAATCAATATTTTAATTCCATGAGGATTCACAGTTCTGTACATAGTTGCTTCTCTACGAAAGTGGAATTCCATTGCCCTCTCCCCTCTTCCTCTCCCGGGTTTTTTATAACTCTTTTCCTTTGTGCCTCAGTATCTCCAAATAACATGCTATCATTGCTACGTCTTGATTTTCACTTCCAAGGATTAGCTATCCACTCCCCACGATGGGAGGTAGCCTGTCTGTGACGTTCACACAGATCTACCCGCCCCCCCATCGCCACATCCTTGCACCCTTCACCGTCTTCTCTCCCTCTCCCCTCCCTCTCTGACATCATAGAACTGTAACTTGGGTTAAATAAATCATCGGTTTTTATATGATTTTGACAATTTAAATGATATTTAGACCTGAACTGTAGTAAACTATTTTTACTTTGTACCATAACTTGTAATATTTCCTACAATGAATAATTATTATTTTATTGTTATTGTCTTATTCCTTTTGTTATTTATTTTATAGGCTTATTACTAATTTCACCCCAAACTCTCATAAAACATTGACATCTCAGGTCTTGTATTAGTGGCATCTTCTTGGAAAAATCTGTCCTGAAACCTCTGGCTAGTTTCAAAATGGACTAAATCCCTGTAATTCTGGTACAGAGCTGTCACGTGGTCTTCCTCCTGCACCACCACAACGGTGATATTTTTGGATCCCCTGGTGATTGGACCCTTGTTCTCCCCTTTTGGTAGCCCCCATAGTCCCACAGCTGCTTCTTAAGAACAAAGCACGGTAAGTACAGTTTTTGACATACTATATCTTATAAAAATATTTATTATACATTGTGACTTGATTTATAATTTAGCTTGCAAAAGAATTCTAGATAAAAATTAATTTTTCCCTAAAATTTTAAAGTCTTGTGGTTTTTGTTAGTGTAAGAGAAGTCTCAAGTCATTGTGATCAACTCCTGATTTTTTTTAAATGTGACCTCTGTATTTTCTGTCTTTCTAGAATTTTGTTGTTGTTCTTAGCATGCTGATATTTTCTGTTGATGCACCTTGTCCTGGGTATATTTTCATCCAGCGAGCCAGGTACAGGTACACTGGACTCTTCCATTCTGGACATGCAAGCCCTGTGTGTCTGAAGATATTTTTTCAATCATTTTGTTGCTGATTCTTTTCTCAATTATTATGAAACATCTCTTAGGCACATATCATAACTTCTGGATTATTTTGCTAATTTTGTACCTTTATTTTACTATTAGTCATCTTACTTTTTTGTCTTATTTTCTGAAAGATTTCTGCATCCAGTAGGCACCTAATTATACCTTTTCACCTTCTACTGAGTTCTTACATGCATAATTTTGAAATGTTCTTTTGTCCTGTGAACATTTATTTTCCTTCTAAGTTCCTTTACTTAATTCATAATTGCAAAGTCTTTTCATCTTTCTCTAAAGGCATTTATTGATATTTATTTTTTGAAGTCTTGCTCTTATTGACAAAGCTGCTCCAATTTGCTTTCTTAATTGTTGAATCTGGTCTAAATTTCTCATGCAAGAGGCCTTCTTTAAAAACCTAACAATCTTAGGTCATCTATTCATCATTAAGTACAACAAGCTAAAATCTATTTGTAAACTCTGCGTTTGCGTACTATGTGCTTGTCTGATGGGCATTTGACCCATCTGCTTGGTAGGGCAGGTCAGAGCTTCTAGAGGAACCCTTCCCTGTCACCAGAGGAAAGGGGAGCGGCCAGGCTGCCACACTCAGGAGGATGAGTAGGGTTCGAGTTCAGGCTCCTTGGCCTCCGGTGGGTGTGCATTCACAGGGTGGCTGTCGCCCTCAATATTTTAGTCTTCCCTTATCTAGGGACATTTTATTTTACTCTCCTTGAAGGATAACTTCAAGTGTTTTCCTGGAATCGGAGAAGGCAGTGGCCTAGGAAAGCAAAGTCAGACCAGGATCTGGGGATCTAACTGATCCTCAACAACTTCTACCCACCCGTCTTCATCTTCATCTTCCTCACCTACCCACCGCATGACTTCTATTTTAGAGGATACATTTTGCACCAATCCCTGAGACTCTTAGAGATGCTGCAGTGTCAATCATGTTGTCCTTCAGTTCATACCCCTCGCCCCCACCCACACATCCAAGTGCTTCCAAACGTGAGGGAGCCCTCAGTACTAGTATTTTACAGTTTCCAAAATATTGTTGCTGTTTCTCTCCACACCATGTTCTCCCTCTTTGTATGTTTATTAACTAACAAACAAAAATAGTCTCGTATTACAGTTTAATGGGATCGTAAGAGGGAGTGAAGTTAGATGTACATGGTCCATCAGTCATATATACTCACAAGCCACACGCTAGTTTTCATTTGAGCATGTACTTTAAATTCGGCTCAGCTGAAGTCATAGTTAACAGTCTAAACAGGTCCCTTGGGCAAGTCCAATCTGGCCATCTTCAGAGAGGTACCTAACTGAGCAAATGATCAGGTTTTTTACATATGGAAAAGAGTATCAGACACATGCATAGACACACCCACAGACATGTGCACACACACACATATTTTATTAGTCAGGGTTCTCCAGAGAAACACAACCAACAGTATGTGGATGTGTACATAAATAGGTACGGGGAATTATGTTAAGCAATTATGAAGGCTGACAAGTCCAAAATCTACAGAGTAGGTTAGCAGGCTGAAGACCCAGGGAAGAACCGATGTTAATGTTTGAAAGCCATCTGCCAGCAGAATTCCTTCTTGCTTGGCAAAGTCAATCTTTGTTCTATTAAATCCTTCAACTGATGGGATGAGGCCCACCCATATAACAGAGAACAATCTGCTTTGTTCATAATCCACCAAGTTAAATGTAGATCTCATCCAAAAAACACAGAAAAAATATTTGATCAAATACATGGGCACCATGGCCTGGCCAAATTGACACATCAAATTAGCCATCACACATACACACACACACACACACACACACTCACACTCATGCACACACACACAATTTTTATTAGTAGAAATTGATGTCTTATATGAAACATAGTGGTTAAGAGCTTAGGTCTTAGATTACCGGAGTCTAAGATTGAACTTATTTCACCTTTGAAGCTAATTTTCTTTGCTTCCCTTCTTCTTCTGCTTTTATTTTCTTCATTTTCTTACAATGGGAAGGATAATAATATTATACACCCATAAGGAGAGTAAGTATTTTATAAATACACTGCAGAATGAACTGATAATGCAGCTGAAGCCGATTGCCTGTCTGGTTCACAGTAAGGTTGCAGATACGTGTCGTATCACTTTTGCTGTCACTACAGTCTTCTCCTAAGTATTAATTCCTTGGAGAGGCATTTCCTACTCATTTTCTCTGACATAGTGCTCCCCATCACTCATTAACACCTTTCCCTGCCTTATTTGCCTTCCTGAGGCTCGGAGGGCAGAGTTCTTTTTGTTTTGTTCACCACTATGTTTCTGCAAAGTACCTGACATATGTGTGGAAAGCAAAAGAGAAAAGAATGGAGCACATAGATTATTAGTGTCACAAAAATCAGACACGTGCTCGAACACTTTAACTTTTTGTTTTAGTCGGACTTGGTCTCAAAAAAAATTAAAGTCCTTTTGAAAACTAAACACAATATAAGCATCTGTTAGTACTGCAAAGCAGAATAATGGAAAAAATTAAAAATTCAACTTTGACAAAATAAAAACTTCTACTCATTAAATATGTAATTAAAGAAATGAATGGACAAACCACAGAGACTGAAACATATTTTTCAAAAAGCATATATCTGGCAAAGGACTGGTATTCAGAATTTATAAAGAAGTTCTACATTTCAATAATGAAAACTCAACCAATCTAGTAAAACATACGCAAAATATTTTCAGATACCTCTCAAAAGAAGATACAAATATGACCAATAAGCACATGAAAAATTGCTAAACATTATTAGACAGCAGAGAAACATCCATAAAAACTACAGTGAGATATAACTGCCCCCAACCAGAATGGCCAAAATTAAAGACTGATAATAACAAATGTTAACAGGTATAAGTGACATTAAATATGTTACAGTGTTGGTCAGAGTATAAAATGGCACTAAACCCATATATCCTCAGCAATTCTAAAGCCGGGTATTTATCTAAGAGAAATGAAAATGTATATCCACAAAAATACTTATACCATATGCTTATGGAGGATTTATACCTGAGGCCAAAATATTGAAACAGCTTGGTGTCCACCAATAGGAAAGTGGATAAATAAACTGTGGTATAATGAGATAAAAGTATTATTTAGCAATAAAAAGAAAAGAGCTAATTCAACAGGGATGAACCTCAAAAATATTATGAGGTTACATAATACAAGAAACCTTACGTGAAAAAATCCTATACTGTGTAATTCTATTTATATGAATTTTAAAAATACACAAATTTAGCTTATCGTGGAAAAAAAATCAATAACAATTGCTTAGGGTAGTGGTGGTGGGAAATGAGTGGGAGAGATTAAGGAAAAACTCCCTGGTAAAGTTTAATTATTGATAGGGGTTTGGTTATCCAAGTATATGCATTTGTCAACACTTAGCAAAAGAAAATAAGATTTATGTAGTTTATCTTTTGTAAATGTTACCTCAAAGGGCAGAAAACACTATTAGCAAATATTGAACTCTACATAATGATATGCAGGCAGTAGTATTTATCATGCACATTTATTTAATTTACTATGAAATGAATCAAAAAGATAAGATGGATTCATAGATGGAGACACTGGTGACGGGAAGAGTAGACATCTGATGAAGCAAGCATGGCAAAATATTACTAGTAGACTCTAGAGGGTGTTCCCTGTAAAATCCATCCAATTTTGCCATAAGTTTGAGAATGCACAAAGTAAAATGTTGGAAAAAATAAAATCTGAATTTAAAAAAATTAAAAGAATCAAAGATATCATAGGTTTTCAGGAACCTAAGGTGTTTTTGTGGTTCTAGTTGCACTTCTGAGCTTTGAGTTTTCAAGAGTTCAAGGCAAAAGGACAGATACACTGGGTTATAGAGTCCTTGCTGCCTGAAGATAGACGGTTCCTGGTCATGCAACAATCTAAGTATGATGCTACCTAAGCCTGCCTTGCTCCCCAGATACGCTCTTAGCTCAGAGGTAATCTGAAAAAAGAAAATAAACAAACAAAAACCCAACACATTATTCTTTCTTTTGTCTTTGAAAGATACAAAGAAGCATATGTTTTCCAATGTCAAAGATGTGAATCACATTCCACGACCAAAGAGCACATGCTGATGACCTCCAATGAGGCTGGCCCAATTCCTGCCTCGTGAAACTGTTCAGCAATAATTACCCTCCCCGTGGTTAAATCAAGACCTTGAAGTCAATATCTGAAGTTTGGTGTTACATTACCACCAAGCATTTCCAACCATGCTGTTTCACAGACGGTACTTCAAACACTATTGTTCTGAAGGGACTTGAGAACAAAAATACAGCTATAAAGTTCCTGAAAAATACTCAGTGATGCAAATATCAATAAGTAAAGAGTAAGGATTACATAGAGGCCATGCTGTAAGTCTCATAAGAGGCAAGATGTTTCACCTGAATTGTCTCCTTTGGTTTACAAAACATGGGCCTGGGTACATTTGCTCATATCATTTGTTTGCATTTTAACATTTACCACACTGAATTATCACCATTTGCATAGGGAACATTCTACTAGACTATGCTCTCTTGAGGCAAGGTCAATATACTTTTCATCTCTATATTTCAGCTAGGTACTAGGTACACTTACAAGGTAGATGTAAAATTAATTATTTGATAAATCCATGAGGAAGGAAAGAATAAATATTTTTAGTTAATTTGTTTGTGTATAGAGTTTGACTCTATGTATTTTCTGATGCCATATCTTAAGATGGCCTACCACTTAGAAACATTTTAGTTGCAAATAGGCAAAAACCAACCCAAAGTGATTTAAGAAAAAAAAAAAAGATGCATGTAATGAAAATTTCAGTGATAATGTTACCAAAAGTTCAGTACTTGTCACTGAGACAGCATCAGAGGAATGAGGACAAGTGGTTTGAGCAGAAGGAAAGAAGAGCTTATTAATTTGCTGGCAAATGAGGAGGCTGGCAGACTCCTATCTCAAAGTACCAGCGTCCTGCCTCTGAGCATAAGTACAGAGATTTAAAAGGTTCTGATTAATCCCATAATCCCATCTTCAACTAAAACAATCTCCAGATTCATCCCATCTACAGCTAAGACAATCTCATGACCTCCGCCTGGACGATTCCCTTGAGCCATCTCCTATGGCACAAAGAACAAAGCACACTCCCCTGCTCTTCCAGACCACTGGCCTGAGGCACGGATGTAGGTTTTAGTTCTCAAAAAGGGTGAGGGGGTTTTGAAGAGACAGAAAACATTTTTACCCTTTTCAAGCCATTCTCTCTGTTACAATAAGGCTGGCTTTAGATGTACATTTTCTGGAACTAATGTGAATCTATTTTCTCTTCATCTCTCAGCTCTCCTCTACTCTGCTATTCTTACATTTTTGTCTCACTGGCAGACTCTCCCCTGAGGTCCCAGTTGGCTGACTGCAACTCCCACAGAACATCCTTTCAGGTTTGGATCAAGTGGAGAAAGAGAAAGAATCCTTTTCCCTGTATCCACAGCAATAGTCCTGACAGTGGCACTGATTGTTGTAGCTTGGATATCTCTCCCCTACCTGAATGTCAAAGTTTTTGTTTCACATAAACTATCATTTACCATTCTATACACAATGAATAAATTCAAAATCCATAAAGGATTTAAAAAGAACCTACAAACCCTTATTTGAACGACATGTATAATAAAATATTTTTTTCTGAAGCATTTCTCATATACAACACCAGACAAAGTGTTTTTATTACATTTATTCTCCAAGGGATCTTTCAGCCAGATGATACATTACATAAAAATCACTTCCTAATGGTTTTCTCCATCTTGTCATAAAAACTTAAAAACTTGTTCACATGGCTAAAGCCATTTCCCTCACTCCTTTATTGCATATCTGAATTACACCTACTCATTTTTCAAGGGTGAGCTTAAACTCTGTCTTTCCTCTAAATATTTCCAAATTACTCCAGTGGTGAATGTTGTGCTTCCTGTCTCTGAACTGAGATGATATTTCCTGTCCCTGCCTATCACTGTGCATCACCCATGATACACATGTTGGCACTATATGACTTTAGTTTGATACAGTGGCTAAAAACACTCTTGTGTAAATTCAGTTTGTGATGATGTCTCTAACTTTTAATTTTTCTCAGATGCAGGATGAGTAGAAAAAGTGCACATTGTAATCTAACTAGGAATAAAGAGATGTCATAAGCAGTGCATTTAAAATTGTATTTGGCATACATTAAACATTAGGAAAGTGTAGCCACAATTTTCATTATTTAATTATCCCACTGGTTATTTTTAAGTGTATATTGGCACTTCACAAAACTGTAGACTCTTTGAGGACAGATAATCTATACCAAAAGTTTTTGTATCCTCAGCATCTACCACAATGGCTTGAAGATCACAGACAGTCAATAAATTTTGGTCTAATATCCCCAGTTGCTATTATCTGCTACGGGAGATTTGTGCAGTGGAAATTTTCAAGCATAAGATACTATATACTGGTAGAGAGATACCTTTTAAGTAAAATATATATCACTTTTTTGATGGATTTCTTGTATTTTCTGAAATTGTTTTGTCCCCCATACATTTTTCAAGGGCCCTTCTCCACTGAAGTCTATCTGTGCAGTCTGTGTAACACTGAGCTATTTCATTTCCTTTTTTTATCTTATTGGGATAAAATTCTGACAGTAAAATGACATAGAAGAAAAAAATGCTCATCATAGTGATTATTTTAGGGTGGACAGGTTCTCTTTGTTAAGAACATTCTTTGCAAAGGATTTTTAAACAAAATTATTTGCCTTCATTGTACATTTATCTGGTAAAACTTCCGAGCTTAATTTTTCAGATATTTCCAAAATTAGTAGCTTAAGTAGAAATATGGTTTGTTTTGACATGTGATTATGATTTGCAATGATAGTGGTTTTAAGACATGTTTGCAAATTCTTGGACACTCTTGCTATCAAAAAACATAGTCTATATCCCCTCCGCCTGAACCTGGGTGGGACTTTGGAACTGCCTCAACAAATAGAAAGTGACAAAAATGACATGGCATGACTTCCATGGCTACTTTAAAAAGGGACATGTAGCTTTTGCTAGGTTCTTACTGGACCCTGGCTCCAGGAGCCCTGACCTCAAATATAAGATATCCCACTGTCTTAAGATGACCATACTGAAAGACCAAGTGAGAAAGATCATAGAGGCAAGACATGGAGGAATTCCCAGTTCTTCCAGCCCTTACTGCTTGAATCTCTCATCCCAGGAGGTAGGCATATGAGGGAAGGCACCTCCCAGTGGCGCCAGGCTCAGCCACTGTCTTACTAAAATGGTACGAGATATACCAAGTCAGAGCCTAGCCAACCTCCAAACTGGGGGGCAAAATAGATTATCGCTAATGTCTTAAGCTAATGTAGGCAGTTTCAAGCATTGAAAATGTGTGAATAAATTGATTTTCATCAGAGGAATAATAAGATGAGACACACACAATGTAAGGATTTATACCATAGCATTCATTAATAAAACATACCCAAATGGATAAAACCTGAAAACTTAATGGGAAGTGAAAATAAACAAGTAGTAAAAGGATATTAGCACTACAATATTGTGTACATTAACTTAAAAATTTTAAATTTTAAAAAATAAATTTAACAATTTATATAAATACTATGTGTTAGTTAATATGTGTATATGTATATAAATTAATATGTGCATATATAATACATTTTGATAGGCATATACATTAATAGCAAAGTTATGGAACATCACTCAAAAGAATATATATCATCTGGTTTCAAACAAAACTAGAATTATTTTTTCTAGATCTGTGAAAAATGATGTTGGTATTTTAATAGGGATTGCATTGAATGTGTAGATTACTTTTGATAGTATAGACATTTTAACAATGTTGATTTTGCTGATCCATGAGCATGGTATGGTTTTCCACCTGTTTATGTCCTCTGCTATCTCCTTCCTCGGTGTTTCGTAGTTCTCCCTGTAGAGGCCTTTCACCCACTTAGCTAAATTTATTCCTAGGTATTTTATTTTCTTTGTTGCTATTGTGAAAGGTATTGAGTCTTTGATTTTATTCTCAGTTTGACTGTTGTTGGCATATATGAATGATCCTAATTTCTGTACATTGATTTTGTAACCTGAGATGTGCTGAATGTGTTTATCAATTCTAGTAGTCTCATGATAGAATATTTGGGGTTTTCTAAATATAATATCATATTGTCAGCAAAAAGCAATAGTTTGACCTCTTTTGCCCCCATTTTGATGCCCTTGATTTTCTTCTCTTGCCTGATTGCTCTGGCTAGGACTTCCAGCACTATGTTGAATAGAAGTGGTGATAGAGGGCAAACTTGTCTGGTTCCAGTTCTAAGCAGGAATGCTTTCAATTTTTCCCTGTTCTGTATGGGGTTGGCTGAGGGTTTGTTATATATGGCTTTTACCATTTTGAGGTAAGTCCCATCTATGCCTATTTTGTTAAGCATTCTTATAAAAAAATATGCTGAATTTTGTTGAATGCTTTTTCTGCATCTATTGAGAGGATCATATGGTCTTTGATTTTACTTCTATTTATGTGGTGGATTACATTTATAGATTTGTGTGTGTTGAACCATCCCTGAATCTCTGGGATGAAGTCCATTTGGTCCTGATGGATTCTTTTTTTTTATAAGTACCTGAATTCTGTTTACTAGGATTTTATTGAGAATTTTTGCATCTGTATCCATAAAGGATATTGGTCTGTAGTTTTCTTTTTTTGTTTCATCCTTTCCTGGTTTTGGTATCAGGGTGATGTTGGCTTTTTAAAACATTTTGGGGAGGATTCCTTCCTTCTCAATGTTGTGGAAAAATTCTGCAGGATAGGCACCAGTTCTTCTCCGTAGGTCTGGTAAAAATTTGGTGTAAAACCATCTGGTCTGGAACTTTATTTTAGGAGGGTTTTTTATTGCTGCTTCAATTTTTGTACTTGATATTGGTCTGTTCAGAAATTCTATTTCTTCCTGATTGAGCCCTGGGAGGATGTGTGCTTCTGAGAATTTGTCCATTTCATCCATGTATTCAAGTTTATATGCATAAAGATTTTTATGGTATTCATAGATATTTTGTATTTCCATGGTATAAGTTGTAATTTCTCCTTTTTCATTCCTGATTGAGCTTATTAGAATCCTTTCTTTTCTGATTCTGGTTAATCTAGCAAGAAGAAGGTCAATTTTGTTTATCTTTTCAAAGAACAAACTTTTTGCTTTATTAATGTTCTGTATAGTTTTTTTATTACTAATTTCCTTTAGTTCTGCTCTGATCTTGGTTCTTTCTTTTCTTCTGCTGCATTTGGGATTGGTTTGCTCATCCTTTTCCAATTCATTGAGATGATTCATTTGATTGTTTGTGATCTTTCTGTATTTTGGATGCAAGCATTTATAGCTATAAAATTTCCTCTCAGGATTGCTTTAGTTGTGTCCCACATATTTTGATAACTTCTGTCCCCTTTATCATTTACTTCAGAGAATATTTTAATTTCCATCTTAATTTCCTCCTTGACCCAATAATCGTTCAGCAGTAGATTGTTTAGTTTCCATGACTTTGTGTAGAGATGAGTGTTTTTGTTGGAGTTGGTCTCTAATTTTATTTCACTGTGGTCTGAGAAGATGCATGGCATAATTTCTATTTTTTTTTTTTAATTTGTTGAGACATGCTTTGTGACCTAGGTTATGGTCAATCTTATGTCCCATGAGCTGATGAGAAAAAAATGTATATTCAGTGGTTTTTGGGTAAAATGTTTTGTAAATGTATGTCAGTCCCATTTGTTCTTGAGCTTTGTTCAAGTTCACTGTTTCTTTGTTTATTTTATGTTTGGATGATCTGTCCTGTTGTGTCAGAGGGGTGTTGAAGACCCCAGCTATTACAGTGTTGCTTTGTTATCATTTTATTTAGATCAGGTAGAATTTTCTTAATGAATCTGGGTGCACCTGAGTTATGTGAATAAATATTTAGAATCATTATATGCTCTTGTTGAATTGTTCCCTTTACCATTATATAATGATTGTCTCCCATTATCTTTGTTGATTTGAAGACTAAGTTATATGAAATGAGAACTGCTATACCAGCTTTCTTTTGGTGTCTATTTGCATAGAATACTGATTTCCAGCGCTTCACCTTGAGTTTGAATGAATCCTTGTAGGTTAGATGTATTCCCTGAGGTTAGCAGATACAAGGCTATAACAACCAAAACAACATGGTACTTGCATAAGAACAGAGACATAGACCAATGGAACAGAACTGAGAACCCAGATATAAAGCCATTCTTGCATAAGTGATCTTTGACAAAGCAGACAAAATTATACTCTGGGGAAAAGAATAGTTATTCAATAAATGGTGCTGGGAAAATTGGATAGCCATATGTAGAAGACTGATACAGAATCCACACCTCTCACCTCTCACAAAAATTAATTTATGATGGATAACAGCCTTAAGCCTAAGGCAGGAAACCATAAGAATTCTAGAAGAAAATGTTGGAAAAAACTCTTATAGACATGAGCCTAGGCAAAGAATTTATGAAGAAGACCCCAAAGGCAATCACAGCAACAACTAAAATAAATAAATGGGACCTGGTCAAATTAAAAAGGTTCTGCATAGACAAGGAAACTATCATCAGAGCAAATAGACAACCTACAGAATGGGAGAAAATATTCACATGTTACACATCTGATAAAGGGCTAATAACTAGAATCTATGTAGAATTCAGAAAAATCAATAAGAAGAAATCAAATCCATTAAAAAGTGGGCAAAAGACATGAACAGAAATTTTCAAAAGAACAAAATGATGAAGGGAAAGACAGACAAAGAGAAAACAGAATCAGACTCAGATGCACAAAATAATTTTGTTCCTCAACTACAGAAAAACCAGAAAGGAGGCATTTATTACAGAAATACTTGAGCTTTTCCAAACTACATTGTGGAGGAAGGAGCTCGCTGTGTGCAGAGCACCATGAATGGAGAAGCACTCACGTCAAGTGATAGCATCTTGAAATTTCAGAAGAGAAACAAAGGGAAGATCCTAACAGGTTGTAGAAAGCGTGAATCGCAGTCATGCTATGAGGAAGGAGGAACTAATATGGCATAAGACTTCTCAGGTGCTATCTCAGAAGCTAATAGTGCAGTGAAGTGACGTCTCAACAATTCTAAGGGAAGAGATTTTCAAACTAAACATTCTATGCCTCACTTAGCTAATAATCAAGTATGAGAAAAGAATTAAGACTTTTCATATAAGCAAGGCATAAAGTTTTTCATTTTTGTCATATTTATTTTTTTTCAGAATGCACTCTCTCAAAATGCAGGAAAGAGCCAAGCGGAAAATCAGGGTCTCCAGGCAAGGAGAGTAAAATGCAGCACAGGGCACAATGTATCTCCTGGCTGATGATGAGGGGAAAACCCAGGAGGAAAACAGCAACAGGCCCAGAGAGCAAAAGTCTTGACTGGAGCAGGAAGATCAAAGGCTGCAGGAGGAAAAGATGAAATAAAGCCGCATACCTGACATGTTTTGCATATTGAAAGGAGAATCGCATTTCAAGCAGTTTAAGGATAAACTCGTGGTCGACATATAGCCCATCAAACATGGGAAAACATAAGGACACAGAGATTCATGGGAGAATAAATATAATTACAGTACAACGAGTGGCTTAAGCAGGCTAATGTTTTTTTAGTGGCAGTGATGTAAACACAGAATATTAATGTGGCCAACAATTGTGCCTTAATTCTTCTGGGTGGAGGGTGTGTAAGAAAGCTAAATTCTTATTTTCCACAGTACAAAAACCATACTGATCTCTGAAATTGAAAAGTCACAAGTTAGCCGTGTAAACGTGTTATTTAGAAAAATAGACATGGTACTGGAAGAAACAACTGAAATAGTTTAAAATGTTTTTGTGTGTGGGGATGTTAAATCAGGGAGAAAGATGGGTGGGACAAAGAACTGTTTTTGTTTTTTATTGTAAGATCTTACCAAACAATTTTACTTTTTGTGCAGGTTTTATGTTGATTAAGTAATATTTAAAATTGAATTACTCAAAAGTTCATGTTAGAATACCTACTGTGGCCTGGACATCCCCCAGGCACTATGGGAGACGCAGGAAATTCTGGAGAAATTTCAGTATACGTGTGGTCTGCAGAGAAACTCGAATTTAATTGAAAGTGGAAGTCTTCTACATATATAAACTACCTAAAGATTGATAATTAACTGAGAGGTTTTCTGGTGCAGAATGGAGTAATAGGAAGCCAAAGAAGGCAGCCCTCCAGGGGCAAAATAGCTTTATAGAGGAGGAAAGACTTTAGCAGGCCCTGGAAGGAGATATTTGTATGAACTAAAATTTGGCAACATTTCCTTAACACTCTACCATGACAGGTACTGTTCTGAGTGAGTTCTGTTCATTCTTTGATTTAATTCCTGATCCAGCCTTGCATGGTAGGTTTTGTTATGATCATCCCTCCTTTTCAGATGAAACCCTGCAGGCTCTACACAAGTCAAGTGTCTGCACTCACAGGAATGCTGAGTAGCAAGTAGGGGGTGAATGAGCAACTTACACTGTCGTTCACAGTTTCCTCCTCTGAAATATAAGTGTCTTAAGCCATGTGAACTCCAAGTTCTCTTCCACGGATATTCTTTGTCCTATAATCCTCCAATTGTGACTTTTCTGGGAGCTTGGTTGGGGAAGGAGTAGGGGAAGAGCATGCAACCAGTGTGTTTGTGTCTTGCTTTTTTTTAATAATTTGAATAATAGTACTCATTTGTCTTCAGTTTAAAAACAATAATAATAATAATAGAAAAGAGGATAGTGGTTAGGCCCCTAATATAAAAAAAATGCAATAATGCACCAGCTAGTTAGCTCTCATGACCACAGTTCCTCTTCATTACTGTAGAAAGGTGGCTACAGCTTAGTCTAGGTCAGTTAATTTGAGGTTTGGAAAACAGCCCAGTTTGGAAGTTCAAGCATATTTAACTTGCATTCTAATTGAGTTGGGTATTTTGGCTGGATGCTTGACCCAGAGCAAAGCATTTGATCTCTTCATGAATTGCCAGCTCACACGTATGCACCTCATCCGCTGAGGAGGCCTGAGTCTGCATGTGCTCACCCAGTATTGAGAGCTGAACCTGCTAACACCAGGCCTCGGCCCAGGCTTTCTTACTGCGTGTATTTTCCTTCCATGCACCGCAGGGAAGTAGAACCCAGGGGGTGAGATTACGGGATTGGCATTGAGATCTGTCCATAAGTCCTTGCTCTACTCTAGCTATGTGACCTTGAAGCTCGAACTCCCTCGCCTCTGCTTTCTTATCTAAAAAACAGGAAAGAAGAAAAAAATAGACACATGTAGTGACTACTGCATAAGGCTATTGTATTAAAAGAGATAGTGAACAAAATTTTAGCACAATACTTAGGTTTCAACAAATGTTAAGTGTCTTTTGTTGTTATTTGGCTTGGTGTTTATTTGCTCACCTCTCTGTCAACCTACCTACCTACCTACCTCTCTTTCTCAGGGACTTACTGACAATGTGCATTCCCATCCTTACCCCAGCCAATTTACTAGTTATTTTCGAACCACTCCTAGGTGTGCAGACTTCAAAGTCAATAACTAAATACATTTTAACTAGCTACTTTGTACTGACTTCCAAATTTGGATCTTTGGATTTTGTCTGTTTTTCATCTTAGGACACTTCTTTTGAGATGGCACAAGAAGGTGAATGTATGGTTTTTAGGGCTCGGAACATGATACCCCAAAGTATGGTACCTGGGCATGCTGAGTCCTTTGAAGCGAAGTGGATTTGGAAGGGCCTCAGAAGCAAGGTCTCTCTGACCTTTTCACTCCCTCTATTTTCCCTCTCTTCATTCTCTCCCGAGTGCATCATAAAAACTACAGTTTTTCTCCCACATAGTAAGTCATAACTCCTAGGAAAGAAGGTCTCTGGCCTCCTTCCTTTTCCCTGAAGGTGCTCATGGTTTCCTGGTCCATAACTGCAAGGGAAAGGAGGAAAGAATGTCTCACAGAGATGCAGAAAAGAGTCTGAACAGACAGGCCTTGCAGGGGCCCCCCTCACTCAGTTACCAGGAGGTCACACCCTTTTTGTCCAATCACTTTTCTCCACGGCTATCCACTGTATCCACTTCTCTCATCAGATTTAACATAAAAAACACAGAATTTTCCATGGGCCTTCGGGTCTTCATTTGTAAAGATTTCCATGTCACATAAAACCTTAGTTAAATAAATTTATTATGCTTCTCTCTTGTTAATCTATCTTTTCTTATAGGAATATCAGCCATGACCCTGCAATGAATGAGGAAGAGAGATGACTTTTTCTCCCCTGCCTGATGTTGCTTACACTGAAGACAAGGCATTTGGAATCTAGTCACCCACGTCTGATTTGTTTCTCTCTCAGCATCGACTGGAAAAGCAGTAGTGAAGTAGTTATGTGACCTTTTGGAAACCAAGTTTTTTCATCAGCAAAATGGGAATGCCAGGACTTACTTTGTCTCTGCAAAGTAAGATCGTGACTGTGAGAATTGCAAAGTCTGTGAGGCCGGCAAAGAACGAAAGCCAAGAGAAGGAGCTGCCGTTGTTAATGCAGCTCTCGCCAGAAGGAAGGAAAACTTAACAGATCATTATTTTCACTTCAGAACTTTGTCTTGACAAACACTAAGATTGGTTGATTGGTTTTTAGGAAGGTGATTAAATTTTTATCCTGTGATTCTCCCTTAACATTTCTGAAAATGTTTCTTGAACTTTCAATGGCCTTTTATTTTCTCAGAATAGAATCATAAACTGATCAGTTGAGTGAGAAGGAAAACCAGAATACATCTTGTCTATTCTCTTCATTTTGTTACCTAAAGTTAGGTACTTGTTAGGTCCGGAGCCGAGAGAGAGAGACACAAAGCCTCCTGTGTAGCAAAATGCTGTTTATTTTGGGCATCGGGTGCAGACGGGTGGAGGCCAAAGAGCATCCCCCCGCCGAGGGAGGGGACAGCCTTGGGCTTTATAGAGGGCTTCTCTGGGGGGAGTGAGTACCTGGGTCAGAACAGCTGCTGCAATAAAAATTTTTTTTAAACAACCAATTTCTGGGACCCCAGGGTCAGTCTCATCCTGTAGAGATAAGGGTGGGGGGTAGTTCCCTCCTTATCAGGGGGGATAGGAGTGCCAGCTGCCGCTGTCTGTTAGGTTTGCAATCTCTGGGACTCTCCAGACTCCTGCAGCTGTTGTCTTGTAAGCCTCAGTTTTGTATTAACCACATTCTGTCCTGTACATACTTTTCAGGTTCCCACCTGGAACAAACCTAACACTTGTCCCTGAGACTGAATTAGTGAGACCAAAGAACAAGGAAAAGTGGTTTGAGGAAATGGAAAGAGAAGTTTATTAATTTGCCAGTGAATGAGGGGAACAGTAAACTAGCGTCTCAAAGACTGCCATCCTGACGTCAAGCAGAAAAACAGGGTTTTTTTAAAAGGGGGGGTTGGCAGTTGGGCTCAGGTCTACAGTGACCACTGGTGTCACATATCATGGGCTTGGGCTATTGTTTAACTGTAATTGGTGGTTTCTGTGGACCTTATCAACGATCTTGTGATCCTTGAATAATTCTATTGACCCATCTCCTGTGGTTTAAGATACTAGAAAACAAACAGCAAAGGACAATCCCTCTGTTTACTGGCCTGGTGAAGGAATGTAGGTTTTAATTCCCAAAAAGGTTGGGGGGTTTTAAAGAGACAACTCACAAAACATTTCCTTGCCCTTCTCCAGATTTTTACCTCTGTTAACGGGAAGAAAAAGCCAAACTCTGTAAAATAATTTTAAAGAGATTTACTCTGAGCCAAATTTGAGAACCATGACTCAGAGCCACGCCCAAGAGGCCTTGAGCAAGTGGATTCGCAGTGGCTGGGTCACAGTTTGGTTTTATACATTTCAGGGAGACAGGGGTTACAGGTAAAGTCATAAATCATACGTGGGAGGCATACATGGTTTGGCCCAAAAAGGGGAGGCATACATGGTTTGGCCCAAAAAGGTGGGCCATCTCAAAGGGGGGGCTTATAGGTTATAGGTGGGTTTAAAAATTCTTTGACTTGTAATTGATTAAAGACAGGAAGCTTTGTCTAGAGGCTTGCAATGTTTTAAGATAAGAAGCTCTTATTCCGAGATAAGCCACCTGACATACATTTGTTGTGTAAATTGAGGAGCTGCAGGTTTGTCTTGCATACCCGTAGGCTTGTTAATGGGTTATAAAGGATGTCCCTAAGAAGGGGGGACATGATGAGGCATGTCTGACCTCCCCGCTCCTCGCAGGCAATTTAGTTTTAGAATATTCCTTTGGCCACAAGGGGGTCCATTCAGTCAGCTGGTGGGGGGGTGAGCCTTAAAATTTTATTTTAGTTCACACCTCTGTTATAATTTTAAGGCAAAGACACTTAGCTTAAGAGGCAAAAGACTCCCCCAGGCCCCTCAGCTTTTTAGGGGAAAATTCCACCCATTTAGAGGGGCTTCCCATTCTTACAGAGCAGCATCCTTTATCCATTCTTTGCTGGGGTTTAATAGCGTGTTCTTTGATAGTCTCTTTAGCATTTGAGATTATTCAAATATGTAAACACTGACAATTAAATCATAAGCCCATTGGACTTCTTGCCTCTCATTTCTTAACACAGAGCACATTTCTATGCTCTCTTTTCTGCACAGAAATGCACCCTAATCTTCCCCGCAATTTCTCTAAGCTGGTTAAAGCAGGACTAGTGGGGTTAGACGGTAGCTTGTTCCATTTTCCACAGAGCTATTCAGGAAAATATTCCTTTAAACTGACAATCTAGCTCTCATCAGATTACACTTTCATATTCAAATGTCTGAAACTGGAAAACAGCACTGCTTTTACTGAGCCTTTTTCATTTTCATCTGAATAATACTAATTCACCTAATTTCTCCTTTTGGGCCTACTTTGCTGGTCAATTATCTCCTCTGCCTTCATTCTGTTCTCACTCCTGGAGTGAGGTTCCTGGGTAGGAGGGCCTTTTTATTTGTTCGAATGGACCCAGTGGGGAAGTTCTTCCTGACAAAAGGACGTGAGCACCGACTAAGCCAATTAGTTGTCTTTAGCATAGATTTGTGAGGATGGAAAAAGAAAAAAAGTCAAGAGGAGAGAGGCAGCTTAAAGCCATGTCTCTGCACTGGAACTCCTGACATCACAGCCGCCACCAGACCATTCCTTGCCTCAAGGTGTGACCAAGAAGAAAGTCAGCTGGTGAAGGCCGACAGCACTGAGCCTGGCCTGCACCGCCAGCCATGGTTCTCGGAGCCCCCTGATCCCCCTCTCAGACTCACGCAGGTTCTAATTCTGACCCTTCAACAATGTGACCTTAGACATTTGACCTCTTCTTGCTTATTTTCAATTTCTGCATGTGTAAAATGAGGATGAGAATGCCTTGTACTCATTCTGGGAAAATCTGAATTAACAGTGTTTAAATCAGTAGCTGCAAACAGTCTCTCAGCATGTAGAGAAGACGCTGCTGCTGCTGCTGGGGAATCCGGGAAAACAGTGTTTATTCCAAAATATTAGGAAGAATGGTGTTTCCTTAATCCTTCAGACCATTAGTTTTAGTAAAACAAACAAAAATCGTTTAGCTAAGGAACCCAAACCTATAGGATTAATTACTTAGACAAGTTTTAGCAACTAAATAAACTTATGGACTGGAGAAGGACAGAGTGATCCACAGGTAATAGATTCCCAGGAGATTATTAATAATGGTACGGTGATAAATGGGGAATGGGGGAGGTGTGTTTCACTTTGTGGATGGTGTCATGGCACTTAACTAAACCTTTTCACACAAAGCATTTCTTGATGTTTTCTGCGAAAAGGTTGTCATTCTCCCATCCAAGTATTAATCAGGCCTGACCCTGCTTAGCTTATGAGCTCAGACGAAATCAGACAGATTCAGGGTGATGTGGTCACAGACAAAGAATTGTCATCCTGAGCTTGAAGGGACATTGATCACATCCAGGACACAATTTTAAAATTCTTCACATTTTTTTTGCCTATGCAATAAAATTTTTAAAATATTAAAGAAGTGACTAATTTTATTAGTTCTCAGTGTCATCCTGCATAAGTACTATGATTACATGTTGTTTGGTTTGACCTAGACTCATGGTGAAAAATCAGTATTAAAGAAGCAGCATCTTCTTGCCTAGACCTTTCTCAGTATCGTCAAGCTTGACAGCTGGGAAGCCTCTGAGCCTTCTCTGGATCAGCTCCCTCATTTCACATTAGAGGAAACTCTATTGCTGAGAGCGAAAGTGTCTTGTCCAAGGTCACACAGTGTGTCAGGAATAGATTTGAAACTAGGATTCAAACAGGCTTCTGAATCCCAGGCCAGTATAATGTCTGTTTTCATAGAATAAAAATTAGTTAATGAAGTTTGAGAGAAAATGTCCAATGCTAAAAAAAATTGGTATAAAATTGTCTTGATTTTTTTTTTCTTTTTCCGTCCTCAAAAATCTATCTACAGTGAGATGAATAAAGCTATGTTGCTCCTTTACTGCACAGGTTCTTTCGACGTGTTCATGTACATCCAAGTGCCAGGTTTGGGGAATATACTTTATTCCTCAAATATTATTTGCTAATGTGATCCTTTTTTATTTGCATAGTGTTTTAATCTTTTATAGAACACCCACACATAGCTTTTGGAATTCTTTTGCATGCCACAGTTTCCACGGAGCTGCATTAACTACCCATGACCTTAACCCAGACGTAAATGCTCCCAGTTGCAGGACATCAGCATCAGCCATTCCTGAACCTCTGAGGCCAGTGAACCCCCAGCACATAGTGGGTGCTAGGTGAGTTTTGAATAGCACTGCTTATTTCCACATTCATAGTAATAAAAATGATGCCAGTGAGCAGTTAGCCGAATGACTGAACCTAAATGGAAACTGGTGTTTCTGTGGTAGCCCACCATGCCACTGTTGGGATATAGTTTAATAAATTGGCTTGGAGTCTTTTATTAGAAAGACTATTTCTAACTGTCTCTCAGTTAGAAAAAATTAACCAGGGCTTCCTAAACTCTTGCCTTAACATGAAGTTAATATTTAAAGTATATATGTGAAACTCGCTATAAGGAAATTCAATAAACACCTGATAACAAGAAACTAGGGATCATAGCTAAGTTTTCTACGATATAAAAGTTATTTACTTTTCTTCAGTGTTTTCAGGGACTTATGCTGTACTTCATCTTTGTTTTTATCAAAACCCAGACATGCTGCAGGAAAATCACTGTATATGATTTTCTCAGCATTCATCACAGTCCCCTCCTGTCCACGTTTCTCACTAAAGCCACTGTAGCGTTTCAGTCTGACGTTTAACGATTGACGCATTAAACAACATTCACAGGAGGCCCCAAGCCCTCTGTGCATTCGGCAATGTATATATAAGGCACAGTGTGTCCTGAGCTTTGGCTCCTGCTCCCAACAAGTTCAGAGACTGCCAGGTAAGCACAGAGGGTCCCTGGCAAGCGAAGTCCAGAAGCGGGGCGCACATGTGTGGCAAGAGGAGGAAAGATAATAACACACAATGGAGAAAGAGTCCTTCATTTGACCTCTGTTCACATTAAAGGTCAGTTTATTTTCCTCTCTACAAGTCCTTCCCTTTCTCAATTTAGGGGTGTTTCCTGTCTTCCCTCATGCTCATCAAATTTTGTCACCTTTCCTTTTTTCAATAGTGACCTTTGGCCAGTGTATCATGTCATCTTAAGATATATTCATTTCTTTTACATTAATTCTGCCTAGTGAGGCTTATCTATGTATTTGATGAGCTACTCTCAATCTCTTAAGTGGAGTTGTCATAGGATGTGTCATATAACATACTTTAAGACTAATTATTATGAAATAATATTTATGGTGTTAGGTGAGAATGAGTTATTGAAAATCACTCTAAGTGTCAGCTATTCTTCTACCAAAATATTATACTCAAGTTTTCACTGTACGCAATTATGGAGAAAAATGTCTTTTGAGATAGAAATAATCAAAGCCTTTGAGAAAAGAAGACAGATATGTTATTGTTTCCATCTTGCTCCTACATTCCTGCACCTTTTCACTGAAGGGAACTAAATTGGTAAACTTATTCCTTTCCGAGTCTTGTGTTCTAACACTGTCACATCTTTTGCCCTTTCAGGTTACTGCAGATGGGTTATATGATGGTTCCCTAAGATCTTTCTTTTTTCCTAACTGGCCTGAAACTTTTCAGAACGTTGCCTTTCCTCTATTAAGGATGAGTACCCAGGGTCAATGCCAGGGATTATGGCCAAGCCCATTGAAAGCCTGGAGGGCCCAGCATTCAGCTTTTCTGATTTGAATATGACACTGCTCTTGGTTCTTCTTTATCTTTCAGCATTTAGATTTGACCTTGCCACAAAACTGACAGTTATTCAATTCAAAAATTCACATCCAGCTTTTTAAAAAACGAGAAGTGAAGAACTCATACGAACTCTCAGGATTTTTACGGCTTTCTGTTCAGGGCTCTTCTTTTCTAGCAGAGCACAAAAGTTTTTGGTCAATTGTCTAATGTAAATCTGCCTCATTTTTATCTCTTCCTGTGCTTATCAGTGTCTTGCCAGCTGCAGTCTTCCTCATTTCATCCTTAAATAGCCATTATACTTCTTTGTACTTTCTGCTTAGCTGTTTACTGGTATTATTCATCCCAACTCCAAAATGCAGAGCTGGGATTGCAGAATCTGATCCTCCGTTCCTGACATTCCCATTCTCATCAGCCCATTTTTTCAGAATCTGGGAACAAAGTCACTTGCTGGAATGTTCCAGATGCCCTGTCATTCCTCACTAAGGTGTTAGGGAAGCAACTTCAGTACATACCCATTGTCCACGTGAGGCGTGTGTTTGGAAGCTTGGAATTGTCCTGTTGACATTTCTGTATGTTAGAATCATCTGCTCTGAGTACACAAAACTTGCTTTTTTCCTTTAAGGTGACACACTTAGCCTAATTCACTTGATTGTATGATTAAATGTATAATCCACTCATGTCCCTGAGACTTCTCCAAAATATTTTAACTTCTTTTAGGTCCTTTGAACCAGACAAGCAAAATTTCAACAAGGAAGAGAGTTTATTTCTATTATAACTCAAGTTTATGTATGCTTTATGGTTAACAAGTATTTTTATATTCACAACCTCTTTTTTTTTTTTTTCTTTTTTTATTTCCACAGGAACTCTTTGAAATAAGCAAGAAACTGAGGTCATCCAGGTCATATCTGTCAAAGCTGTGACCCAAGGGGCTCCTTTGCTTTAAATCCTTCCCTATTCAGCTAACTCAAGAGCAGTCTTGATCTCTTTTGAATTCCACACCTCTCGGAGAGCTAGCTCTCAGCACTTCCAGCCTCATTTTCTAAGTTTATGTGCACATTTTAATGCTATTGGTTTCCAAAAGTAAAAGAGTGTTTATTTTATATCTCTGCTTTTCATGCTAAGACTGCTCAGACTTTGAATCCAATGCATATTTTTCTAATTTAGGTATCAGCCAAACATAACCTACAAGTCCTAGCAGGAGCCAAGCCTGTTTTTATATAGCCCAGGAGCTAAGAAAGTTTCTAGGTTTTTTTGTTGTTGTGTTATTATTTTTTTTTTCATTTTTAAGGAGTTGAACAAAATAAAAACAAGAAGAGTAGCAAGTTCATAACACATCAAAATAATAGGAAATTTAAATTTCAGTTTTCATACAGAAAGTTCTATAGAACACAGCCAGACACATCCATGTATGGAGTACCCACAAAACACTTTCACATGACAGGGGCAGAGTGGACTAGTTGCAACAGAGACTGATCCTTGAAGTGTAAAGCATTTACTATCTGCCTATCTATGTACAGAAAGATTTTCCAATCCCTATTGTCATTGATGAATATTTTCTCCCCCTCTGGCTTGCAGCTGTAATACTAATAACTAATATTAATATTTGTATTGCTCTGTGTAGTTTACAAAAATACTTCCACATTTCTCCTTTTATTTGTTACTCATGATAATTCAGTAAGGTAAATATTTTCATACACATATTACAAATTAGACACCCAAAGCTCAAAATAGTGATTCAACTGTCCCTGTTGCGTACAGCCAGGAAGGACTAGTGTTGGGTGGAATGAAGTCATCCGACACGAAATCCCATCTAATGCTTGCTTGGACATGATGTGACCTAGAAACAATTCCATTTCACTTCTACATGTGCCCTATCTGTCGCCTTTGCTTTCCTCATCCAAAGTGGAAGCTTTGATGTAAAAGGTCTTTCTCACGTCTTTGCTGTGTTGCCTGTCATTTTTAAATAACAACTTTCTAACTTTACTCTAAGCCATATTGAGCTAAGTACAATTTCCTGAATTGTCACGCTGGCTCTAGCCTCTATGCTTTCTTTCAAATGCTATTTCCTCTCTCTTAAGTGCTATTCTCTCCCTAACTTTTAATCATCCTCCAGACCTTAGAGACACAGCTAAAACACCACCTCCCTGAGGCAGGTGCTCACTCGCAGGTGTTAATCAGAACTCCAGGAGCTCTGTGGCACCTGCTGCGCATGGTTGTTGCTGAACTGCCAACCTTCCCAATGAAACCTTGGCCCCTTCCAAGCAGGTGCTATATCTTATTATGTGATTATTCACATTATATCACTCAAAATCCATATCGAAGGGACTTATTGAGTTTGAATCAGTGAATGAATTAGGAAGGGAATGAATAACTACTCTGAGACCATACACAACAGAGGCGGTATTACACACCATATTATTAACACAAAGACTCATCTTACACATCCTAAAGGATGACAAAACAAAAAGATGTCTTTCCATGTAGGATATAATGCTGAAGAACTTATATAGTAACACACACACATTAAGTTGATCCACATGTATTTGCCTCTGGCAGCTTGATTTCTCAGTTTGCCTGCTGCTTAGAATTAATTAGTTAATTAGTATTATTTGTTGAGACGGGATCTCACTATGTTGCCCAGGTTAGAGTGCAGTGGCTATTCACAGGCATGATCATTGTGCACTGCAGCCTCCAACTCCTGGGATCAGGCGATCCTCTCACCTCAGCCTCCTGAGTAGCTGAAACTACAGCTTCTTATAATTTAAATAAAGGAATAAATGGGACGTGCGGCATCTAGCACATTGCAGTTGTTCTGTTACCACTGCATCATGAAGTTTGCTTAATAAGCTTACCAGCTCCTTCATAGAAACCCAAAGAGATCTGCAGTATCGGGGTGCACTGTTACAGGAATGCACCACTGGTATTCCCAGATGGGTGCCATGGTGCCAAATGATGGCTCTCTGTTTATTGGGGTAAGGGGATCATTTGGCTTCTACCAGATTGTAAATTTACGTGCTGAAAGATGTTTCCTGTTGGCTCCAGCTTTAAGTAAGCATTATTTCTCCAAAGGCTATTCTACCACTTTAGATATCCACCAAGCAGGTGCCAACTACTCTGCCATCCACCAAGGATCGGGCCTGCGAGGAGACACATCACGGAGTGAAATGATTCCTGCAGCCCCGGTTCACACTCTACTGCTGCTTCAGTGTAGCTGGCCTGAGAAAGTCTCATTTCTGTATTAATGGCCTTCAAAGACCCTCTTCAACATCTGTTTGTCTTTTTATAAGGAGTGTCTTTTTGTTTGTGTGTTTCTAGTTTCATTGAGTAGGAGAAGTCTGGGACAGAGTAAGTAGCACAGGAGCCAAAATGCACCCCTTGAATTAGTTCCAGAGCAGCGAGGCTTAGCTCGGTGTGGCTTAAGGCCAGAGTGGGTTAGATCTTTACTCCTCGGCTAACCAGCTATATGGTTCTGAGAAACAGGTGTTCACATTCTATTTTCCAGGTAAGAAATTGAGTCACAGATGGGGTAGAGCTTTGCCCCAAGCTACATAGATAATAATTAACACAGTGGACGCTGAATCCAAGTGTTTGTAACATCAAAGTCTGTGCATTAATTTTAGCAAATTGATTGTTTCAGGCTAGATATCCTCATCTGCAAAATGAGAAAGCTATTACCTCTATCTATGGTTTTATTATAGTAAGAGGTAACATGCATAAAGACCTGGACACAGGTCCACAACAAATGGTAATTATTTTATTATTCTATTTATTACTTTTGCATATCCATAAGAATGTTTAACTCACTCTAATTCTCTTCATAAAGCTGGCCCGTATTTCTTTTTCTCCCCCAATTTTTTTTTTTTTATTGTGGCAAAATACACGTAGCAAATTTTACCACCTTAGCCATTTTGAAGTGTACAGTTCAAGGGCATTAAGAACATTCGCATTGTCACGCAACCAGCACTCTCTGTCTCCAGAACTCTTTTCATCTCTCCAAACTGAACCTCTGCACCCATCAAATCTTACCTCCCCTCCCTCCTTTCCCACCAACCCTCGCCGTCTGCAGCAACCACGCCCTTCTGCTTTCCGTCTGTGATGTTGACAACTCTAAGTACTTCAGATAGGCAAAGCCAGCACTTCTTAAATAAGAGCTTCACATACAAAAAAAGGTCCTGGAAGACAAAGACAAGGTGTCACACTTCCCAAACCACAGTGCCAGGGAAGTGAGAGCTGCGGCACTTGCCCTGTCACAGAGAGCAGCCCTGTGCACGCGCAGTGGGTGGCATTTTTGCTCCCTGCTGTAGGACAAGTTTGAACTCTTTAACTTCTTGAAGGCCCTTTAGAACAGTTGGAGCTTCTCTGAGGACTTGACTGAATTGGACTGACCTTTTCCACTAGTCAGTGCTGTTATTGGGGCCTGCGTGTCCTCCTCCAGGTGGATCTCGCATTTCTGGACCCAGCTTTCAGCAGCCCTGGTGTGCTGGTGTCAGACTGAGCTCAGCCACAGTGCTCATATGTTCAAAATGCTTTCCAGCCTGGCCTCCAGCTCTGAGCCTCTGGCTCAGACACTGTGAGATCACTTACCTGATCAAATTTAGGCCCAAGAAAATTCCTTCTTTTTGAACCATCATGAAAAATAAAAGAAATTCATATATATATTGCAATGGACTGAATGTTTGTGTCCCCCGCAAAATTCATATGTTGAAATCCTAATCTCTGATGTGACAGTATTATAAGGTGGGGCCTCAGGGAGGTGATTAGGTCCTGAGAGTGCAGCCCTCATGAATGGGATCAGCGTTCTTATAAAAGACACTCCAGAGAGCCCTCCCCATCCTCCCATCGCGTGAGGACGCAGTGAGAAGGTGGCCATCTGCAACCCAGAGAGCCCTCCCCATCTTCCCATCACGTGAGGACACAGTGAGAAGGTGGCCATCTGCAACCCAGAGGGGCCCTCACCGCAGCCTGACCATGCTGACACATTGACCTCAAACTTCTAGCCTCCAGAAATGGGAGAAATACATTTCTGCTGTTTATAAGCCACCTAGTTTATGGTATTTTGTTATAGAAGTCTGAATGGACTAAGACATCATTTACAAATCTGCGTATTTAAAAATAGCATGAGTTTTTCCCCCAAATATTGTATGTTTGTTTGGACTAAGACACAACTTTTTTTTCCTCCTTAATTTCATAGGCCTAAACCAAATACAGAGGTGAAACAGAGGATTCAAATTTACATACAAACTTCTCATTTTATTCTCTGTTTATGTAACTACAATCAAGCTCATGAAAAGGAAGAGAGGGAAACTAACATTTTTATCGAGTACATGAATATTGTTTTAAAATCTTTCGAGTGATGAGTCATTGAACTTCAGAGATGAGATGAGAAGGCACTTGTTCAACTACTGTCCCTCAGCTACCAATTAGAAGACTTAGGATTTGAGCCAGGGCTGTCTGCCCAAAAGCCTGTAAGGCCACTGTCTTTGATATCACAAATTATTGCAACAGTTCTTTTAAGATAAGTGATTCCTTTCATTATTCAGAATCGGGTCCTCTCTTTCAGGGGAGACATGCCAAAAGATCTCTCTAGAAAGGATTTATTAAAGGTCACAAACCTAACTTATGGCAGAGCCAGAACTAGAATTCAAGGCCTATCTCTAGCCCAGTTGGCTTACAAATAGCTACTGAGCCCTCGTGCTCAACAAAGCACGACTGCCCTTTCTCTGCCTCGCTTTATTTAACTCTGTGTGACACGTGTCGTCTGTTTTCTGTAAATGAGAACATGATGGAGGGACAAGTAATGACACACAGCATTATGGGGGTCTCGACCATGTATCCTGCTAAGTGGTTTTCACGCATTATTTTATTTAATCCTTGGGACCTGTGAAATTGTTTTAATGTTTTTGGTTTTGTTTTCTCAGTTTTTATCTGCAAAATCTAAGCATCCCTTGGTTAACTTATTTCAAGTCACAGAATGAGGGAATTGGATTTTAGGGGATTACTGCCCCAGCTGGTCTGGCTCCAATGTCCGTGCGTCTCTCCCATGTCAAATGCCTTTGAGCCTCATGCCATGTTGCTCCCTCACTTCTCCACCCTGTCAGCTCACTCAGAATCACGTTTTCTCCCCACGTCTTCACCGCGTGGGCTTAAAGAGGGTCATCAATGCTTTCATCTTGCTAAAGCCTGTGGCATTTATCTATTCTCATCTGACTTAAGTTTTCAGTGGCATTTAATGACTCTCCACTTCCTCCTGATGAAGCACTTGGTAGTCAGGGCTCCAACTTGCTCACCTGGTTTTTCTCATTCCTCAGCCGACACTTGCAGATTGCCTGGTCTGGCTGCTCCCGTAACAGCACATTGCTCCCAGCTCTGTTTTCTATATATACTCATGCCCTAGATGATCTCAACCTGTGTGTGTGTGTGTGTGTGTGTGTCTGGCTGTCTCACACATATACACATACATACATACCTACCCATACATGCACGTGGATGTGTACATTTAGATACATGCACATATACATATATCTCCCGGGTGTTTCTTCAGACCAGACCTCAGTGCTGAATTGCACACGTACACCCAGCCACTGACCTGACATTTACACTTGATGCCTAGTTGGAATCTCAAACTTTACAAAACACCAAATGAAACTCATTATCTATATCTACCCTTCTCAATTCACAGCCACCATGCCCCAAAACCAAAATAAAACAGAAACTCTAACGCCATCTATTCAGTGGCATAAGACCAAATTCCAATCTTTCTTGATTGTTTTCACCCCCTCACACTCTCTTTCCAAACACCAGCAAGCCCTGCAGACTCTGTCTGGCCCCAGCTACTGTTACGCTCTTTGCTACCACGGCTGTAGTCCAAGCCACCACCCCCTCCCTCAGGCTTTTGAGATGGCCCCTGACTGTTTTCTCCTCCTCTCCTTCTGTTCCCCTATGGTCCATTCTCCATCAAGAAGTTCGATGATTTTTTTTTAAAGGGAAAATCGGACAGTATCACTTTCCTGTTTAAAACCCCTTAAGTTTTTCATTTGTGTGTGTTCTCTGACTGTCCCATACATAGAAGTCTTAATGAACACTGCAAGATGTGGGCTCTGTAGCACAGCACTTTATGAATATGTTTAGTCTCTCAAACACACGAAGTCCAGGTGAGGTTAAGATCCTCTTGAAGAAAAAGATGTGGGCAAGGAGAGGTAAGAAATTGTCTTCTGTGAGTGGGCGCTGAGGAGGCAGAGGAGAGCCTGAGGGCTCATGTGGGCAGCTGAAACCAGGGTGGCTCCAGACACTGAAGTTGCCTTTTGGTCAAATCGGTGGGCTTGCTCTCGTACGCATTTGAGCCAGGTGTGCAGTCCAGGATAACTCGGCTGAGTGGTGAGAGAGCCCAGGACAGCACTTTCAGCCATGTCGAAATTACTAAACCCAGGGAGTGGGAGTTTTGTGTTTCTTCAGCAACCCCATGGGTCATGACATCTGGGAGTTAATGGTCTAAGGAACGAGAATGGGAGCTGAGGGATCAACTGTTTGACTCTTCATTAACTCAAGAAAACACAGCAAGGCACATTTGTCTTCCACACAAAATCATACAAAATTTTCTCTTTATTAAATATACATTATTTACAGTTTAAGTCTTTCTTCTGTACAACAATAACCATAGAAAACAAAGAAATCTAAGGCTAACTTTTATTTTTTCCCCATACAGTGTATTAAGACATGTTACATGGTCTACAAAACTGACTTGGAATGAGGCAACATCACTTGGGATTTTGTTTTAGGAACAAAAACCAGAAGATCAAAAGGAAAAAGTAGACTCCAGAGTCCACAAAGGAGATGACCTCTTTTGTGCTTTTCCCATAATAAAGAGTCTGACATATGGATATTTGGGGGGGTCATTTTGTGTTTTATTATTTACTTATTAAAAGTAATCTCCCTGCTCTTTCTTATTCCTCAAAAAAGAGGGCCAAAACACGCCACAGGGAGACTAACTTCCCCCCTGAAATGGACAGCGTAATGCACTGGCAAACCACAGCCACGAACCAAGTGTGATTTTGTAAATAAAGTTTTACTGGAACACGGCTACGCATTTTCATTTACACCTATGCATTTTCACGTTCTCTGAGGCTTCCTATCACAGGCTAGTTGACTAAAGGGAGTGTCAGCTCAAGACAACACAGGATATCAGGAGGCCTGTCAACTGCAAGATTCAGAAGGAGAAAATTCTTGGCCTTGCTCCTCACAAAATACAAAGTCTCTTTCACAATATAACTATGTTTCTTTAAGCAAGGTTTCATATTTTTCTCTAGAGTATTTGAGGCAGGACAAGGTTACCCATGTTGATACTGCCATTCAAAGGGAAAAGACTGTGTCAGTATTTCATGTAAAATCTTTGAGATAGAGGTTGACTCTAGTGGGAAGTAGGACTAGGCAGATGCCCATTAATATTTTCTCTTCGAGTCGCACTGAAACGGGAAGCCTTTCAGAGAGTCCGCCGGGTAATGCATGGTCCCATTGCCACCCAGGGCCTTTGCCATGTGTGTTCTCTGAGACTCCTGCTGACATCTGAAGCCTGTAAGGCTATGACACTAATGTAGATAAGACCAGGCTTAAGTCACTAACACAATTAGCTTCACCTTTTGTCCTGGCCTAGGACTATTTTCCTAATTTTGTCCTGCTATTTTATAAGGGGTTTCCCTGTGTCACCAGGGAGGATTGAGGAAAGCAGTGTTTCCAGGAAGTGCTGGATGGTGGTCCCTGGCACTAGGCACTGTCAGGGCTGGAGAGTATCATACCTTCTTATCATCAAGGTAGCCCGTGCATGCCAGGACCAACGAAGGGGAAAGAAAGACCACCAGACTGATTCCAGGACCTCAGGACTTCTACCTGCAGGGGCTCTGATTCAGGATAGTGGGCCTAGGGTGCTTTCTAACAGCTACTTTTCCTTAAAGCTCTATATGGGTGCTTAACAGGGACAGGTTAGGTTCTTGTAGTGATAGCTCTAAAGCACCCTGGGAAAATCCTGATGAAATTTAAAAATTGAAAAAAAACAAAACAAAACATGTGATTGGAGTAGGACTCGGAAGGGTCAAAAATGTCATGCAAAGATGAGTAAAGGATTATTCATGCAAAGCCCATGATATTGCCTCTTTCCCTAATGTGTAAGACAATGATCCAAATGCACTAAAGAGACTCCTGAGTCAGGATCCAGGAAAGTGGGAAGAGCCCCGCCACTGATCATGGAGGAAGCAGTGACCTGCCTCACCTTGGACGGCCACTGATGACTGCCCCCGCCTCCTCCTCCTCCACATGTTCCCAGCAGGTGTTGTCAAAACACCAAAACAAATTTTTGAGTTAAACCTTGTTAGTCTGCTCAGCCACTTTGTAGACTATAAACATTACAAAAGACAGACAACTAGCTTACAAAGTACAATATTTCACTAGAAAATGTGCTTTTCTGTTCTTCCTCAGAGTACCTTAGTGCAAAATAAAAAAAAAAGAAAAAAAACAACTTATCACTCAAAAATAACAAAACAGGTGATTATTAAAACCTTATATAAAGGATTCAAATAATTGTCAACACCAAAGGGGAATTCTTCCTTCCTTAACAAAGAGATAGGTATGTAGAATTTTCTACAGAAAAGTTAAACAACAGCCCTATTTTTATAAAGTGTGTGTGTGTGTGTGTGTGTTGCACTTTTTCCCCTTTGGGTGGTTCAACTATTTGGAATTGTGAATGGAGCTGAGAACCAGGGACAACCCAGATCTGCAAACTAGATGCCTCCACAGGTGGAAGTGGCGGGAGAGGGGTGGGGGAGGAGAAGCCCAGACAGACCCAGGAAAAGGATGCGGAAGGAATCCAACTATACAGTGTATCTTTTAAAGAAAACACGTTCAAACTGCATGAGAGACATAGAATAGCACTCAGTTATCCTCCAAGTATTCTTGAAGTTTCGGGTTTGCTTGCACCTTCTTCCATTAACCACCTTTGCCATCTGCAGGAACAGCAAAGCCTGCTTATTCCTTTACGAATGACCTACGGAGAATGGAGGACTAAGTGTGCCCAAGTCTTTAGGTTAAGAAGAATGAGTGGCAGAATGACACAGGTGTCTCAAAGACCCTTTGGCAGGCCAGCGTGGATGGATTTTAGCTATGGGGAATTTAAAGGAAGCCAGGGTAGCTGGTGGGCCAACTCTCCAGACTTTTCCTAAGAAACAACTCAATAGGCCAGAGTCCTGTCTCCCTGAATATCTTGGAAAAGACCCTCTGCTGGCACCCTCCCAGTGTAGCTCCTCTTACTGAATTAACTTCCTGCAGAAAGGGGGCAGACTGGAAAAATCAGGATTGGAAAAATTCACCCAGTGCCCAGAGGGGATACTAAACCTGGATGGATAGCACTTTTTAGTCAGTTGTTGACTCAAGGATAAACTTCATCTAGCTCTCAGACATTTTTCTATGCAGAGTTAAAATGGTTCATCAAAACAAAGGAGGGTTTTAGGAAGAGCTGTACTACAACAAAGCTGCCTTCAGAAACATCTGGAAGAACAAGGCATGCACTAGGTCACAAACAGATGGCAGCAACATAACGAGAAAGGGGAAAGAGGGAGGAGAAGTGGAGATTGTTGTTTCCTACCCCAAATAGGATCCCAGCTCTTCACTTAGGTCTGACTGATGGGAGGAAGACTTTCGGAATCCACCAATCAGAAGTGAAACAAGAATGTAGAAAATTCAATCCATAAGTATGGCAGAGACAGGGACCATTTATTCTTGTTGTCCTTAAAGAGTCAATCTACCTCCTTCTACAGAAATCTATACTCATGGTTAGATGTTTGCTTGGAGGAGGAGAAACAAAGCAACTTATTGAAGGTGGAAGTAATAAATGAGAAACAAAACTACAAGGATTTCCCAGAAATGTTATCTGTTTCTGTCAGTCTCCAGTAAATGCTTTTACAAAAATACTTGTGCAAGACCTTTGCTGTGCATTCTATAGCACTGTATGCATACCCTTATTACGACAATACCTATATCTAGCATCTCCTGCTAGACTTTGAGCTGTCCAAGGGCAACAACAAGGTGTAATTTATATTTGTACACCCAGTGCCTAGCACACTTGGGGGACTGGGCATTCAGTAAATACCTCGTGAACAGATAATGAAAGAACAATCCCTTTATTTTGTTCTGATCCTGCTCTTGCTACCCTGTGGTGGGCATGGGTCTGACAAAAGGTACAAGTCCAGTTAGTACATCTGTTATTACTAAAAAGAACAAAAATTGTCATAAAAACAGCCCTAGGAGCCTTAAAATAAATGTTCCATGAGCAGTTGAGAAGGAATAGAAGAGCCTAATCTCTTCATGAAAATATATCTAGAGAAATGACAAATGTCTATTTCTCTAGACAAATTCTCATAGAAACCATGGCAATCTGGCCTATGCACACAATGCATGATGTAGTGGGTGCTAGATATATTTTAGGGTAGGCAAATATATTGTCGCTTACATAAATAGATTTGTTTTGTGGAAATAATATCAAAGAAACAGCCCCCTTAGAATATGAAATTGTACAGGCATTTTTGGTTTTACTGTAAAGTGACCATATTCCATAAAATCTTTTTGTAAACAGCAGTTACCAAAGACTGAGGGTGAAAGTGGAAGAGATCCTGGTGGTCACGTTGGCCAGAGCATTCACTCGGGAAATCTGAATGTGGTTAAAGAGAGATTAGAATGCTTTAAAGGACTAGTTTGAGATTAAAATTGCTCAAGGATTGAAACACGCACACAATTGAACAGTTGCATAAAACTACATGGATCTTGGTACCACTGAGGAAAGACAGGTAGAATTAGCACTTATTTCTAATTGCAAATTATGTTTTGCTTTGGAGAGTGGAGCTCACTTGCATTTCATATACATATAGAGAAAGTTAGAGTGTTCTCTGGGGTTATGAAATAATCCAACCCTGTAAAAATAATTCTGAGTTAGCCCTGAGACTCTACTTGCAAGAGCGACGTGTAGATTGCACTGTCTTGGCACCCATGTTTAGGTCTATGGCACACGGTGCACATGCACATGTAGTCTACACATGTGGGGAGGATGCCAGTGGGTTTTGTGGTGCAGAGATGGCCAGGATGGTGCTTCACAAATTCTTCACCCTACAGAACACTCTCTAAGCTTATGGAAGTACATGAGAAAATCGAATACTCTGAGTTAGCCGTTGCTGGTCCTCCATTTCTTCTATCAGCACTATGTCAGCAAAATACAGTCCTCGCTTCCCAGAGACTTGAACAATGAAGAGTTCCGGCTTTATTATTCACACCTTCCTTTTCTGGTCCATTTCATTATTGGAGATGCTTCAGGCTAAACCTACTACACTTCACGGTGACTTTTATTTCAGGGGACAAAGGAATATGTAGCCAAGTGAAAGGCTGATTTATACAGCCTTTTTATGGAAATAGAAAATTCAAAAGTGAAAACCGGAGAAAGGAGAGGAAAGGGCAGGGGAAACAGTATTTAAAGATCTTTCATCTTATTAAAGGATCATTCCTCTTATTAAAGGTAAAAGGAGGGAAAAGGTATCCTTCTTAGAATCACTTTAAAATAAATTTACTAGCATAAGGATATTATGGAAATGATAAAGTGATTAAGTAAGAATCCACAGAAAATTTTAAGGAGAGACTGTATGTTTAGAACAACATCTTAGAGTGGAGAAATATGATTGCATGCTAATTCCTTATTCCACAAGCTCTGAAACTGAAAGAAAGGCTGGGGACTTGAGATGAAACAAAGCAAGTAAGTTCCTCCTCGTGCACCTCCTCGTGCAGGAGAGTGTTAAATAATCAGAGGCAGAGACACAGGAGGGACAAGATGGAACATCTGTCAACTGGAAAGGCTGGGAACAAAGGTCTGGTAATTGTTTTCCAAATCGAATCTGCCTTGGAAAGAGAATCAGCAAGTATTTTCACGTCTGTGGATCTTTATATTGTCATTTCCGGCATCCCTGAGCATATATATTATTTTCTTTTTATTTTTTTCTCCAAGATGGCCCAGAGACAAAGAGTTAGGCATGTTGCTAAAGCAAAATCACTGAGATTCTTACCACCACCTCATGGATGAGCTCAAGGTGCCTTCTTAATGACTGTGTCTTCCAAGCTTAATTACCAAAAGGGGAGGACCCCGAAATGTGACACCACCTCCTTTGGGAATGTGAGCCTGTGAAAAGGTGTGAGCGTGGGGGGGGGGGGTCTTTATATACACAGTGTGTAGCAGAGTTGAAATATGACCTGCTACAGAACCTAAGGGCCACTCTAAACTCAAGCAGTGGGGTCAGAGCATCCTAAATCTCTTAGCAAACATCTCCACGGACAAAGTGATTCATTATGTCTGTTTGAAAACGTGAAACCTGCACACCTGAATTCACTCTCTTTACCACATCTTTAGTGAGTGGATGAAAGGGAAGAAATCCGCTTGGTATTACTCTTCTTTCATGCAGTTTTTTTTTCCTTTTTCATTTTTGTTTCAAAGCTGAGTTAGGATGGTTTAAGCTCTTTCATTGAACCAGGTACTATTTTAGACTTTTATTTGAATTTCTTTATGCTGCAGCTACTTATATATTAATATATATGTGTATATTTTTATTTTTACCTCAGTATAATAACCCCAGGAATACCTAGCTAACATTTCTTACAAAGTTGGAGAGGCATTTTTGAAGTTATGAAACATCTACTTCCTAGCAGCTTTCTTCTTACTTCCCAGTTTCAAGCTACTGTTTCCCTGTGTCTCTAAGTGGTGGCCCCAGGGGAGCGTGGGAAGAGAGGAGCAGAGTCACATTGTCAGCGCTACCAGCCATCCTGTACTTGAAAACACTCAGAGGGTAAGAGTCGTGGTGAGAAGGGGTGGTGAGCTTGGGCAAGGGGCTGTCTATGATAAGGAAATTAAACAAACACAAAACACATCTGTCTATTTCCTTTTAAAAGCCACTGAGGCAAACCAAGATTCTAGGTTCTTCTCCCTCTGTCCTGGGCTCCCTGGTACGAATGGACTTGAGAGGGAAAGGATGTCAGGAATGACTGTCCTGTGCCTAGGTCACAGAGCTCAGATTCACAGTAGGCCTGCAACCCTGAATGCTGCAAAACCGAACAGTGCTTTTCAGAAACCAGAAAGACAGAACTGAACATGCGGGAGTGCACACGTGTCTCTTCCTTGTCTCGAACAGTAATGCCAGTCTCTTGAGTGGCCACTGTCACCACGACAGGTTTGTCAGAGTAGAAGGCAGTGGCCACAGTGGCCCATTCTCCTGGGCTAGGTCAAGGGCATCGATGTCGTGGTGGATGCAGGTATGTTCCAGAAAAGAAATGGCAAACACGTAAGAGGAAGAGAATGACCAAAATCAAAAGACAGAAGAGAGAAGAAAGGAGAAAAAAATTAACAATAAGAAGAAAAAGAGTGTTAGGGACCCTGCAGTTTTTCAGATGAAATATTCCCGTTTACACTCGCTCACTGTGTTTTGCAAGTCAATATCGTTTCTGAAGGAACTGTCCAAATTTTCTGGGTACTCCTTCTCCTTCATCTGGTTTGTACGCTGTGACTGCTTGTGCTGGTACAGGAGCCGGGTCATGATGCCGACCACACAGAAGATGATGAAAATCACCACTGCTATTACCCCTGGGGGAGGCGGAGGAAGGAAAAGGAAGAAAATCATCACAGATCACCTGCCCAAGAAGCAGAGTCAGACTACACAAAGGAGGCATATAAGAACCAAACAAAACAAACACACAAACAGAACTCTGTCATATGCCCAGAAATAAACACCTGCTGAAATGCCCTCAGTCCTTAATTACTGTTAAAATCTCCTTCTTCGGACTAGCTGGGGAGAACGCCAGTCTAAATCAGAGAAGGTTTTGTTTAATGGGCCAAGAATGCTATCTTATAAATATGGAGTTCAATTAGCAAAGGATATTTTAATAAATTTTTCAAGATCTGCTGTAAAGAATGTGTCAGAATCATTTGTAATTAGCACATTTCTTTTTCACCCTGCAACTAAATATTTTAGAATTACTTTAGCATCCTAAGAAAAACCAGTACTTAAATATTTCACAACCCAATACGTCTTCTCCTGATGTAAATTTGCTTTACGTTATATGATTGTTTTGCTAAAAAATATCATTAATAATGAAATGATTACCAAAAATTTAGGGCACCCTTACGCTGCTCCATACTGTGCTAGACAAAGGCTCCTCGGTGATGAGACACCTCTGCCCTCCAGAAACTCAGTAGACTAAAATGCCTGGTCCTGTCAGATTTCCCCTTATTTGATTGTATCTTATGTGACTGGATCTATCTTGCAAGTTGTCTTCACTGACCCTAAGGTCTCACCCCTACCTTCGCCAGGAAGGTTCTGGGCCCATGAAAGGCAATCTCTGCAAAAAGAGGGTGAAAATGTGGAAGTAAGAGCATGTGTCTCTACACAAATGTAGGTTTCTCAGCATTAAAATATTTGACAATATTTATAATAATCAAATATTATTTTATTTCTAATCTTCTACTGTTTGTTTTTCTAAGGATAGTAAATATTGAGAAAAAATGTCTATTTTAGAAAGCTAGTTTTGGACACCCTATATTATGATTTGCATAAGCATGGATATTTGAGAGTTACATATATTCATTTTGTGTCTTCCACCAATTTTTTGAGCTAGGGTCATGGTTAAGATTTCTTATTTTTTTTTTTTTTACTATTCCTAAATCATTTTGTGGAATTTTCTCCAACTACTTTAGAGCAAGGCAGAGTAAAACCACCTCAGTTAGCACATGGGTGGATAAACGGGTGGCAGTGAGAGCCTCGGAGGAGTGGGCGGCAGCAGAGAGAGAGGAAATAGGAAGCTGGCTTCCACCCCTTCCATGCATGGGATAGTCAGCGCGGGGGGGCTCTGCAAGCCTCCAGGGATCTTTCTGTGGATTGGAATGACTTTCCAAGAGACTTACAGAGCATATAAATGTCTGGGGAAGAGTCAGCAGTCACAAAAGCAAGTCTTTTTTCCCCTTGTCAAATGGGAAATTATAGAAATAAAACAGGGACAAAATTGTTTCCTACTTTTCTCAAAGCCAAACAGAAATCAGTTTGGACTTTCTTCTCTAAAGCAGAAATTCAGGTCAAATGTTTTAAGAGCTTCCTTCAGGAGAGGCTGTGGTTTTCCTTCCTTACAGTCCTACTGCAGGTGCACCTCTGTGCTCCCACGGCCATGTGAACAGGCGCCACTGGTCGTATTGCTGCCTGTTCACTCAGCCCCTCTCCCCATCCGTTTCCATATCCCCCCGCTTAGCACAGGGCCCGACTTGTCGCTGGGTTCATGACATAGAAGTGAAATGAATGGATACTGTTGACTTTTAGAAGGAGAACTCCACCTGGCATGGGTCAGCTCATGTAGGCTGCCAGAAGGCAGGGATGGGGGCACCTGCTAGGGTTATGGTTCTCGGGTGGAAATGGATTTAGTTTCTCACAGGCATCTTACATTAAGCAGGGATTGGGAGTCATTCTGGGTGGCAAGACCCAGAAGGAAAAAATCAAGCTACAGCTGGCAGCAGCCACGCTGAGGCAGAATAGAGGGGGGAGGCCAGCAGGCGCTGGGAGAACAGCAGAGCAGGGGGGACGGTGCGGAGGGCAGCGCCCAGCTGAGCAGATAGGGTCTGCATCTGTGACCACATGTACCCCAGGATTTGAAGCTACGGTCCTGTGGGCTTCACCCTGCTCATAGGATCCAACCCAGATCACTTGGTGGAGAAAACCCGACAGGATGGCGGCTTCCCCCGTCTGTCTGCCCCAACGTGGCTCCTTTCCCATGTGTAGTTTTATTGGTCTGCTTTGTTTGTGCTTTAGAAAAAGTGACAACTGGATGAGATGAACAGGATGCTGGCTGCTGTCTGTAAGTAAATGCTCCAGCTGTTGACTTAGCGTCCAGCTGCCTGGTGCACCAGAGGTGGGAGGAACCTGCGGAGCCGCTGGTGCCAGGGGAGAGGGTGCCTTTGATCATTTGGCACATGTGACTATGCATGAACCACTCTCAGTCTGGCAGGTAATGCGGGGTTCTGGGTGCTGGAGGGCCCTAATTAAGGAGGGCTTCAGACAGCTTTCTCCAAAGTGTAAGATCATTTATGTCTTTTTGTTTTCTGCAACAGTGAATGTTTTACCTCCAATGACCGCAGAATCACTTCGAACTGCATTGGTGAGTGGTTCCCGTTCGTCCGTCTTCCCAAAGGGATCTGAAAGGAGTAAAACATGAGGCTTCACTCCTCACTCAAGGCACTGGCAGGAGGTCTACAGAGTGGAGACGAAATGACACAGCTGTGGATTACACCGGGTGCTCTCAAATATTTGTGAGTTGGAGAGTTGCAAGAAACCCAAATAAACACACGCAAGCAAAGAACATCTGAAGTACACTGCTGGCACCCCACAGTTCATGACCCTGTTAGCTTGCAAGTAAGTTGCAGGGAAAGGGGTTGAGCCAGATGATGATGTATCCTGCCCACGTGCCCTCAGCCTTCCCCTGTCGTCTCCAGTTGCTTCTCTGGGCAGTTCCCATGCGTGGCAATGGTCTGTGACCCCCCAGCACACACGCCTCTCTGCTTGACAGTTTTCTTGAGCTGCAAGAAGATTCGAGGTTATTGCCAGGGAAGAACAAAAGCACCGGAGAATTAAAGCCTCTGGAGCAAGCGCACTGATGAGAGAGGCATTGTACAGTATGTGCACTGCTGTACACGATATGAGAAACTGTGCCCAGTTTAACAGCACACAGAGCCTCAGGGCACGCTTCTGGTAAAGCACCGGGGTGGGCGATGCACACGCCACAGCAGAATTCAATCCCCTCTTTGCTCATAATTAACAAATTATTTGGCAATTGATAGTGCACTACTTTGTGTCATCATTAGGGTTGCCATGTGTCATTTAAATGTTCTCATCATCAAACTGGGAAAAATAATAGTCTCTACTTTATAAGGTTTTGAAGAGTTGCTCAAGATATTAATAATATGTATGTTTTAGAACAGTGCCTGACACAATGTGAGTGCTCAAGAAATCTTGTTTTTTCTTATAATTTTGCTTATTATTAATTACACACACATACACACATATATGAGTGTGTGAATCCTAGTCTCACTCGTGGCACTTCAATCTTCTGATGGAAAAGACCAGAACTTACACCTCCTGTCCCACAACACTGCCACACTGCTGTGCAGGTACACATGAGAGACGTTTGGCAAGTGTACCTCGTATGATTGAGTGAACAGAGGGTGGTGGGTTATGCTGTTTGTGGTGTATACAGAGGGTCTTTTTCTAAATCATGAATCTGGAGCTATAAAAAATTAGCACAAGAGAGAGTCTGATGGGGTCAAGCAGGAAGAGCACTGCAGGGGAAGAGGGGCTGGTTTGGGGCAGGTGTTCTGGACGGTGGCATTGATAGGGGAGGGCTATGGAAAGGACTTGGACTTGGAACTTCATAATACTATTAGTCATCTTCGTATGCTTAGATAGCATACATGCACACACACAAACATAGACAGACATGTTACCGATGGGTGACGATGGGGTGATGGTGATGAAGGTACATGTCAGAGACAGAGGGAGGGTGGGCAGGCAAAGTGCAGGTGGAAAGTGAGAGGTCAGAAGAGGAGGGGAAGGAAGGAGAGAGGGGGAGGGTAAGGTAGTGGGCAGGAGGAAGGTGGGGAAGAAGGAAGGGAAGCAGACAGGAAGGGAGGGAGGGAACTAAAACTATTTAGTGGTTAGATATTCTATGTCCTACTGTCCTCCAAAGCTTGTTATTCTTGTATATCCCTGTGCTCACCCACCTTCCTGGAATGCCTCCTGCATCTTTACAAATACAGTCACGCGTCACTTAGTGATGAGAATATGTTCCAAGAAATGTGTTCTTAGGGGACCTATACAGCATGCTACTGCACTGAATGCTGTAGGCAGTTGTAACACAGTGGTAAGTATTTGTGTATCTAAACACAGAAAAGGTATAGTACAAATGTGGCATAAAAGATAATCATACACTTGTATAGAGCACTTACTGTGAACAGGGCTTGCAGGGCTGGAGGTTGCTCTGGGTGAGTCAGTGGGTGGTGATGGATGTGAAGGCCTCGGACATTACCATGCACTACTGCAGACTTCAGACACACTGTACACACGGGCTACACTAAATTTACTTAAACAATTCTTTCTTCAATAATTAACCTTAGTTTACTGTCACTTTTTACTAATAAACTTTTAATTTCTTTTAAACAGTTTGACTTTTTTATAATAACACTTAGCTTAAAACACAAATGCATTGTGCTGCTGTATAAAAAATATTTTCTATCTTTATAGCCTTATTCTATAAGCTTTTTTCCTGTTTTTTAAAATATCTTATTATTTTTTACTTTATTTTTTTTTGAAAACTAAGACACAAATGCACATATTAACCTTGGCCTACACAAGGTCAGGATCATCAATATCACTGCCTTCCGCCTCCACATCTTGTCCCACTGGAAGGTCTTCAGGGGCAATAGTAGACATGGAGCTGTCATCCCTGTGAGAACAATGTCTCCTTCTGGAACCTCCTGAAGGACCCACCTGAGGCTCCTCTTGAGGGGCAGGCTTGTTTACCAGCATCGCCACAACGGGTGCACAGTGTGTTGGGCTAAGGTGTTAGGGTGGCTACAACTTCACTAGGCCCTTCATTGACCAAAACGTCTTTATGTGTAGCATGATTGTCTTCGAATCTTGACCATCCCTCTGGGTTTAGATCACAGCCTTTTTCTTACTCCAACTTACATGGGTTTCTCCCTTAGTTCATGTTTATAAACCAACGTACCTGTGATTTTAGCCCAGATTTCTCCATTCCTAGCATATTTTGGTGATGATATGTTAAGATACATGACACTCAGTTTATTAATTCTAACTCTCTAGTATTTATTGACACCTACCCCGCCTCACCCATTCCTTCCCATGGAAACCACAATGAAGTGTCTGAGCCGTACTCCCCCTCATTCCTTCTGCCTCCTGCCACGCCCCCTGTTTCCCCGTGTGGTTTTGAGAACTCTAAGTATAAACTTTCCTCTCAGAGGCTGTCATCTCCGTGTCCGTCACCTTATACCCAATTAAAACAAACCCCAGACACATTTCAAGATTTCCAAAATGATGGTGACTAAGAAAAGACAGAAAAGTTACTTTAGGGAGTGGTAAAGCAAGAGAAGATATATGGATACGGTGCTGGAAATTTCATAGGAAATTCAAAAATTTTCCTATTAAATAGGAAATTTAAAAATTGTTCCTATTTTTATAAAAGGCTGATTTCATTTTTTTGGTTACATATCCAGAGTAGGATTCTAGTTTTAATTTTTTTGAGAAACCTCCATACTGTTTTCCATAATGACTGTACCAGTTTACAGCCCCCGCCAAGAGCATACAGGAGTTCCCTTTTCTGCACATCCTCTCCAACACTTCTTACCTCTTGTCTTTTTGATAATAGCCATCCTAAAGGGCATAAGGTAATCTTGTGGTTTTGGTTCTCATTTCTAAAATGATTAACAATGATAAGCAGCTTTTCACATACCTGTTGGCTATCTGTATGTCTTTTTTTGAAAAATGTCTATTCAGGTCCTTTGCCTATTTTTTAATTTTTTTTCTTTTTTTGGTATTGAGTTGTATGAATTCTTTGTATGTTTTGAATATTAATCCCTCATTAGACATATGATTTTCAAATATTTTCCATTCTGTAGGTTGCCTTTTCATTTTATTGATTGTTTCCTTTGCTGTGCAGAAACTTCTTAGTTTGATATAGTTCCATCTTTTCTTCTTTTGCTGCCTATACTTTTAGTGTCATATTCAAAAAGATTATTGTCAAGACCAATGCCAAGGAGCTTTTTCCCTATGTTTCCTCCCAGGATTTTACAGTTTCAGGTCTCACATTTGAGGCTAAATTTTTTTCAAGTTAATTTTTATGGTATAAGGCAAAGATTCAATTTTATTCTTTTGCAGGTGGATAACCAGTTTTCCTAGCATGATGTATTGAATAAGCAATCTTTTCCCCATTATGTATTATTGAAACCCTTGCCAAAAATTAGTTGAACATATATGCTATGCTAGGTGTATTTCTGAGATCTCTATTCAGTTCCATTGTGTCTATTTGTATGCCGGTATCATGCTATTCTGATTACTACAGCTTTACAATATAGTTTGAAATCAGGGAGTGTGATGCCTATAGCCATTTGCACTCATGTGTTCATTGTAGCATTATTCACAGTAGCCAAGAGATGGAAATAACTTAAATGTCTGTCCATGGATGAATAGATAAATATATTGTGATATGTATATATATATATATATATATATATGCTGAATATATCTAGCATTTTTATATATATACTGAATAATATTCCATTGTTTTGTAGATGCATATCACAATCTTTATTTATATATTCAAATATATATATAAACAATGGAATACTGTTCAGCATTATATAATACAAGGAAATCACACCACTTGTGACAACATGAATAAACCTTATTTCATTGCATTAAATGAAATAAGCCAGGTGCAGAAAGACAAATACTATATGATCTCACTTATATGTGGAATCATAAAAAGTCAAACTCATAGAAGCAGAGAGTAGAACAATGGTTTCCAGGGGCTACAGAGTGGGGGAAATGGGGAGATGTTGGGTAAAGGTACAGATACTTAGAAGATGATTATATTTTGGTGATCTATAGCATGATGACCACAGTTGTTTACTTGAAATTTGCTAAGAGAGTAAATCTCAAGTGCCCTCACCAGAAACACACACACAAAGGGTAACTATGTGTGATAATGGATGTCTTGATTAATTTAGTTGTGGTCATAATTTCAGATATTTATCAAATCATCACATTGTATACCTTGAATATATATAATTTTTATTTTTCAATTATTCTTCAATAAAGCTGGAAAAAGTAAGCCTGATTTTAATCATATAAAATGTATTAGTTCAGCAACCAGCTCGCTGCCTCCTTGTTCCCTAAGCACTTCCGTCCTTGTAGCAAAGCAGTAGCCACTTAAGCAGTGGTGACTATATACTCACACATGCCACACACACTGTGCACTATTATACATATGTATAACATATAATATATGCAACTATGCATTTAATTCTAAGTACTCACCATATTAAAAGTAGAATTGTATTAAATATATTAAAAAAACACCCATAAGAAATCAGTCACAGTTTTTAACTACCTGTAATTACACGAGGCAAGGAATTGAGTCATGATAGCCAGACCTTTAACGTGGAAGCTTCTCAAAGACACTGAAAGTAGAGCTAGTGAGGTGAGCTCCACTGGACATTCTCTTGAATGTACCTGATGAAGAATGCACAGTGGTCACTGAATTCACATCTGAGTCCACCATGGAGCTGCAGCTGGACTCCGTCAAGGTCCCTTGGACAGTCACAGGCGCGGCGGTGGCGTGGCGCAGAGCTGCCTTCAGTGGTGCAACATGGTTGTACTGCACTGAAGACATGCATCCAACAAAACCCAGGCTGTTTGCCCTAGCAACTTCAGGATCCAATCTATGGTTCTCTGCAATGTAAAAGACAATCAGAAGTCTTTTTTTTCCCAAACTGCACTGTATGTCCTCTTTGAGTAATGTCTAAAATTACAGAAATTATCTTGTTATTCTTTGACTAGGGAGAACCCTCCCCCATCTCTCTTTGCCTCCTCTCCCCAACTCCACCCCCTCTACAAGCATCAATATATCAACCACATGTCATAGAAAACTGCTAGGGCCAGTTCTGCTTTAAAACAAAAATGTTCCAAACTTCTACATTTTCATTCATGTATTTTATGAACTGTAACAAAGATAATAAATCTGTTCTGTACTCTAGATGTTTTATAGAATTTGTGTCATTATCGCCGTCACCATTTTTCTCTGGAAGGTGGCGATTAGTGCAAGCAGACTACGATGCTCATTACAGCATTTTACTCAGAAATGTACCAGGAAAAAAAAAAAAGAAGAGTTAGACAGAGAAATTAGAAGTCAAAGTTGTCCTCCCAGAGATGTATCATGTTCATTGTTTTAGGTCACCTGTATAGACTGACCTTTTATTTGAGATTTCTACCTGCTCAGTCCTGCCCATGGAACTGACAGGTGAGCATGAGTGTTTTATGACAGCTTTAAACTTCCCAAAGCATCTTGGAATCTTCATAAAAGATGAAAATGCAATCATTTGAGATTCATAGCAAGATCAAATGTCTCATTTTCTTCAAGATTTGTGGTGAGATTACTTAGAATCCTATTTCTTTCTCTTAAAAGGGGTCATTGGAACAAATTGCTGTGATGCAATTCTGTAAAACTGCAATGCATAATGAGCCATATTTTAAGGTGTAATAGTTTTAACATATCTAGATGGCTCCAATGGTTATTTTATTATGATAATTTGTTTATTTTCTGGAAGGGGGCAGGGATTTTCCCATCTACCAGTATAAATTATATACTTAGACAATTCATAAATTGTTGAAGAATGTCTCTATTGATCTGTAAGCATGCATTATGTTGGCAGCACTAACAAGAAGATGTGATGAGGACGTGGAAGGAAATGAGAAATTAACCTACCTTAATAAGCCCTTTGCTATTAATAAATTTGGCCTCATTTTACTGTTCCCAATAAACTTAACCAATTTTTTTTTCTTCAAAAGCTAAGTTTATTTTGACATGCTTTTATACTCCAAGTCATTTAATGCCACTTACTCCTCTGTCTTTGGGTAATTATTATGAAGAAAAACTTAACTAATTTATTAGCCCTCTCTTCTTACCATAATGAAGAAAGAAACCAGGGCAGGTGCCATGGCTCACTTCTCTAATCCTAGCACTCTGGGAGGCTGAGGTGGGAGGATCGTTTGAGGGCAGGAGTTCAAGACCAGCCTAAGCAAAAGCAAGACCCTGTCTCTACTAAAAATAGAAAAAAATAGCTGGCCGTGGTGGTACACACTGGAAGTTCCAGCCACTTGGGAGGCTGAGGTAGGAGGAATGCTTCAGCCCAGGAGTTTGAGGTTAGAGCGAGCTAGGCTGACACGGCTGCAGTCTAGCCCAGGAGACAGAGCGAGACTCTGTCTCAAAAAAGAAATAAAAAGAAAGAAAGACAGAAAGACAGAATTCATGTTATATTAATGTCATGTGGCTGCTATGAGAAATTACCACAAACCAAACAGCTTAAATCAAGCAGCTTAAAACCCAAATGTGTTATCTTGCAGTTCTGTAGATTAGAAGCCTGACACAGCTCCAATGGGGCTAAAGCCTAGGTGTCAACAAGGCGGAACTTCTAGAGGCTCTAGGATACTGCATTTCTCTGCTTTTTCCAGCTCCTCAAAGCCACTCACATTCTATGGCTTACAGCCCCCTCCTCCATCTTCAAGGCAAGCAATGTTTCATTTCTCTTTTCCCTAGTCACTTCGACCTAGAATTCTTTCCTTCTGCCTCCTTCTTTCACTTTGTTGGACCCTTGTGATTACATTGCATTCATCCTGATAATCCACGGTAAGGTAATCTCCCTATTGTAAATGCAGCTGATGGCAATGTTAATGCCATTTGCAACCTGATTCCTCTCTGACATACAACGTAACAAATCCATGTGTTCTGGGAATTAGGATGTGGATATCTTTGTGGGTCTACAAGTCCATGTCTGAGATTCTGTGAGAACTTTCCAGGTAATGACAATGAAAATCCAATGAAGATGTGAAGTGTCACTCTTCCTCAAGTATAAGAGAGCACTGAGGAATGTAAGGAGACTTCAGTCTTCCAAATATTCAAATAAATATCCTACAGTGATTGACGGTTCATGTTTGTTACTTACTCATGAAAGGATCACATATGTTTATTTGTTATTATGAGCTTTAAAAGAGTGTCCTATGTGAGGCTTCTCACAGGTTGTGCAACAGTCTTCCGGGTCAAAAGGCTTTGATAGACTGCATGCAGTTTGCCGGTGGCACAAGAATTCCATGTGCCCAGCTACAGTTCCAAATACACATTAGCTACTGATTGGTAGTTAGCAAGGGGCAGAGCTAGAGATCAGAAGTATTTAGAGGAAAAGGCAGAAGACAAGAGAAGGAACTCATAAATTGTCATAAAGTTTTTACATTGTGGGATTTCAAAATCGCAGGAAGTGACATAGCATTGTAGCTTTGCCTGAAGTGTCTAAGTGAAAATTGACAGATCTCATTCCCAGAACTCAGCTGGAAAGAAGCCTACGTTGGTGTCAAGGTCCTTGGAGGACATCACCATAGTGACCGACATGAATACAAGCTCCAGGTACAAGAATAGGCACATAGAAAAATCAGGGGAATGCCAGAAAACGACATTCTTGCCTCAAAGGAATAAATGTTTTAAATAAAGCCTTATCTCTGGAGTATTGTGTTTATTCTAGAAGTATAATTAGAATGGAGATCTTGAGGTATTTCTGAAAAGCAACAAAGAGCAAAAATTGTGATATGAGAAAACACTCTCAGTATGAGGCCTGAGATAACAATGTCTTAGATTTTTACACAGTGGAGGGGCAAAAAAAAAAACAAAAACAAAGTTAGGGTGGTGCCAAATGACTTTTGCTTCTTATAATAGTGTTAACTAATATGTGGGAGGGAATAATTATTTGCTAAGAAGAATTTTTTTAAACAGGTACAAAAAACTTAACATTCACCACTCATCGAGTAGTTACTATACAACACTGTAATAATTATTGTTAAAATATTATTTCGATTCCTCTCCAAAGTTTTCCAGGTGTGTTATCATTCTTCAACATTTACATATGAAGCACCTGATACTCGGAGAAGTAAGGCAGGTACTGGAGATCACGTGGTAGAGTTGAGATTTAAACCTGTCGTCATGACTTTAAATGTCAACACTTTATCTAAGCAATGCTGCCTCCATAAAAACTCCAAAATATCTTCTATACAGAGTAAAATAATTTTACATAAATTATCTAAAAAGAAGTATGCTGTAAAAACTAAGGAAAGCACAAGTTATTTTGGTTGAATGCCTCACAAAATTCACTGAACTCTGTATTATATTAAGGACAAATGTATTTCCTAATCCATTTTTTTCAGGTTTTAGGTCACAATTGTATTAGATTCATATGGAGTTGGGCAGGGGACAATTTTTGTGTTGAGCTAGAGAATGAATATTGAAGACAAACTTCATACTGAATGTGGCTGCCCAAAGGGTGATCGGGTGGGAATGCAAGCCAAGGACTCACAACTGAAAAGTACCAGGTTTTTCAGGATTTTCTGCTAACAGATAAAAATCTCATCCAAACCAGAATTACAAGGTTTCTCTTCACAACCTGTGCCACTGCCTTTCTTACAAAAGAAAACCCGTGCCATGTCCAAACGTCTTATTTAAAATTGATTTAGTTTCTCCCTCTCCATACGCTTTAAATATCATCAAAATACGGTTCCCGATTTTCTCTTGATTCTATTAATAGCTCTGTGCTCTCAAATAGTGGCGTTGAAGCAGCATGGGCTGCTGAAAGGTACAGGTTGGAAGCTGGATGAGCCTGAATTGGTGACTCCTGTCCTCGCACACGTGACTTCTGTTTCCCCATTTCCGAGCTTCAGTTTTATCCATTGTAAAATAGTGACAATAGCACCCGCCACACGAATGGTGGTGGAAATACATAGAATAATATAAGCATAGTTCATAGCTCAGTGGCCATAAATGCATTTTTGATATTGTTTGTTTGTTTGTTTATGTTTTGTATACATTTATGTTGTATGGCATGATGTTTTGATACATGTATACATTGTGGAATGGCTAAGTCAAGCTATTTAACGCGCATCACTTCACATACTTACCCTAGTTTTTGTGTATGATGAGAACACTTAAAATCTACTCATCAATGTTCATATATTCAATATATTGTTATTAACTGTGGTCACCATAACGTACAATAGATCTCTTGAATTATTCCTTCTAACCAAAATTTTGTCCTCTGATTAACACGACACAATAATGCATTGTATTAGTAGCAGGAAGTATTATACTAATAGTGTCGTTTACTCCTCCTACTGTTCATCAGTTCCAAACTCCTTCGCCTGGATGCAACGCCCCTCAACAGGCCCAAGTGACTCTGCATTTGGAACTAAGATAATGATGTGCTTGCTGTGAAATCTGTTTATTAAATTTCCACTTTCTACTGACTCACAACTGAATAACTGCAGTACTCAAACTTTGAATGAATAAATTGATAAATTTATTATAGACTAACTTTTCCAGACATTTAAAAACTTGACTTTCTACATTAATCTGAAAATGCCCTTATTTCTTCAAAGAAAAGCTATGCTCCTCTTTTAAACCCAATGGAGCTGAGATGTACAGGAAAGTTTCACAGAACCAGTTTGCCCCAGAATGTATAACACTTCACACAGTCCCAATTGTTTGACAGGAAGAGAGTGATACAATGAATCCAGGCTAATTTTATACAGGCAGATTTTTGTGGGACTTTTATATTATAAAAAGAAGAAAAGATCAGCAATTTGCTAAAAATAGGCATTGCTCTAGGCTGTAACATAACATTGGCTGTATGTCAAAAGTCATTTATGACATTTGAATCTTGCAGTGTCACAATCCAAGCCATGCAGACTAATACAACCAGGGTATATAAGAGTAAAACGTTGTACCAAGATAAAATATAAATAAAGGGAACCGATGTTAATGGAAGGTACAAGCAAAATATACAAGTAAAGAGTTTTTGCCTCTAGAGTCCATCGTCCTTTCAGATGAGGGACAAACAGTTCTGAAAACTGAATTACTAGGAGTGTTCTAAGTCCAAGAACTGTGTCCCTCAGATAAATCTTTTAATCCTGAAACGGGAACATCAAACTGCATTAAACACACACATACATGCACACACACACAAACTTGGCATTTGCTTAAGGCTTTTATGCTTTTCTTGGTATGCTCATTTGTGTGTCCTATGTAAATAAAATTCCATCCTTCTGAAATGAGAAAGGGTGAGATAATTATACCCAATTTCTAGTTACGAAACACAAAACACATAAAATCCAGTAATTGTCTAAAGCAAATTACCCAGTCCATGGCCAGCTCAGGCCTAGAACGTAGTCTCTTGGCCCCTACTCTCCCCTTTTTTCTGTCAGCCCATGCTCAGCACCTTTCTGTACGTATGGGTCATTGACAAGCTGAAAAGAAACCTTACCTCCTTAGCCTGACTTACCGCCACTCACTGACGCCCACTCTCCCTCTCCCCATCCAGCCCTGCCTGTGCCCCATCTGGCTCTGTGCTCTCCCCTAAGTAGGCGCACATTGTTCTCTCTACCCGAAAGGCCTTGCCGTCTCTTTATGACCCGGATAACTCCTACTCCTCCTCTGCAAAACATGCATCTGTTTATTGGCCCCTATGACAACCGCAGCTCCGTGTGTGACGGTGGACTCACAGTGGCTAGCAAACAGATATCCCCCCTGTGAGCCTTCAGTCATTTTGGAGGATTAATTTAACAGGCCAGCAATGATTTCAGGCAATAAATCTTACAGTAGATGGAGATCATGTGGCTGTGGGAGTGTAGAAGGGACCCCTGACACAATCTAGGGCAGCAGGGATCAAATTGAGAATGCAAAAGAACTTCCAGGAAAATGTATTAAAGACCCATATTTGTGGATCTTTACTCATTCAGTAGGCCTGGTTGGGGTGTGTATGTGTGTGTGCAAAAATTTGCATTTTTAAAAACACATTCTTAGGCAATTATGATATAGATTGTTCATGGTCCACATTTTGAGAAACACTGATTTAGGAAATACTGCTTAGAATACATGTATTTAAATAAATAGCGGGTGGGTAGAATGTTCCAGAAACAAAGCAAAATCTGTACAAGGCATAGAGGGAGAAAGTGTATCCATTTAAGACACTGAAGAAATAAGGTTAACTGTGTCTTAAATAAGGCAAAAGATTATGTTGAAGGGATGAGAAGGAGCCAAGTACCGTTAAGGACTTCTGCGTTCCCACGGCACTTGGCTCACTTCCGTGACACTAGTTCTCCCTCACGTAAGGTTTGTCCTCCCTTCCTGCTCTCAGAAAACCCATCCCTTTCAGAGCTTCATTCTCATCCACTGAACACAGGCCCCAACACAGAGTGAGGGCTTAGTTAACATTAGTAAAATAAAATAATGAATGAAAAAACTAACAATCCTTAATATCAACAGTAATGCAGCCTAATCAGTGACATTTGTATATAGATATCGAACTACTACAATCTGTACATTATAAACATATAGCTTCTTTACTTTTACATTTGCACTCACACGTGTTACCCAGAGCTTGATGACGCAGGGCATGTTCTATCAGAACTTCATTAACATTTCTTGTAGCTCTGCCAGGACTACACACAGGGTTTTTCTCTTCATTATTCTCAGCATTTTGGTACCTGAAGCCAAATGAACTGCTGACATGGAATCTGAGTGGCCATGTGAGTTTGGTTGCTGCGGGTCTCAGAGTCTCTGCTGTTCGTAAGGACCCCACACACTCTACACGGCAGGGCCTATGCACTGACTTCACACTGCCAAGGAGGCTCATCCCAAAGGTGACGTGACAGGCACCTTCCCTTCAGGTGTCAGGCTGAAAGTCTCCTCCAAGGACAGGAGACTTCTCTGGGCACCTTCCTAAGAAGTATAGCCCCCCTCTTCCCGTTCTCCAATTTTCTATACTGAGACCAATTGATTTCCCTATTTCCCACAAACTTTGTAATTGTATGTGTTTCCATGTGTGTGATTATTGATTCATCTTTTATATACTACTGTAGACCATACATTTCATGAAGAAAGTATACCTACTTTGTGCACAATTAATTACCTATTTCTTAATGTAGCACCTTGGACATGGAAGTTGAGAAATAAAGATTTTTACATGGTTGAATAGGTCTGTATTACATAAAGTCTGGCATGTCGTAGGTCTTCCATGATTCTTCTTTAAGTAAGAATGCATACACACAGACAGATGAATGATGAAGAGATAGCTACTAATGATACAACACAAGAAGCCAAAAAAAAAGTCAGTGCAGTAAACAAAATTCTGCCATTTGAGAATTCATCATTTCAACTGAACAGCTCACTGGCTGAACTAATTTTTCACTTTTTAATTGGGTTGCTTGGTTACATGCATTATGTAAAGGCCCCTGTATGGATATAGGACAGTGACTACTAACTCTGTGAAACCTTAGCAACATATCCAAATTTAAAAATTCTAGGTATCATACTCCCAATGCTAATTCTGCTTATTTTCCATATATAAATCACTTTTCTGGCTTTAAGATTGGGATTTGCAAGTTGATGTACAAACACATTCTTTAGGGATTGAAAGAAACAAAAAGAGTTCCTCCTCGGTTGTTCATTATTGATTTGATTTGAGTTCAGAACCAAGTGACTCGTGTGGACTAGTTTATACCTATTTTGATTTATTCTGTTAAAGGAAATTATCAAACAGGTCCTGTGTGTCCCAACAGAGAATCTTCTAGGAGAGTTCAAAAATAACCTATAAAAATATACTCTACTCTAATGGGGAATTACAAGTTGTAGAGTTAACAACAACAAAAAAGTAAAAGTAGTATTAGGCACCTTCAGTGATTTGATGTTATTTCTTTATTACAGAGATAGGCATAAATGTAAATTATATTAATATTTATTAGGAGACTTTCTATACCAGGAAACAGAAAATCTACCTTACATGGATCTAAACAATACAAGGATTAATTATGTCTCATAACAAGATCTAGAGGCAAGGAGAGCTGTGTCTGTCTCATTCTCAGGATGGTGCGAGGTGATCCTGCAGTTCGAGGCATTATATCCAGGTGCAACAATGTCCAGAAGCAAGAAACAAAAAGTCTAACGTCTGTGTCTCTATTTAAAAATGGAAAATCCTTTATCAGAACCACATATGCTCAGCAACCTTGCCGAAGTCCTCTAATTAGCCAGACTGTGTCACATTTTTATGTCTAATTCAATCACTGGCAAGAGAAATGGACCATAGTCATTTTCTTAGACCCAAAGTTTTCGAACTTTTTGGTCTCAAGATTCCTTTCAACTTTAAAAAAAAATACTAAGGTGATTTTGTATATCTGTATCTACTTCATTATCAATCTATGACTACTCTATTAGAAATTAAAACTGAGAAACTTTAAAACAAGAACCCACAACACACACTTCACTAGCTATCCCAGTGATGACATCATCAAACATAGTGTAGCCTCTGAAAAACTTCACTTTATATGGGTTAGAGAATGAGAGTGAGGAAGGAAAATAATGTCTTTTTATGAAAACGAAGATGGTTTTGTCCCAGGGGATTCCATGAAAGGACCTCAAGATCCACCCCAAGACTCCTGGACCAAACTTGGAGAACTGCTGGCTCAGACCAACTGGGAGGAATTCTCAGGGATTGCAGGTGGAGGCAACCTTCCCAGGAGCATATGACTTTATGGAAGAGAATGAATACTTGTGCAAAATTGGAATTCTGTTAGGAAGGGTGAAGGGAACCAGAATGGATGTTGAGTAGGCAGCCAACACTGTCCGTCACGGACATGCAAGCCAGTCTCTGAAAGCTGAGAAAACTTTCAACATTCACATGTACTTAGTTTTAAAAGATGGTCATTTTTGATGAGTCATATATTGACCTCCATAAAGATACTGATGTCTGATATATATGTACACACACATATATGTATATAATTTTATCATATATATTTTTACAAAATATACATGTTTTTCAGTTTAAAAGTCAATTATTTTCGAGACATCTTATACTGACCTCTGTAAGGATCCTGATGTCTAGATTGAATGACCTAAATGTGGCTTTTGTCAGTAGGGAAAAGTGGAGCTTTTCCAGGTACTGAATGGAGCCCAGCCATAGGCAAAACTATCGCATAGGTGATAATTATACACAGTGATGCTTTTTGTTTTCCTGGTGCCAGGTCTCCTTCATTCTGGTGCTAACCTGTATCATGTATCTTAAACTACCAGACAATGGTGTGTGCCACTCAGCTTGACCTCCGCTGCACTATTCTGTAATAATACTAAGAGAAGCTAATTACTGAACTTCTATTAATATTAGATTATGTGGTGAACCATCATGCAGACAAATGGTCCACAATAGCTTTAAGACTTGGAAAAGATAAAACATTGCTTTGACAAAAAAATCTAAAGGTCATGGAACCACCATAGTTCTCCTCATGAATTACTAAGATCACTTTACCCAGTTTCAGCTTGTGCTCACACTTCTGCCATCCACCAGTGCCAAATAAAGTGAGGTCTTCCTGTATGACATCTATCACGAATGGGTCACTTAACATGTGCCAAATGTTCCTTTAAGTACCTTATGACACTGGAACATCTTCTGTGTCACTCTGCCCACTGAAAGGCAAGAAAACGGAAGCAAACAATATGCCTAAAGTAGCGGTCAGTAAGTGGTGGAGCTGGGATTTGAACCCAGTCTGTGCAAGCCCAGTCCCCGGCTGGAGGATGCTGCATGGCTTCCTTTTGTAATTTCTAAAGCTTCCAGAACACCAGGTAAGCACCAGGATTTGTGCTGCTCAAGTGAAATGAGTACCTGTGTGTGATGATCACATCATAACAACCTTGAAAGACAGGAACCATTAATCTTTGCACCACAGATGAAAGAAATTAAGGCTTGGAGAGGTTAAGTAACTTGTCCAAGGTCACACAGCGAATGGTGGAATCTGGTTCCAGACAAAAAGTCCGGGTGTGGCAAATACGGAGACTCAATATCCCTCGTTGATTGGGTGCATTCAGTGAGTGGACCTTCCAGTTCAACTCTGTATGCTTTTCTCAGACTTTGGTAAATAGTTTTCCCCTGAACTTACTAACCTTCTCCAGCAAAGTTTGCCCACCCCAGAGAGAAAAACTCCCTTCCTTCCTGATGACAGGAGATGTTAACTGGAGAACTAATGAGGTGATAATGTTGGATAATTGCTAGCTGTGCTCTTCTTCAAGATAGCATATTTATCTGTTCAAAAGAGTCTTCAGAGCCTTTATGAAAAGAAGCAGCACATTTCTGGGATTTCAGTATAAGAGGCATTTTAGAAGTAGTGTGTTTTGCAGCTTGCTTCAAATCACAGCACAAATTTGATTCAGTAAATACTAATTGAGGATGAACTGAGCACGAAGCACTGGTTGTGCCGTCTGCGTGAGGCCTGGCTGCTTCCCATGCTGCGCAGGCGCCACAGTCACAGGGCGGCACTAGCCGGGGGTGGATGGCCCAGCCGGAAGCCTCTCCTTTCCTGCAGGAGAGCTCCCACCTACGGTGCTCCCTCCCCGGCAGGCAGCCCACAACATTCTCCATCTACAGCTCTTGCTTCAGAGTTCACCTATGCTTCCCTGGTTCCTCTCTTGAACTGCTTTCTTTGATACACGCTGAGGTGGCCACCAGTGTAACGGAGCGCAGGCCAGTTTCAATAGCCCGGATGCGATCAAACTTAAGTTCATCTGCTGACTGCTGCATAGTGCGAGGGGCCCGCGAAGGATCACCCCGCCCTCAACGTCATCAGTTCTCAGTAGAGGGTAGCATTGTTGTGTTACAGTTTGGGGATTTGACTAACACGGTAGTGTTTCCTTTCCTCTTTGTCCATCTGATTCCAGAGAATACAGAATCATAAATTATCCCAGTGTGTTATAATTTACATTTGACTACATGTATCAGGAAAAGAAATAATAATAACAATGGCCCAAATAAAGGCAGAGTTTATTTTATTCACAGTTAATGAGAAGTCTGATGTCAGGAGGCTCAGTTTTGGTATTAATATCTTGCCTCCGGATACCATCAGAGACCCAGCGTTCTTTTTCAGATTTATACTCCCCTCTCCATAGACCACTGCCTTGGTCTTTCTCCTCATAAGATGACTGGAGGAACTCCAGACATTAGCCCTGTGTCGCAGGTAGAAGAAAGCAGGGAGCCGGAAGGGGAAAAGGTACATGCTTGCTAAGTCAGGCCATTTGGAAAATGCTTATGACTTGTTTGTCAAGGACAATGTCCCACAGCCACTCTCAACTCAATGGAGGATAGCAAATACACTGTTTTTAACTGGGAACTTTATTCTCTCAAAAACAATAAACAACAAAAAAACCAACACTGTATTAAAGTGAGAAGAGAAGGAGAGTGAGCATTGAAGACCAGAAGGCTGTTAACAGTCTCTGGCTCAACCCCCTTCTGATACGTAACCTTTCTTCTCTGTTCCCTCCTCCAATTAAACAGTTATGCGATCTCCCCTCTAAAACCATGTTTTTACCACCAACGAATCAGTCTCCTTGGTTCAACACTCACCTCTCACAGTTATTACGACTGTATCCTTGGCCAGTTTTCATGTCATATTTTGGGCTCAGTTTACCTATCTATAAAATGGGGGTGAATATAGTGCCTGCATATAGCAGATTAAAGAGGGCAGCAGTTTCTGACGTGCTTCCACCAGGAGGCAGGGTCTTTCCCTTCCCCTGGGACCTGAGCTGACTTGCAACTGCTTTCTCCACTGGACACACTAGAAGTGATGCTCCGCCAGTTCCAGAACCAGCCTCAGGGTGACTGGCACCATCTTCCTGAGAGACACCATGTGGGGAAACCCTGGGACTACGTGGAGAAAGAAGGGCCAGCAGAGCTCAGCCTTCCAGATGTCCCTGTCAAGCCACCAAGCATGTGAGCCACTCCACTGAGACCCTCCAGACTGGCCCAGCCACCAGCCAAATATACCGAGTGACTTGGTCAACACCACAAGGAACTGAGAAACCCACCCAGCAGCCTCTACCCAAATTCCTTCTCCACAAAATGGATGTCCGTTTACATTACGGGGTGGTTTTATACACAGCAATGGATACCAGCAATTCTTCCACATTTGTCGTAAGCATTAAATGTAATTATACAGGTATAGCCCTTAGCTTATTGCCTGGTGCATGGCAAACACTCAACAATTTCTAGCTGATATATATTCTTCTAAGATCTCACACACCTATCTGTGGAAGACATCAATGCAGGTCTCTGTCTTGCATGCATCTACCCAGAACTAAATCTGTTCTAATTAGCCTTTCAGATAGTATCTTACTTCAATTCAGCCACTTTATTACCCCTTCTTTCATATACTAATTTATTCTTTCTAAAATTGTAAGTTCTGTGAAATGGGGTTTATGCCTTATAGGCCTTTCATTAAAGGCTATATGGCACAGTGAAATAAATATGATCTTTGGTGTCAGGCAAATCAGGCTTCGCATACCAGGTCAGCCAATTAATGAATGGACGGCAACTGCTGTAGTTTGAAATCGTTCTGAAGCAGACCCCAAGGCAAGCAGCAGAGTGCAAGTAGTTTATTTGAAAAGTGAAGCAAGCACTAGGGGAGTGACAGAGGAGATGAGGATGGGAAGGAAGCACACATGGTGCATTGTCAGACCAACTAGCACCTTGGGGAACAAGAGCTTAACCTCACTAAGAAAAGCCCAGGAGCCAATGAGGAACACACACATCAGACTTATCCCAACTGACAGTGCGAGAGCTGGGGTATTAATACACCAGCCCACATTACAATCGGCTTAGGGTTATTTCCAGCAGGCACTAAAACCCTGGCACTCTGGCTTGCCACATAGGCATGCTTCTGTGACCAAAGGAAGCTCTCAGCAAAATCTCAGGTGCCAGACATTGTAACCGAGCTGGCAATGAAGTGGTAGAGGCAAGGACCAAGGACAGAGCACCAACGGCATCTGCCAGAGCAAACTTGGACAAGTTACAGAACCTTGATTCCCTCATCTCCCAAATCAGGATAAAAATAATGAACCCAGAGATCTATTATACTGAACTCTATGTATATTACTTCTAATACTCCCAAAGTCCTGCCCTTGTAGATTTCACAAATATCAGGGAATAGAGTTGAGGAAATAGCTGAAGTGCAATAAATGACAGTTGACTAAAACTAAGTGATTCTACTAAAAAATAGCAGTACCTGGCTGTCTTTAATATACTTATTCCCAGCTTCCTGGAAATAGCAGAGATAACAGTGGGGATAATATTGTCTTGACTTAAATCACTCAAATATTTTAACAAAAACTAAAAGAAAAAAATTCTGATTAAGAGGAAAATTTTATATGAGATTATGATAATAGAAATGAAAAGCATGTTACCATTTTTATCATAGCAATTATTGACTTAGCACTAACAGATTAGAAGCACATTTGCCTTAGTTTAATCAGTAAACATCAGCTATATCATAAAGGAGCACTTGAGAGAATGCCTACAAAAGTATTCCACACTGTAATCAAAAACATAAAACCACAGCTTGGAAAAAAGCTCTCTAGGAAAGGACAAGGAAAATACTATATTAAGAATTTCTTCCTGTTTAAAACCACCCATGACTTCCCGATATATTTCACGTAAAGTAAGACAAACAAACAAACAATCTTGACTGTTTAGCCCATCCCACCCTCACTGCCTTCACTGTGGCCTCGCAGTGCAGAACCAGGCTGCACACGGGGACTCCCCAGAGAAAGGAGGTGCTAAAAGAGAGAGAGCTAGCAGGCTTGGAGCCTCTCATCTGCCAAGTTTTCTTTCCAGCCTGAATTTCACAGGAATTCTTTCTTCCGTTTCCATTTTCAGATTTCCCATCTGTAAATGCCTCCCTATAGCATCTAAATATTAATCACTGTGCACTAGGCAATATGTGTAAAAACCTATAATACATGCATATTCTTGTAATTATTTAATCATCAAAATAATCCTGGTTGGTTGTAATGATGATTCCTGGTTTACAGGTAAGAAAACTGAGGCCAGAAAAATTGAGGAAATTGCCCAAGTCTCAACTACTTATGGCTGAGCCAAGCTTTGGGCTCAGTCTGTACAATGCCAGAGTGCAAGCTCTCACCATTTTCCCATCCTGCCTTTATAACCCACGGAAGCTTCAGTGCTTGCTGCTCAGATGTATTTCTAGCTGATGCTTAATTAATAAGTAGCTCAAGTGGCTCCCTCTAGAAGGAACAATATGAAATTAGAGACAGACTATATTTGGGGAGTTTGAAGGGATCACTAACTATGATGGAAAAGTATGTCAACCCATCCCTCTCCAGCTATGGAGGCCCTGGGTATGTTGCTTATGAACACTGAAGACGTGTGTCCATGAGCCGTGGTAAGACATTGAGGATCACAGGGCAACAGCTGGAAACTTGAATTTGGTGTTTTTCAAGGTTCTCCAAAAGTTAGACGTGACTTATAAAATTCTAGAGCTTTCAGGAGCAGAGCACAAGGAGAGATGCTTGTTTAGTATCTCATTTACAGATCAGGGAGCCAGTTTTGCTGATTGACGTCAAATGACTAGAGGCAGTTTCAGAACTGAAAGTCCATAGTTTTAGTCAGGATTTTCCAGACAAATGGAATTATTAGGATTATAAGGAATTGGCTCACAAGAGTATGGAGGCTGAAAAGCCCCAAGATCCGTACTCAGCAAGCTGGGGACCCAGATGAACTGATGGTATCATTTCCAGTCCTAATCCCAGCAGTCTCTAGACCCACACAGAGCTAATGTTTTGATTTGAGTCCACAGGCAGGAAAATATCAGTGTCTCCCAGAAGGGCAGTCAATCAAGAGGAGTCCCCTTTACTCAGACTGTTTGTTCTCATCAGGTCTGCAACTGATTAGATGAGGCCCACCCACAGTGGGGAGGGCGCTCTGCTTTACCAGTCTGCTGGTTCAAGTGTTAATTTCATCAAGAAACCCTCACAGACACATCCAGAATAAACTTTGAGCAAATGTTTGGGTACCCTGTGGCTCAGTCAAGCTGACACATACAATTATCTAACACGTCCACTCTGTACATATGTCAACACATCGTGCAGCTTCCTCAAGTTTAATTTTCTACCCCCAACGTCACTCAAAGGAATTAGTATCAAGTATCAAAGCTTCACAATGAATCAACACAAAGATACAAGATGGATAGAAATGGTGCATAAGAAAACTCTTTGGCCACAGAAAAGATATCACTGTGGTCCTCTGAAGAATCCTATGGGATTAAGTCCTCAGGTGTAGATTTTACCAACCATGCAAGGGAACCTGAGAAGTCCTGATTTGAGATGTTGAGTCCTTTTCATGATCTCAGCTCTTAGGGTATCCCTCCTCTTCCCCTTGGCACAGCCAACCCCTTGAGTTCCAGTTCCTTCAACCTGCCACCCCTAAATTGAAACTCAGAGCTTACATAACTTCAGACTACAGTACTATAAATTAGGAAGATTTATCCAGAAGGTTTCAGGATTCCCAAAGCAATCATACTGCAGATTCTAGACTCCAGTGGAAGTTGGTGGCATGTGACTCCAGATTCCATATCCTTTCTGCTATGTCAAGAAAAAGGGAAAAGGTGAGGAGTGACTAGGATGTCTGCACACACAAGCAATGATGTATTTCAAATGAGAGGAGAGCTCCCTGACTGTCAAGTGGCTGGCATGTGTCTGCGGTGAGCAGAGCCATGAAGGGAGTGCTTTCGTGGGAAACCCGGGACGTGTGGTCAGCACATGCACAGGTTCAAGATACGAAGGTAAGGAAGAAGTCATGCTGCTGAGTGAGGCTTAGAAATCCACAGGTTAAAAATATAAACTATTATTAAATATCCACACTTCTGTTTATATGTGATTATTAAATGTATGTCAATATTTTAACTGGGAATATCATCAAGCTCAATTTCCTTTTCATCAGCTATGGAAAAATAGGTTTGCTTGCAGCCCAGAAATTCATTGATTTGGGTCAGCAAAATTGGCTTTCAATTTCCTTTTTATCCATTTTTCTTTTTAAAAAAATAGTATTAAATATGACTTTGGGGTCTGCTCTGGCATTAGAATTTTCAAAGTCAAAGTTCATAAAATTTCCATATATCACAAAATCATACAATATTCAAAACTAGAATGAACTCCAAACATCATCTGGCAGTCCCTGACATTTCAAAGAGGATAGATTTTCAGCCAAGAGGTATTAGGCAGCTGTTCACAGTCACATAGTTCTGTGAGTACCGAGACACCCCTGCCTCCAATCCTACTACTTGTCCCCCGTCTGATTGCTAATAAAATCTCCCTGAATCACATATTAGAGAATGACCTTGGGATGTTACCAGTGATAGTCCTCATCTTTAATGTCTGATATTTGAAGTTTAGTTGGGTTAAGTGTGGCAGTATGGTTGTCTGCTCAGGGATACAGAAAGGTAAGGTATTCAAAAGAAGTAATGTAACCAGGAGTCATCTTTGAAGACTTTTTTGCATTGACAAGTAGGAGGGTGAGAGTGCAGGGAACACAGGTGACAATATAGAATTTCCTGGACTGATTCCACTCAGTTAGCCCCTGGGTATTGATGGCTTTCCAAAGGCACTAATTCCACTCCTGGATATATACCCAATAGAATTGAAAATAGCTATTCAAATAAATACATACACACACACATGTTCATAGCAGCACTATTTATAATACCCAAAAGGTGGAAACAATTGAAATGTTCATCAAAGAATAAATAGATTTTAAAAACACCCTGGTACATGCATACAGCATGATATCAATATTACTCAACCATGCAAAGGAATTTAGTACTGATACATGCTGCAATGCTATGAACCTCAAAGCTATGGTAAGTGAAAGAAGTCAGACACAAAATGTCACAGATCATATGGTTCCATTTATATGAAATATTCCAAGTAGGTAAAGCAACAGAGACAGAAAGCAGATTAGTGGTTTCCAGGGGCTGAGAGGATGAGATTTGAGACTGACTGTTTGTAGGGTACAGAATCTCCTTTGTGGGTGATTAAAATATTTGGGAACTTGATAGAATGTTGCTGCACAACATTGTGAATGTACCAAATGCCTAAATGCCACTGAATTGTGTACTTTAAAATAGTTAATTTTACGTTATGTGAATTTCACCTCAATAAAAATATAAACGTAACCATGGGGTGTCATAGTCTACTGATGTCTCAACTTGTCCAGGCTACAGTCCTCAGTCATTCAATCGAACACTGAGCCAGGCGTCGCGGTGGAAGTATTTGCAAACATGAATGAAGTGCATAATCAGTTGGCATGAAGTAAGGGAAATTATTTTGGATAATCTGTGTGGTTCTGATTCAACCTGTTGCAAAGTTTTAAAGGCAGAGTAGCTCTTCATGCTTTCCTGAAGCAGAAGAAATTCCGCCTGTGGGAAGCAGCTTGCGACCATGCCAGAGAGTTCCGGCCTGCACCGGCCTTCTGGGCATCAGACTCGGCCTCCACAGCCAGCTGAACCGATTATTTGCAGTAAGTCTCACTACATTCTCTCCTCCTGTTATGCCTCATTGGTTGAACCTTGACTGATACAGGTGGGTTCTAAATCTAGGAGATTTGGCATCTAAAGTCTTTTGTTCTCTCAGCCAACTCTGCAGCAATCTTCTCACAAGGACAGCAATCTTATAGAAAGAGGAAATCGTTCTAAAAAGTGAACTTTGCACCTTCAAATACTCATACTTCTTCAAAAAATAAATAAGTACTATGAAACTACAGGGTTATGACAGGGAGGTGAGGCAGATGTTTATACCTGATGCTCACTCAAATATGGGAAATAAAAGGACTTTTACCCAGGAGACACTGAGATCCACCAGCTCTCTTTGCCAATATGACTTTCTGAACCTCTCTCTCTAAACTAGAGTTTGGAAAGTCTTTTCTAGGAAATCTGCCTGTTCCAATAAGAATGGCCCAAAGATAAAGACATCGGAGCTCGCTCAGTAAAGGCCAGCCCTGTTCTTCAGGGCAGCTCCCAGTCAGCGCATTCTAGCCACCCCAGTCTGAAACATGAGCACACAGCCCAGGCTCATCCCAAGGAGGGGGAAAGCCACCAATGGGAATGAGAGACCAGATGACGTAACGAAGAAAAAGCAACTTGAGAAAAGCAACTATGGAGAGAGAAGCAAAACACATGGACACATACACAAAGACTTGGTCAGGCACGTACAGGTGGTCACATACACGCACGGAGGAACATGCTCATACACATATACACACATGGACATACATGTAGAGGTATGCACAAACACAGATACCCACATGTGTGCACACACAGAGGCATACAGACACAGGCATGCACACCCCCCCACATGGGCAAACATGAACACATACACACACACAAGCCATTAATATACTCAGAGTGATAAGAGGAGATAAACCTTCTAGCCCCATATAAATCTCCAAGAGCTTAGCTTGGTGTCCTTGTGCATAAAAGTTTCACTCATGTCTTTGGAGAGACACTCTACCCATATGTGATCAAGCCCCACCTCCCACAACATGCCAAAGACACCGCTGCAGCCCCCAATATAATGTGAGCTCTCACTAGCACGATGACACATACAGGACCTCCCGTTCGGAGACCTAGAGCAGCCAATTTGTGCTTGACACATAACATATTTGATTGGCCCCTGCCTGATGGAGACACCTTGCTCTGAGGAACTAACAATGACGTGTCACCCTTTGCAAAGAGGGGCCCGGCCCTCTACCAGGGTCAGTGGGGAAGAGCATCCTGGTTACAGATGGTTTTACTTTTGCATTTTCCTTTCTCCAGCCTTTGAATGCCCTTAGAATATGAACTTCATGCCTAAAAGATCAATTGTTCTGTAATTACTGCTTGTGCACAATGTGGGGTCTCCACTGAGACCACCGAATTTTTAACAGCAGACACAACTGCACACCGTTCTCCTGTCATCGTGGCACACTTGGCTGCTGTGTGCTGCACCCCAGCAGGGACTCCGTGAGTGCCGGTCAGTGGGCTGATGGGTTCACTCTCACTCCTTCCCCAGCCTTGCCCATCGCACACCTGCCGGGACGATGGCAGCCGGACTCCGCACTGACTGTGAAATTCTATTGCTCATCTGGAGTCCAAGGCTACGAGTTCAGAGCCATGAAACTATTCAAAACCCCTAAACTGAGCATGGCCTGGGGTAACCAACCAGGACTGTGTTGGTTTTAGCATGCATCACTCCTCATCCCTGGAAATCCCTTAGCCTCGGGTAAACCGGAATGGCGGGTCACTCACGTGTGGGATTTTAGAATCAGGAATAGAAACACAAGCATTTCCCTCCTGAACTGAAAACAGGACCTCTGTCAGCAATGGACTACTAATCAAGAGAAGTGTGCTGTAAAACGCACGGGGCACAGACAGCGCACGGAGGCCTATGCTCCGAGGTGGGAAGGATAAGAATATGGATAACAGAGAGTCCGTGCCTTCAGAGACCGCACTCTGCCCAGGGAAGCAGCTCCACACACAGGAGAAATACAAGGCAGGGAACTGTGAGCAAGTTCAAGGTGGGGAGAGATCTGTCCCCCGCAGCTGTGGACTAATGTGAGCATTGCCATGGTGCACGCTCCAAACTTGAATCTCTCTGTTGCTACTGGACCTGTGTCTCCTCTCCCCGTCCTTCATGGTGGGGATTTCTCAACTCCAGAAGCAGCTGAGCAGGCCACAGAGCTGGCCGAAAGGAGCAGGGTAAAGGGGCAGCCCTAGAATCCGTTATGATGCATCCCCAAGTTAGGAAACCTGGGCTCAGATCAGACCAGACCTGTTTGACTCCCCCTACAATGACTGGCCACAGCTACACCTCTTTCTCCTTCCTCTTGCACCCTTTATTCCTGTCCTCTGTGGCCTGACAGCCACCTACCCAGTGAATTACACAGATCTTCCAGCTATTAGTCCACACCTCCACCTGCACCTGCTCCCCAGTGCCCTCACCATCCCCAGTGCAGGTGCTTGTCCACTCATACCTGAAGGACAGACACCAGCACAACCGCCACACCCACCCCTTTCCTCCGTCCTACTTGTGGTCCACAAGACAGACTGGCAGCAGCAGCTCTGACCACGAGCCTTCCCTCCATGCCTTCTCCCATCTGCGTGGTGCACAGGGGAGTCTGGACCCTTGCAGAGCACTCAGGTCCTTTCTAATATCCCCCCAACTGGACTTGCTGTTTGCCTTTCCTCTGTCTACTCCCCTGTGTGTACAAGTCCCTCTGAGAAAGGCTAGTCACTGTTCCCGCCACAGCATCTTTGCCTCCCCACTGTCTTATTTCCTCCACACCATTCCTGCTTCCTGGAATATGCTCCATTCATTGAGACAAAACCTGTGCCTGGAGACTGGGGCCGGGGCTGGTCTCCCCCATGGCACTACTCTGGGTCACCTCTGCTGGAAATGGTCTCTTCCTCTTATGAGCCCTAAGCACACTCGATCGGCACAGTTCTTTTCAAAACTACTCATGTGGTAATTGTTAAATAAGTGTCTTATCTCTGGAAATATGTGTTTTATCACTTTGGGAATAAAGACGCATAGGCTATACTTCTTTAAAATTCTCATACTTTCACTTAGTAACTTGCCTGGTATACCATAGGTGCTCAAGGTATGCTTTGGATGAATTATCTACAAATAATGCTAGGCAGCAATTTTCCCAATTTCAAATATTATATTTATGTAATGTTGATCTTTTAAGAGAGGCATGCCCTAGGCAAGGCTTAAATTCTCTGGAAGCATTTTGAAAAAGGTGAGGAAATAAATGAGAAAAGGCACACATCCTAGTCAGGGTTGATTAGAATAGGCAGTAGTTGATTTTAAGCAAATGAACTCAAACCGTAAATTTTCTAGGCAGAATGATTTATTTATTCTCTGCACTGGAAAGCAGTCATTGTGACTCTTTATTAAGCAAAAGATAGAGAACCTTAGACTAAGACCCACGCTCTGACACCGATCATTAGCAATCATAATTGTGGAAGGGAAAAGGACAATCCAGAGATTCAGGTCAAATCTCTCCTAGGAATAAATGACCTATAATCATTCCTAAGTAGCAATGTGCTTCATGCTATTTTAACCTGTTTCAATATGCAATTTATTATCATTAATGGCATCCTACAAAAACAAAATCCTGGTAGACTAAATGAATAACCAGTGGCCACACAACCCTTGTGGACCTCAATTCCCTCTCCTTCCATGTGGGAAAGCATCTCGAATTCTAATCTGTGCCTGTTCCCCTTGTTTCTTTCAGGGGCTACCCAGTAAGGGGCTTCCATCCTCACCAAGCTTGGGAGAGCCCCTGCAAGGCTGCTGCAGGGAGTTCATTACTCTCAGCTCAGACCCTTTTCACTTCATTACCTTGTCAACATTGACATTGATAACACCGGCCCAGATTCCCCAGGCAAAGGGCAAACAAATCAATAGCAGTGCCATTGGCAAGGAAGAGGGTAACAGCCAAAGAAAATCAATAGGCACAATGGTTGTACACTCTCATTAACAATAGCTGCTGTTTCCAAATACCACTCAGTGCCAGACACTTGACTTGCATTGCCTCTTATCTTCGTAACAAATCAATAAAGCAAAGATTACTACTTCTACTTTACAGATGAGGAAACCAAGGCTCAGAGAGGTGCAGTTAGTAGTGACAGAAGTGGCAAGTGACCTTTATAGGGCTTGAGCTCAGAACTGTCTGATTCCAAACCCATTCATTTCCCACCTCACTCTCATGCACCATTGTGAGAGAAAAATCACAGTGTATGCAAAACCTGGAGATCCTCATCCAAGATCTAGAGGCTGCGTGACATTGGGACCTGTAATGTGTACTATGATGACTGTTCAGGTTCCTACAGCTCTAATATTTATACATATATTTTTTTTCCTTTGGTGAGCATTAAGGAGCACTTAATATGTGCTGCCAATATGGTAGGTAGCAAGGAAGACAAAACCATAACTAAGATGGGAGTCCTGTCTTTGAAACCTCATGCTCAGCCCAGGCGGAGAAGGGGAGAGAGAAGGAGTTGATGTCAGACATCTACAAACTGCAGACTAGATTCCAGGATTTTAATCTTGGTTGACTTAGCAAATATCACATGGCTATAACCCATCAGAGACAGCTCTGCTCCCAAGAACAGAAGTTTAAATAATGTCAGGTGTGTTTGGCCTGGTTCAACTATTTTAAGATGATTTCATCAGAAGCTGAATCCTGTCCACACTCCCCTCCACTCTCTGCGGATCATCAGTAGAGTCAAGGCCACACATCGCCTCATCCCTTCCCCTGGAGCAGGGGGGAGTGAAACTCAAGCTTTGTTATGCAAAGAGTGGAACACCTTTACCCCAAGGGGACTGGAGTCTAAAGTCATTCTCAGAAGGAAAGGAGCTGTGTTGGATGAGGTGGCTTCTGTTATTATTTTATTGGGATTACAAACATTTATTGAGCTTTTATTTTATATCAGGCATCATGCTAGTCATATCATCTGCATTGTCATCTTACAATAAGTGTTGTAATAATAAATATCTGTATTTGAACAGAGAAAACTGAAGTTCAGAGAATTCCGTAATTTGTGCAGGGCACATTAGGTAGTGGTGAAGTCACGATTTGAACCCAGGGCTGATTGTAAAGCTGAACATACAAGCAACATCCTAAATCCCTGCCATGATCAACACTCCCTTGCTCCATGTTCAGAAGAGACAAAGCTAAAATTGCAGAAGCCCCAGCAGAATTGTCTGGAATACCTCAAACGTGGCAGGATTGATTAGGATGTGTAATACAGACAGACACACACTAGTTTTATGCTACTGGGAAAGACAATCTCTATGACTCCATTGTCTCATCTAAAAAATCTCCCTGGGTTGTGAGAAAAATGAGTTAATATAGAAAAGAGTTTATATCTGACACACAGCATGATATTTTCAAATAATAATGCTAAATACTAGTTTTTATTAATGTAATACTGTTAGTATACCACAGATATTATATATTGTTAGTATTATTATTTGGTTATTGTGAAGAAAACCTAGTGTTTAGTATAGTGTGCAAGAGACACGCTAAAACTTTGAAAAACTTCAATACTCCTGACAGAGAATTTACCCTGATAAATTTCCGGTGAAACAAGTAAGTTTTAAAGTGCATAGGATCTCAAGAACAAGGACAATTTGTTTCTTTTTAGTTTTTAGTAGCACATTGTGTGGTCATAGTAATGTTCAATATTTTTTGTTTGAGGGGAACTAATTCGAAACTTTCTATCCATTACAGTCATGCCATGTGACTTCCAGTCCACCACCAAACTACCCTTTGCTGACACAGCTGGGCAGAGAAGAGCAGGGTCTGGCACTTCTTGAAGGCCACCCTCTCAGAAATAGCTTGCGAACAGCTCCTCCCAGCTGAGGACAGTCACATTTGGAAACAACATATCATGGATACCTTTGCTTCACTCATTGTTTTTACTCACTAGCAAAGACAGAGCAGACAAGTGATGATATCAAATGAATAACTCCAGGGCATGCTGCTCAAAGAGTGGTTTCACTCTTACAAAAAACAGACAACTTTTACAGAACAGTACAGAGCACAGAGCGGGGCTGTGCTGCTATCATGAAGTGATTCATTTAAGATACAGAAATAAAGCTGCATCTTAAATCAGAAGATAACATACATTCCTGTTGCATGAGGAGAAACTACATCATCTACTAAATTTCTCCATGGGGAAAAATGCAGTTCATTATTTTTAAAAGAAACAATATCAAAAATTCCATGTAACCCCATTACAATCCAACGTTGGTTATCTACAAAGTTGAAAATACAAGACGTTGGGTATTTGGGAAGTTGGGATGATTGCTGAAATCTGATATTTCAGGATGCTTTAAAACACAACATTCACCTCATGACTCAGGAAGTCAGATTAGATTAATGAATCTGAAATATTTCATTACTCAGAGAGACAATGTCATTAAGAATTTTATGGACGCAATATAAGACAATTACACACAATGTTACAATTTGAGTCAGGAAGAGGCTGTGGATTGGGGATTTGATATTTACTAAAGAACTATGTGTGACCATAAACAAAGTGAAATATCATTTAAGAAACATATGTGGTCGGGCGCGGTGGTTCACGCCTGTAATCCTAGCACTCTGGGAGGCCGAGGCGGGAGGATTGTTTGAGCTCAGGAGTTCGAGACCAGCCTGAGCAAGAGCGAGACCCCGTCTCTACTAAAAATAGAAAGAAATTATATGGACAGCTAAAAATATATATAGAAAAATTAGCCGGGCATGGTGGCGCATGCCTGTAGCCCCAGTTACTCAGGAAGCTGAGGCAGAAGGATCGCTTGAGCCCAGGAGTTTGAGGTTGCTGTGAGCTAGGCTGATGCCATGGCACTCTAACCCGGGAAACAGAGTGAGACTCTGTCTCAAAACA